>CM056058.1:153860394-154535394 GCA_029574335.1 Rana kukunoris | reverse complement strand
TCAAATTACATGACAAGTTGCTCCAATGTGAACAGGGGCTGAGCCCTGGTTCCATAGGTGTGCGCAGCGTATTGTATTAGGGTGTGCACCCCAAAGCTCAATTACACACTACTGATCTCTCATGATGTTCATTCAGAAAGGGAAGGGGACGGTCAATTACATATTGACCGGCCCCTTCCTCCACTCATCCTAAAACATCCGGGAGAGGAGGGAAAACTGGTAGCACTGCAGGGGGAAGGAGGGAGCCAGGGAAGTAGGGGGAATCTGTGCTGTAAAGGGCGATTAGGGTGCGCCTGGGCACACCTGGCACACCTTGTGGGCATGCCTATGCCTGGTTCACATTGATGCATTTTGACATGTCAAATCGGCGGTAATTGCTGCTGTTCTGTTGAAGTGCCCCTCCATTGAATAGTGCCCGGGACGAATGGCGCACGCGTTGTACAACAAAGCACAACTGCTGATTTGACAATCGACTGTACTGACGTAACCGTGGCGCATGCGCACATCGTAGGAGGTATCTCTCGATGGGAGATATCATTTCACAGCCACAATTTAAACCTATACAAACAGCCGGGAAACCAGACCATCGGCACACTGTAAAGCCGCCCTGCAAGAGCGAGGCACAACGTGAGACCTACAGTACGGTCTCCCCCCGCTGTTTGTATAGGTTTCAATTGTGGCCGTGAAATGGTATCTCCCATCAAGAGATACCTCCTACGATGTGCGCTTGCCATGTCACTGCAGCTGATCCGCAACTCAGCTGGAGTGTAGCTCTGTCCTGCGCATGCGCAGGCACTATACGATGGGGGGCACTTCTCGGCAGAACACGGGCAATGATATCATCCTAATTGGTGTGATGCTGAATTTGCGGCGCCGCACCGATTTTGAAAAGTAGTTTCTGTATTACTTTTTGCGATTTCGGGGTGCGATTTCCAATGACATCTGTGCAGAAACACGCACAGATGTCTGTGAAATCGCCACCGAAATCGGGACTGACATGACGGACTGAAATTCTGCAAGTTCAGCTCAACTCACACGGCCAGGGCCGATCCTAGGCAGGGTGCGCGGGGTGCTCAGCACCCAGGCACCACAGAGGTGGGGGCGCCAAAGCTCCCAAGTGCTCCCCTCCCTCCTCCTTGTCTGTTTTTAGAGGCGGAGCGCATGTATCGGGTGCTGCGGTTCCACATCCCGTTTGCTCTCTCGGCTGACAACTGACAAGAGCGCATACCTCCCGCTGTCCCCGGAATCCAGGCTGGGTACCACAGCGGAGCCTAGTACTGGAACACGTTCCGGTACTAGGCTCCACTAATTAATTCTGTCCAGTGTGTGGAGCAATCTCCTGTCTGCCCCGCCCCGCTGCCTGTGACGGCTCTTCTCCCATAAGCAGTGTGATGAGAGGCTTCTGGGTTGGCTGGAGCTGCTGCCAATCATCCCATGCACTCCCAGAAATGCTCTCTGAGTGCCACCCTCCAAGTAACCAAAGATGCCACGTATGCCCCACATAATGTGCTTCTGATCCCAGCGCGCCCGAGCTACGGGGATCTATTGGACAAGTACTGATCTATGGGGACAACTGATGAGGGGGGCTCTGATGGGGACACCTGCTGTGGGGGGGCTCTGATGAGGGACACCTGCTGTAGGGGGGCTCTGATGGGGGACACCTGTTGTGGGGGGCTCTGATGGGGGACACCTGCTGTGGGGGGCTCTGATGGGGGACACCTGCTGTGGGGGGCTCTGATGGGGGACACCTGCTGTGGGGGGCTCTGATGGGGGACACCTGCTGTGGGGGGCTCTGATGGGGGACACCTGCTGTGGGGGGGCTCTGATGGGGGACACCTGCTGTGGGGGGCTCTGATGGGGGACACCTGCTGTTGGGGGGCTCTGATGGGGGACACCTGCTGGGCAGACTCTGATGGGGGACACCTGCTGTGGGGGGCTCTGATGGGGACACCTGCTGTGGGGGGCTCTGATGGGGGACACCTGCTGGGGGGGCTCTGATGGGGGACACCTGCTGGGGGACACCTGCTTGGGGGGCTCTGATGGGGGACACCTGCTGTGGGGGCTCTGATGGGGACACCTGCTGTGGGGGCGCTCTGATGAGGGACACCTGCTGTAGGGGGGCTCTGATGGGGGACACCTGTTGTGGGGGGCTCTGATGGGGGACACCTGCTGTGGCGGGCTCTGATGGGGGACACCTGATGTGGGGGACTCTGATGGGGGACACCTGCTGTGGGGGGCTCTGATGGGGGACACCTGCTGTGGAGGGCTCTGATGGGGACACCTGCTGTGGGGGGGCTCTGATGGGGGACACCTGCTGGGGGGGGCTCTGATAGGGACACCTGCTGGGGGGCTCTGATGGGGGACACCTGCTGTGGGGGGCTCTGATGGGGACACCAGCTGTGGGGGGGCTCTGATGGGGGACACCTGCTGTTGGGGGGCTCTGATGGGGGACACCTGCTGGGCAGACTCTGATGGGGGACACCTGCTGTGGGGGGCTCTGATGGGGACACCTGCTGTGGGGGGCTCTGATGGGGGACACCTGCTGGGGGGGCTCTGATGGGGGACACCTGCTAGGGGGGACCTGCTGTGGGGGGGGGCTCTGATGGGGGACACCCACTGTGGGGGGCTCTGATGGGGGACACCTGCTGAGGGGGGGCTCTGATGGGGGACACCTGCTGTGGGGGGCTCTGATGGGGGACACCTGCTATGGGGGACTCTGATGGGGGACACTAATGAAGACTTCTTAGGGGAGCATCTCTGTGTTTGAGTCGTAGCCATAGAAACATTTGGGGAGGAGTTAGTAAGATGACCACGCCCATGTGGGGGCGCCAGCAATATTTCTGCACCCAGGCGTCTCTGACCCTAGGATCGGTCCTGTGCACGGCTTTGTTCCTGCAGCTCGGTGTGAACACGGGCTAAAGGTCAGATTGTTGCTTTGCAGTACTGCATTATGTCTGTGTTAGGCTTTCCTCACACATGCGCAGAATCACGCGCTTTCCTGCAACGCGCGAAAACGAGTTTCCCCCTTTTGCAAATGTGTAACACCTAATGGCACCCCCCACACATCTTGAGCCCTGGGAGTCAGAACACATTGGTACCGCAGTATCATGCATTTTGGGGCAGTGCAATTTTTAAAATGCTGCTCATACTTAGGGCAGCTCGTTTTTTTTCTATCGGTTTTTTAACCATCAGAAAATTTTAAAACAGCTTCTATTTTTTTTCACCGATGGGGAGAAAAAACGATGGGGCCCACACACGATTGGTTCATCCAATCAAAACACTCCATCGGACCGTTTTCATCAGACGAACCGACCGTGTGTACAGGGCATCATAGCAGCGCTTCCCCAGGCAGGGCCACCATCAGGGGGGTACAGGCAGCACACCAGTAAGGGGCCCAGAGGTCCCCAGGGGCCCGGATGGCAACACCCTTATTTTTTTTTTTTGTAAGGGGTCCGGAAGTCCCCAGGGCCCCAGATAGCAACCCCCCCCCCCCCTTTTTATTCATTTTAAATGCATTTTTATGCTGTGAAAATGACAATGGTCCCAAAAATGTGTCCGCCATAATGTCGCAGTCACAAAAAAAATCGCTGATCGCCGCCATTAGTAGTAAAAAAAAAATAAAACTATCCCCTATTTTGTAAACGCTATACATTTCGCGCAAACCAAACGATAAACGCTTATTGCGATTTTTTTTACCAAAAATAGGCAGAAGAAAACGTATCGGCCTAAACTGAGGAAAACAAACACAGGGGCAGATTCACAGAGAAATGGATTATCGTAGCGTATCAGAAATACACTACGCCGCCGTTTTTTACCTTGCTCTACGTGGAATTCAGGTAGATTTTCTACGGTAAACGACGGCGGCGTAGTGTATTTCTCCCGCCGCAATCCATCTGCGCGAGTAGGGGGCGTGAAACATTTAAATTAGGCGCGTTCCCGCGGCGATCGATCTGCGCATGCTCCGTTCGCAAATTTCCCGCCGTGCATTGCGCGAAATCACGTCGTGACGTCATTCGTTGTTTATGTAGCGTACTTTACGGGCGATCCACGTCCCGACGAGTTACGTAAACAAAAAAAAAAATTAAATAAATTCGAAGCAGGAACGACGGCCATACTTAACATGGGCTACGTAAAGTTAGAGCAGCAAAAAGCTGCTCTAACATTACGTATAAAAAAATAGACGAAAACGATTGCGACGCTCACTCGTTTGTTCGTGAATCCCCGTAAAAACACATTTGCATATCCCGACGCATCAAAACGACGCGAACTCCTCCCAGCGGCCGCAAATAGATGGCAGCGTAGATCCGAAGGCTTACGAAGACGTAAGCCTCTCGGATCGAAGCCCGAAGCCGGCGTATCATGGTTTGAGGATTCAAACTAGTGATACGCCGCGCGAAATTTGAAATTACTCCTGTCTAACCCCAGTTAGACAGGCGTAATTGTTTTGTGAATCTGCCCCATTGTTTTTATATATTTTTGGGGGATATTTATTGCAGCAAAAAGTACAAAAAATTGCATTTTTTTCAAAATTGTCGCTCTATTTTTGTTTATAGCGCAAAAAATAAAAACAGCAGAGGTGATTACATACCACCAAAAGAAAGCTCTACTTGTGGGGAAAAAAGGACGCCAATTTTGTTTGGAAGCCACGTCGCACGACCGCGCAATTGTCAGTTGAAGCGACGCAGTGCCGAGTCGCAAAACCTGGCTGGGTCCTTTAGCTGCCTAAAGGTCCGGGTCTTAAGTGGTTAAATTGGCTGGGGTTGGTTTAGATGGGGGGTAGGCAGTGTAGCCAACCGTACGTATTTTTTACGGACAGTTCGTAAAAACTGTCGCTTTTTTCCCTCGTTCGTAAATTTTGTGTTTTTTTTTTTTTTCGTGTTGCATTAAGAAAAAAAAAAAAAAAAAAATGCACAAAAAAATTTACCCAAAGCGTAGTTTTTAAAATTTGAAATAATTTTTGGCGCATTTTTTAGTAGACGTTCCATTTTATAGAAATGGAATTATAAAATACAACGTATGTTTGTTATTATTTTCATTACTGTTTTAAACTTTTCGGAATATATATATTTTTATAAATTTCATAGAAATTTTATTATTTTTATTTTTTTAAGTTTCGGGCAGAGTGTGGAAGTATTAGACCCCCCTCCTGTCATTATTGGACTATTCCCTCTGTCAGTATTGGACTCCCCCGCCTGTCAGTATTGGACTCCCCCGCCTGTCAGTATTGGACCCCGCCCCCCTGTCATGAAGCGGTTTCCATGGTGACAGAAATCACGTTCTCTCACATACACGGTGAGGTCTCGGGGGCTCCATGTCTGGGGGGAGGAGACACGCTCCACCCGGGAACCAGCCCGGGATACAGTCCTCCGGCTTCTCCCGCCTCCCTTCCCGCCTCTCTCCTCTCCCGCCGCCTCAGGCCGCCAATCCCGCCTCGGCTCCGCCCCCACCACCTGCTCGCCACACGCCATAACCCCGCCCCCTCCTCTGTGGCCGCCTTCTTCGCCCGTCCGTCATTCCATAGGTCGCGCCCCTCTCGCGTCTCTGCGCTGGAGCTGATTAGCATAGGACCCGCCCACGTCGCCAGCGTCCTTCCGTAATTCCCTTGACGTGTACGTACCCCGCCCCCCTCCGCTCAGGTCGGTGATGGATTCGGCTGGATGAGGTGAAGGGGAGAAACATGAACTTCTCTGAGGTGTTTAAACTGTCCAATCAGCTGTGCCGGTTCTCCCCCAACGGGAAGTATCTGGTGAGTGTGCGCGGAGGGAATTGGCTGGGTTGGGGGGTGAGGTTCAGGTGTTGTGAGGGGGGCACAGGAGACCTATTGGACATTATTGTCACCCTCCAGGTTGGGGGGGGGGGGTGACCCCCTGTGCTGTACCCAGGCCCCGGAGTGTACACAGCACAGTCACCTGTAGATGGGGGATGTATGTGAGTGTGGGGGAGGGTGTCACCTCCGGGGGGCGCTCTGCCCTCATTCACACGTCTGGGATGTGGTGATGTGCCCGGCGCCCCGCCATGTGCAACGCTCTGCATTGTAATAATGGTGTGCGATGCTCTCTTCTTGTGTGTTTTGAATGGCCCTAGCAACCGGTGATGCTGTGAGTCTGATGGTGTCCTAGCAACCAGTGATGCTGGGAGGAGGCCAGTGGTGTCCTAGCAACCAGTGATGCTGGGAGGAGGCCAGTGTTTTTTTTTTTGCAGCCAATGCTGGGAAAGTGCTGTAGATAAAACTTCCCCCAGTCACTGACACAAGGGTTTCAGTGAATTGGGTGCCACAAACACATTATTGAATCACCTGGCGCACCCCGCGGTGGGAAGTTGGCGGAGGCCATGCTGGCGCACCCAGCGGTAGGAAGGGGGCGGAAGCCATGCTGGCGCACCCAGCGGTGGGAAGGGGGCGGAAGCCGTGCTGGCGCACCCAGCGGTGGGAAGGGGGCGGAGGCCATGCTGGCGCACCCAGCGGTAGGAAGGGGGCGGAGGCCATGCTGGCGCACCCAGCGGTGGGAAGGGGGCGGAGGCCATGCTGGCGCACCCAGCGGTAGGAAGGGGGCGGAGGCCATGCTGGCGCACCCAGCGGTGGGAAGGGGGCGGAGGCCATGCTGGCGCACCCAGCGGTGGGAAGGGGGCGGAGGCCATGCTGGCGCACCCCGCGGTGGGAAGTCGGCGGAGGCCGTGCTGGCACACCCAGCGGTAGGAAGGGGGCGGAAGCCGTGCTGGCGCACCCAGCGGTGGGAAGGGGGCGGAGGCCATGCTGGCGCACCCAGCGGTAGGAAGGGGGCGGAGGCCATGCTGGCGCACCCAGCGGTGGGAAGGGGGCGGAGGCCATGCTGGCGCACCCAGCGGTGGGAAGGGGGCGGAGGCCATGCTGGCGCACCCAGCGGTGGGAAGTGGGCGGAGGCCATGCTGGCGCAACCAGCGGTGGGAAGTGGGCGGAGGCCATGCTGGCGCACCCAGCGGTGGGAAGTGGGCGGAGGCCATGCTGGCGCACCCAGCGGTGGGAAGGGGGCGGAGGCCATGCTGGCGCACCCAGCGGTGGGAAGGGGGCGGAGGCCATGCTGGCGCACCCAGCGGTAGGAAGGGGGCGGAGGCCATGCTGGCGCACCCAGCGGTAGGAAGGGGGCGGAGGCCATGCTGGCGCACCCAGCGGTAGGAAGGGGGCGGAGGCCATGCTGGCGCACCCAGCGGTGGGAAGGGGGCGGAGGCCATGCTGGCGCACCAAGCGGTAGGAAGGGGGCGGAGGCCATGCTGGCGCACCCAGCGGTGGGAAGGGGGCGGAGGCCATGCTGGCGCACCCAGCGGTGGGAAGTGGGCGGAGGCCATGCTGGCGCACCCAGCGGTGGGAAGTGGGCGGAGGCCATGCTGGCGCACCCAGCGGTGGGAAGTGGGCGGAGGCCATGCTGGCGCACCCAGCGGTGGGAAGTGGGCGGAGGCCATGCTGGCGCACCCAGCGGTGGGAAGTGGGCGGAGGCCATGCTGGCGCACCCAGCGGTGGGAAGTGGGCGGAGGCCATGCTGGCGCACCCAGCGGTGGGAAGGGGGCGGAGGCCGTGCCGGAGCGCACCCAGCGGTAGGAAGGGGGTGGAAGCCGTGCTGGCGCACCCAGCGGTAGGAAGGGGGCGGAAGCCGTGCTGGCGCACCCAGCGGTGGGAAGGGGGCGGAGGCCATGCTGGCGCACCCAGCGGTGGGAAGGGGGCGGAGGCCATGCTGGCGCACCCAGCGGTAGGAAGGGGGCGGAGGCCATGCTGGCGCACCCAGCGGTGGGAAGGGGGCGGAGGCCATGCTGGCGCACCCAGCGGTGGGAAGTGGGCGGAGGCCATGCTGGCGCACCCAGCGGTGGGAAGGGGGTGGAGGCCGTGCCGGAGCGCACCCAGCGGTAGGAAGGGGGTGGAAGCCGTGCTGGCGCACCCAGCGGTGGGAAGTGGGCGGAGGCCATGCTGGCGCACCCAGCGGTGGGAAGGGGGTGGAGGCCGTGCCGGAGCGCACCCAGCGGTAGGAAGGGGGCGGAGGCCGTGCTGGGACACCCCGCATAAGTAATATACAATATTTATTTATAGAAGCTCGCTTTATTGCTTAAATGACTCTAAAATTCAGGACGTAGCTGGGTGTAGTAAGATGTCCGCTGCCGCATTATGACTGCAGGTGTTCTGTCAGATGATTAAACCTGGTAGCGGTGGAACGCTTGTGCAGCTGACAGAATGACGCTTCCGTTACCTAATCTGACGGTTCGCCAATTCTGACGGAACACCGACATAGGAAAGCCCTTCCTTTATGCAGATAAGACTGTTACAGCGATTTTGAACCCCCGCAGCCCTCCAGACCTGTCCTATGTATAATCATAGGCTGGCCCAGTGTACATTTTATAGATTACTCCTGGAGTTCAGTGTAGAGGGGAAAGTCCTGACCCCCCTATTAAGGTATTGGTGTGTCCCGGTGTAATGAAATAATCCGCTCATCGTTCTCCTCCTCTTCCTCAGGCCTCCTGTGTGCAGTACAGACTGGTCATCCGTGATGTCGGCACCCTGCAGATTCTCCAGCTCTACACCTGTCTGGACCAGATCCAGCACGTGGAGTGGTCGTCAGACTCCATGTTCATCCTGTGCGCCATGTACAAGCGGGGGATGGTACAGGTAGGTGACTGGGGGTGTCTCTCCAACTGTTGTAGGGCTACAAATGCTGCCTGGGGATGTACTGGGAAGAAAGTCAGATTTTTGTACGCAGAAGTCGGAGGCCTTCAAGATAAGATAAGAGTCTATAATGGAGGGGGGGGGGGGGGTGTTATCTCTTCACAAGGGCTGGCAGGGCGTGTTGCACCGCAGTGCTGTCGCAGCAGAATGTGAACCCGTCCAAGAAGAACGCATAGAAAGAGAACCTGCCGCAAGAAAGTGGACAACCGCGAAAAGCAGAGGGAGGTTCTCGCCTTCATGGGGTGCTCAACCTGTACCCCTCCCCCTCCAGCTGTGGAAGGATTGCAAGTCCCATCAGGCCTCTGCCTCTGGGAGTCATGCTTGTAACGGTCAGCCATGCAGTGCCTCATGGGACTTGTAGTTCTGTACAGTGATACTAAAGAGAGGTAACTAAATGTAATCCTAGAACTAGAAAAACTGCATAAAGTGAGAGTCCAAGGGCCGCTCACCCCAAAAATGCCAAAAACAAAAATAGAAAAGTTCTCCCAGGGATTTTTTAACCACTTAAGGACCGCCTCCTGCACATTTACGTCTGCAGAATGGCACGGCTGGGCACATGCACGTACAGGTACGTCATGTGCTAGTACCCAGCCGTGGGTCACGGGCGTGCACCTGCGACCTGGTCCAAAGCTCCGGGACTCGCGGACCCCATCGCCGCTGGAGTGCGGCGATCGCTCCCCGGAGCTCAAGAACGGGGAGAGCCGTGTGTAAACACGTCTTCCCCGTCCTTCACTGTAGCGGGGTCATCAATCGTGTCATCCCTTTTATAGGGATACACAATCAATGACGTCACACCTACAGCCACACCCCCCTACAGTTGTAAACACCCATTAGGTCACACATAACCCTACAGCGCCCCCTTGTGGTTAACTCCCAAACTGCAATTATCATTTTCCCAATAAACAATGCATCTTAAATGCATTTTTTTTGCTGTGAAAATGACAATGGTCCCCAAAATGTGTCAAAATTGTCTGATGTGTCCGCCATAATGTCGCAGTCACGAAAAAAATCACTGATCGCCGCCATTAGTAGTAAAAAAAATTAATGCAATAAAACTATCCCCTATTTTGTAAACGGTATAATATTTGTGCAAACTAATCGATAAACGCTTATTGCGTTTTTTTTTTTTTTTTTGACCAAAAATAGGTAGAAGAATATGTATCGGCCTAAACTGAGGAAAAATAAATATTTTTTTACTTATTTTTGGGGATATTTATTATAGCAAAAAGTAAAAAATATTGCATTTTTTTTCAAAATTATCGCTCTATTTTTGTTTATAGCGCAAAAAAATAAAAACCGCAGAGGCGATCAAATACCACCAAAAGAAAGCTCTATTTGTGGGGAAAAAGGGACGTCAATTTTGTTTGGAAACCACAGTCCAGAATTGTGCCTCCGTTCTCTCCCGCTCATCTTTTTGTGGCAACGACATTGCAAGGGTGGGCGCCCCGCTGTAACAGTTTGCGGCTTAGAGCCGGGTGCACACTGCGCATGCGCTAGCCGCGCTGCGCTTTGCAAATGGCCAGGCAATGTTCTGGGACCTGTGTCGTGTCCTAGAACATTGCCAGGAGGGAGGAGTTGCCAAGTGGCCGGAAGGAGGAAATGGGACAGGAAGTCCCACTCCAAACCAGATGCCCAGGGTGTGTTGCACCGCAGTGCTGTCGCAGCAGAATGTGTGGGACAGTTTTTCGGTAAAGGTGAACTACCATCCATTATTCGCATAGGTGTGAACCCGGCCTAAAGGTTTATTTTTTATTTTTATAATAACAAACATGTTCTACTTGCCTCCGCTGTGCAGCTTGTTTTGCACAGAGTGGCCCCAAACATCCTCTTCTGGGGTCCCTCTGCAGCTCTCGCGGCACCCCCCCCGCATTAGATAACCCCCCTGGGAGAAGTGCTCTCCCTAGGGGGGTTACCTTGCGGGTGCGCTCCCGAGTCATATGCTCGGCGCCCGTGTCATTGGATTTGATTGACAGCAGCGGTAGCCAATGGCTGCACAGCTTTCAATCTATCCAATCAAAGCCGGGACTCAGTGGAGAGGAGGATAGCGGATACGCGCTGAGCAGACGAGTGTGCTCAGGTAAGTAAAACTGGGGGGGGGGCGGGTGTTAATTTCCAGGTGTTTACAACCCCTTTTAAATTGTAAAAATAAAAAAACACACTGACACCTTACACACCCCCCCCCAAAAAAAAAGCATTGTTAAAAAACAAACAAAAAAATAAGAATAAATTAGTAAAAAATAAAAGAAAACTGAGTACTGTCCGTGATACTTTTTTATTTGCACGAACATACAATTTTTCAGGACAAGCTTTCGGGGTGTTACCCCCTTCTCCAAGGTACTGGAGAACTGATTCACAATTTTTTTGGCAGAATGTTAAAACAAAACAAGAAAAAAAATCTCAGAGGGAAAAAGAGAGGAAAAAAAAAAAAAAGAAAAACAAACACAATTTTTTTTCCTTTCCCTCTGAGATTATTTTTTTTTTCTTGTTTTGTTTTAACATTATGCCAAATTTATTTTTTGTGAATCAGTACTGCTTGGACCTTGAAGAAGGGGTAACACCCCGAAAGCTTGTCCTGAAAAATTGTATGTTCGTGCAAATCAAGTATCCTGGACAGTACTCGGTTTTCTCCATCACAATTGCACTAATACGGCTACAATCACGTCAAGTAAAAAATAAAAAAAATAAAAACTACTGACACAGTCCACATATCATCAGTGCTGCATATTGGTGGCACTGACATTACACATCACATGACATAAAATAAAAAAGTAAAAAAAATATTTATTTCATAGCATGCGTAGGTATTGGCTACAGACGATTGCAATTTCCGACAATAACCTTTGTTGTTGGAAAAATTAAGAACCTGCTCTCAAACATTTTGTTGTCGGAAGTTCTGACAGCAAATGTCTGATGGGGCCTTTCACACGGTCGGAATATCCGGCCAAAAGCTGACATCGAACAATTTTTTGTCGAATTCTGACCGTGTGTACGCGGCATTAGACTGAGAACTGAGGGATCAAAGCCTGCTGATTGCTCAGCTCTCAGGCCTCACTTTGCACAGAGAGGTGACTGTCGGTCTCTGGTTCTCTGCTCTGCCCCTCCAGTAATTGCTGTGGAGGGGGTGGGAGCAGCTGGCTTGGTCTCTCTGAGTCTTCTGGAGAGGGTCCCGGAATTAAAGTTGGGATCTTTACGGAGCCTGGACGGGCTTGGTGACATCAGCCAACAGTGGACTTTAGCTTGCTGGTACCTGAAAACATATCGGTGGAGTGCAGAAGGCAGAACCTTTAGGAGAGGTTCAGCCAAAAGAGCTTCTTCTGTGTCCCCCCCTCTCTCTGATTTCTGTTTCAGGTTTTTACTTTTATTGAAATCAAGCAAAATCTCAGAAATAATTTCTAATAAAGGTAATGTTGGGCATCTTGTGGTGTCCGCTCTTGGGAAGTAGTGACATGCAGGTTCACTTTAAAGGGGTTTATTGTTGTTGCCAAAGCTGGAGGAAGGGAGCATGTGAGGTTGTATTAAAGCGCACTTATCCCTTAAGACGATCCTCTGGTCACCCAGCGATCGCAAAACACCTGCTCCTCAGTACATGCCAGGAGATCTCACTGCTTGTGGGCCAGTATGGGGGGGGGGGGTCACTTCTGTCTATCTTGTTTTATACGCAGAGATGAGTAGAAGGGAGAATTGCCAAACTGCCTGATTGCTTGAAGTGTGAACTTGTATCTAGGAGGCTTTTACAGATAGTTGTCTCGCTAACGCACACTCACATAATGTAAACGCATGTCTAACATGCTTTTACGTTTTCCAAGCATTTTATTTTATTCCCTGCAAAGTTATCACGTGTTGCATCTTTCAAGTGTAATTTTCTCACAACACCGACCTGAGCGCAGTATGTACAGTTTTAATTATTTTTTTAAAGAGTGGTCACCACATTTTAGCAATAAAGTGAGCGTATATAAATATAGAGTATTGACATTTGTGATTCTGTTTGGATGTTTAATTTTGAAAGGCTAGGGCTCCATTCAGACCTAGGCGTTATGTCGCCTGAAGCCCGACGCTGAAGCAGCCTGACATACGCTGGAGGGGCGAATTTACATTGTCGGCTAACCAAACGCCCGTACGCCTGAAGCTCAAACAAGTCCCGGACCCTTTTTTTTTCAGGCGTATCGGGCGTTCGGCAATAGCCGACAATGTAAACATCACCGCTGCAGCACAAAGAAAAGGGCGTTTTTGTCGGCGCAAATCGCGGGGACTAAACGCCTTTTTCATGTCGCCCAAATACGCTGCTGCTGCAGACGCCTAGGTCTGAATGCAGCCTAAAGGTTTAGTGCTGAGCTCCGCTGCCTCCCCACTGCTGGGTGCGCTAGCATGCCCACCGCCGCCTCCCCACTGCTGGGTGCGCCAGCATGCCCTCCGCCGCCTCCCCACTGCGGGGTGCGCCAGCATGCCCTCCGCCGCCTTCCCACTGCTGGGTGCGCCAGCATGCCCTCCGCCGCCTTCCCACTGCTGGGTGCGCCAGCATGCCCTCCGCCGCCTTCCCACTGCTGGGTGCGCCAGCATGCCCTCCGCCGCCTTCCCACTGCGGGGTGCGCCAGCATGCCCTCCGCCGCCTTCCCACTGCTGGGTGCGCCAGCATGCCCTCCGCCGCCTTCCCACTGCGGGGTGCGCCAGCATGCCCCCCGCCGCCTTCCCACTTCGGGGTGCGCCAGCATGCCCACCGCCGCCTCCCCACTGCTGGGTGCGCCAGCATGCCCTCCGCCGCCTCCCCACTGCTGGGTGCGCCAGCATGCCCTCCGCCGCCTCCCCACTGCTGGGTGCGCCAGCATGCCCTCCGCCGCCTCCCCACTGCTGGGTGCGCCAATCTGAATGATGTGCAGCTACAGGCGTCATTCAGATATCCTCGTTTTTTAGCCGGCGATTCTTTGCACCATAAGAACGATCATAGCGGCAGTTCCACCGCTTGATCGTTCTTACAGAGGACGAGAGGGGATGTCCCCAGCCCCATAATCCCCCAAACCCCCCCCCCCCCCCCTTGTTCACATCGCTATCCGGTGCTTCTCTGGGCCGCCCCCGGGTGACGACCATAGAGCTTTCCAGTGTACAGATTGTCACCAGTCATCTCTATGACCGTCGGATGCACAGGAACGACATTATGATGTCATGTCCGCAGATGTAAGCAAAGCTGTGAGTGCAGCTGTTGAGCATGAAACCTTAAAAATAATTCACGATCTAATGCTTTCCAGCCTGGAGGAGAGATGTGGGATCTTTATTGACCCCGCATCTCTCCATAAAGAGGACCTGTCATGCACCATTCCTATTACAAGGGATGTTTACATTCCTTGTAAGGCTTCTTTCACACGAGGCGGACTTTATCGCTACGGACTCCGCCGGCTTAGCGGGAGATTCCTCTGCTGAGCCGGCGGATGACGGTTCCCTCTGCTGAGCCGGCGGATGACGGTCCCTCTCTGCTCACTGAGTAGGGGGGGCATGTCTGTTTTCATTAAATCTCACCTGATCCGATCCGCCATGGGCGGTTGGGGAAGTATCACCATACGTCTGATTTTGGTGGATCAGGTCGGGTGTCAGCGGACATGCGCGGGAATGACGTTATCACGGTTCTTGCCAATCACAGCTCCGGAGCCGCGATACCCGGAAGTCACTCCAGGAGCCATGGCGGCGACGGAGGAGGCGAACAAGGTCAGCTGCAGAGTCTTCGATCTCAGTTAAGTACTTCATAATGAGCTAGTATGCTATGCATACTAGCTCATTATGCCTTTGTCTTGCAGGGTGTATTTTTTTTTTTTTTTTTACATAGACACCCCCATCCATTCGCATGAATAAAGTGCGATTGTCATGCGATGCAGGAAACGCACAGGAATTGCTGCAAATTCCACATCAGTGCATCAGTGTGAACCAGCACTAAGAATTATCGCATCTAAAGGGATGCAGACACTGCCACTTTCCTCATTGGAGCCCTGCAAGTGCAGCAGCTGATTGATAATTATAAAATCACTGCCATTCACATTCACTCTTCACATGGACAGAGAAACAAACAACTATTTCTTAAGAATAATAAAAGGTTGTAATCTGCAACAAAGTTTGGTACAATCCCTGCAATGTACATAGATCATCTAGAGGGAGAGTTTTTTTTTTTTTTTTTTCAACAAAAGCGGAGTTACTCTTTAAGCGCTACTTTTAATGTAAACGTTTCCTAAGAGAACTATAAGGTGCTGCTGTTGTTGCCCTCCTGAAAATACCAGGTGCCTGGCTGTTTTTCTGACTCCCTGGCTGAGTCCCAGATCTGAAAACAAGTACCATATATACTCGAATATAAGCCGAGGCACTTAATTTTACCAAAAAAAAAAAAAACATGGGAAAACTTATTGACTCGAGTATAAGCCTAGGATGTACATCTGCATGCCTCACTGTGTCCATGTGCATGCCTCAATGTGCCCATCCCTTACTGTGCTTCAAGTACGGTACCTTGATCGGCGTTATTTCCCGACGCTGTGCCCATCTTTAATCTTATTATGTCCGGCACTGTGATACATTCAGTGTAAGCCGTGTAGTGTAACCAAGCGCCGCCTCCTCCTCCGTGACGGAACACTGACTCGGTTTCCTAGCAGTGAGTTAGCCTATCGAGGAGGAGGCGGCACTTGGTTACACTACATGGCTTACACTGAATGTATCACAGCGTCGGGGCAGAAGATTAAAGGTGGGCACAGCGTCGGGGCAGAAGATTAAAGGTGGGCACAGCGTCGGGGCAGAAGATTAAAGGTGGGCACAGCGTCGGGGCAGAAGATTAAAGGTGGGCACAGCGCCGGGGCAGCAGATTAAAGATGGGCACAGCGCCGGGGCAGCAGATTAAAGATGGGCACAGCGCCGGGGCAGCAGATTAAAGATGGGCACAGCGCCGGGGCAGCAGATTAAAGATGGGCACAGCGCCGGGGCAGCAGATTAAAGATGGGCACAGCACCGGGGCAGCTGATTAATAAAGGTGGGCACAGCGCCGGGGCAGCTGATTAATAAAGGTGGGCACAGCGCCGGGGCAGCAGATTAAAGGTGGGCACAGCGCCGGGGCAGCAGATTAAAGGTGGGCACAGCGCCGGGGCAGCAGATTAAAGGTGAGCACAGCGCTGGGGCAGCAGATTAAAGATGGGCACAGCGCTGGGGCAGCAGATTAAAGATGGGCACAGCGCCGGGGCAGCTGATTAATAAAGGTGGGCACAGCGCCGGGGCAGCTGATTAATAAAGGTGGGCACAGCGCCGGGGCAGCAGATTAAAGGTGGGCACAGCGCCGGGGCAGCAGATTAAAGGTGGGCACAGCGTCGGGGCAGCAGATTAAAGGTGGGCACAGCGCCGGGGCAGCAGATTAAAGGTGGGCACAGCGCCGGGAGAGACTCGAGTATAAGCCGAGGGGGGCATTTTTAGCACAAAAAAGTGCTGAAAACTCAGTTTATACTCGAGTATATATGGTAAGCATTTGAGGAAAATCAAGTAATCGAGTCGTAAGGCCCCTTTCACACTGAAGCGTTTTTCGAGCGAAGCCTCATCTGCAATCCCAATGTGCTGGTAAAGCACCGCTAAGACCCTAAAGTTTAGGGCGTTTTTGCAGTGCCTCTGTGTGAAAGGGGTAAGGCGTTTTTTACAGCGATTTTCAATTCATTTGAAGGGAGAGCAGCGTTTTTGGAGCGTTTTTTTTTTGCGCTCAAAAGCTGCTCCAAAGATGCTGCTTGCAGGACTCGGTGTGAAAGGGTCCATTGAGATGCATGGAGAGCGTTTTAAGAGCGCTATTTTTAACGCTAAAACGCTTCAGTGTGAAAGGGGTCTAAGTGTTTGTCTGTGAATCTGGTGTGGGTGAGAGGGACTTGGAGTAGATGGAATCAAAAGGACAGCTGGGAATGGAGCTTTTACAGAATGAAGTCATCATTGATGGCTAGGTGTACTTTATAGAGACTTTGTTCTTAAACAAAAAAGAAAAGAAAAAAAGCGGCCTGCAAAGGATTAGAATTTGGATAATATTGTGTTGCCCGTAAACCAGAATTCATTAACATAAAGTGACTGTAATAATACACTTGCTGTCCGGCCCATAATAAAAACACCTCATTACTTTGATGTTTAATACCGGAGTTATGGAAGCAGCTCATGGCAATAACCCCGCTATCGTGTTTTTTTTTATTTTTTTACTATGGCCGATTCTGCGTCCGAGGGGGGGATTCGCTGCGGGATCACTTTTAGAAGCATCAGGCCGCTTCCTAGTTGTTTTTGGGCTTATCGGACCCACCTTTTAATCCTGATGTGGCCGTTTACTGGACAGAAAGTCGAGTCAGGCAATAATGGCCACCACTCCTCTCTTTCCCTTGGAGCAGGGGTTTCAAACTCGATTTCATCATGGGCCCCATCAGCATTATGATTGTCCTCAAAAGGGCCGGTTGTATCTGTAAGATTAGATGTCCAGCACATCCCCCTCCCCTTACATTAGATGTCAAGAGCCCCCCACTATTGGAAGTTGAGTCCCCCCACTCTCTCCTAAATCACAGTGCACTCCCCTTTCCTTATGCTGCTGCTGGGAAGAAGCTGGATGCATTGCTTGAAAGCAGAAAATAAGGTTCTGGAGGAGGACTGGAGCTCTCCTGCAGCTGCAGGAGAGGTGCAAGGGCCACATGAAATGGCCTGGAGGGCCGGATTCGGCCCGCGGGCCTTGTGTTTGACACCTGTGCCTTGGAGGACCAGAGCGACGTCTGACTTTGCTTTCAGTTATTGGGTCAAAACCAATGCATTTTATTTATTTTTTCCTTTTTTACAGCTCAAAAACGCCTATGTGGGCATGGTGCCATAGAATAACATGGACAGGCGTTTTTAAGCTGTAAAAAATGCTCAGAAAAGTGGCTGTAAAAACGCCAGTGGAAATGAAGCCTAAAAGTTAGGACTTTGAAGCAGGCAGGTGTAAGTAATTAAAATGTATTGGAGATCAATAATGAATTGCATGAGGTTAGTCATGGGTAAACCATAGAGAACCAACAATTTCATTCAGTGGATAGAAATACAGCAATCCCCCCCCCCCCCCCAAAAAAAAAGAGGTCTGGGTAAAAAAAAAAAAAATGAAGTCAGCAGCCACAAATACTGTTTACTTGCTGACTTTTAATATTAGGGCACTTACCTGTCCTGGGAGACTGCGGTGTCTGCACCCCAGCCGATCTTCGGATCGACTTCCGGGTGCTGCCACCGTCATTCCTCGTAAGGGAACAGTGAAGCCTTTCCGCTTAACAGCTGGTTCCCTACTGCGTATGCGCGAAGTGCGCTACGCTAATTGGCCCGGCGGCGGGGGAAGGAGGAGGGTGCTGAAATTCTGGGTGATTAGGCTGCGGAAGTGGGGAAGGAGACCTGCTGCCCCCCCCCCCTTCTCCCCTAAAAGGTGCCAAATGTGAGAGGAGGAAGCGTATAACCGGAAGTTCCGCTTTAACATTCCTTGTAATAGGAATAAAAGTGATAAAAAAAACAAAGGCAGGACAGCGTAAAAATAAAAAGTAAAATAACTACGATTTTTTTTTTTTAAAGGGTCACTAAAGGAATAACATTTTTTTGCTGAAATGACTGTTTACAGGGTATAGAGACATACAAGTTAACTGATTCCTTTTCAAAATGATTAAAAATTGATTTTTATCTATCATATAATGTGCCTGCAGGTTAGTTTCACTTTTGAACTGGCTTCATGTTTCTGCAAAGTAGAAATAGACACACAGAACAAAAACAAACAAATCCAGGGCAGTGTTTTTGTTTTTAAAATTAATCTGATTGGTTCTGGGAAGTTTTAGACACACATTAATGACAGCTCAGACCACCGTGAGAAAGCTCCCAGCACTGTGGTTATAAGGAAACAGACAAGCAGCAAGTGTGGAGAACAGAGCAGGATTACAGCAACTTCAAAGCAAAAACTAACAATAAGGACATGAAACCAGTACTGCAGTAAGGTAAAGGAAGCTATTTAGCTTACATTTTTTTCCTTTAGAGATCCTTTAATCGTCCCTTCCCTTTGTTGCTCACACGCAGATGCAAACGCATGTGTAAGTCGCGCCCACATGTGTAAATGGTGTTCAAATCACACATGAGTCATCGCCATGAATATCGGAGCGAGAGCAATAATTCTAGCACTAGACCTCCTCTGTCACTCTAAACGGGTAACCTGTAAACATTTTTAAAGCGTCGCCTATGGAGATTAAGTACCATAGTTGGTCGCCATTCCACGAGCGTGAGCAATTTTAAAACGTGACATGTTAGTTATTCTTTTACAGTAAAACCTTGGTTTGAGAGCGTTTTGAAAGACAAGCAACTTTTTTTTTTTATACATTTTGATATGCTATACAAGGGATGTCTTGCTATAAGAGTAGCGTCACGTCACAACATAGTATAAAAGAGAAGAGCGGTGCCTCTAAGTGTAGCAATATGGTTACATGTAATGAAGGTACAACATTTAGCAACATATTGCTACACTGAGGCCTTGTACACACGAAGGACCGTTTCCATCGGATATGTCCGCCGGGCTGTTTGGACCAAGCCGGTTTTCGGTTTTCCTGTCGGGTTTCTCATCTGCCGAGAAACTCGATCGTGTGTTTTCACTGCCAAGAAACTCGATCGTGTGAAGACTTAAAATTCTCGTACGACAGAAAAAAATAATCGGAAGTGATGTCACGTGTTGTAATGTATTTGTATTGTATTTTCGGACGACGGCTGTACTGACTAAACGAAAATCGTACGAGGAAAGTTTTCGTGCTTGTCCGATCGAATAATATCAGATGAACGGTCGTGATTGGCTCTCGAAAGTAGTGTAAACACGATCCGAAAATCGTACGATCCATCATCGGACGATCGTTTTCGTCCGATATTCGGATCGTGTGCACGGGCCATCACACTGAATCGAAAAATTTGCTGCCAAAATGAACACTGGGTTGATGACCAGTATTCAAACGGATAAACATAAATAACTGAAATATCAAATCTAAATGATGAAATAAAAATAAATATATATATTTATTATTAAAATTTTTATTTTTTTTATAATATTTAATACTCACCTGTCCTTCCACCCATTCCTCTGATATTCGATCTACTGTAGAGCTGCACCCATCACCAGGATCTTCAGAATCTGATGGTTTTGGAAGCATTTGATGCCTGTGTACTCCAATACGCTCTCTGGGTTTGCCTCTATGTCCTGGGTGTCGCCCCGCTGGTGTCGCCGCAGTGCACAGCGAGGGATGGAGGAATCCGACACACCTGGAAGTGTCAGATGTTGAAGATTCTGGCGGTGGGTGTAGCTCCTCGTGATGGAAGATCAGAGGCGTCCTCGGTGGGATAGGTAAGTATTACTTTCATATATATTTTTTGTTTCTTTGGTAATAGAATCGCTTAGTCCGTCATACAAATCCCCAAGTGGTGCAGTTTTGGTAAAGCCGTATGAAGAGGTTAAAGGGAAGTCTGCTGTATAATTTGCACTTACTTCTGTAGCGGGATCCAGCGCCAGTCCTTCATAGTTGCGGGTCAGAAAGTTTTTCTTTCCGTATTCCGGACTCTCATTGATCTCTCTGTCTCTCTCTCCTTAGGTCTGGTCTATGGAACAGCCGGACTGGCACTGCAAGATCGACGAGGGCTCGGCAGGGCTGGTGTCCTCCTGCTGGAGCCCAGATGGCCGTCACATTCTCAACACAACAGAGTTTCATGTAAGCGTGGGCTGATGCCTCCTCCACTGGGTATCAAATGTTGATGTCTGCTCGCTCCCCTTTCTGAAAATAAATCGCAGTGGGCTCAGAGGTATCGGGTTCCCCCAGACGGAAGCGAGCGGCTGTAGTTTTCCTTTTTTAATAAGGCTGCCTAATTTCCTATTGAGCATCATTTTTTGGATGTGCTACACCCTTCTGTCCCGAGTAATGATAACTGTGCTACTTAACGTTGGCAGATAAGAGCAGCTGTTATAATAACAGATGATGCCGATGTTTGTTTTATACTTAAAGCCCAACTCAGGGCAGATATAAAAGGCACAAATTATACAGATCTGTAATCATTATAAAGCTGCACGATTCTGGCCAAAATCGGAATCACTATTTTTTTTACTTAGAATAAAGATCGCCATTCTCACAGTGCAACATCATCTTTCATACTAGTGTACAAAAAAATTGGGCTTGCTTTACTGTTTATTTTTTATTTTTTTATCCATTTGAAAGACCGCTACGCAATACTGTGTGACATAAAATATTGCAACAATCACCATTTATTCTCTAGGGTCTCTGCTAAAATGATTTATATATAATTAGGGGTGCAACGGATCAAAGAACTCACGGTTCGGATCGTTCCTCGGATCAGGAGTCACGGATCGGATCATTTTTCGGATCAGCAAAAAAATAAATAAAAAAAATCTCCCCCACTGTAATATCCACATCTCCCCCCCCCCCCCCCCCCCCCACTGTCACCACTGTGCCTTGCCATCAAATGCAGTTACTGTGCCATCAATTGTCACCACTGTGCCATGCCATCAAACACAGCAACTGTGCCATCAATTGTCACCACTGTGCCATGCCATCAAACACAGCAACTGTGCCATCAATTGTCACCACTGTGCCATGCCATCAAACACAGCAACTGTGCCATCAATTGTCACCACTGTGCCATGCCATCAAACACAGCAACTGTGCCATCAATTGTCACCACTGTGCCATGCCATCAAACACAGCAACTGTGCCATCAATTGTCACCACTGTGCCATGCCATCAAACGCAGTAGGAAGTAGGAACACACAATCTGTATCTCCTCCTCTGTCAGAACCCTGGGACTTGTGTGTTTACACACACAAATCTGCATTCTCGTGATTGCGGGTTGCCGGTGCCGGCCACATGCGGCGGGTGCCCCCGCTGTGCCTCCGGCGGTGTGCGCACGCCTGCTACAACTCTTAACCTCCCTGGCGGTGTGATTATTTCAGATTTTAGGTGCTGAAAGCGGTACAATTATTTTTCATGGAAATTTGCCGTTTTACATTGTAGGCTTGTAATTCTTAGGAATAACTCACTTAGATCTTTCCAAACAAGAGTCTAATAGGCATCACGGGTATGATAAAGTTTGAAAAACAAAATGATAAATTATAATATAATAGATAACTATAAATAATTATAACAAATAATAATGTAATTATAATAAAAATTATTCAATAATGTAATCAAATCAAAAACACATAAATTTGCTCAGTTGCAGAATTGTCGCTTTCATTACTTTTTATTTTTTGATGACGAATTTCCCCACAAATCGATATCGCTCAATTCTGCAAGTGATTCTAATTTATTATCGCTGTTTTCTAGCTGCTCTAAAACCACTTTTGACATAAAGGGACACTTTCGGTTGCTATGGACAATCTCCAGTTTCCAGGCAGAAAGAACAGTCTTTATTATATAAAAGTGCATGCAGGGCAATGGGCAGACCACTAGGGACAAAGGGGGTGTGTATTTCGTACAGTACTGTATTCTATAAGATTACAGTATATTGTATGTATTTACTTTTTTGAATTTGTCGCTGATCTCCGCCCCCGTGCGTCGTAACGTTGCAGGGAACGGAGCTCGGCGGCACACGGGCACTCTGTGAATCGAGCGAGGACACAGCTCGATCACACAGCGGGGAGGCATCGCAGGATCCAGGGACAAGGTAAGTAATTCTCTGCCTGTGGACACTGTGAGGCGATCCCGAGTCTGGCTCTGGGGTTACTGCTTTTGGTTCTGAAATTCCACCCTGAGCCTGACTCGGGAATACCGCTGAGGGGGTTAAAGGAACCACCGTTCGCTTAGCGGTGCCATTTTACCGACTTATATCGGCATAAGCAGGTCGGCAACAGTGCCTCTGCAAGGCCCCACGGCTTTCTGGAGAGACCCCAGTCCCCTTCAGAAAATGCTTCTCCCTACGGGGGCTACCAAGTCTGCTTCGGAGACCCCTAAGCTCCTCCAGGGCAACCCCTTACCACAAGAACACACGTCCCCATCCAGAGTCTCCCAGCATTTCGATACATATTTTGCATTCCTCTAGAGCAGGGGTCTCCAAACCTTAATGCGGCCCTTGGGACACTATTCCATCCATCTCCAATGGGGCATAATTCTTATTGTTGACAACAATGGGGCACTACACCTCCAACTGACACCATCAATGCTTTCCATTGACACTGGAAATGGGGCACTAGCCCTACCACTGACACCAAAGATATGGTATTATTTACTCCCACTGGACACTTGGACATTTTCTACTCCCAATGGCCCTAGTCTAGCCCCCCTAAAGTCTGAAGGACCGTAAACTGGCCCCTTGTTTAGAAAGTTTGGAGACCCCTGCTCTAGAGCATAAATGAAGATTATTGGACACAAGCATCCTGCAAATTGCTCGGGAATATTGATGTTTACCCCCAATATTGTAACTTCAACGAGATGGTCATATGGTCTCAACTCCAGTCCCCAAGGAGCCCCAGCAGGTCATGTTTTCAGGATTTCCTTTAGATGAAACGGTTGTGGTAAATACTAAGGCAGTGAAACTGATCAAATCACTTGTTCAAAACAATGGAAAGCCTGAAAACATGACCCGTTGGGGGCGCCTGGAGGACTGGAGTTGAGAAACACTGGTCTACACAACAACCAAGCAATGGCATACAGGGTTTGGACAAAAATATGGAAACCCTACATAATTTGCAGGTGTTAAAGTAACGATAATAATTTTTATAATTTTGTTCACACAAATAGAGCTTTCTTTTGGTGGTATTTTATTCATGTTTTTTTTTCTTTTTTTTGTGAGAATTTGGGGGGGGAAAAGAACAATATTTTCTTCTTTCGATTTAAAAAGCCAATAATTTAATTTAATATAATTTAACCACTTCCAGACCGCCTTACGACTATAGACGTCGGCACTTTAAAGATGGATATCTCGGTAACGGCAGTAGCTGCTGCCACAACCGAGGTATCCATCTTTAGTGTGACCGGTCCTGTAAAAGATAACGGTGATCTCCCGCGCCCTCTGTCGCTTACTGGAGCCATCGGTAACGGCGGAGGCGATCGGGTCCTTCAGCCTGCTGTGTGGGGATGCGAGTGAGGGCAAGATGGCCCCCACCCGTCCCCATAGCCTAGCAGGGTTGAAGTGACATCAAAACGTCAGTCCCGCCCATGCGTCTTAAAGGCACATTTCTTTGTCATTTTTTCAAATTACAAAATTTCCATATTTTTTTTTTTGCATTTAGGTCTAAATATGAGATGTGACGTCTTTTTTGACCACAGATCTCATATTTAAGAGGACCTGTCATGCTTTTTTCTATTACAAGGGATGTTTACATTCCTTGTAATAGGAATAAAAGTGATCAATTTTTTATTTTATTTTTCCAGTGTAAAAAATAATAAAATAAATAAGAAAAAAATAAATACATTTTTTTTTTTAAAGCGCCCCGTCCCGACGAGCTCGCGCGCAGAAGCGAGCGCATACGTGAGAGGCGCCCGCATATGAAACGGGTGTTCAGACCACACAAGTGAGGTATCGCCGCGTTTGTTAAAGCAAAAACAATAATTCTAGCTCTAGACCTCCTCTGTAGCTCAAAAAATGCAACCTGTAGAAATTTTTAAACGTCTCCTATCGAGATTTTTAAGGGTAAAAGTTTGACACCATGCCACGAGTGAGCGCAATTTTTAAGCGAGACATGTTGGGTATCATTTTACTCGGTGTAATATTATCTTATTCTTTAAAGCGGATCTCCACCCTAAAGTGAAGATCCGCTGATCGGAACCCTCCCCCCCTCCGGTGTCACAATTGACACCTTTCAGGGGGGAGGGGGGTGCAGATACCTGTCTGAAGACAGGTATCTGCAACCACTTCCGGCCCGCAGTCTCGGGCAAAAGACGGGTTTTTCCCAAGGCGTCTTCCAGGACAGCCCTTGAGAGATGGAGCTCCTCCCTGGACAGGAAACACATCACCTTCAGCTCTTTAAAAGGCGGTCCCTCAGGCATCTGGTCAGTTTTATGTGTTTCCTCAGTCGGAGGAGACATGTCACCTGGGAACCGTCTTTTGCTGGGGGATGGATCCGGGAGGGAGTCCATCTCCAGGGGCTGAGGGAAGACAGCTGGGCTGTACTGACCCGATCAATCTCTCCTCCTTTGGCCGCGGGTTCCCTCCGACTGGGTCTGGAGTTCCCCGTTTCCTCCTTCCCCCGGTGCCCGGCGAGGGAGTTGGCGGTGATGGCGCGCATCAGGCGGCGGCGTTAGCGGCAAAGGAATTCTTTCCTTGCGGTGGACGCCGTGACCCGGAAGTCGCTGGGTGTAACTTCCAGGCCAGGATGCGCGTCATCACTGAGCGCCGGAAGCTGTGGTTCCGGTTTCTGGCGCGGGAAGTTTGGAAGGCCGAGCCGGCGTTTAAAAGGCAGCAAGCGTGGGCTGAACGCTGCCTGTATACAGACACAAGATGGACGCTGTACACGCGCCAGGGGAGTCTAGCGCCGGCTCTTCACAGGTAGGCTGGCTGTGCCAGAGCTCTTTTTTCCTGTGTATTTCACCTGTTTTAGAAGGGAAGCTAGATAGGAATGTTTGCCTATGTTTAGCTCAGTGGGCACCTTAGGATGGCAGGCTGGAGATACCTTTTCTTAAAGGAGGATATCTTTCTTTTGTTTCCTACCAGAAAGATCCAAAAGACCACAGTGTTAAAGTCCCTTCTAGCAAAAAGAAGTGTGCCACTTGTAATGCAAGATTAGCATCAGGTTATACCAAGAGCCTATGTGGACCCTGTATTTCTACTGTGATAAGCAGTGAAGAGGATTCCCCACTTAACACATTTTTGGGTTCTTTTAAAGAGGAGATGAAAGCAACTTTTCAGTCCTTTAGGAAACTTATTGCTGATTCGCAAATCCCAACGCCAGCCACCACACAGCAAGAGGTGCCCACCTCTCCCACTCCGGTAGCATCAGGAGCAGGTGATCCTGTGGAGAATGAGATTTCCCTTAGAATTCCTGATTCAGATTCCTCCCATTCAGATTCTGGGCAGGAAGATGATCAGAATGACTCCCGCACACCCACTAGATTCAAGCTCTCCCAGGAAGAGGTAGATGAATTAATTGGGGCTATTCATGAAACGTTAGAGATGAAGGAAGAAAAAACTTCTCTCTCACGTCATGATAAAATGTATCAGGGGTTAAGCAAGAAAAAACAAAAAGTTTTTCCGGTGCACAAGCTGATGTCAGACCTGGTGCTTAGGGAATGGGAGGAACCTGACAAAAGGCCTTTCTTTTCTAGCGGTTTGAAAAGAAGATTTCCCTTTGAGGAAGACCCTAAGGCAGTCTGGAACCAGTCCCCAAAACTGGATGCCCCCCTGTCAAAAGTCTCAAAACACTCAGACTTAGTGTTTGAGGACATGGGACATTTAGCAGACCCCATGGACAAGAGGGGAGATGTTATCCTCAAAAGATCCTGGGACGCAGCCATGGCTAATCTTAAGCCAGCCCTGGCAACTACATGTGTAGCCCGTAATTTAGAGTTTTGGCTCAAACAGCTACAGGAACACCTGACAGCGGGTACTCCTAGAGAGGATTTATTGAAATCTCTTCCAATGCTGTTTAAGGCAGTCGGTTTTATCGCAGATGCGTCGGCAGAATCGGTAAAACTGTCAGCCAGGTCAGCTTCACTATCAGTCGCAGGAGACACCACATCTAAATTACGTCTTTGTAGCGTTCCTTTCTCAGGTAACCTTTTATTTGGCACTCCGCTAGATGAAGCATTAGAACGCACGGCGGATAAAAAGAGGACTTTTCCTGAAAAGAAAAAGCCTTTTAATAGGAAGTTTTTTCGTTCCTTTAAGGGGCAAAAGAAGACTCAAGAGAAAGGCAAGCCAAATAGACCCTGGGGGGCGCAAGGAGGAAAGCAAAAAGCAAAAGTGCTCTTTAACCCTCCTGATAAAAACCCCAAATCTCAATGAGGCCAGGATCCAAGTGGGAGGAAGACTGGGGGATTTCCTTCCACAATGGATGAAGTTGACCTCCAACAACTTTGTCAGGGGAGTCATAGGAAAGGGTTATGCCCTGGAGTTCAGTCAGTTGCCACCAACAAGATTCTTGGTTACACAGCTGGCAAAGGACCCGGTAAAGGCACAGGCACTACAACTTCTCATAGGAGAATTTGTAGATCAAAAAGTCCTAATACCAGTCCCCAAACAAGAAGAAGGCCAGGGTTTTTACTCGCACGTCTTTCTGGTACGAAAACCATCAGGGAAGTATCGCCTGATTTTCAACCTGAAACCACTGAATACAGTCATTCGATACAAAAAATTCCGGATGGAATCCATTTATTCTGTCAAGAATTTACTTCAGAGAAACTGCTTCATGGCAAAGATAGATCTGAAGGATGCCTACCTCCACATTCCTATCAGACTAAGCTCCCAAAGGTTCCTTCGCATAGCTGTCCGGATAGGGGAAAAGATTTTCCACTATCAGAGCCAAGCCCTCCCCTTTGGTCTCTCCTCGTCTCCGAGGATCTTTACCAAAATCCTTGCGGAAACGTTGGCCCCTCTAAGACTCCAAGGAATAACAGTTGTCCCCTACTTGGACGACCTGTTGTTCCTGGCACCCACAAAACAAAAGCTACTCGAGGACCTAGTGGTCGTTCAGCAGTGGTTCACTCAGTTAGGCTGGATAGTCAACAGGGAAAAGTCAATCCTCATTCCCACACAGGAAATCCTGTTCCTGGGCTACATAGTAGATTCTACAGAACAAAGGACCTTTCTCCCACAAGAAAAAATCGATCGCCTAAATCAACGAGTAGCTCGGTTGCAGACAAATCTCCCGGTCACAGTAAGGGAGATAATGTCAGTCTTAGGCCTCATGACAGCCTCCATCCCAGCAGTCAGATGGGCCAGGTTCCACCAAAGGCCACTCCAGTCTTTTCTCCTTCAAAATCTCACAGGAAAAGACTTAGAGGAGAAGATATACCTGCCAGAAAAAACAAAGCAGGCTCTCTGGTGGTGGAGAGACCAAAACCACCTGAACAAAGGTCTACTGTGGAACCCACCTGTGACACGCATCTTGACCACGGACGCCAGCAACCAAGGTTGGGGAGCCCACCTAGAAGGTCAGATGGCACAAGGCACCTGGAATCATCTTGAAAAGAAACGCTCCTCAAATTATCGGGAGTTAAAAGCCGTAGCCAAAGGGATCGCAGCATTCCAGGGGCGGCTCAAGCATCAACATCTACAGATCAGGTCGGACAATACAACTACTGTAGCGTATTTGAACAAACAAGGAGGGACCAGGAATCCCGCCCTGATGGGCATAACAAAAGAAGTCTTTGTTTGGGCAGAAGAGAATCTCGAGTCACTTTCAGCTGTCCATCTCAAGGGTACGCAAAACAGTCTAGCCGATTTTTTGAGCAGACAATCAGTCTCTCAAGAAGAATGGTCTCTGGATCCGACAGTCTTTGCCAAGATAGTGTCCAAATGGGGTCTTCCGGAGGTCGACTTGTTCGCCAACAGGAGGAATACCAAGCTTCCAGAGTTTTTCTCACTGAACCCCAGGGATCGGCCGGTGGCAGTCGATGCCCTTCAAAGCGCATGGTCATTCTCCCTGACATATGCTTTCCCACCTCTGCACCTCTTACCGAAGGTCCTGGCCAAGTACAGGATGGAAAAGACTTCCCTTATCCTGATAGCCCCTTTTTGGCCAAAAAGGGCGTGGTTTTCGTTTCTACTAGCGTTAGCGGATCGTCCACCATGGATGTTGCCGTGCAGTCAAGATCTGTTGACTCAAGGTCCGGTTCGGCACCCCAATCCGGCCTTTCTGAATCTAGCGGCCTGGTTTCTGAGATAGACATCCTGAAGTCTGAGGGTCTATCAGATAGAGTGATCAGAACTCTGTTACAGAGTCGCAAACCAGTTACCAGAGCGATTTATCTGAAACACTGGAAAAAATTCAATCTCTGGCTAAAAGAGAATGGAAAGAGGGAACATGATTCCCCAACGATTTTGGAGTTCTTACAAGAAGGCATCGACAAGAAACTGGCCTTAAGCACGATTAAGGTTCAAATTGCTGCCCTTTCAGTTTATGTTCAGCGCTCCCTACAAGAAGACCCGCTTATTAGTAGATTTTGCAAAGCAATTGCCAAACAACGCCCGGCCCCATGCCGTAAGATACCGACGTGGGACCTATCTCTGGTGTTGAAAGCAATCATTAAAGAGCCTTTTGAGCCGATATCAGAGGCATCCTTAAAGCTGGTTACTTTAAAGACAATTTTTTTTTGATCGCTATGACTTCTGCCCGCAGAATCAGCGAACTTCAGGCTCTCTCAATTAGGGATCCGTACATGCAAATTTTGGAGGATAAGGTTATTCTAAAGACAGATCAGTCCTTTGTGCCAAAAGTCGCCTCTGCCTTCCACAAGAGTCAGGACATTATACTTCCTTCTTTTTGCAATAAACCAAGAAATGGCAAAGAAGAACAGCTACACTGGCTGGACGTCAGAAGATGTCTTTTAGTCTATTTGGAAGCAACTAAAGGCTTTAGAAAATCAGATGCATTGTTTGTTCTTTTTTCTGGTAATCGAAAAGGAAAACAAGCTTCAAAAGGGACTCTAGCCAGATGGATTAAATTGGCCATCTTGGAAGGGTATAAAGCCCTACACTTGGATCCTCCGCAAGGTTTGAAAGCTCACTCTACAAGGGCGTTAGCCACGTCCTGGGCAGAGAGAGCCGGCGCTACCCCGGAACAAATATGTAAGGCCGCTACGTGGTCAAGCATGTCCACGTTCATTAGACATTACCGACTGGACGTCCTAAGTAGCCAAGATCAGGCCTTTGGGAGGAAAGTCCTGCAGGCGGTAGTCCCACCCTAATCTGGTGAGTGCTTGCTCATCCTCTCAAGGGCTGTCCTGGAAGACGCCTTGGGAAAATCAGAGTTAGTCTTACCGGAAACTCTGTTTCCAGGAGTCTTCCAGGACAGCACGTTCCCACCCTATGCTTAAGGTAGGTATTTATGTGGGTATGTATATATGCATGGATAATATGTATGTATGTCATTAACTGTTTTTCAGCTCTGTCCTTCGGTTCTTGGAGTAAAACTGACCAGATGCCTGAGGGACCGCCTTTTAAAGAGCTGGAGGTGATGTGTTTCCTGTCCAGGGAGGAGCTCCATCTCTCAAGGGCTGTCCTGGAAGACTCCTGGAAACAGAGTTTCCGGTAAGACTAACTCTGATTTTTGGCGACATCCCGTCACCCCCCCCCGTTGTGTGCTGGGAACTCTGAGCTCCCAGCACACAGCGGGAGCCAATCGCCGGGCGCAGCGCGACTCACGCATGCGCCGTAGGGAGACCGGGCAGTGAAGCCGCAGCGCTTCACTTCCTGGTTCCCTCACCGTGGATGGAGGGGGGAGCAGCAGGGTGACGAGCGATCGCTCGTCCTCTGCTACGGACGCCGCTGGACTCCAGGACAGTTAAGTGTCCTAATATTAAAAGTCAGCAGCTGCAGTATTTGTTGCTGCTCGCTTTTAATATTGTTTTTTTGCTGAACCATCCGCTTTAATTATTTTTTAATTAAAAAAAGTGATTTTTTCTTCCCCAAAATAAGTGCGCTTGTAAGACCGCTGCGCAAATACAGTGTGACAAAAAGTATTGCAATGACCTCCATTTTATTCTCTAGGGTGTTAGAAAATAAATATATAATGTTTGGGGGGTTTAAGTAATTTTCTAGCAAAAAAAACTGTTTTAGTCTTGTAAACGCCAAATCTGAAAAACACCCAAGGTACTGAAGTGGTTAAGCCAAAATGTATTCTGCTACATGTTTTTGGTTAAAAAAAACCCCAATAACACACGATCAGAAATTCTGACAAGAAAACCCTGGATTTTTTTTCTGTTGGAATGTTGGCTCAAACTTGTGTTGCATACACACGGTCACACAAATCTCGTCAGAAATTCCGACCGCCAAGAACGCAGTGACGTACAACGAGCCAAGATCAATGAAGTTCAATGACGTACAAGACTTAAAACGAACCGATATCGAAGTTCAATAGGCAGTTCTTCTGCTTGATTCTGAGCATGCATTTTTTTCTGCGCGTCGGAATTGCCTAAAGGACGAGCGGATTTTCCAAAAGTAACTTTTTCCGAGATAGAGAACCTGCTCTCAATCTTTTTTGTTGGCAGAAATTCCGACAGCAAAAGTCCGATGGAGCCTACACACGGTTGGAATTTCCGACCAAAAGCTCACATTGGACTTTTCTTGTCGGAATTTCCGATTGTGTGTACACAGCATAAGTGTATAATTGGTTTGTGTGATCATGGACAGATGTACGCAGATGATCACGGACATATGTGTGCAGATGATCATTGGGAAATATGATTTAACTTTTAAATATGTGGGGGGGAGGACCAGGGCCGATCCGCCCTATAGGCTCGCTGCGATCGGCGAGTCGGAGGACGGATCCGCCAGCCCCGGATGTCCACCATAGAGATTTCTGGCGGACCAGATGGTCGGCGGAGTCTCTATGATCATCGGGCGCGATGTTATGACGTCACACCTGGCCTCTGCATTCAAAACAATGGTGCCACCTTCGCTGGAAAGCGGTGATCCTTTTTTTTTTTTATTTTTTTTTTAGACTTTCCAGCCTAGTGGTGAGATGTGAGGTCTTATTGACCCCCCCCCCCCCCCATATGTCACTGTAAAAAGGTCATGTCATATTCCTATTACAAGGCATGCCTTGTAATAGGAATACGTGTGATCAAATTTTTAAGTGTCATAAAAGTAAAATTAACAATAAAAAATACATATATAAGTGCCTCTGTCCCTGGTAGCTCACACACAGAAGCGAACGCATACTCAAGTCCCACCCACATATGAAAACTGTGTTCAAACCACACATGTGGGGTGTCGCCATGAACATTAGAGCGAGAGCAATAATTCTAGCCCTAGACCTCCTCTGTACCTCAAAACATGTAACCATTAAAATAAAATGTAAGGCATCGCCTATGGGGATTTTTAAGTACTGAAGTTCGGCACCATTCCAGGAGCGTGTGCAATTTTGAAGAGTGACATGTTAGGTATGTATCTACTCGGCGTAACTTCATCTTTCACATTATGCAAAAAAAATTACTGACTTTACTGTTTTTTTTTTTTAAAGAATGAAATTGTCCCCCCCCCCCCCCAAAAAATGTGTTTGAAAAATTGCTGCGCAAATACCATGCAAGATAAAGATGCAATGACTGCCATTGTATTCTGTGGGTCTCTGCTAAAAAAAAAACACATTTAGTGTTTGGGTGTTCTATGTAATTTTCTAGCAAAAAAAAAGATGATTTTTAAATGTAGGAGCGAAGTGTCAGGATTGGCCCGGGTGCTAAGTCTTTAAACATCAAGTTGTTGGGATAACTGCCTAAGATTTGGAAAGGATCGCCCCTTACTTTGGAGACGGTTCCTAACTTCATATTGTGTCATTGCAACAGGAAGTAAACAGCCCCCCCCCCCAGGGCCATATTAATAGCATCATGGGCCCCTGGGCAGGGTAATGCTCTGGGGCCCCTACAATGGAGACAGCTCAGGTAAACAGACCAGATATCCCCCCCCAGCACTCTGATCCCTCTACACCCCAGATATCCCCCCAGCACTCTGACCCCTCTACACCCCAGATATCCCCCCAGCACTCTGACCCCTCTACACCCCAGATATCCCCCCAGCACTCTGACCCCTCTACACCCCAGATATCCCCCCAGCACTCTGACCCCTCTACACCCCAGATATCCCCCCAGCACTCTGATCCCTCTACACCCCAGATATCCCCCCCAGCACTCTGATCCCTCTACACCCCAGATATCCCCCTAGCACTCTGATCCCTCTACACCCCAGATATCCCCCCAGCACTCTGATCCCTCTACACCCCAGATATCCCCCCAGCACTCTGATCCCTCTACACCCCAGATGTCCTTCAAGCACTGTAACCATATACCATAAAATACCCCTTGAATTGTGACCCCACTACATCCCTGATACCTCCTACCCTGTGGCCTCTCTAAATCCCTTCCATGGAGTCCCAAGCATTCAAGTTGCATGGGGCGGGGTCAGAGCATCACTTGTGCTCTGGCCCTGCCCCTCCCTGCTGGCTGTGAAATAGGCATCATTCTGCACAGCACGGTGCACTGCTGCCAGCCTGTCTCCCCTGTGTATCCATCACTCTCGGTACCATCATGGGGCCCCCTATTTTCGGGGGCAGCATGGGCTCCTGGACCATCTGCTTTGGGGACAGTGCAGGGGCCCCCATGAATCTGGGGCCCCTGGGCAGGGCCCAGGTGTGCCCTCTCATTAAGACAGCCCTGCCCCCCCCCCCAAAAAAAAAAGTTAGAAATGGAAAAACCAATTGTTACTCTATTCAAAGCTAGTGTTGGGGACAGGGTCACCTAGGATTCAATGAGCCCAGCCCTTTGTGAGATGGCCTTCTTAGTCATGTCTTAAGAGAGCATTAACTCTTGTGAAGGAAACTGTCCCATTAATGCTCGGTGATGGCTCCCTGTGGACTGCGGATTTACTGTACTTGAGAGTAAGCGGGGAGTAGACACTGACATGAAGTCAGCAGCTGTCTGAAACGAGTTAATTTTGCAACCTGTTTACAGCTGGAAAGTAAATCTATCCTGACACAGATGCCATGCTGGCAAAACCTTAATGAAATCTTCTGGGGGTCATGTGGAGTTCTGACGGCGGGCCAGAAATACACACCGCCTACACCAGCACGTGCTGCCAGGGATCTGCTGCGCACACAGCCCACGGACAGGTAACCGAGCCTGGAGGACTTATGTCCAACGCTGGAATGTCACTCCAACAACTGGGAAATTCCTTCGTAGACAAAGCCTGTTAGGCTGAGCCTCCATTTAACCAAGTGTCTGGGGCGGCGGGGGGGGTATTGTCTCCGACAGTCTGTGCTGCAGCTAATTAGTCTTACACAAAAACTTGGCTCTCATTGGATGTTTTAAGCCAGCCAATAGATGGATTGATTCAATTCATATATGGGTAGGCTGGTTGTACTAAAATCGATCCATCAATTGACTTCAGAACATGTAGTCTGTCAATTTTTTTTGCATGCGATTACTGCCGATGGCTATTGCCTCTGGCAGTAATGATTGTGTTCTGCTGGCAAGGAAGGTTCCCCACCGGTAGAACACAATAGCACTGCGGAAGGGATTGCCCCATCATTTACCTGTGGTTGCAGGAAAAAAAAAAATTGCATCATCCTGTGGCCTGCCCTAAAGTGGTTGTAATGTCGGAAGTTTTTTTTATCTTAATGCATTAAAATAAAAAGCCTTCTGTGTGTAGCCCCCCCCAATACTTACCTGAGCCACATCTTTCTCCAGCAATGTTACAGGAGTGTCTCGGCTGCCCAGGACTCCCCTCATTGGCTGAGACGGCAGCACGGCACCATTGGCTCCTGCTGCTGTCAATCAAAGTCAGACAGCCAAGGAGGAGAGAAAGGGGGCGGGGCCAAACTGTGGCTCCATGTCTGAATGGGCACAGGGAGCTGTGGCTCAGCTCGGGTGCCCCTATAGAAGAGAAGGTCAAAATACTTGCAACTGTTGAGGCTGCGGTTACCCAACTGTGGGGGAACACATGGCCTTCCTAGTGCACGGGTGGCGAAAAACGTATGCAGGGTCTGTGTGGTTGCTCTTTGTCTCGGGCAATCCCACCCTGGGTGCTCTTTGTCTCGGGCAATCCCACCCTGGGTGCTCTTTGTCTCGGGCATTCCCACCCTGGGTGCATTCCCACCCTGGGTGCTCTTTGTCTCGGGCATTCCCACCCTGGGTGCTCTTTGTCTCGGGCATTCCCACCCTGGGTGCTCTTTGTCTCGGGCATTCCCACCCTGGGTGCTCTCTTTGTCTCGGGCATTCCCACCCTGGGTGCTCTCTTTGTCTCGGGCATTCCCACCCTGGGTGCTCTCTTTGTCTCGGGCATTCCCACCCTGGGTGCTCTCTTTGTCTCGGGCATTCCCACCCTGGGTGGCTCTCTTTTGTCTCGGGCATTCCCACCCTGGGTGCTCTCTTTGTCTCGGGCATTCCCACCCTGGGTGCTCTCTTTGTCTCGGGCATTCCCACCCTGGGTGCTCTCTTTGTCTCGGGCATTCCCACCCTGGGTGCTCTCTTTGTCTCGGGCATTCCCACCCTGGGTGCTCTCTTTGTCTCGGGCATTCCCACCCTGGGTGCTCTCTTTGTCTCGGGCATTCCCACCCTGGGTGCTCTCTTTGTCTCGGGCATTCCCACCCTGGGTGCTCTCTTTGTCTCGGGCATTCCCACCCTGGGTGCTCTCTTTGTCTCGGGCATTCCCACCCTGGGTGCTCTCTTTGTCTCGGGCATTCCCACCCTGGGTGCTCTCTTTGTCTCGGGCATTCCCACCCTGGGTGCTCTCTTTGTCTCGGGCATTCCCACCCTGGGTGCTCTCTTTGTCTCGGGCATTCCCACCCTGGGTGCTCTCTTTGTCTCGGGCATTCCCACCCTGGGTGCTCTCTTTGTCTCGGGCATTCCCACCCTGGGTGCTCTCTTTGTCTCGGGCATTCCCACCCTGGGTGCTCTCTTTGTCTCGGGCATTCCCACCCTGGGTGCTCTCTTTGTCTCGGGCATTCCCACCCTGGGTGCTCTCTTTGTCTCGGGCATTCCCACCCTGGGTGCTCTCTTTGTCTCGGGCATTCCCACCCTGGGTGCTCTCTTTGTCTCGGGCATTCCCACCCTGGGTGCTCTCTTTGTCTCGGGCATTCCCACCCTGGGTGCTCTCTTTGTCTCGGGCATTCCCACCCTGGGTGCTCTCTTTGTCTCGGGCATTCCCACCCTGGGTGCTCTCTTTGTCTCGGGCATTCCCACCCTGGGTGCTCTCTTTGTCTTTGTCTCGGGCATTCCCACCCTGGGTGCTCTCTTTGTCTTTTCTCGGGCATTCCCACCCTGGGTGCTCTCTTTGTCTTTTCTCGGGCATTCCCACCTTGGGTGCTCTTTGTCTTTTCTCGGGCATTCCCACCTTGGGTGCTCTTTGTCTTTTCTCGGGCCTTCCCACCCTGGGTGCTCTTTGTCTTTTCTCGGGCATTCCCACCCTGGGCGCTCTTTGTCTTTTCTCGGGCATTCCCACCCTGGGCGCTCTTTGTCTTTTCTCGGGCATTCCCACCCTGGGTCCTCTTTGTCTGTTCTCGGGCATTCCCACCCTGGGTGCGCTTTGTCTTTTCTCGGGCATTCCCACCCTGGGTCCTCTTTGTCTTTTCTAGGGCATTCCCACCCTGGGTCCTCTTTGTCTTTTCTCGGGCATTCCCACCCTGGGTCCTCTTTGTCTTTTCTCGGGCATTCCCACCCTGGGTGCGCTTTGTCTTTTCTCGGGCATTCCCACCCTGGGTCCTCTTTGTCTTTTCTCGGGCATTCCCACCCTGGGTCCTCTTTGTCTCGGGCATTCCCACCCTGGGTGCTCTCTTTGTCTCGGGCATTCCCACCCTGGGTGCTCTCTTTGTCTCGGGCATTCCCACCCTGGGTGCTCTCTTTGTCTTTTCTCGGGCATTCCCACCCTGGGTGCTCTCTTTGTCTTTTCTCGGGCATTCCCACCTTGGGTGCTCTTTGTCTTTTCTCGGGCATTCCCACCTTGGGTGCTCTTTGTCTTTTCTCGGGCATTCCCACCTTGGGTGCTCTTTGTCTTTTCTCGGGCCTTCCCACCCTGGGTGCTCTTTGTCTTTTCTCGGGCATTCCCACCCTGGGCGCTCTTTGTCTTTTCTCGGGCATTCCCACCCTGGGCGCTCTTTGTCTTTTCTCGGGCATTCCCACCCTGGGTCCTCTTTGTCTGTTCTCGGGCATTCCCACCCTGGGTGCGCTTTGTCTTTTCTCGGGCATTCCCACCCTGGGTCCTCTTTGTCTTTTCTCGGGCATTCCCACCCTGGGTCCTCTTTGTCTTTTCTCGGGCATTCCCACCCTGGGTGCGCTTTGTCTTTTCTCGGGCATTCCCACCCTGGGTCCTCTTTGTCTTTTCTCGGGCATTCCCACCCTGGGTCCTCTTTGTCTTTTCTCGGGCATTCCCACCCTGGGTCCTCTTTGTCTTTTCTCGGGCATTCCCACCCTGGGTCCTCTTTGTCTTTGTCTTTTCTCGGGCATTCCCACCCTGGGTCCTCTTTGTCTTTTCTCGGGCATTCCCACCCTGGGTCCTCTTTGTCTCGGGCATTCCCACCCTGGGCGCTCTTTGTCTCGGGCATTCCCATCCTGGGCGCTCTTAAGGGATTCTCAGATGGGTGAACATAGTAGTAGAGTCAGTACAAAAAGAGCGTCTGATTTGGTTGTCGAAAGGATAGGAACGAGTCGCCTGCTTTAGTACAGCATCCAATTGCTTTATTTTACAAAATAAAATGCGTTCTGTGGCTTTAAATTGTCGCTTCCTCAGTTCTAGGTGATAACATTTTGGGGTCTAGTATCGGCTGGTAGCGAGATCCACTTGGGGAATATTCTTTATTGGCCACTAGGTGGAACATAGAGCTTGCGTCAGTGATGTCCTCTAAGTGGATCACAAGTGAAACGCGTTTTTTAATTTGGTGAAATGAAGCAATTGGATGTGTTTTACTAAAGCAGGCGTCTTGTTCCTATCCTTTGACCAACCACATCGGGCGTCTCTGCCAATCGAACTACCAAAGGGCCCTTTTTCTGCTGACTTTCTATTACTACATTGACCCACCTGCGCTTACTCTTTGTATGTTGGTTCGGCGGCAGGGTATATATAATAAGCATCATTTACCCACAGACATTCCTATTTTCACTTCCTCATTGTTCCTTTTTGCTCAGAAGTTGCTCTATTTCTTCTCCGTTCTGTTCACTTCCTGCTTGTCTGATTGTTACTGACCACTGTGAAGGGAGGTTTTACTGCGGTGGTCAGTGACGTGCTCGCCCCTTCCTGGGAACTACATCTGTGCGGCAGGACGCTCTCTACGTGTTGGAGACTTCAAGGAGGTGTGAATTGCTGGGCGTGCCGCAATGCATACTGGGAAATGTAGTTCTTACATGAACAAATGATGCAAACCAGGAAGTGAATGAAAGAACAGGAACTAGAACGCCGGAGGTGATATAGATGAAGGAATTTTAATGGGTGTTTACTCGTTTGTTAACAGAATCATTACACTATTCTGTCTGTCTACCTTGCAGACATTCATTTTAGGCAAAATTTTTTTTTCCTTTTACAACTCCTTTAAGCAGGCCATACACGTTCGAATTTTGAACTAATTTTCTTTTCAAAATCAGAATTTTTTATTTTTTTTGTGATCCGATGATGCCACCATTGATTTTCGAAATTTGGCCAACCAAACCTTCGGATCCTAGGCAGGGTGCATTGCACCCAGGCGCCTGCAGAGGCGGGGGCGCCAAAGTGCCAGAGTTCTCCCCTCCTTCCTTCTCTCCTTGTTTGTGTCGGTCCAGAACTAGTGTTCTAAACATAGGTGTGTGTCCGTCCAGAACTGATGTGTGAGCATAGAGTAGCCCGTCCAGCCTGGCAGTGCTCGGGGGAGGGGGCCACTTTTCTTCCTGACATAAGAGTTCTAGTTTTCAGTGGCTGCTGATGTGCAGGAATGAATTCCTAACACTGGGACCAGTTTAAAATGCCTCCCACTCCCATCTCTATCTCAAGCTGCACAGAGAGAGAATCGAAGGTGTTCAGTGTGCTGGAGGATGGCATCCCCAGCATCCCTTTACACATGCTCTGGGCTGCCCCTGCTCTAGATGTTTTATGGCATGATAGATTGCATAGGATACACAGCCCCTGCCCATTCCTAGTCCATCTACAGATGTGATGTATAATAAGATGTAAAGGGGAGGAGTTAGTAAAATGACAATGCCCATATGGGGGCGCCATAAATATTTCTGTACCCAGGTGCCTGTGCCCCTATTAGAGACACAGGGTGAGCTAAACATAAGAGGCATCGAGGAAGCTGAAACAGGAGTATCTCATACTTTCTAAGAGCTTCTGGGTCCCACGGGCCCCTCCCTTACAGAAGCTATTTAGGAAAAAAAATGGTACCTTTTACAACCCCTTTAAGTCTGAGCAGAGAGCGCACCCATATCCAAATAGCATGGAAATGGAGATGTGAAAGTCGTATCAAAGTTTTCTTTCAGCTAAACATCACAATAATAAAAAACTGGGGGCCGTATTCAGATACAAGTGTGTATCTTTCCGGCGGCGTAGCGCTTCCTCTTTACGCTACGCCTCCGCAAATATTATGGGGCAAATGCCTTATTCAGAAAGCACTTGCTCCATATTATGCGGCGGCGTAGCGTAAAGTGTCCGGCGTAACGCCGTGCAATTCAAATGTTAAGGATGGGGGCGTGATTCATGTAAATGAATCATGACCCCACGCTCATGACATTCTTTCTGAACGGCGCATGCGCCGTCCGTGGACGAATCCCAGTGCGCTTGCGTCAAATCACGTCGCTATTTGTCAATGTAAACGACGTGAACGTAACTTGCGTCGAGCCCCATTCCCGAACAATTTACGCAAACGACGTAACTAGGGTTGTCCCGATACCGATACCAGTATCGGTATCGGGACCGATACCGAGTATTGGCGGGAGCACTTGTACTCCCGCAAATACCCCCGATACCTAAATAGAATACTCCAACCCCCCCCCCTGCGCTGCCGCATCGCGCCGCCGCATCGGTTAAACGGCGTGCGGGAACATCACAGCTTTCATTTGAATAGCTGTAGTGTTCCCGCTGCATATACACTCCCCCTTGCTCGGGATTGGATGGGTGATCTGTCCAATCCCGAGCAAGGGGGAGTGTCTATACGCGTGGGCAAAACAGCTATTGAAATGAATGCTGTGATGTTCTCTGTGCGGCGGCTTTCGGCAGCATGGCTGGAGGGACATGGCTGCATATGTGGGGGACATGGCTGCATATGTGGGGGACATGGCTGGAGGGACATGGCTGCATATGTGGGGGACATGGCTGGAGGGACATGGCTGCATATGTGGGGGACATGGCTGGAGGGACATGGCTGCATATGGGGGGGACATGGCTGGAGGGACATGGCTGCATATGCGGGGGACATGGCTGGAGGGACATGGCTGCATATGGGGGGGACATGGCTGGAGGGACATGGCTGCATATGGGGGGGACATGGCTGCATATGCGGGGGACATGGCTGGAGGGACATGGCTGCATATGCGGGGGACATGGCTGGAGGGACATGGCTGCATATGCGGGGGACATGGCTGGAGGGACATGGCTGCATATGCGGGGGACATGGCTGGAGGGACATGGCTGCATATGCGGGGGACATGGCTGGAGGGACATGGCTGCATATGTGGGGGACATGGCTGCATTTGGGGACACATTTAAAAAAAGTATCGGTATTCGGTATCGGCGACTACTTGAAAAAAGTATCGGTACTTGTACTCGGTCCTAAAAAAGTGGTATCGGGACAACCCTAGACGTAACCGACCTACAATTCGATGCTGTCCCGACGTCCATACTTAACATTGGCTACGCCTCCTATAGCAGGGGTAACTTTACGCCAGCAAAAGCCTTACGCAAACAACGTAAACTACGACGCCCGGCCGCAAGTATGTTCGCGAATCGGCGTAAATAGCTCATTCGCGTATTTTACTTCTAAAACGACGTAAGCGCCACCTAGCGGCCAGTGTAAATATGCAACAGTGTAAGTGACTTGCGCTGCTCGTATATTAGCAGAATTCCGGCGTATCTTGTTTTCTGAATACAAAAAAAAGATACGCCGGCTATTCTTAGTAGTTACCCGGCGTATGTCTTGATACGCCAACGTAAATACTTTCTGAATCCGGCCCTACATTAGTTTCTCAGCAAGAGTGAAATCATAAAAAAAAAAAAAACGTCGAGGACAGATCGTCTTTTGTACACCACATTCAATTCTTACAATTAGCGAGATCCCTCGGAACGAGCCGTGACGCGATACGGAACGTCTCTCATCGCTGTCCGCTGTAAAACCCCCAAGGTGCCACCAGATAACCATTAAATTAAGGGAAGCGTGGAAAGGGAAGCACAACTGTTCTGCACAATTCTAAAGAGCTCCCGCACTTCCCCAGTGCTAACAGGACACATAGTTTATAGTCTGTACATCTCCGACATATGAAGAAGTCATTTACTGAGTGCTCGTCAGTGCCAGACAATTGTCAAATGTTCCGCTAACTCGCCCCGGCTACTCCTCGCTGACCTTATGTGACTAGCGCCGCGCATGTCATCGCCCGGGTCCGGTTATGCAGACTCCATACATCCAACCAAAATTGATTAAACACATTCGTCTTCAGGTTCTCCTTCCCATCAATTAGAACAAGTGGCAAGATCGTAAACAAGCCATTCAGAGCAATTACATTTTATATACTGTAGGATGGAATTTGGCCCGGGACTCACTGATCATAAAATAAAAAAAAAAGTGTGACAAATGGGTTAAACCGGATCCAAACCTTGAACATAAAGTTACCCATAAACAATAAAAATGAGGACACGCTGCATTTTACACAATGGTGGACCGTGCAGCAATTATGATATTTTTTAACTAATACGTTATGAATGAAAACAACTGTTTAGTTACACTTGGCACTTGCGGTGCTTTTTCAATGCGTAGCTTTTGTATTTCTATGGAGTGCCATCAGGAAAGATGTGTCCTCGTCGCCCATAATAACCCCGTTCTTGCAATTTTAATTCACGTAGACATAACCACTTGCCTACCGGGCACTTTTACCCCCTCCTTGCCCAGGCCAATTCACAGCTTTCAGCGCTGTCACTGTTTAAAATGACAATTGCGCGGTCATGCTACACTGTACCCAAACACAAATTTTTATAATTTTGTTCCCCACAAATAGAGCTTTCTTTTGGAGGTATTTGATCACCTCCTGCGGTTTTTATTTTTTGCTAAACAAATAAAATAAGACAGACGATTTAAAAAAAAAAAAAAAGTTGTTTTGTTTTCGGTAATACAATTTTGTAAATCAGTATGTTTTTCTCCCTCACTGATGGCCACTGGTAGGCATCCCTGGCGGCACTGGTAGGCATCCCTGGCGGCACTGGTAGGCATCCCTGGCGGCACTGGTAGGCATCCCTGGCGGCACTGGTAGATATTGTGTGTGGGCATTGTTTGGCAGCTGCCTGGGCACAGATTGGTATTTCCTGGTGGTCTAGGGGGGGCATACATGGTGGTCCAGTGGGGTGGCCACCCTAGTGGTTCTGGGTGGTCCCGGGCGGGATCCGAGGGGGGCAGGGGGGGGGGGGTCTGCGCTGATATATTATCAGCACAGATCCTCCCTCTCGGGAGAGCAGCTGATCGGCTCTTCTCTACTCCTGGTTACATCGTGATCAGCTGTGATTGGACACAGCTGATCACGTGGTAGAGTCTCCGTTGGACTCTTTATCTAGATTGGAGTTGCGGTGTGTCAGACCGCCCTTCTATGGTATGCAGATGGGTGGGGGCCATCTTCCCCCTCAATCTTATCCATATCCAGCCACGGATAGCACACGATCGCCGATAACTTTAAATCCGCCACAGAGACCACCATTATCGTTTACAGCAGTGTTTTTCAACTCCAGTCCTCAAGGCACACTAACAGGTCAGGTTTTCTTTTTTTTTCAAAATTGTTTATTTATACATAACAGAGAACCGGTCCACATGAACCGCAACGGTAGTAGTACATAACATCATATAAAGAGCTAGCGCCTAACTGTCGCGTACATAGGCATGAATACAACATTCCATCAACAAGTACCATTTAAGGCAGGTGGGTATGCAATACATGATAGTACTTTAATCTACATCAAACTGAGTTTTCCTGCATTGCAGTTTCCCGTGAGTTCCGGGTTAGAGGCCCCGGCTCGATAAGATGCATCAGTAAGGCAGCAGTCCACATGGCCAGTCCACTGCGTTTTTCCCTTTTTCTAAGAGCATGTAAGCAAGAGTAGAGATAAAGAGAGGAGTGAAGAAGAGCGGGGGTGGAGGGGGGGGAAAGTAGGAGGGGGGGGGGAGTCACGAGCACGTCCAGCCCGCATGTTCCAGCGGATCGCGATAAAAGATCAAAAATGGAGTGTCCTTGTATGGGGCAGCTGGGAGTGCCGATCGTCTGGTATAGCTAAGGGGCGCCCCTAAGGGCTTGGCCTTCTGCAGAATATTTAAAGACATTCCATAGGGACCATGTTTGGGAGTATTGCTCATTTCTGTCTTGCTTCGACAGGACTAAGTCTTCCATGGTGTTTACGTCATCCACCTTTTTTAGCCACATGGCCAACGTCGGTGGGCTCGTGGATTTCCAGCACATTGGGATACACGCCTTCGCCGCGTCCACTAAGTGTCGGACAACCGATTTCTTGTATACACGTTCAGGGGTGTCGTTTGCATGCAGCAGAAAGAACGCCGGGTCATCCGGGATCTCTCGATCCAAAAATCCTTGCGTCACTTTTCGAACTCCCTCCCAGTACGGTCTCAGACATGGGCAGGACCAAAAAATATGGAGTAGAGTGCCCCTCTCCGCCTGGCATCTCCAGCAGATGTCCGACACCGTCGGGAATAAGCGGTGGAGTAGGTCAGGGGTCCTATACCACCTCGTCAATACTTTAAAGCTAGTCTCCTGTATTTTAGTGCAAATCGACGATTTGTGTGTGAATCTCAGCATCTTGTTTATCTGGTTTGTTGAAAAGTGACGTCCCAGATCCCTCTCCCATTTACCTAAGCTCGGTATCTGGTAGTCTGCCGGCGGTGTGATCAACATTGTGTGGAGTAATGAGAGGGCATGCGGTAGCGGGCCCACACCCTCGCATATCTCCTCCAGAGTTGTCTGGGGGTGGCCCGGGCCAGGTGGTGGTGTCAGTGTCTGTAGGAAGTGTCTCAGTTGACCGGCTCTTAAGAAGTCCATCCGGTATTGACCCGTCATGTCCATTAACTCGTCAAGAGATCTCCATCTACCCGCCTCCCCAAAGTGTGAGGCTTGAAACAAGCCCGAGTTTCGCAAGGCACGGAATTTGGGGTCCAGAAGGCCCGGGGGAAATAACGGATTGCCCAGAATCGGGCGCAGAGGTGAGGGGTCTGACGACAGACGGAACCGTGCAAGCAACCTAATGCAAACCGCAACAGTATTTCCAATCAGGGGGTGATCAAGCACGCCACTTAACCGCATGGTCGGGTTCCAGGGAGCGTTTCGCAGTACTGTGCTTTGCGCCTGTTCTATTTGAGGCCAGAGTTTAATCTGGTCATGTCGGCACCAGTCTATCAGTCTGTTCAATTGGGCCGCGTAGTAATACATACGGATGTCTGGGGCGGCGAGGCCTCCGCTGGATTTAGGCAGGGAGAGGACCGCTCTGCCGATCCTAGGATGTTTGCCCGCCCAAAGAAACGTCCCTAGCGCAGATTGGACTCGTTTAAAATAATCCGCTGGTATTCGTACGGGGAGGGCTTGCAAGAGATATATGAATTTAGGGAGGATGGACATCTTGAGTATGTTGCATCTCCCAAACCACGAGTGTAAGCCCGTGGACCATTGGGACAGCAATTTCTGGACCGTCTGTAGTAGGGGGGGGGATTAAGCCTAAACACGTCGGAGAGCCGCGGTGAGATGCGCGTTCCCAGATACGTGAGAGCCCTGTCTGTCCACTTCAAATTAAAATTTTGTTTGAGTGAGGCCAAGTGTGGTTGAGGGACGCCCACCCCCATGGCCTCGGACTTTGTTAAATTAATTTTTAGATTGGAAAGCTTACCATAGTAGTCAAATTCCTTCAAGGCTGGGAGGGAGGTCAGCGGGTTCGTCAGGGAAAACATCATGTCATCGGCGTAAGCCTAGACTTTATATTGGTAGTCGCCCACAACCAGTCCTGTCACGTCAGGGTTCAATCTAACACGTCGTAAGAAGGGTTCGAGGGTCAGGGCAAAAAGTAGGGGCGAAAGCGGGCAGCCCTGCCTTGTCCCGTTAGTAATCGGGAATGGGTCGGACGTTGTGCCATTCGCCCTAACTCTGGCTGTCGGGGTCGTGTAGGCTGCAGTCACCCAATTTAGCATTTTCCGTCCGAGTCCTATGTGTTTAAGCGTCGTAAACATGAACCGCCAGTCCACGCGATCAACCGCTTTCTCTGCGTCTGTTCCCACGAAGACCGAAGGCGTCTTAGCAACACTGGCAACGTGGATCAAGTTCAACACTTTAGCCGTGTTGTCTCTGGCTTCTCTGGAGGGAATGAAGCCCACTTGATCCAGGTGTACCAGGTCCGGGAGGAATCTCTGTAGTCTGGCGGCGATCACCTTCGTGAACAGCTTAAGGTCTGAGTTAAGTAGTGATATGGGTCGGTAGCTGCCGCATTGACCCGGGTCTTTACCATCCTTGTGGATCACCGCAATCTGCGCCTGCAGCGTTGAGGTATGGAAGGTGCCTCCAGAGCTCAAGTCGTTGAAGAGGCCCAGTAGGTGATCTCCCAAGGATGGGAACAAGATTCTATAGTAGGGGGTAGTGAGTCCATCAGGTCCCGGGGCCTTCCCTGGCTTGAAAGATTTCAAGGCTGTCTGTATTTCGGGCAGAGTAATTGGTTCGTCTAGGAGTTTCACTGCATCAACCGGGAGTGAGGGCATTTGGGAGCTAACCAGGTAGTCTGTATGTCGGTCCGCCTCTTCAGACATGTGCAATTTAGGGAGGTTCTAAAGGTCCTGGTAAAAGTCCTTAAACTCGGCAGAGATCTCCTGTGGGAGAGATACTCTACCGCCCCCCCGTTTTGCAATGTGTGGGATGTACGAAGTCGAGTGTTGTGAACGGAGCGCCTGGGCCAGCATCTTCCCGCATTTATTGCCTGATTCGTAAACCGATCGCCTGCAAATTTGCATGGCCGCCTTGGCCTTGTAATGTAGTAAATCTGTGATACGTTTACGGGTGGCATCAAGTTCGGTCGTGTTCTGGGTTGTTTGAGTCTGTTTATGTTGTAGTTCCAGGGTCTGCAGTTTTTGAAGTAGGGAGGTAAGCTGTTCAGTCCTCTGCCTTTTCAGCCTGGCCCCATGTTTAATGAGGATACCCCTCACCACTGCCTTATGGGCCTCCCACACCAGTCCCCGGTCGCAGTCTTCAGTGGTATTCGTGCGAAAATAGTAACCCAGTTCCCTTACTACCTCTGTCATAGTGTCCTCGTCGTGTAGCAGACTCTCATTGAGTCTCCAGGGGTGTCCCCGGTCAGTCAAGGTGTCAGACAGTCTGTATCGTAGTTCTATGGGAGCATGGTCCGACCACGTGATAGAACCTATCGAGGCTGTTTCAATCGCCGCCAGGTGTCTGTGGGGGATCAGAAATAGATCAATCCTCGAGTATGACTGATGAGGTTTGGAAAAGAAGGTGTAATCCTTCTCTCCCGGATGGAGTAATCGCCAAGCGTCCACCAGCCGGTGTGCATGCAGTGTCTCACAAAAGCGTTTACGCAGGTCTCCCGAGACGGCAGACCTACCCGTCGATGTGTCCTCCGGGGGTATTGGAGGGATGTTGAAGTCCCCCCCTATTATAAGTTGGCCTGACCTGAAGTGTGATAGTCGGTCTAACTGTCTAGATAGGAACCTGTCCTGTCGTTCGTTCGGTGCGTAATAGTTCGCTATGGTGACCTGTGCCTGACCTATGCGTCCTTTTAGAAGCAACGATCGGCCCTCCGGGTCCGTCCGCACCTCCCCCAGGGTCCAAGGGACCCTGGCTGAGATGAGGACGGATACTCCCCTCGATTTTGTCTCCGTGTATTGAGAATGGTACACTGTGGGGAAGTACCTGTTCTTCAGTACAGGTAGGTTGTTATCTTTGAAATGTGTCTCCTGAAGCAGTACTACGTCCGCCCTCAGGTTCCGCATATCATGGAGGAGCATTCTCCTCTTCTCCGGGATGTTTAGTCCCTTAACATTCAGGGAGATCACTTTGAGCGTATCCATGCTCGCGACTCAGGGGTGGGAAGGGTAGGAGAGGGGGGAGGGACAGAGGTAGAGGGTGGTAGGGGGGGGTCAGGAGATAGTGACAGGTCAGGTTTTCAGGCTCTCCATTATTTTGCACAGGTGATTTGATCAGTTTCACTGCCTAAGGCTCCTTATACACGGAGCGGTCCGTTTTTCGGTCCGCTCCGTGTGCCCGTCAGCTCAGCGGGGGGTCTCCGCTCAGCTGTCGGCGGACAGGGCGGTCCCCGCACACTGTGCAGGGACCGCCCTGTCTCTCCTCCGCTCTCCCCTATGGGGAGTCAGATGGAAAGGGACCGTCTGTCCGTTTGCATCCGATCCGTTTGGCCGGACGGAAGAAAAATAGGACATTCTTCCGTCCGCAAAAACGGATGCGGATCTAGCGGACGTTAGCGGATGCATCATCCGCTAACGGATCCGCTCCCATAGGGGCCCATTACAAGTCCGTAAACGGACTTGTAATGAGCGGACGAACGGTCCGCTAGTGTGAAAGGACCCTTAGTAATGACCACAGCCATTTCATCTAAGGGGAAATCCTGAAAACTTGACCTGTTGGTGTGCCTTGAGGACTGGAGTTAAAAAACACTGGTTTACAGGACCGCCCCCTGAAGAGAGTGATACCTCGGTTGTTACCGAAATATCCCTCTTGAACCTAAGGATTTATATAGTCGTGCGGCGGTCCTTAAAAGGTTGTAAAGACAAATATTTTCCTCTTAAACTAAAGTCTGACAGTAGCTGATAAAGTAAAAAGTAATGTTTTGCATTATAACTAGTTTGCTAGCTGTTGAAATCGAGCTGTTTTATTCACCTCCGTCACTCCTGTATCGTTATTCTCACTGACTTCCTGGTTTGCGGTGCACATTCATTCTTGCTACATCACGGCCTAATGGGAACTACAGTTCCCATTAGGCTTAGCTTCCGTGTCTATGAGGGATAAGAGAGCATGTTCACGCAGGGCTGTAGTCATAGGGAGGGGGTGAGCACATTCTGCTTTCCACCATGCAAAACGTCTCATGTGCTGGTGGAAAGCAAGAAGAGGAGAGACAGGAAATGGCATTTTCATACCTGGATTACTGTATTTTGGAGGTCAAAAGGAAAAACGAGGTAAGTGATACATGCTCTAGCTTACAGCAATCAATTGATCTAATAAAAAAACGAACCTTTAGTGTTCCATTTAAGTGGTTAAATATAAAATCTTAAAACGGAGGTCTGGCTTAAAAAATAAATAAAAAATTAAGTCAGCAGCTACAAACGCTGTAGCTGCTGACTTTTAATAAGGAGACTTGCCCGTCCAGGGCGCCCGCGATGTCGGCAGCCGAAGCCGAGCAATCGCTCGGGTCTCGGCGGCTCCACCGCCATCCTCCATGAGGGAATCGGAGTGAATCGTTGCGGCTTCACGTCCTGGCTCCTGACTGCGCATGTGCAAGCTGCGCGGCGCTATGTGAATGGGACACACACACACACACACACGGTCCCAGAAGACACCGTTCCCTATTTTCCAGGAGGCAGCGTGACGAGCAGAAGAAAGTGGCAGATTAGGACGATCTGCTTAGTAACAGACACTTTTGGCAAGTATAAAAAAAATTATTATTATTTTATTTTTATTTTTTTTGTAGCGTGGACCTCCGCTTTAATTATGCAGCACTTAAGGAACATAGCTATGAGCTATGAATGCAGAATTGGGGTTCTGACTTTCCAGGCTGACTACTTCTTTAGGTCCGTAGCTCAGGAAACAAGAACGCCGATTGGATTTGGACGACATCTATGGAAATCGGTGCTTTCAGAAGGAAAGGTCAGCGATGGAAGCGTCCATAATTCTCTCAGCATGGATTGCCTTCTTTACTGTCTCTCTGGTTTAGCCCCCGGGAGGGCCACACGTTAATTCCTTTCTGTTAGCGGGGTGTTGGCAGAGTTGTGTAAGAGAGACGTTTTCTTATTACCTCAGATAACCCAGTACAACATTTTTAGATTAGAAGCGCCCAGTGATGACAATGTCTCATTAATTGCCAGGGTTATAAAGTAGCACCTGTCTGCCGGACCCAGATACCCTCTGAGAGTGCCTGCCCCCCCCCCCCTCCCATCCCGCCTGCTATACCCACCCGACAGATTTATAACCCAAATCTAATTGTTCACACGCAGGGCTCTTTGTGCATTGATTTATGAGGCATTGATCACTGGCATCCCTGTAACTTGGTTTGAAAGTTATTATTTTTTTTTTTTTTGGGTGTGTACAGTATCTCACAAAAGTAAGTACACCCCTCACATTTTTATAAATGTTTTATTCTATTTTTTTTCGTGTGACAACACTGACGAAATTATGCTACAATGTAAAGTAGTGAGTGTACACTATAAAATGACGCTGGCAGGAACCCTCCCTCGTTTAGGGTGGACGTCATATGACGTCCTTTCTTCCCGGGAATCTAGGGTTTGCGCGCGCCAGCGGCACCACTCATGATCCGGCGCGCGCGATGTAAGCCGGGCACAGGCGATTAGGTGGGGAAAAAACAAAGATTTCATTTGGGTACAGTGTTGCATGACCACGCATTCAAAGTGCAACAGCGCTGAAAACTAAAAATTGGTCTGGGCAAGAACGGGGTGAAAATGCCCTGTATGGAAGGGGTTAAAGCAGAGGTCCACCCTAAAAAAAAAAGAAGAAAAATAGGTAAAGAGATTACAAAAAAATTAGAAGGAAATTTTTTATTTTTTTTTAATACTTAACAGAAATGGCTGTTACTAGGCAGATCGTTCTAATCTGCCACCTCCTCGTCCGCAGTGGGTCTTCTTTCTTCTCCATCTTACGCTGCCTCCCGGGAAATGGGGGAGCTGTCTTCTGGGACCTTGTGTGCGTCCCAGGAGACATCCGCCCATTCACATACCGCTGTGTGACTCACACATGCGCAGTAGGGAACCAGGAAGTGAAGCCGCAACGCTTCACTTCCTGATTCCCTCACCGAGGATGGTGGCGGATTGCTGAAGCAGCGCGTTGCGGAGCGGTATAGCTGCACGCTCCCATTGATTTCAATGGCCAGCGGCAGTGGAGGAGCGGTATACACCGAGTCATGAATAAATGCCACCAAAAGAAAGCTCTATTTGTGTGAATAAAATTGTAATGGTCACCACCGTTTACGACCTTCCATCCAACCACGACAAGCTTATCCGACACACTCCGACAATACTACATACACGATCCATATTAATTCCCCTAGAAAATGAGACTGATTGCTCTATCTTCTGGTTTCCAAATGTATGAACACTTTATTGGTTTCTTAGCTTTTTATACAGTACAAGATGTTACAGCCAATCACAGGACAATGCCATCTCCACCCCCCTATTCACACTGGGGCTAATTATCTAGCAGACATTTCGGCACCGATACTGACAGATCTGTAACATTCCAAACTACAATTACACAATGCCTTGACCTCAATCCACATTATCTAGACAGACGTACTGTCCCTAAAGGGTCTGAACACCTAGGCAGCAATACATTCTTAAACCTAATTGACATGCTAATTCAGTACATCTGAATGGAGACTTTAACAGATTGTTTTAAACACAATGAATCACACAATCAAAAGGTCTTTCAGGCCCTGATGCAATTAACACCTTTCCACAGAATGAAAGGTATTTCTCAAGCCCGGCTTCACTTAACATTTCAATAGCCTGAGCTAAGCATTGAATAAGCTTGTAATGTCCCTCTCCTGTGTAACAGATGTCAAGTAGGAACACCTTGTAATATTCCAGTCCTGCAATATGAATTATTATTAATGTCTCATTTCATGTACTATATGAACCATGATCCCATTAGCCACCCTACACCCAAAGGGCACAGGGTGGACTCAAACCCAGGAATCATTAGTGTCCCTGGCACAGGAGTATCTCTTATCCTTCCAAAGTCTCTGATTGTCACAGTTCATTCCATTACAAAAATGATAAAAAAATTCATTTGCGTACAGCGTAGCATGACCGCGCAATTGTCATTGAAAGTGCGAGAGCGTTGAAAGCTGATAATTGGCGTGGGAAGGAAGGGGGCGAAAGTGCTCGGTATTGATGTGGTTAACCACTTTAGCCCCGGACCATATTGCTGTCCAAAGACCAGAGGACTTTTTGTGATTCGGCACTGCGTCGCTTTAACTGACAATTACGCGGTCGTGCGACGTGGCTCCCAAACAAAATTGGTGTCCTTTTTTTCCCACAAATAGAGCTTTCTTTTGGTGGTATTTGATCATGTCTGCGGTTTTTATTTTTTGCGCTATAAACAAAAATAGAGCGACTATTTTGAAAAAAAAAATGCAATATTTTTTACATTTTGCTATAATAAATATCCCCAAAAAAGATATAAAAAAAATGTTTTTTTCCTCAGTTTAGGCCGATACGTATTCTTCTACATATTTTTCGTAAAAAAAAATCGCAATTAGCGTTTATTGATTGGTTAGCGCAAAATTTATAGCGTTTACAAAAAAAGGGGGTAGTTTTATGGCATTTTTATTAATATTTTTTTTTTTTACTAGTAATGGCGGCGATCAGCGGTTTTTTTCGGTACTGCGACATTATGGCGGACACATCGGACACTTTTGACACATTTTTGGGACCATTGGCATTTTTATAGCGATCAATGCTATAAAAATGCATTGGATTACTATAAAAATGCCATTGGCAGTGAAGGGGTTAACACTAGGGGGCAGGGAAGGGGTTAAGTGTGTTCCTGCTTGTGTTCTAACTGTATGGGGGGGGTGGCCTCACTAGGGGAAATCACTGATCTTCTGTTCATACATTGTATGAACAGAAAATCTGCGTTTCCCCCGCTGACAGGAACGAGAGGTATGTGTTTACACACATACCTCCCGTTCCCCGCTCGGTAACGAGCAATCACGGGTGCCCGGCGGCGATCGTACCCACCGGGCACGCGCGCGGGACTCGGGGGCGTGCGGGGGGAGCGCCCGACGGCGGCACGCGCGCCCCCTAGTGGCCGAAAAAGAGAGGACGTAGAGCTACGTGCTCTTGCGAATCAGTGCCACCGTCCCGCAGTAATATGACGGTGGGCGGTCGGGAAGCAGTTAAAGTCCTACCTGAATGTTTTTACATGCAACAGTGGGTCTGACTTTGCAGAAGGACAACATGCAGAACTCCAAAGTCGCACAAGTGTGGATGGAGCCTTGGGTATCGGCTACACAGGGAGTGCGTTGTTTTCAACAACTCATAGGGGGGGATTTACTAAAACTAAAGCATGCAAAATCTGGTGCAGCTCTGCATGAAAACCAGTCGGCTTCCATGTTTAGAACTGATTGGCTTCCATGGACAGTTGCACCAGAGTGCTTCAAATTTAGTAAATTTCCTCCATAGAATCTTTGTGTGTGTGTGTGTGTGTGTGTGTGTGTGTGTGTGTGTGTGTGTGTGTGTAAAATGTAAAAAAAACAAAAAACAAAAGGCTGCCCACGTATATGTAAAAAAGCGCAAATGATTTGCGTATGTCAGGGCTTGACAAATTTGCTTGGAATCTAGGAGCGAGCTATAAAAGTTAGGAGCCAGGAACGCGCCCCGTCCCGCCTATCTTGTGCGCAGAAGCGAACACATATCTGAGTAGCGCCCGCATATGAAAACGGTGTTCAAACCACACATGTGAGGTATCGCCGCGATTGTTGGAGCGAGAGCAATAATTATAGCCCTAGACCTCCTCTGTAACTCAAAACATACAACCTGTAGAATTTTTTGAAGTGTCGCCTATGGAGATTTTTAAGGGTAAAAGTTTGTTGCCTTGCCACGAGCAGAAGCAATTTTGAAGTGTGACGTGTTGGGTATCAATTTACTCGACGTAACATTATCTTTCACAATATAAAAAAAAAATTGGCCTAACTTTACTGTTGTCGTATTTTTTTTTATTAAAAAAAGTGTATTTGTTCTTAAAAAAAAGTGCGCTTGTAAGACCGCTGCGCATATACGGTGTGACAGAAATTATTGCAACGACCGCTATTTTATTCTCTAGGGTATTGGAATAATAAAAGTATGTTTGGGGGTTCTATTTAGAGGGAAGGAGATGGCAGTGAAAACAGACAGGGGAAGCTCCATTAGCATTGCTGGTTGTCTTGTCATACCAACGGCAACCACAAGATGGCGCCAGATCACAGAAGGAAGTATAGGCCTGCAGAAGGCCGCAAAGCCGCAGCCTCAATTACCCTCCGGACGCGGCCTGATGCGATTGTGCGGCGTGAGAGGTGGGGGCGTACGGAGACACAGTATACCCCAGCTGTGCCACGCCAGGTCGCTAATTCTAGTCGCAATTGCAACCTGGCGCCCAGGGTTTGTCGAACCCTGGCATATGTGGATTCGTTTTAATGCGTACCCTTTAATGTAGGACAGGGATTGCCATCGGAAGTCGGCTAATTTACATATTGGCGTCCTTTCACAGTTACTGAGACAACCTTAAAAGGTCACAATTAGAGATCTAAATGACCCCGACCATTCGTATCGGTAGGTAAGTTCTTGTTTAGACCAGAGTGGTTCTTTAACCTTTAACCTGTAGTGTAAGGATGGCGCTCCACGTCCCGACCTGCACAACGTCCCCGGCGTGCGAAGCAGATGTTGCCGTAACGTGGTGCCCCTCGCTGCAAGCCTTGATTACCATTAATGTATTAATGACAGGCACCGATTTGGCGTGAAATTAACTTGGATGTTTTCCATCCCAGCAAGGCAGTAATTAACCTTCTGTGCAAATCCGCTGTCGCAGCCGCTGTTCGGCGCGCCCCCCCCCCCCCCCTCAGGAATAATCCATTGTAATTGCGAAGGGCCCCCGATCGACCGAAATGCTTTTGTGTTGAGGAATGCGCAGGGAGTAATCCTCCGAAATCCCACGCTGACAGACGCAGCTATGTAAAGGGGCCCTGTGACCCAGTCAAGTCTGGGACACGATTTGACAGTCACTTGAGAAGCCAGGTTCTGTAGAAGTGACTCTCGTACGGTGAAAACCCGCCATTCGCTCACACCTGCCGCGGGCTGTCAAGCGGGGCGAGACTCGGCTGTATCAGTGGCAAGGGGCCGTTCATCACATTACTGTCTCAATACTTTATATTTCTCAGCTGTTTTTTCTTGCGAGGCTATTTTAGCAGCGTTCTGGCTTCCTTTATTTGCTCCCTGTCCAAAGCAGCAGCTGGAAAGCCTCCTTGGGGGGCAATTGTTATATGAGGATACCTGCAGTTCTAGAGGATTGAGCAAGACTCGTTAACCCTTTTTTGTGCCAAAGCATCTCCATTTTCCGGTGCGTTTTAGAATAGATTGCATTGGATTTAAAGGTGACTGTTGCTTGGGACAGCCAATCAAATTCTTTGTTTCATTGGCAGAGGTGTCTTAGAAAAATGGCAGCTTAAAGCAGAGTTCCACCCAACAATTGAACGTCGGCTTTTTCGAAAACCCTCCCCCTCTGGTGTGACATTTGACACCTTTCCGGGGGGGGAGTAGATACCTGATTAAGACAGGTATTTTCACCCCCCCCCCCCTCCCGCTGTCTCCTGGGAAACACACTGGTCCCAGGAGAGAGCGGGGACCAGTGAAGACAGGGCCCGCGACACTCGCGCATGGGCAGTAGGGAACCGGGCAGTGAAGCCGCAACGCTTCACTTTCTGATTCCCTCACCGAGGATGGTGGCGGTGCAGCCGAGAGACAAGCGATTGCTCGGCCTCGGCAGCCAACATCACAGGTGCGCTGGACAGGTAAGTGTCCATTTTTAAAGTCGGCAGCTGCAGTATTTGTAGCTGCTGGCTTTAAAAAAATAAATAAAAAAATAAAAAATTCGGATGAACCTCTGCTTTAACCACTTAAGGACCCCCTACCGACGATATATGTCGGCAGAATGGCACGGCTGTGCACAATCACGTACCTGTACGTGTCTCTTTAAGGCCCAAGAGGCTAGGACTCAGAAATTGGAACAGGGACTTCCCCCAGAGGTCAAAGGTCAGAAGACAGGTTCCCAGAGGTCAAAAGGTCATGAGGCGTGGCCCGAAGCTCTGTAACGGCGCCCGCGGGATCCGGAGCTGAAGAACGGGGAGAGCTGTGTGTAAACACCTTTCCTGTTCTTCATTGTGGCAACGTCACTGATCGTCTGTTCCCTGATATAGGGAAAGACGATTACTGACGTCACACGTCCAGCCCCATCCCCCTGCAGTTAGAAACATATATGAGGTCACACTTAACCGCTACAGTGCCCCCTAGTGGTTAACTCCTAAACTGCAATTGTCATTTTCACAGTAATCAGTGCATTTTTATAGCACTTTTTGCTGTGAAAATGACAATGGTCCCAAAAATGTGTCAATTCTCCAATGTGTCCGCCATAATGTCGCAGTCACGGGAAAAAAAATCGCTGATCGCCGCCATTAGTAGTAAAAAAAAAAAAAAAATCAATAAATGCAATAAAACTATCCCCTGTTTTGTAAAGACTATACATTTTGCGCAAACCGATTGATAAACACTTATTGCGATTTTTTTTTTTTTTTGATGCATTAAAGAAAGTCTGGCCTGGTTGTACTTCACCTATGGATCATAGAAGTGCAATTCGTTTTGCACTCCTGTGACCCGTTTTCAGCAAAGAGCGGCTAAAGTCCGGGAACCGCCCCCTCTCTCCATGCCCTATATGAATAATGGATGGATTTCTATTCACGGCCACGCCCTTATTCATGCATTCAACCCCTTTTGAGGACATCGGGCGCCTAAAATTGCAATCTTCATTCAACCCCCCTCGGAGCCGGTTCACACAGGGGCGGCACAACTTCGGGGGTGACTTGGCAAGGTGTCCTGAAGACGACTTCAGAGGCGACTTGCAAAATGACTTCTGTACAGAAGTCAATGCAAGTCGCCCACGGAGTTGTACAAGAACCTTTTTCTAAGTCGGAGCCACTTGCGTCGCTCCTATTAGAACGGTTCTATTGAATACAATGGGACGCGACTCGTCAGGCGGCTAAGTCTCCTGACGAGTCGCCCCAGTGTGAACTGGCTCTTACAATCTCTATTGTAGCGTTTCCTGATTCTTTCATGTAACAAGTGTAGAAACTTCTCTGCTCACTCTGGCAGTCTGCCAAATTTTTAACAACATTGTCTGTGCTAGTAGATAAGTAGAAACAGTGTAACTCTTCCTTCTTAGATCAAAGGGATTAAACTTCTGTGTGTAAATGCTGCAAGTTTAACCACTAAGGCGGCCATACACGGTTCGAATTTCAAAAGAATTTGCTTTCGAAAATCAAATAATTTTTTTGTACGAATTTCGCACCGTTAGTAGGCTGCAGCAACAGCCGATTTTCGTGCGGCAAACAAATTTGAAAAACAAATGATTTTCTGATCAATGATGGGAGAATCGTGCAAGAAATGTAATAGAAAAAAATTGCGCATGTGTAAGAAACGAATATTCCCGGCAAAATGAAGGTTTTGTGGGCCGAATTTCGAAAATCAATGGTAGCATCATCGGATCACAAACAAAAAACAAAAAACGTTCTGGTTTTGAAAAAAAAAAATTGTTCGAAATTCCACCGTGTATGGCCTGCTTTAGTCTTAACCTTTTTTCTGACATTGGTTTCTTACAAAGTTAAATTTTTTAGCAGAGACCCTAGGGAATAAAATGGTGATTGTTGCAATATTTTATTTCACACTGTATTTGCACAGCGGTCTTTCAAATGCAATTTTTTAGGGAAAAATACACTTCAATCAATCAATAAATAAATAAACAGTAAAGTTTGCCCAATTTTTTTTTTGTTTCATGTCAAAGATGTTACGGCGTGAGAATCGTGATCTATCTTCTAAGCAAAAAAAAATTGCAATTCTCATTTTATCCAGAATCGTGCAGCTCTAGTTTACATACACTTTAAAAACACAAAACTTTTATTTTATTTTTTACAATTCTTTTTATTTATGAAACAGGAGTTTCCAACAACGTAAAACATATAGTATACTCGGAGTACAATGCAATATGGCGAACCGCACTCAGGGCAGCTATCACAAGACAAGTGTAATCTCGTCTCTCCTGACGCAATATAAGGGGGGGGGGGGCCTGGGGACCATCGGGCCCCTTACAGGTGTAATGGGGGAAAAAAAAGGGAGCCGGCCGGGCCTGTAATTATAAAAACCAACAAACAGGAGGGGGCCAGCCTGTACCCCCCTGATGGCGGTTCTGACCACACTGGTGGGTACACTCAATTGCAGGCATCCATCAAAAAATCCCTGAAGACCGGGGGTCCAGGGTAGCAAGACCAGGCTGAGATTGTGGACCGTGAAGAACAGAATGCTGCTTTTAGTTTACAGCCATAATAAACCCAAAAGCTCACAATTGTTCTATTGTAGCTTATTAGTTCAAATATTTGATAGCTGCATTTGTTTTTCCTTTTTTAAGGCTTTGTTCTATTTTCATCTGGTGATTCAGCCAGGAAGTCTGTTTTTTTTCACAGAACAAACTCTCCAGCAGCATGTATTAGTTTACTTGAATGCGACAAACCTATTTACATTAACAGGGGTGCTTAAAATGATCAGCTTCTATTTTTTTTGTGTCTTTGGTCTCCAAATTGTGGCCCAGGGCGGGCGCTTTTTCCATTATCCAGCCTTTGAGGTACTTTTCATCCACTGATACCTGCAATGGAGCATAATTCCCCCATACACTGACACCAGTAATGGGGCACAATGCCTACCAGTGACACCAAGGATATTACCCAATGACACCAGTGATAGGGCACAATCTTTCCCAGTGACCTCAACAGTGGGGCCCAGTTCCTCCCACTGGCGCCAGCGGTGGGGCCCAGTTCCTCCCACTGGCGCCAGCGGTGGGGCCCAGTTCCTCCCACTGGCGCCAGCGGTGGGGCCCAGTTCCTCCCACTGGCGCCAGCGGTGGGGCCCAGTTCCTCCCACTGGCGCCAGCGGTGGGGCCCAGTTTCTCCCACTGGCGCCAGCGGTGGGGCATTATTTTGTCTTATCCATGGACGGACACAGCTTCCTTAAATCTTGACTTGTGAGTTATGTTCCTGTTCTATAGGAACGCAAGTCAAGATTTAAGGAAGCTGTGTCCGTCCATGGACGACAGAGAAAAGGATTTTACGGCGAGTACACAAAATCCTATTTTCCCCACGTCGGGACCTCTTCTACTCCCACTTTTTTATTCCCTAACTTAGTTGGGGTAGGCAGTACACTTTGGTGGGGGTGGGTCTGCCACGCCTTGTGACCTTTTTGACCTTTAGGAAACCCGCCTTCTGACCTTTGACCTCTGGGGGAGGTCCCTATTCCAATTCCTGAGTCCTAGCCTTATTCTTCAAGGGAACAACCCAACCCTAACTGTGGCCCCTCTAAAATGTGAGGGACCGTAAACTGGCCCTTTTTTTAGACCGTTTGGAGACCCCTGATTTGTGTAAAACCTTTTATCCCAAAAGGGAAATAATGTTAGCTGTAACTGATTATAAAGTGTAAGCTGGAGTGTGGCCTCAATTTATTGGTGTATAGCTGCTAGTAAATTGAACTCCAATGACTGACAATGCTGCTGTCTGCTGTTCCCCCCTGTGCTCCTTCATCCAGATAGGCAGGCGCTCTAATACAGGAGGTGTGTTACTGGCCAGACCACCAGGTGAAAACAGAGGGGAAAAGCCCCAAAAAATGTATGCAAATGCCACATGTAATGATTGGTAAGCTGCGAAATATTACAGTTTTGGATTTAGGTTTAATACCACTTCAAAGCTTGACCATAATGTACATTTTTTTATTTTATTTTTTTAGTTCTTAATTTTTGAAGCTTGAAATGAAAAACACTATTGTTGACCTGTTATGTATTCCAGATTATTATTTTTTTTATTTTGGGTCCTGTACCAAAATCTGTACATTTTTAACCATAAAAATGAAGGTTATGTCATTGGAATTGGAGCACAATGAATACGGGGAGCAAATATTCTAGGTCTGATTCCCTGCGGTATTTCCCATAGTCCTCTCTGGCCTGGGTTGGGACCCTATTAATGAAACCTAAACCAGGAAGCACTGGGTGAAATGTCTGGTTTAAATTGTGGTATTCAAGCTATGCAGCTGTTGAGGTCGTAGAGATTGGGTGACTGTGTGGGCTGCTTTCCTCCCATTAGTTCCCCAGTGACCCCGGGCAATTCCCCATGTATAGTCTACATACAGAGGATTGAGACATGCATGTCAGCAGGCCGAGGCTGGGCTCATTTGAAGGGGGCCCCACCTTGGGTACTGTTTACCTACAAAAAAAATTACATTTTGATAGGTTTATAAATTGTGCATAACTAATATATAGTGCAAACTAATGGTAACATCTTTGTTGGGAAATATAAGTAAAATAACAACGCCTGTGTATGTATTCTGTAAATGCCTCCTGATTGGCCACCCGTGTCCTCGATTTTTTATTGGTCTTTCATAGACCACCTCGGTCTTTCATAGACCACCTCGGTCTTTCATAGACCACCTCGGTCTTTCATAGACCACCTCGGTCTTTCATAGACCACCTCGGTCTTTCATAGACCACCTCGGTCTTTCATAGACCACCTCGGTCTTTCATAGACCACCTCGGTCTTTCATAGACCACCTCGGTCTTTCATGGACCTCGCCGTTGTCTTTCATGGACCTCGCCGTTGTCTTCCATGGACCTCGCCGTTGTCTTCCATGGACCTCGCCGTTGTCTTCCATGGACCTCGCCGTTGTCTTCCATGGACCTCGCCGTTGTCTTCCATGGACCTTTTCAGCTTTCAGCTCTGTCACACTTTGAATTACAACACTGTACCCATATGACATTTTTATCAATTCTTTTTCACACACATCAAGCTTTCTTTTGGTGGTATTCAACTTGTATTTATTTTTTTTAAGTCGAGAATAACGTTTTTATTTTTTTTATTACATTTTTAACACGCAAACAAAACTCACACAGCCAAAATGTATCCCAATAAAGGAATTGTGCCATATACTGCACGTCGCACTCAGAGAGAACAGTGGGAATTCTAAAACAAACAAAATGTAAAAAAAAAATCAATACTGAACCATTCAGCCTAACACCCTTGGTAAGAAATGTAGAAGAATAACTTTTACATAGCCCTTACATTACTATGAGATAATGATTAGCCCATTATTCTATCCATCACTAATTCCACGGGAGCCAAACCTGGTACTGCTAGCCAGTCACCCTAGAGCCCATGAAACTTGTACAGGCATCCACAATGCTGGAAGTCTGAGGGGTATATCCCATTCTTTGTGGCTGGGAGCCTGAGCACTTTTCAATTGCATCAGGAGAAACCTACAGGCCTGAAACAAGGCTCTGACTGTTAACCGCTACTGTTTTAAGGTCTGCGAGTTGATGATTATCAAGGATCACCAATTTGTTTTATAATTTTTTGATGAAAAAAATTAGGGCTGTGCAAATTAACTTTTAATTAATCGATTGATCTTTAATTTTTTTGAGCGATCAAAATGTTTTGATTGATTAAAATTCTTTTGATTTGTACTCACCTTTCCGCCGGCTTCCGGGAGTTCCGTTGGAGATCCGGTGACGTCACGGACACCGGCGGGGCTTGCCGTGTCCATCTGAAGGGCTCCTTTGCTGTGCCTTCATATCTGCATGCCGGCGGGACCTTCCTATCTGCCACACGCAAGGGCTGTTACACTTCCCTCTATCACTTTACTCTATCAACCTGGGATTCTACAGCCATCCACTGGGAGTTGTGATAGTTCCCTTCACGGGACATCTACATGCCGACGGACTGATGTTAACCCCTCCTCATCTGGATTCAGCAGTGGTACACATTTTTATACCAGTATCATACTTGGCTACATGTTTTTATGACTGCTTTTGGTACCGTTTGGTATTACTCGCACCATTTTTACAGTTTATGTAGCTACATCGATTTTATCTCCAGTGCAATATTTATTTTGTTACCTACTTGAAGACTATGAAAGTTTTAATGCTATTCCCATTGAGCGCTGCCTTTGTGTGTTTTTTGTATCCTGCTATCCATTTTTCCAGTTGTTGGGAGATGCACTGGGAATCAGCCTGCAAGGAGATCAGCTAAAAGTAGTTGGATCTGTATGTGCGTTATAATCAAAATTAGTAGATTAATCGATTAAAAAAAACAATCGATTAATCGAACACAAAAATTTTGATCAGTATCAGCCCTAAAAAAAATGTATTTGATAAATGCCTCCCAACTGGCCACCCTTGTCCCCCCGTCTTCCACAGGCCGCCCCTCGTCTTCCTCTCCTTTTGCTCAGATGGGTGGTGGACCTCCTCCACCACATTTTTGTGGTACTCTGGCTTGGGAGGTTCCAGTCCTCTTTATTGAGTTGACAGGCCCACCTGCAGAAATGCTTTGCCCACTTCAATACTGGGCACTTTCGTCTCATTCTTGCCCAGGCCACTTTTCAGCTTGCATTGCTGTCACACTTTGAATGACAATTGCGTGGTCATGCAACACTACTCGTATGACATTTTATATAATATTTTTTTTTTCAATTTATTTTGGTAGAATTTAATCACCGTTGGGGTTTTTTATTCTTTGGTAAACAATTGAACAAAAAATACTTCCCTGTTGGGCACTGATAGGTGGCACTGATGAGGAGGTACCGATGGGTCCTGATAGGCTGTGCTGATGGGGCTGCACTGATTATCTGTGTAAAGCAGTGGTTCTCAACTCCTGTCCTCAGGACCCACACATTTTTATTTACTTTTTTTTTATTTTTTTTACTAGTAATGGAGGTGATCAGCGATTGTTTTAGCGGGACTGCGACATTGCAGCAGACAATGGGTCACCTAACTCGGTAGTCATCAACCCTGTCCTCAGGGCCCACTAACAGGCCAGATTTTAAGTATTACCTTGTGGAGATGCAGACTACAATACTGCAATCACTAGAGCAGCAAATGTCACCTGTGATGTATTTCAGTTATCTTGCAAACCTGGCCTGTTAGTGAGTCCTGAGGACAGGAGATGAGAACCACTGGTGTAAAGAATATGCTGACAGTCTTGCTGGTTAACTGCTCTTCTTCTTTCCTTACACCAGTGTTTCTCAACTCCAGTCCTCAAGGCCCCCCAACAGGTCAGGTTTTCAGGATTTCCATTATTTTCCACAGGTGATTTGATCAGTTTCACTGCCTTAGTGATTCCCACAGCCATTTCATCTGAGGGAAATCCTGAAAACATGACCTGTTGGGGGGGCTTGAGGACTGGAGTTGAGAAACACTGCCTTTACACAGACAAAGCGTTGGAGGAAAGGAATGCCGATACCTGGCAAGTCTGTTTTTACATGTAATCAACTGTAATTGGACACAGCTGATCACATGGTAAAGGGCCACTGTGATTGGCTCTTTACCCCAATACCCCACAGAGCATGCCTTGCATTGGCGGGGCTCTGGGAGGATGGCTTTTGACATTCTCACAGAACTGGACATCCGTGCTCCCCTACCCTATCCAACTCTACCCTATTCTATTCTATCCTATCCTATCCTATCCTATCCTGCCCTAACCTTCCTTTCCCTAACTTTCCCTTCCTTCTCTACCCTAGCCTTCCATGCCCTACCCAAACCTACCCTACCCTATCATATCCTGCCCTAACCTTCCCTTCCCTAACTTTCCCTAACCTACCCTACTCCTGTCTACCCTTCTCTACCCTTTCCTGTCCTACCCAAACCTACCCTACCCTATCCAACTCTACCCTACCCTATTCTATCCTACCCTGCCCTAACCTTTCCTAACTTTCCCTTCCCTACCCTAGGTCCTGGCTGCTGGCTCTAAACCAATCAGGAAGGTGAGAGCCAAGAGAGTCAGTGTTCTCATGCACATCGATGGATTGAGATAAGGCTCAGGTAAATATAAGGGGGGTGGGCTTCACACAGAAGAGTTTTTTTTTTTTTTTATCTTCATGCATACAGTGCATAAGGGTAAAAAAAACCTTCAGCCTTTACAATCCCTTTTTATATACATAATATGTATATTTTTATATCTTTCCTTCAGCAGCAATCAGGAGTGGAGCCAAGTGTACCCCAAATCTCTCCGTTGATTTACTACTTGTAAATGTTTTGGGTTTGCTCATCTCTTGTTGGGTGTGGAGAACGTTTCATGGATTTTGTAGGTAATACATATTGTGCAGTTTGTTGTGTTTTAATTTTCTTAACAATCGTCTTCTTTCCATTTCCAGCTGCGGATAACTTTGTGGTCACTTAGTGCGAAATCCGTGTCCTACATCAAGTTCCCCAAAGCCTGTCAGAAGGGTGAGTCGGAGATTTGTCATGTTCATGTACATACAATGCGGTTTAGTATGAACTTTGTTTGGACAACTTGTAGCGTTTATTCAGTGCACTTCAGAGGGCATTTGATAGGCAGTGATGAGGCATTATACCTTCTCCGCTTGGTGTAGCCCTGTGAATGCCCAGTGGTGCGGCCCCATACACTTGCTGCAGTCACGTTTGTCCATTAGCAATGCCTGCCAAATGCGACATGCTTAGAAATTTTTGCCACCACCGCGATTCACAGCACCACACCTGCATGTCGGGGGGGGGGGGGGGGGGGTAGAACTGTGATACAAACAAGTTGCCACTGCCACCACCTATAACTGGTCTTTGCAGCAAGGAGCCCTGGAGGGGCCATGTATGTCAAACAAATACAAAGATTTCCAAGCTCAAACTTACCAACCAGCCATTGACAGCCTGGTTTTACCACGTCCATGGTCCCTCCTGTGGTTTACCCCTTACAGTGTAAATAAGTGGCAGGTTTACTCTTTACAGGAGCTCTTAAATCACAAAGGCTAAAAAATACTGGCCGATGCCCGTGTCTGGCCGATGCCCGTGTCTGGCCGATGCCCGTGTCTGGCCGATGCCCGTGTCTGGCCGATGCCCGTGTCTGGCCGATGCCCGTGTCTGGCCGAGTGTCTGGCTGATGCCCGTGTCTGGCCGAGTGTCTGGCTGATGCCCGTGTCTGGCCGAGTGTCTGGCTGATGCCCGTGTCTGGCCGAGTGTCTGGCTGATGCCCGTGTCTGGCCGAGTGTCTGGCTGATGCCCGTGTCTGGCCGAGTGTCTGGCTGATGCCCGTGTCTGGCCGAGTGTCTGGCCGATGCCCGTGTCTGGCCGATGCCCGTGTCTGGCCGATGCCCGTGTCTAGGCCAAGCTTTACCCCCCTCCTATTGAGATGAGCAAACTCGAAGCCCCCTTCTCTCCCTCCTGTTCATTCACTCATTGATTGCTACAAAGGTAAACTTTGCCATGGATGTGAAGCGCCGCTTCTGTGGCACATAAACACCACTGGCTGGTGCCAATTGCAGCTTAAGCGGGGACAGTTGACGGGCAGCAAATATCTGGTTGAACCATTCATTTTTGTCAAACAGCGGCGTGCCTAAATGAAGCCTAAGGCCTGGTTCGCAGAGTTCACCTGCAGTTTTCTATAGACTTCTATTATGTGTTGCTTTTTTGGTGCGTTACCTGAAAGCGCATGCTGTGTCCTTGTTGCTCTTTCAGAAAACGCACCAAAAATGCAGAACATAATAGAAGTCTATGGAAAGCTGCGGTAGCACCACCCTGCACCCAAACCGAGGCACGGCACTGTGAAAGCAGCCTAAGCTTCTAGCGATTCGGGTTGCAGTCATAGTTTGCCAAGATTCTGCCTGTAATTTCGAATTGTACTACAATGCAGTGCACTTTTTTGGTTGCCATTCAGTTTCAAAACGTGGTGCGGTTTTGCCGCAGCAAACCGCATCGAGCGAAGCTTGTCGGGCAAAAAAAAAGAAGCAGGAGCTTTTTTTTTATTATTATTTATTTAGTGCAGGAGCATTTTTTGGTCGACATATATTCTCTATGATGAAAGGGGTTGTAAAGGCAGACTTTTTTTTCTTTTTTTTATCTTGATGCATTCTATGCATTAAGGTTAAAGCCTTCAATGTGCATTAGCCCCCCTTACACTTACTTGAGGTCCTTCTCTGTCCAGCGGTAATTGGGAGAAAGTGTATGGACAGCGGCACACCAAAAATTACCTTAGAAGGTAGCCTTTATTGGTGAAAAAAGGATAAAAGCACTACAAAACCCAGCAAGCAGTGGGATATGTATAGCTGAGTTCTAGTGCTTTGTTTTAGCTATGACTAAGCACTAGACCTCAGTGCGAAACGCGTCGGCTATATCCCACCGCTTTCTGTGTTTTGTAGTGCTTTTATCCTTTTTCACCAATAAAGGCTACCTTCTAAGGTTATTTTTGGTGTGCGGCTGTCCATACACCTTTTCTCCTAATTTTTGCTTCGTGCATTGCCACAGCCCACGGTTTCTGAGAGGATATTGATTGCTTATTGCTAGGGTTGTCCCGATACCACTTTTTTTAGGACCGAGTACAAGTACCGATACTTTTTTTCATGTACTCGCCGATACCGATACTTTTTTTTAAAATGCAGCCACGTGTCCCCAGATGCAGCCACGTGTCCCCTTAGACAAAAGCCAAGTCAATCCCCCCCTCCTCCCGCCGGTGCCGACATCCAGTTAATATGCGCTGGGGGAACACAACAGCTGTCATTTGCATTTGAATAGCTGTGTGTTCCCCCGCCGCGCCGTCATGTTGCCCGGGCACTTTGATAGACGGGTCACCCGTCCAACTCTGGGACGGGTGACCTGTCTATCAAAGTTTCTGGGCAAGGGGGAGGGGCTATACATGACAGTGCGGCGGGAGGACAACACACCTATTCAAATGCAAATGACAGCTGTTGTGTTCCCCCAGCGCATATTAACTAGATGTTGGCACCGGTGGGAGGAGGGGGGGGTTGACTTGGCTTTGTCTAAGGGGACTAGGTGGCGGCAGCAGCTCTCCTCTCCCCCATACGAGCACTGCTCTGCTCTGCTACGCTCTCCGCCCCCTCTCCACCCGCACTCGGGAAGAAAAAAAAGTATTCGGCCAGGCATCGGGAGCATTTGCGCGAGTACAAGTGCTCATGCAAATTCTCAGTATCAGTACCGATACTAGTATCGGTATTGGGACAACCCTACTTATTGCACTCACCTGGAGCGGCAGTCTTCTTTCTTCCATCTGTCCAGCGGTGTCCACCAGTGTCAGAGATTATCCCTCGTGATTGGCTGAGACACAACAGCGGAGTCAATGGCTCCCTCTGCTGTCAATCAAAGTCAGCTAGCCAATCGGGTGAGAAAGGGGGTGGGTCCGTGTCAGGGCTCCGTGTCTGAGTGGACACAGGGAGCTGTGACTCGGCTCTGTTCAGTGCCCCCCATAGCAAGATGCTTGCTATGGGGGCACTGAACAGGAGAGAGGGGCTGGGATCACAGAAGAGGAGAATCAGGGCTGCTCTGTGCAAATCCATTACACAGGGCAGATAAGTATAACATGTTTTTTTTTTTTTTAATAGGTAAAAAAAATATTCGTCTTTACAATCACTTTAAAGTGGTTGTAAACCTATATAGGTAAGCCTATAATAAGGCTTACCTATAGGTTCTGTAAATATGAACGTGAACCATTTAGGAGATATTTGCTGTACACTGTGCCAATAATGTAATCGGTGCATGCGCTGTAAAGAAACGGCTGCTTCCCCCTGGAGTGACTCCACTCCGGCCAATCAGATCCCAGAGTCTGCGGCGAAGATAGATGTGGGGACAGCACGGGGTTCATTTGCAGGTAAGTGCCACATAATGGGCTAGTATGCGATGGATATGCTTTTACTTTACAGGGGGTGGGGGAAGGGTTTACTTCCTCTATAAGCCCCAAGGGTGGTCTGGATAAATTGAGCCGAGGCTGCTTTCATCTACTACCCACCTGGGCTCTTCCCATTTTTGCAACAAGTTTTGAGCCTTCGCAATTTGCGATTGCAGCGTGATTTATCACCACAAAACTGCACCGCTTAGGTGCCATTGAAAATGAATGACACCCATACAAGCGTTCTGCATTTTGCCAGCATTACAGTGCGATTTGGAAGCACGGGCAGAATTGCGGCTCCTGTGACGGGCAGAACACATCCACACCAGCATTGGACCAACGTTCTGTCTGTCACAGGAGGCACTGTCACTGTGTGTGACCGCGAGTGGAGGCAATTCAAATTTCCTCCACTCTTCCCCTTGGCGAAGGGCTCCCATTTAACCCCACCCACCAACGGTTCTCCCCCAAAACCCCCCCCCCCCACGCTCGCCAGTAATCCTTTTTCATTTGCAAAATTCAAACAGGCAAGTGGAAAATTTGAGGACTGCAATGCAAAGTCGAATAAGTCGTGCGACTTTGGAGACGCTCTAATGTTAAAGGCACCTTACACCACATGTGCTACAGCGACTTTTGGGTTGCTAGAAAGAGCTCCTTGTTTTGTCGCTGTTTCCTGGCTTTGTCTCTGACAGCCACTGCTCCTGGTATATTTTACTGCTGTATTCTCCTTATGAAGGTGTTGGGTGCTATCCCGTGTCTGACCCCTGCTAACCTTTGACCCACAGGCACGGCATTCACCAAGGATGGACGGCACATGGCTCTAGCAGAGAGACGGGACTGCAAAGATTACATTAGCATATTTGTGTGCAATGACTGGCGCCTACTAAGGGTGAGAAATGCCGCTGTCCACATGTTGTGCTGTCTGCCTGTTCATTTAATACCTCTGTATCTTAGTACTTAGTTTGTAGAATTTACTACACGGCTTTCAGGGGGACTTTCCAGGATTCTTTCTGGGCAGTAAACAAGGTGGCTAAACATAGCGCTGTCAGAGCGCGACCATCTGAGAACACGCCTTGTACCGGGGGGGGGGCATTATGTAAAGTGCTTATACTTGCAGGGGGGGGGGCGACAGGCCTCTATGTATAAAGGGCCTGTAGGACAAGAGGAGGAGCGTAGGCACCATTCTTTATTTAACCACTTCAGCCCCAGAAGGTTTACCCCCCCCCCATGACCAGGCCATTTTTTTTCTTTTACGATATGACACTGCGTTACTCGACTGACAATTGCGCGGTTGTGCGTCGCTGTACCCAAATAAAATGTATGTCCTATTTTCCCCCCACAAATAGAGGTTTGTTTTGGTGGTATTTGATCACCTCTGCGGTTTTTTATTTTTTGCCCTATAAACAAAAAGATGACAATTTAAAAATAATATACCGTATATACTCGAGTATAAGCCGTGTTTTTAAAGCGGGATTCCACCTGCAGTGTAGCTGCTGACTTTTTTACTAAGGACACTTACCTGTCCTACTCGCCCGCGCTGATGCCCCCCCCCCCGATGCCGATCCCTCGGTGTGTGCAGGTCCCGCACCGCCATTTACACTACGGCTTCACTGCCCGTTTTCTACTGCGCATGCGCGAGTCTCACGCCGACTTGTGAATGGGCGGCTGCTCTCTGGGAACCCACAGTTCCCAGAAAGCAGCGCGCCCCATTCACTAGAACAAGACGGACCACGGTTTAGGAAGAGGCAGATTAAGGACTTCCGCATAGCAACAGGTATTTCGGGTGAGTATACTATTTTACTTCATTTTTTTCAATTTTTTTTTTTAAAAAATAATGATTTTTAGGCTACTTTTTTGTTTTCCTGAGTGGAGCTCCGCTTTTAGGCATATTTTGCGTTGAAAATGACCCCCTCGGCTTATACTCAAGCCACCTTTTTGCGCCTGATCTCCCAGAATTTGGGGACCCGGTACCGGCTGGCCGTAGGTCCCCTGTGTAAAGTTTGTTGTCCGGGGGACCTACGGCTGGGAAGCACCGATTTTTTTTTTTTTTTTTTTTTTTTTTTTTTTTAATTTATTTATTTATTTTTTTCAAAGCCGAGCACCCTTTCCATAGACTCCCATGTTTAACAGCAATTTCTCCGGTGACTTTGGGGACCCAGTATCGGCCGGTCGTAGGTTCCCTGGACCCGGAACTTGGCACACATGTAGCCCCATTTCTCCTCTACAAGAGTGCAAAGTTTGTTGTCTTGGGGGATCTACAGCCGGGGAGCACCGATTTTATTATTTTTTATTTTTTTCCAAAGCCGGACGTCCCTCAATAGACTCCTATGTTAAACGTCAGTCTAGGCAAGGGCACAGTGAAACATGGACACAGTGAGGCATGCAGATGGACACCCTAGGCTTATACTCGAGTCAATAATTTTTCTCATTTTCTGTGGTAAAATTGGGTACCTCTGTTTCAGGTCGGCTTATACTCGAGTATATACTGTGTATATTTTATACTTTCTGCTATAAAACACATCCAATAAAAAATGTAAATAAAATCTCTTCATTAGTTTATGCCAATATGTTATATTGTTTACAAACTATGGGATAGATAAATGGAATTTGTATTTATTTATTTATTTCTAGTAATGGCTGTGATCAGCTATTTTTAGCGGGACTGCGACATTGCAGCAAATTGGTCACCTAACTGACACTTTTTTTTTTTTTTTTTTGGGACCAGTGACACTGATACAGTGATCAGTGCAGTAAAAAACATTGCACTGTCACTTTCCTAATGACACTGGCTGGGAAGGGGTTAACATCAGGGGCAATCGAAGGGATAAAGTGTGTGTCTAGGGGGGTGCTTGCTTACTGTGTGGTTTTGACTGGGGGAAGACCAAGATCTGTGTTTCTTGTGGAGTTGATGCTGTATGAGCTCCCCGGCCTCACTTACCCCCCCCCCAGCCAGGATGTGTAGAGGTCACATGGAGCACACCACTTATCCCAGCTGTCACAACACGTATTTAGAGTAGCCGGGTTGTATGTTTGATACTTTTCCTCTCCTCCTTTTTTATTTATTTTTATGTTCTATATTGTGGAGCTTTCAGAAATCCTGCCTGTCGTTGGAACCTCTCCTGTGTGTTTTATTTTAACCACTTCACGACCAGCCGCCGCAGGTTGGCTCGGCTGGGCAAATCGCCGTAGCTGTACGTTGCTCCTTTTTAAGACGTGACCACAAGCTCGCGCCGCGCGTTCCCAGAGCCGATGGAGCGCAGTGACAGCTTTCATCTTATACCACTTCCTCCCAGTCTGAATATAGATATGTGATAACTAATGAAAAAATATAAGTGAAAAGTGACAGTGTAAAACTTTTTTTAACCACTTAAGGACCGCCTAACGCTGATATGTCGGCAGAATGGCACGGCTGGGCTCAGGCACAAACGGGTACGTTGCCCTTTAAGTACCCAGCCGTGGGTCGCACACGCCGCTGGCGCAAAGCTCCGTGACCACGGACCCGATCGCCGACGGTGTCCCACGATCGGGTCACAGGAGCTGAAGAATGGGAAGAGGTAAGCGTAAACACACCTTCCCCATTCTTCACAGTGGCAGTGTCGGTGATCGTCTGTTCCCTGATATAGGAAACGAAGATCAGTGACGTCACACGTCCAGCCCCGCCCCCCTACAGTAAGAATTTCACCCTTAGGCACACTTAACCCCTTAGCGCCCCCTAGTGGTTAACCCCTTCACTGCCATTGTAATTTTTACAGTAATCTGTGCATTTTTATAGCACTTTTTGCTGTGAAAATGACAATGGTCCCAAAAATGTGTCAAATGTGTCCGCCATAATATCGCGGTCACTAAAAAAAATCGCTGATTGCCGCTATTACTAGTAAAAACAAAAAATAATTGTTAATAAAAATGCCATAAAACTATTTCCTATTTTGTAAACGTTATAACTTTTGCACAAACCAAATAAACACTTGTTGCCATTTTTTTAATTAACTAATAAAGTAAATATTGCATTCTTTTTTCAAAATTGTCGCTCTATTTTTGTTTATAGCGCAAAAAATAAAAACCGCAGAGGTGATCAAATGCCACCAAAAGAAAGCTCTATTTGTAGGGAAAAAAAGCACACCAATTTTGTTTGGGAGCCACGTCGCACGACCGCGCAATTGTCCAGTTAAAGCGACGCAGTGCCAAGTCGCATAAAGGTGCTTGGTCCTTTAGCTGCATAATGGTCCGGGACTTAAGCGGTTAAAAGGGATAAATGTAAATGTGAAGTGGTCACCTGTAAAGACTTTTAAAGCATCTCCTATGGATAGTAAAAATGTATGTCGTTTGTCGCTGTTGCACGAGCGTGCAATTTCAAAGCTGTACATGTTTGATATATATATTCAGTGTAACATCATCTTTAAATCTTAAAAATCGGGTTATAGATTGTGTTTTTTTTTTTTTTTTTGCATTAGAATTCATTAACCACTTAAGACCCGGACCAATATGCAGGTTAAAGACCTTGCCCCTTTTTGCGATTCGGCACCGCGTCGCGTCACATGCGACGTGGCTCCCAAACAAAATTGGCGTCCTTTTTTCCCCACAAATAGAGATTTCTTTTGGTGGCATTTGATCACCTCTGCAGTTTTTTCATTTTTTGCGCTATAAACAAAAATAGAGCGACAATTTTGAAAACATTTTAACTTTTTGCTATAATAAATATCCTCCAAAAATATATAAATAAAAAAAAAAAAAACTTTTTTTTTTTTTCCCCTCAGCTTAGGCTGATACGTATTCTACCTACTTTAGGTAATAAAAAAAAATGGCAATAAGCGTTTATCGATTGGTTTGCGCAAAATTTATAGCGTTTACAAAATAGGGGATAGTTTTATTGCATTTTTTTTATATATATATTTTTTTTTTTACTACTAATTGGCGGCAATCAGCGATTTTTTTTTTTTTTTTTTTTTTTTTTTTTTTTTTTCCCCATGACTGCGACATTATGGCGGACACTTTGGACAATTTTGACACATTTTTGGGACCATTGTCATTTTCACAGCAAAACCATGCATTAAAAATGCACTGATTACTGTGAAAATGACAATTGCAGTTTAGGAGTTAACCACTGGGGGGCGCTGAAGGGGTTAAGTGTGACCTCGTATGTGTTTCTAAATGTAGGGGGGCGGGGCTGGACGTGTGACGCCAGTGATCGTCTTTCCCTAGATCAATGACAGAGCCACAGTGAAGAACGGGGAAGGTTTGTTTACACTCACCTCTCCCTGTTCTTCAGCTCCGTGGACCGATCGCGGGACTCTGGCAGCGATGGGGTCCCGCGGCCGCGTAGCTTCGGACCAGGTCGCGGCTGCAAATTGGTCACCTAACTGACACTTTTTATGCATACATACATTTTTTTTTTTTTTATTGCATTTGAAATACCGCTGTGCAAAAACCATGGGTAATATAAATAACGGGCACTGCCCATACCAGACGGGTGAGTTTTTATATTCTATTTTTTTTTTTTCCTTGCAGCACTTTGAGACGGACACTCAGGACCTGACAGGCATAGAATGGGCCCCCAATGGCTGTGTACTGGCTGCATGGGACTCCTGTCTGGAGGTATGGAAACCAAATCCTCTTGTTGTTGTCTAACACACGGCATCACTGATCTGTCTGCTAAATGTCTGGGAGGACGCGGCTCCAAACCCCCGACGGGATATTGCTGTGTCTTTTCATATTGCCAATATCAGGGATGCTTCATTCAGTTACTAAAACATAAACTATATTATCAAAAGTATTGGGACACCTGCTTTTACATGAACTTTAATGGCATCCCAGTCTTAGTCCGGAGGGTTCAATATTGAGTTGGCCCCGCCCTTTGCTGCTATAACAGCTTCACCTCTTCTGGGAAGGTCGTCCACAAGTTTTAGGAGGGTGTCTATGGGAATGTTTGACCATTCTTCCAGAAGGGCATTTGTGAGGTCAGGCACTGATGTTGGTCGATAAGACGGCTACGGTAAGCGGCGGGAGGGGGGAGCCCCTCTCCCGCCACCGATAACGGCGATCTGGCGGCGAATCTGCCGCGGAGACCGCCGTTATGGTTGACCGGACCGCCCACTGAAGAGATGGATATCTTGGTTGTGGCAGCAGCTGCTGCCGTTACCGAGATATCTATCTTTAAAGTACCAACGTATAACGACGGTGGGCGGCCTGTAAGTAGTTAAAGCGGCGTTCCACTCAAAAGTGTAACTTCCGCTTTAAGCACTCCTTGCCCCTTACATGCCATATTTGGCATGTAATTTTTTTGGGTGGGGGGGGAGTGGGTTATTTGTTTTGAGGAGGACTTCCTGTCCCACTTCCTCCTTCTGCCTGGGCGGCGATCTCCTGGGACACGTGACAAGTCCCAGAAGATCGCCTATCCACTCCGAGAGCGCAGCGCGTCTCGCTCATGTGCTGTGCACACCCGGCCGTGAAGCCACAAGCTGTCACAGCCGGGTGCCCACAGTTCCAATGGAGGCGGAAAGGAGAAGGAGGGGGAGAGGAGCGGGCCTCGGTGCGGCTGCATCGCTGGACCATGGGACAGTTGAGTGACTGTTTATTAAAAGTCAGCAGCTACACTTTTTGTAGCTGCTGACTTTTAATAAACTAAAAATAGCCTGGAACTCCGCTTTAGGTCAGTGATTGGCAGGTGGTTAAAATGTTTTTGGGTTTAGATACACCTAGCTTTGGGGTGAAGCTAGGCAGGGGTCTCCAAACTTTCGATACAAAGGGCCAGTTTATGGTCCTTCAGACATAAGGTGGGCCGGACTTTTGTCATTGGGTGTAGAAAAGGTCTCTGTCAGTGGGAAAAAACAACGACCCATCTTTGGTGTAAGTGGAAGGAATTGTGCCCCATCATTGGGAGAGTTTGTGCCCCTTCGTTGGTGTCAGTGGGGGGAATTATGCCCCACTGTTAATTATAAGTGGATGAAATAGTGACCCAAAGGCCAGATAAAAGCAAGAAAGGGGCCCCATCTGGCCCCCGGGCCGCAGTTTGGAGACCACTGAGCTAGAGGGTTGTACATTATCCTGGAAGCTCCTGTGTCTTAAAAAGTTTATCTAACACGTTATTTTTCAACATTCTCCAGTACAAGCTGTTACTCTACTCCCTGGACGGACGCCTGCTGTCCAGCTACAGCGCCTACGAGTGGTCGTTGGGCATCAAGTCCGTCGTCTGGAGCCCCAGCAGCCAGTTCCTCGCGGTTGGCAGCTACGACGAGAAGGCATGTACACAGACGTGACCAGATCTCGTTTTGCAGGATAAATCTACAAGCATCATTTAATCTTATTTGTTTTTCCTCTAGGTTCGAATACTCAACCACGTTACATGGAAGCCAATCAAAGAGCTGGCACATTCCGCTACTATTTCCAACCCAAAGACAGTAAGTAACCTGGGACGGGATGAGCGGGGGCACAGCGGCCCCATGGGGAGGGTGGGCAGAGGCGGCATCGTTTGAACTGGTCTTCCTCGCAGGGTGGCATTTAGATCCGAAGCAGAAAGGCGCTCGGATTTGACACATTGCCCAGTACGGCTCCTCCGTGACAGGATGAGGAATTCCTCCGCCGTAGGATTAGCACAACTGATAGACGCAGAGCTGGGTATTTATATGGGGATCATCAGCTGTTTTATGACTCCATTATTATAGCTGGGTCTGCTTCTCACAGCAGTTCTCTACACTCTGATAGATTGCTGGGTGGTGCGCTGTGAATGCATTGTGTGCGTCTGTAGTGCTCCATGCTTGCCTTTTCTTCACTCCGACCAGCTCCTGAACCAGCATATGACGTCCTCGTTTATGTGCGGTGATATCTCTGATGCCTGCAGCTACAGGCATCATTCAGATATCGGTGCCTTCTGCCGGCGATTCTGCGCACCAAAAGAACGATCATAGTGGCAGTTCCGCCGCTAGATCGTTCTTATAGGCAGCGGAAGGGATGGCCCCCCCTCCCGTCACCATCCGGTACTCCTCCGGGATCTCCCGTGCCATCGGGGGCTCGGAGAACGAATCGGCCGACGCCGGCTCACGATGATAGAGATGACTGACCAGTTATGGGTGCCTGGGGCAGAATTCCCCCCCCCCCCCCCCCCCCCGCTGTGCACGTTCAGGAGAGGCCGGCTATAGTGCGGAGAGCGGCGGGTACAAGGTGTAAATAGCCGGGTTGTGTGGAGGGGCGTAAGGCGGTGTTCGGGTTGTGCCTGTCTGTTGTGAGGTGTTCAGGAGGTGCCGAGTGGCGCCGGTGGCAGAGCCGGACCCCGTCTCTAGCTGTGTATGCAGTCGGCGGTGCAGGCTCGGGCAGGCTTACACTGCATACACTCTGTCTGCTTTACAGCCGCAACCCATCTCGCTGCCTCACACACACATAACAGTTCGTATTTGCGCGATGTTTTGCTCTGGCCTGACATCACGCCAACGTCGCCCAATGGCAGTCAGCCGCTGTTCAGGACAATGAAGGCGAGCCGGCTAATGGCACGGGGGGACTAGTTGGCGGCGGCCAATGGGCAGCGCCGTGAGCTGAGAGTAATGTAACATATTGGGAGAAGAGGCTGCGTATCGATCCCGCTCGCTCTCACAGCCATTGCAGTACATTGATCTCCATAGACACAGCATTGGGTAAGTAACACACGGCGCCTCCGCTTACATTGACTGGCTATGGCTAGGCGGCTGGAACGAGCCGTGTAACGCCGGCGCCCCCCTTCAGCTCAGCGCCCGGGGCAGACACACCGGCGGCCCCCCCAGTCCTTATTGACCCCACATCTCTCCATAAAGTGGACCTGTCACAGTGATTCCTAGTACAAGGGATGTTTACATTCCTTGTAATAGGAATAAAAGTTAAAAAAAAAAAAGTGTAAAAAATAAATAAAAATTAAGTAAAATAAAATATATTATTTTTTTAAACGCCCCTGTCCCCGGTAGCTTGCGCTCAGAAGCGAACACGCATGTAAGTCCCACTCACATATGTAAACGCTGTTCAAACCCCACATGTGAGGTGTCGCCGCATGTGTTGGAGCGTGTGCAACAATTCTAGCACTAGACCTCCTCTGTAACTTAAAAATAGTAACCTGTAAAAAAAAAGTAAAGTGTCGCCTATGGAGATTTTTAAGTATTGAAGTTTGGCGCCGTTCCATGAGTGCGCGCAATTTTAAAGCGTGACATGTTGGGTCTGTGATTTGCCCTCCTGATCACACGATGGCTGTATCGACACTATAGGGAGGTACACAATAGAGACCCTACGGGTCTCTGCGTAACATCATGTTTCACATTATACAAAAAATTGGGCTAACTTTACTGTTTTGTTGTTTTTTAATTCATGAAACTGTTACCCCCCCCCCCCTCCCAAAAAAAGCATTAAAAAAATTATTGCACAAATACATGCAAGATAAAAAGTTGCAATGACCGCCATTTTATTCCCTAGGGTGTCTGCTAAAAAAAAATTATTAAAAAATTTATTTTCTAGCAAAAAAAAATGTGATTTTGACATGAAAGAGAGAAGTGCCAGAATAGGCCGGTGGTTAAAGCAAAGAAAATACCCAATTATGAGGAAACATTTGACTTGCTCCAAATCTAAATAAAGAGTAATGAAAGGACTGGTGTACTTGCCTTTCCTGGAGAAGACCCTACCCTCCTCACCAAAAACCAAGGCGTATTTACACAGTGAAAACCGTAATAATAAAAAGAAATGCCACCAATTTTCACATTTTTGCCTGAGCTCCTTGTCACTGATGGCAAGCCAGACTTGTCTGTACAGATGACGTGGATAGTTACATTCCTCTGTTCCATGTCTCATCTGTGCTTCTGTTGCAGGTTGTTTATCGGGAGGTGGACAAATGCCAGACTGCAGTTCCAAGTCAGCTTACCTTTCCTCCCCATCGGGGGGCGCCAAGCAGCCTCTTTGCCGTCCACAGTAAATGTAAGTGGTCATGCGACTGTTTTTATTGTTTTGCCCTGGCTAATGATGGGCATAGGGCAGAGCTCTCAAGATTGGTAGCCAGTCCCAAGTCATGTTTTTTTTTTTTTTTTTTTTTTTTCTTTTAGGCAGAACAGATTGTTTGTTTGTTTTTTTAATTTTTATTTTCTTCACCTTCTTTTCCCTCCAGATGAGCTGGCTGAGCTGCCAGTGTCCTTACGCACCATCAAACCTGACACGGATCGTGCAAATCCAGAATTGGGCATCGGAATGCTGGCGTTCAGTCCCGACAATCGATACTTGGCAACCAAAAATGGTATATTGATTTATCAGTCTATTCTTACAGGGGGAGACAGACGGAAGCAGTTGAGGAGCAGATGTGTGTTTTCTGCACAGGAAATTATAGTGCTAGCTCCAGGGTTTGACAAATTTGCTAGGAGCCAGCTAAAAAAGTTAGCGCACAGAAGCTAACGCATACGCAATAATTCTAGCTCTAGACCTCCTCCGTAACTCAAAACATGCAACCTGTAGAATTTTTTAAACGTCACCTATGGAAATTTTAAAGGGTAAAAGTTTGTCTCCATTCCACGAGCGGACGCAGTTTTGAAGCGTGACATGTTGGGTATCAGTTTACTTGGCGTAACATTATCTTTCACAATATAAAAAAAAATTGGGCTAACTTTACTGTTGTCTTATTTTGAAATTAAAAAAAGTGTATTTTTTCCCCAAAAAACTGCGCTTTTAAGACCACTGCGCAAATACGGTGTGACAGAAAGTATTGCAATGACTGCCATTTTATTCTCTAGGGTGTGAGAATAAAAAATATATATATAATGTTTGGGGGTTCTAATTAGAGGGAAGGAGATGGCAGTGAAAACAGTGAAAAAATACATTAGAACTGCTGTTTTACTTGTAATGCCAACGGCCACCACCAGATGGCACCAGGTCACAGAAGGAAGCTTGGGCCTTCACAAGGCCATGGCCTCAATTACCGGCCGTTGCGGGCCCGCTGCGATCGCGTGGCGGTGGAGGTGGGGGCGCACTGAGACACAAGATCCTGCCTCAATTACTGGCGAGTGCGGGCGCCAGGTCACATTTTCTTGTCGCAATTGCGCCCGGATTTTGTCGAGCCATGGCTAGCTCTGTACATAGCATTAATAATGATAAAAAAAATAAAAAAAAATCAGGGTTCTAACCCTTCTCACAAAAATAAGTTTGGGCTTTACATACAGTCTGGGCTTTACATACAGTCTAGAGCTCAGGCACACAGGTCTATGTCTGCCTCTTCCACCTTAGGCCCCTTTCACACGGGCAGACCGTTCAGGTCCACCTGTCAGATTTTTAGGCGGACCTGAACGGACGCTCCATGCAGGTCTATGGAGCGATGGATGTCAGCGGTGACATGTCCGCTGACATCCGATCCTCTTAATTCAGACGGAGTGTATCGGATCGAATGAAAACTGACAGGCGGTCTGTTTTCCTCTGATCCCCCAGGGGAGAGCGTAGCTTTGACAGGTCCATCCCTGCACAGTGTGCAGAAATTGAGCTGTCATCTGCCTGCTCAGCGGGCATCAACGGAGCGATCCCTGCTGAGCAAAGCGGAGTCCGTACACTACGGACACGTCTGTGTGAAAGAGCCCTTACAGTATAAACACGTTGGCATATCTTGGTGCCTGGCAGCCCCTTGTGCTGTGTACAGCTACCCATAGTTATAAACGCCTAAAGGTGGCTGTATGCAGATATGTGCCACTGCTTGTGTAAAGTGGTGCATGCGTACCAACATAAGTCTTGGAATACATAAAGACTGCACCCAGGATGCATGCGTCGCTTTGTGCAAGTAGCAACACATATGTGCATACAGCAACCTGTACCTGTTTATAACTATAAGCAGCTGTACATGGCACCAGGGGCTGCCGGGCACCAATATATGCCAGTGTGTTTATACTGTAAGGTGGAATAAACTTGTGTGCCTGAGCCCTTGACTGTATGTAACACCCAAACTTTTTTTTTTTTGAAAGAATGATTTTTTTTTCTGCTGTGTACTGAGCTAGCACTATAATCTCCTGTGCAGCCACCTATACCCATTACGGTCTGTGGGCAGCTTGTACACTTGTGCTGCATTTTTTTATTTTATATATATATATATATATATATATATATATATATATATATATATATATATATATATATATATATATATATATTATACACACACCCCCCCATATATTAATATAATAATTAATTAATATTAATAATTCTTTCTCTCTCTATATATATATATTATATATATATATATATATATATATATATATATATATATATATATATATATATATATATATATAGATATAGATATTATATACATATAGATATATATTATATACATATACATATAGATATATATTATATACATATAGATATATATTATATACATATACATATAGATATAGATATTATATACATATAGATATATATTATATACATATAGATATAGATATATATTATATACATATAGATATATATATTATATACATATAGATATAGATATATATTATATACATATACATATAGATATATATTATATACATATAGATATAGAGATATATATTATATACATATAGATATAGAGATATATATTATATACATATAGATATAGAGATATATATTATATACATATAGATATAGAGATATATATTATATACATATAGATATAGAGATATATATTATATACATATAGATATAGAGATATATATTATATACATATAGATATAGAGATATATATTATATACATATAGATATAGAGATATATATTATATACATATAGATATACAGATATATATTATATACATATAGATATAGAGATATATATTATATACATATAGATATATATAGATGTGTGTGTATATATATATACACACACAAACACTCTATAATATTATTATTAGTTTTTTGCCGTGTACTGAGCTAGCACTAAAATCTCCTGTACAGCCACCTATACCCATTCCTGTCTGTGGGCAGCTTGTACCCTGGTGCTGCGTTTTTTTTTTTTTATATATTCTTCGAGTATAAGCCAACCCGAATATAAGCCAAGGCACCCAATTAATACCACAATAAAATGGGAAAACATATTGACTCAAGTATAAGCCTAGGGTGTCCCTCTGCATGCCTCACTGTGTCCATGTGCATGTTTCACTGTGCCCATGACAACAAAAAAACTTGGGGAATGCCCAGGGAATAACCAAGCCTACTGTGCCCATGCCTCACTGTGCCCATGACTAGACTGATGTTTAACATGGGAGTCTATGGAAAGGGTGCCCGGATTTGGAAAATCGGTGCTCCCCAGCCGTAGGTCCCCCGGACAACAAACTCTGCACACTTGTAGAAGAGAAATGGGGCTATATGTGTGCCCTGGTGCTGCGTTTATATATATATATATATATATATATATATATATATATATATATATATATATATATATATATATATATATATATATACACACCCCACCCCCAATATATTAATATAAGATAATTTGATATATTAATAATATAATATGGGGCAGTATGGGCCAGTACCCTGGTGCTATGTCTTCTTTTTTTTATTTATTTTTAATACTGTATATATCCCCCCCCCCTATATTTTATTTATATGTGTATGATACAGATATATATATTAATACTGTTTTTTACCTCCTATACATTTCATCAGTTGCAGCAGGTTGAAAATGTATCTCATAATGTATAATGGCCTTTTAAAAATGTTTGCTGTATTTTTCAGATAACATGCCATGTTCTGTGTGGATCTGGGACATCCAGAAGATGAGGCTGTCTGTCGTGTTGGAGCAGACGTCAGCTGTGCGCTCTTTTCACTGGGACCCCGTCCAGCCTCGTCTAGCGATCTGCACTGGAAATAGCAGAGTGTATTTGTGGTCTCCCAGCGGCTGTGTCTCGGTCCATGTACCTGTAGAAGGTAAACGGTGGAATAGTCATTTTGGGACGCCTTGTATTGCCTTTCTTATCTGACATGTATATTTAGTGCTATACCAAGAACATTAAACTGTTCTCATCAGTCGCCTGTGCCACAAGAGCTTACAGTCTAATGTCTACCATTGTCATACACACATTTTCTTAAATGGCAGGAAAATGGAACAGTTTGAAAAGACATGCAAACAAATATTATTTAAGCTGAACACTGGGGCAGATTCAAAACTACTCTTGCAGTGTCCTGTTCACCCCTCCCCACAATTCTGCCCTTCTCAATACACTGCAAGGGTCATTTTTTGTGTAAGGTAACAAAAAAATCTGTTTTATTTACCCGAACTTTCGCTTTTCCGGTGCTCTCTTCCCTCTGATACTTCAGGTACATGACGGCGTCACAGTGCGACCAATAGAAGGAGCGTATAGAAGGAGCCTATGGGGAGCAAAGGGATAGGATAGAGGATAAAATTACTTTAAATGGACCTTTTTAGGCAAGAATGAACATATAACCCTTGCAGTGCTGGGGCAACCCCAATTCACATGCAGTTTCGTCATTTCTCTGCAGTTCGGCTTTAAAGTTTTATATAAAAAAAATTGCAGTAGAGTTTACATCTACTTTAACTTTTCAAATACACTGAATAGTGGACTTTTACTAAAACTGGTGAACACAGAATTTGGTGCAGCTGTGCAGAGTAACCGGCTTTTAACTTCAGGTTGCTCAATTAAGCTTTGACAATAAGCCTAGGTTCACACTGGAGCGATTTGTCATGCGATTTAAGAGATCAAATCGCATTACAAGTCGCAGCCTATTAGCGGCAATGGCACTGTTCCAATCGGTGCGACACCGATTTTGCGGCGCCACACCGATTTGTAAAAGTAGTTCCTGCACTACTTTTGCAGATTTCAGGTGCGATTTCTATAGACATCTGTGTATGAAGCCACACAAATGTCTATCAAGTAGCACCTGAAAGCGCGCTGAACTTGCTACTTTGAAATCGCGCTACTTCAAGTAAAGTAGCACGATTTCAAAGTAGCATCAGTGTGAACCAGGGCTAAGACCTGGAAGCTGATTGGTTACTATGCACGGCTGCACCAGATTCTGTGTTCACCAAATTTAGTCAGGCTGGGTTCACTTATTTGTGATTTGCATGGGGGGTTCCTCGTATTCCAATTTGCATGACATGCAAGTGTGACCGGCTCTCAATGGGTCCGGTTCACACATGTCCGGGTGGCTGCAGTCCAGATTAAAAAAGGGGTCCTGTGGGTGTTTGGGTCCGGTCCAAGTGCAAATTCAGGCATCTAATTTGCACACCTGAAACCAGTAAACAGATGCTTACCGGACCTCAGACATGAACCCCTGGACGGACATATGTGAACCTGGTCTAAATCTCCCCCTAAGGCCCCTGTTATACTAAGAGACTGATCGGGTTGTCGGTTTTTCAGGTGGACCGGATCGGACCATCCATTGCTCCAGTGACACCCGCCGGCATCCAATCCTGTCTGCTAAAAACAGATGAATGGGGATCCGTTCCCCATCCGTCTGGCAGATCAGATCGGATGACAGTCAGATGGAAACAGGTAGGTGGTTTGTTTCCATCCAACCGCCCCATAGAGAACAGCGTGCTGTGCTGCAAGCAAAGCAAACAGAATATTGGCATTAAAAAGGGGATTAACTCCAGGGATAAAAGGATAATTCTCCTGCTCTACAAGACTCTGGTCTGGCCGCACCTGGAGTATGCCGTCCAGTTCTGGGCAGTTCTCAGGAAGGATGTACTGAAAATGGAGCGAGTACAAAGAAGGGTAACAAAGCTAAAAAAAGGGTCTGGAGGATATTAGTGAGGAGGAAAGGTTGTGAGCACTGAACTTATTCTCCTTGGAGAAGAGACGCTTGAGAGGGGAAATGATTTCAATGTACAAATACCGTACTGGTGACCCCACAATAGGGATGTGGATAAGAGCAGCAAGGATGGACTTGTGTCCTTTTTTTTTTTATTTCTCAACCTCACCTACTATGTAACTCTGTCTGCTCTGCATAGCGGACTGGACACGGATCTGTCATCCACCTGCTCAATAGAGAGATTCCCCACTGAGCAGGCAAATCCGATTGATGAAGTCCGCCCCGTCTGAATGGGGCATTAGTTTTTTATTGGACTTGTCTGGTTGTTGGTAATGCCTCTTATCCGACCACCACCTTTAATAAATATCATGTTTTTCAGGTAATTTCAGTGTCTTGTCCCTGTCTTGGCATCCCCTGGGAGAAGACTCGTTGCTGCTTCTAAGCAAGGACCATCTGTGTCTGTGTTACCTGGAGGCTGAAGAACGGTGACGTCATTAGACCATCCTACAAAAACATGTTTACATGATCGCTCTACCAGCAGACGTCTGGCTATAAATGAACTGGCTCTAGTTCTGTCTGGGTTCTACCTTTCCATGACGGGGCGTATTCAGTATGGCCATGTGTAGCACAGCACTGATCTGAAGTCACTTACCTGAAATATGCTGCGGTGACTTCCTGAATACGCCCCATTGTTCGACTTCTGTATTAATGCCAATCACTGGAAGATGCTACATGCGCCCCCATCCATAGTTTTTACACAGTAACAAGGCGCAGTTATTTTGGGTGCAAATGAATTGAATGTGCCATTAGGGCAATTAAACAGTTTTCATAAAGATTTTAGTGGTTACAGGGGTCTGTTAAAGTTAAACCCTAACTTTTTAAAAAAACAACCCTCCCCTTCCTTTAAAAAAAAAAATACATATGTACAGTATACATACTCTCCTTTTTTTCCCCATGGCTTTCCTGGCCCATCTGATGATTTTGCGGGTTAATCGGCGGTGGGATGGGAGGTCTTTATCGCTCAACTGACCGACGCTCACAATATTGCGTGTGAACGCCGGGGCTCAAAGCAGAAGTGGTTTAAAACAGCCTTCCATCCAAAAGTGGAACTTCCGCTCATCTCATTCCTCCCCCCCCTCCGGTACCACAGTTGACACCTTTACTACATGGGACAGATGTAGATATTTCAGTTAAAGGATAAGTTCACCTTTTATAACATGTTGCATGTTACACCCATATTCGGGGGGTAACATTAAAACGCAGCTGGGTTGAGTCACAGTGGTCTGTGAATTGAAAACTACAAGTCCCGACAGCCTTAGCGGTTGTCAGCTTGTAGTTCTCAGTGAGCGACCACGGCGCTGTGGAGTGGCGTGGTAGTTCATTCATGCTTCCTGTCAGATTGTATTGTATTGTTTCCTCATACAAGGAAGCAGATACACTGACAGATCTGCAGGAGACCTGCATTGCATCGGTGATCTGCTGGTGCAATGCTTTACAGGCTCCTGCAAAAAAAAAATATGTTATTTTTTTTTTTGGCAAAAAGTAAACTCCTTTTTAAAGCTTTTTCTTTTGCCTTTTCTTGGCTATTTATTTATGATTTTTTTTAGTTCTTCTTTAACCAAACAATTCAGGGACAAAAGTAATCCCCAAACCCATCCTGTGAACCTCCTAGTACCAGTAGTCATCAACCCTGTCCCACTAACAGGCCAGCTTTGCAAGATATCTGAAATGCATCACAGGTGATATCATTTGCTGCTCAGTGATTGCAGTATTGTAGTCTGCATCTCCCCAAGGTAATACATAAAACCTGGCCTGTTAGTGGGCCCTGAGGACAGGAGTTGATGACCACTGATCTAGTGCTTATCCTAACCTTTACCATCCTTTTTTCGAAAGTCTTCATATGTCTTCTGTATGGCAAAAAATAAGATAACTGTTGCAGCAATACTTGCAGTACATCAGACGCCTCATTTTGTATCTTTTATTTATTTATTTTTTGATACAGGGAAATGTCCGAAACCTCTACAGGCACCAAAGAGATATGCAGAGGTCACAACGTCCATCTCAATGAGGCAGCTTGTTAGTAGTTTGGTCCTCAGCCCCAGGGACCTCTGTAGCAGCTGATACTGTGTATCTGTGCCCATCCTGCTACTATACCAGGCTGAGCCGTAGCTGCTAAATCAGGGGTAGGCAACCTTGGCCCTCCAGCTGTGGTGAAACTACAAATCTGCCTCTAGGAGTCATGCCTGTTATTGTCAAGGTCTTGCCAATGTCTAATGGGACTTGTAGTTTCACCACATCTGGAGGGCCGAGGTTGCCTACCCCTGTGGTAAATGATTTCTTACCTTAAGGCTGCATTCACACCTGACCGTTTCATTTTCATGTGATTTTTTTTACCGTGAATTTGTACAGATCCAAAGGTCACCAATGTAAAAAGCAGAAAAACGCATTTAATCTGCCAAAAAAAGTTGTTTTGTAGTTTTGCAACAGCTGGAGGTCCGCTAATTTCATATCCCTGCTTTAAAGTATTTCTAGCTGATGGTGACTGCTGTGGATGGCATATATCCGTATTACCCAATTTTTGGTTCTCAGGGATGGCCAGCATGATTTCTAGAAGTCCCAGGTAGGGGCAAACTTGGTGTGATAATTGTGTTGAAGTGTAGAAGCGCCCTCCTTTCACTGTTGATTCTGTGTAAAGCGCTGCAAGAAACAGCTTCAATACTTATTTTTTTATTTTTTATATAATTTGGTCAGTCTGTCCTCCTAGAATGGCAAAAATGTATAGCACACACATTACAATTTCTCTGGAAATAAACGGACATGTTGCAAAGCAACATGAGACATTCTGTACACTCAGAATTGTATTACATTGGACAGCTAGATTCTCCTGTGTGCCAATGAATGCCCACGTGCGACTCTGGTGGGATTCTCATCCATTAAGTTTGTTTTTATAGATGGACAATTACACAGAGGAGCACTGAAATATTAGACGTTTAGTCAGAGGTAGATTGAGGTCATTTTTTTTTAATGCTCATTATAGTGCCACCAGAGGACTGGATGGGAAAGTCTGGTGTGGTAAAGTGTGTTAGATTTGGACCCTCCAGAACACATAGCAGTCCATGTTCATAGAATGTAAATTGTGATGTAAATAGTACAGATCTAATTTATGTTTGTCAATAAACTTTACATTTTCATTTGTGGTATTGGTTGTGATTGGGGGGGCACTGAGTGGGCGGCGGTGATTGGGGGGCACTGAGTGGGCGGCAGTCACAAATCAAATGTAGACTTTAACTGCATCTGTGCATTGGTTGGGTAGGACAAGCCATTACAGGTTGGTGTACCGGGCCACTGTGATTGGCCCTGGTACCATTACCAATCACATCGATCACATGAAAAGTAGTAAACAATAGTTGTCTGTCATGACGTAGCTCCTTGCTACTGTGTGCAGTACTGTGATCTTTGTGATTGGTCACAGTGATAACATGGTACAGGACCAATTGTAACGGCCCTGTACTGTGTGATGGCTATGGCCAGTCACGGCTATCGCAATCATAAACAAAGGCATTATAAATGGATGCCAAACAGTGTTAATGTTTGCTTTTATAGTGATCATCACTATAATGAGTTGGAATGTAAAAAACAAAATTAAACCCCTCCCAGTGGTGATATTGCACTAAATTTATTCGTACATACCGTCACCAGAGCAAGTGCAGTTTCACTATGGACACTCCTGGTCTGGCGTGATTGGGGGACACTTTGAATAGGTGGCGGTGATTGGGGGACACTTTGAATAGGTGGCGGTGATTGGGGGACACTTTGAATAGGTGGAGGTGATTGGGGGACACTTTGAATAGGTGGCGGTGATTGGGGGACACTTTGAATAGGTGGCGGTGATTGGGGGACACTTTGAATAGGTGGAGGTGATTGGGGGACACTTTGAATAGGTGGAGGTGATTGGGGGACACTTTGAATAGGTGGAGGTGATTGGGGGACACTTTGAATAGGTGGAGGTGATTGGGGGACACTTTGAATAGGTGGAGGTGATTGGGGGACACTTTGAATAGGTGGAGGTGATTGGGGGACACTTTGAATAGGTGGAGGTGATTGGGGGACACGCTGAGTGGGGGGTGGTGACTTGGGAGGGCGGTGATTGGGGGGACACTTTGAATAGGCAGCGGTGATTGGGGGACACGCTGAGTGGGCGGCGGTGATTGGGGACGCTTTGAATGGATGGCAGGGATTGGGGATGCTATGAGCGGGCGGCGGTGATTGGGGATGCTATGAGTGGGCGGCGGTGATTGGGGACGCTTTGAATGGATGGCAGGGATTGGGGATGCTATGAGCGGGCGGCGGTGATTGGGGATGCTATGAGTGGGCGGCGGTGATTGGGGATGCTATGAGCGGGCGGCGGTGATTGGGGATGCTATGAGCGGGCGGCGGTGATTGGGGATGCTATGAGCGGGCGGCGGTGATTGGGGATGCTATGAGCGGGCGGCGGTGATTGGGGATGCTATGAGCGGGCGGCGGTTATTGGGGATGCTATGAGCGGGCGGCGGTGATTGGGGATGCTATGAGCGGGCGGCGGTGATTGGGGATGCTATGAGCGGGCGGCGGTGATTGGGGATGCTATGAGCGGGCGGCGGTGATTGGGGATGCTATGAGCGGGCGGCGGTAAATGGGACGCTATGAGCGGGCGGCGGTGATTGGGGACTCTATGAGCGAAAACGAGGGAGGACATTTCAGAAAGACAATCATCCCAAACACACAGCCAAGGAAACTCTCCATCGGTTTCTAAGAAAGAGAAAATAAAGCTACCAGAATGGCTCAGCCATTCACATGACTTGAATCCAATAGAAAATCTATGGAAAGAACTAAAGATCAGAGTTCATAGAAGAGACCCACGGAACCTTCAAGATTTGAAGACACTGTGTGTGGAAGAAGAATTCTTCAAAGTGACTTTTGAGCAACGCATGCGACTCGTTTCTCCATACAGGAGAGGCGTCTTAAGCAGTCATCACCAACAAAGGATTTTGTACCAAGTATTTCAGTTGGCGGATTCAATACTTTTTCCCTGTGTCCTTCCATTTTATTACACAGAACTTCATTTCTGAACTTCTTTGATTTAGTGTCTTTGTATGTATGGATTACATGGTTTGTTAACGACACGTGGGGAAAATTTTATTTCAATGGCATCTTTAGAAATACATTTATCTAGACAAATGGTGACGTGTTCATTACTTATTTTACCTCTCTGTATAGAAGGGTTTACAGCCATATTATGTATGTAGAGCAGCAGCTTATACACTAGAGAGAGCCCCTCTCTGTTCTCCTTTTCCCTGCCTGATATCTGCCACATAGGGAGTGTGTTGGTTTCAGTGTGTCAGCTGAGCTCCAGGCAAACGGCTAAATCCGAAGAGCTTCCTGGTGTGCAAACAACTCCAAAGGACTCGTATCAAGTCAAAGTGCTTGCATTTAAAATTCCATTTAATGGCGTATTAATGATCACTTAATTTGTGTCTTATGTCTGCCTGGAGAGATCGGCATTAATGAGATTACTTGCGTCTTTATGATCTTTAAATGTCATTGACGTGGGCGGTCCATAGCCAAGGAGAGGGCAATATAGGTGAGGGTATGGAGGCAACAGCGGGTACCGATGGCATAGCAGCACAGACAACTGCAACGTGTGCCCAGAGATTGCTTATGGAGACGGTTGTCAGGGGGCACGCTGCTAATCACTAGATGACACGGTGCTCAGGGGGGCGCACACAGGCGCACAGCAGCCAGTAGAGGACACTGGATGCTCAGTGGACACTCAAAAATGCACACAGGGGCACAACAGTCAGTATAGGGCACGGGATGCTCAGTGGGCACTCAAAAATGCACACACAGGATCCTCAGGGGGGCACTTGGAGTCGCACACAATCATCACACACAGGCACACAACAGCCAGTAGAGGACACGGGATGCTCGGGGGGGGGGGGGGTACACAACAGTCAGTAGAGGACACAGGATGCTCAGGGGGGTGCACAACAGTCGGTAGAGGACACAGGATGCTCAGGGGGGGGGGGCGCACAACAGTCGGTAGAGGACACAGGATGCTCGCAGGGCTCTCTGAGTCACAGGTGCACGACCGTCAAAGGACACGGGATGATCAGGGGGGCACTCGGAGTTACACAGGTGCACAACAGCCAGTAGAAGACACAGGATGCTCAGGGGGGCACTCGGAGTCGAACCCAGGTGCACAACAGTCAGAAGTGCATACGGAATGCTCAGGGGGGGGGCACAAGAGTCAGTAGAGGACACAGGATGCTCAGGGGGGTGCACAACAGTCGGTAGAGGACACAGGATGCTCGGGTGGGGGGGGGGCGCACAACAGTCGGTAGAGGACACAGGATGCTCGGGGGGGGGGGGGGGGGGCGCACAACAGTCGGTAGAGGACACAGGATGCTCGCAGGGCTCTCTGAGTCACAGGTGCACAACCATCAGAGGACACGGATGATCAGGGGGGCACTCAGCCAGGGGTGCACAACAGCCAGTAGAAGACACAGGATGCTCAGGGGGGCACTCGTCACACACAGGTGCACAACAGCCAGTAAGAGGACACAGGGTCCTCAGGGGGGTACTCGGAGTCACACCCAGGTGCACAACAGTCAGAAGCGCACACAGGATGCTCAGGGGGGCTCACAAGAGTCAGTAGAGGACACAGGATGCTCAGGGGGGGGCACTCGTCACACACAGGCGTACAACAGTTAGTAGAACACACAGGATGCTCAGGGTGCGCCCAACAGCCAGTAGAGGACACGGGGTCCTCAGGGGGGCTCTCGGAGTCACACCCAGGTGCACAAGGGTCAGAAGCGCACACGGGATGCTCAGGGGGGGGGGCGGACAACAGTCGGTAGAGGACACAGGATGGTCAGGGGGGGCACTCGTCACATACAGGCGCACAACAGCCAGTAGAGGACAGGGGGTCCTCAGGGGGGCACTCTGAGTCGCACCCAGGTACAAAGCAGTCAGAGGACACAGGATGCTCATGGGGGATGGTGAGACGAGAAGGGACAGTGCAGCAAATATTGGCAGTTGAAGAAACAAGGGTGGGGCTCAAACATTGAGTTAAGATGTAAAGGCTACATTAATGTAAAAAAAACATTTTATGTGCAGTTTCTTCCCCCCAAATACCGGAGTCTGATCCCTATCTGGCACTGCTCTTTCCCTTCTCACTGGACTCCAGCCATTGGCTCCTACCTAAAGTGTCCGCCACAATGTCGCAGTCAAAATTGCAGATCGCTGCCATTACTAGTAAATAAAAATATTAATAAAAATGCCATAAATCTATCCCCTATTTTGTAGACGCTAGAACTTTTGCGCAAACCGATCAATAAACACTTATTGCGTTTTTTTTTATACCAAAAATAGGTAGAAGAATACGTATCGGCCTAAACTGAGGAAAAAAAAAGTTTATTTTTATTTTATTTTTATACATATTTTTTGGGGGATATTTATTGTAGTAACAAATATTGCTTTTTTTTTTCAAATTTGTCACTCTGTTTTTGTTTATAGTGCAACAAATTAAAACCGCAGAGGTGATTAACCACTTCCCGACCGCCCACCGCAGGTATACGTCGGCACTTTGAAGATGGATATCTCGGTAACGGCAGCAGCTGCTGCCACAACCGAGATATCCATCTCTTCTGTGGGCGGTCGGGTAAACGATAATGGCGGTCTCCGCGGCGGAATCGCCGCGAGATCGCCGTTATCGGTGGTGGGCGAGCGCCCCCCCCCCCTCCCGCTGCGCTCCCGCGCTCTCCGCCGCTTACCGGAGCCGTCGGTAGCGGCGGAGGCGATCGGGTGCGCTCGTCTGTTCAGCGGGGATGCGAGTGAGGGAAAAAATTTCCCTCGTCCATCCCCGTAGCTCTGCTGGGCGGAAGTGACGTCAAACGTCAGTTCCAAACAGCGTCTTAAAGAGACATTTTTTTTTAAATGTCATTTGAAAAATGACATTTAAAATTTTTGTTATTTTTTTTGCATTTTAGCCTAAATATGAGATCTGAGGTCTTTTTGACCCCAGATCTCATATTTAAGAGGACCTGTCATGCTTTTTTCTATTACAAGGAATGTTTACATTCCTTGTAATAGGAATAAAAGTGATATTTTTTTTATTTTTTTTATTTTAGTGTTAAAAATTGGTAAAATAAATACAAATAAATACGAAAAAAAAAATAATAATTTAAATCGCCCCTTCACGACGAGCTCGCGCGCAGAAGCGAACGCATACGCGAGTAGCGCCCGCATATAAAAACGGTGTTCAAACCACACAAGTGAGGTATCTCCTCTGTATCTCAAAAAATGCAACCTGTAGAATTTTTTAAACATCGCCTATCGAGATTTTTAAGGGTAAAAGTTTGACGCCATGCCACGAGCGGGCGCAATTTTTAAGCGTGACATGTTGGGTATCATTTTACTCGGCGTAACATTATCTTTCACAATATGTAAAAAAATTGGGCCAAATTTATTGTTGTCTTATTTTTTAATTTAAAAAAGTGAAATTTTTCCAAAAAAAGTGCGCTTGTAAGACCGCTGCGCAATTACGGTGTAACAAAAAGTATTGCAATGACTGCCATTTTATTATCTAGAGTGTTAGAAAAAAAAAATATATAATGTTTGGGGGTTTTAAGTAATTTTATAGCAAAAAAAATGTTTTAGTCTCGTAAACACCGAATCTCAAAAACAGGCCCGGGGCTAAAGTGGTTAAATACTGCCAAAAGAAAGCTCTATTTGTGGGGAAAAAAAGGACGTCAATTTTGTTTGGGAGCCACGTCGCACGACCGCGCAATTGTCAGTTAAAGCGATGCAGTGCCGAATCGCAAAAAGTGGCCTGGTCATTGACCAGCAAAATGGTCTGGGGCTGAAGTAGTTAAGATGACGGCTTAGACTTAAGCCTGGTACACACGGTACAATTGTTGGACAACTGAGCGTTTGTCACATAGTGTGTCTTGTCTTGCATACTAACGTTACACAATTGTCGTGCCGCAAACATGACCGTAGTGACGTACTACAAGGAATTTCAGCTCTTGAGCGCCACCCTTTGGGCCCCTTTGGTGAGCACTGATTCCGAGCATGCGTGCTTGTTCTTTCGACTTTTGTGTGACGGATTTGTGTAATGGCCATACGAAAATCTGACGTGGAGTCATTGTCCGCCAAAAATTTACTAGCATGTCGTCCAACATTTGTTGGGCGAAAATTGAACAGTTGTCAAAAGAAGCGTACTAACGGTAAGAAATTGGGACAACAGTCTGTCAACAGACAATCCCTTCCAACAATCGTATCGTGTGTACGAGCAGGGCTGATCCTAGGGTCACAGACGCCTGGGTGCGGAAATATTTCTGGCGCCCCCACATGGTCAGAGACTGCAGACATAGTACAGGAGATGTTCAGAGACTGCAGACATAGTACAGGAGATGTTCAGAGACTGCAGACATAGTACAGGAGACGGTCAGAGACTGCAGACATAGTACAGGAGACGGTCAGAGACTGCAGACATAGTACAGGAGACGGTCAGAGACTGCAGACATAGTACAGGAGACGGTCAGAGACTGCAGACATAGTACAGGAGACGGTCAGAGACTGCAGACATAGTACAGGAGACGGTCAGAGACTGCAGACATAGTACAGGAGATGGTCAGAGACTGCAGACATAGTACAGGAGATGGTCAGAGACTGCAGACATAGTACAGGAGATGGTCAGAGACTGCAGACATAGTACAGGAGATGGTCAGAGACTGCAGACATAGTACAGGAGATGGTCAGAGACTGCAGACATAGTACAGGAGATGGTCAGAGACTGCAGACATAGTACAGGAGATGGTCAGAGACTGCAGACATAGTACAGAAGATGGTCAGAGACTGCAGACATAGTACAGGAGATGGTCAGAGACTGCAGATATAGTACAGGAGATGGTCAGAGACATCAGACAAACTACAGGAGATGGTCAGAGACTGCAGACATAGTACAGGAGATGGTCAGACTGCAGATATAGTACAGGAGATGGTCAGAGACATCAGACATAGTACAGGAGATGGTCAGAGACTGCAGACATAGTACAGGAGATGGTCAGAGACTGCAGATATAGTACAGGAGATGGTCAGAGACATCAGACAAAGTACAGGAGATGGTCAGAGACCGCAGACATAGTACAGGAGATGGTCAGAGACTGCAGATATAGTACAGGAGATGGTCAGAGACATCAGACATAGTACAGGAGATGGTCAGAGACTGCAGACATAGTACAGGAGATGGTCAGAGACTGCAGACAGTACAGGAGATGGTCAGAGACTGCTGCTATGGTCTCCAGCTGCTACGCTCTCCTCCTCTGACAGGAGGAGGGAGAGAGGGAGGATGGTCTTGGGCAGCAACAGCGGCGGCACAGTCTCTCCTCCTCTGATCCACTCCTGTCAGTTTCCGGCGGAGAGAGTTGCCTCTGGACACAGACAAGAGGAGGAGGAGAAGCGGAAGAGGAGCACTGGCATTTCAGCGCCACCACCTATGTGGCGCCTGGGTGCGCTGCACCCTGTGCACCTGCCCAGGATCTGCCCTGTGTAAGAGGCTTTAGACCAGGGATCCTCAAACTACGGCCCTCCAGCTGTTGTGGAACTTCATTTCCCATGAGGCCTTGTAACACACTGCCATTCACAGACATGACTAGGCATGATGGGAATTGTAGTTCCTGAACAGCTGGAGGGCCGTAGTTTGAAGACCCCTGCTTTAGACTATAGGAGGCTTGAAAACCCAAAGGGCAGATCTTCCCCTACTGGGGTGGGAATTAATGGAAAAATCTCTGCATCGGGGTGGGGCACCACCTGTACAGCAATTGTATGACTTGTCTTGCTGTGTATTTGATTTTAGATTCATGTTAAGAAATGTATATATATTTTGCATGGTCGGTCCTTGAGTGATAAGTAAACCTGTCGCCTTTTTCCCTTCTAGGTTGCTTCCTACCGCGGCCTGATATAACACCAGGTAAAATACATTGTTAATGTACATGTGTTGTAACTACTCCTCATTTTATAGGTCTGTTGTATAACTTTCCTTGACAAAAAATCTAGAGAAAACACTTATTGTGGGTGACAGATATTTCCTTTTTATGGATATCTGGAAGACCAGACCCGTCTGAGGCTTCTTCAGAAAACGGAAAGCTCTGTTCTGCCCTCTAGTGGACTTATTGTGTAATAAAGCTACTGTTGTAATTATTCTGGAGCCTGCAGTCTATACAAAGGGCAATCTACAACTCCTGTAAAAGCACAAATATCAGCTCGTTGGACTTTTTTCAAAGCCCTTACCCACTTCCCGTCCGGCCATTGCACATAAACGGGCAGATAGGAGCTTTCTCAATCTGTTCCTGATTAGCTGCAGGGGAGACATTGGGAGTCTAATTGATTTATGATGTCTCCATAAAGAGTACCTGTCCATGTATATAGGGGGCTTGATGGCAATAAAAATAAATAAAAAGTCAAATGAAAAAATAAAAACATTAAAAAGCATGAAAAATTTCTGAAATTAAAAAGTAAAAAATTGTTAAAAAAAAAACTTCCGTCTCCCTCCACACATACATGCAAAAAAACATGCCCGGGCTGCGTGGTAATTTTACTTAAAGCGGACCTTCAATCATTTTTTTCCTCCCATCTATTAAATCTTCTGCCCTTGTTGTTTTAACTTTGGATAGTATAACATATTTTTTTTTCTACCAGTAAATAGCTTATACAGCCCACGTCCTGTTTCAAATACCTTATACAGCCCACTTCCTGTTTCAAATACTTTATACAGCCCACTTCCTGTTTCAAATACTTTATACAGCCCACTTCCTGTTTCAAATACCTTATACAGCCCACTTCCTGTTTCAAATACCTTATACAGCCCACTTTCTGTTTCAAATACCTTATACAGCCCACTTTCTGTTTCAAATACCTTACCCTCCACACATACATGCAAAAAAACATGCCCGGGGCTGCTTGGTAATTTTGCTTAAAGCGGACCTTTAGTCATTTTTTCCTCCATCTATTAAATCTTCTGCCCTTATTTGTTGTTTTAACTTTGGATAGTATAACATATTTTTTTTCTACCAGTAAATACCTTATACAGCCCATGTCCTGTTTCAAATACCTTATACAGCCCACTTCCTGTTTCAAATACTTTATACAGCCCACATCCTGTTTCAAAAACTTTATACAGCCCACGTCCTCTTTCAAATAGTTTATACAGCCCACTTCCTGTTTCAAACACCTTGTATAGCCCACTTCCTGTTTCAAACACCTTATATAGCCCACTTCCTGTTTCAAATACCTTATATAGCCCACTTCCTGTTTCAAATACCTTATACAGCCCACTTCCTGTTTCAAATACCTTATACAGCCCACTTCCTGTTTCAAATACCTTATACAGCCCACTTCCTGTTTCAAATACTTTATACAGCCCCCTTCCTGTTTCAAATACATTATACAGCCCACGTCCTGTTTCAAATACCTTATACAGCCCACGCCCTGTTTCAAATACCTTATACAGCCCACGCCCTGTTTCTTGGCTGATCATTAGTCTAGGCTTATGACATCATGCACAGCTCTCTCTCACTCTTGTGGGAGTTTGCCAGGAAGGGAGGGGGGATGAGCCAAAAGAGAGCTACAGTGCTCAAGGTGTGTCCGCGTAAATCCAGGAAGTGGACAGGCAGCCGCTTCAGCCGCCCACAGTTAAAATGGATGCGACCAGACTCAGTAGAGGAAGAGTTCTGCAGCATTTTTGGCAAGTACAGAATCGCAGTATATATAAAATAATATACAAAGTGCATACCTCACAACATTTTAAAATTTCCCTGCGGGACATTGTCGTTAAGCTGGGGGGGGGGGGGGGGGGCGATCAGATCGAAGTTGTTGAGCGGCGGGGTGCCACGGATCGGAGTTGTTGAGCGGGGGGGGGGGCGGATCGGACTTGTCGGGTGGGGGGGGTGTCCCGTGGATCGGAGTTATTGGGCGGGTGGGCGCGGATCGGAGTTAAGGGGGGAATGCCGCGGATCGGACTTGTTGGGCGGGGGAGCGGATCGGATCCTCACTCACCTGTGCACTCCGGTCTTGTTCCAGCCCTGGGTTGCGGGACTCCAGCCCTGATTGCGGGATCGTGGGACTTACCTTAAAATTGCGGGAAAGTCCCGCGAAATCCGGGACGGTTGGGAGGTATGAAAGTGGTTAGAGGGAAGCTTCAGAATGGCAAAGATGTTTTTATTGCAAATTATGTGAGCAGACTGCAGTTCCTCCTTAAGGACTGTTGTTGATTTCTAATTGGCGAAGGGAGGGGTGTGTTCAGTAGCACCTGACTGTCTCCTGGTTTCACAACCTCAGTTGGCTAATTCATTGAAACTGATTGGCTGCCCTATGCAGGAGAACACCTACAAAATGAATGTATGGAAGTCCGTTTTGATCTCTAATGATATGTTAAATTCACTATCTGTACATTTGATAATTCTAGAACGATATTCCATCACTTCCTGATGAAGCAGGCTGCAGAACCTGAGAAACACGTAGAAGAAACATACCCCCACCCATCTAAAAGGCAAGTTTGCTGTTCATTGTCTAAATAGGTTTTTTTTTTTTGTGTGATTTCATTAACCCCTTCCTGCCCACCCCCAGTGTCCCTTTAAGAGGGTCTTTACACCGGAGGGGAGTAGGGTTGCCACCTTTCCGGGATTCACCCGGACAGTTTGGGTTTTGAATCATGTGTCAGATTGAAACCCAGACACGTTAATCAGACAGGAATTGGGATTGACTGGAAGGTGGGGGGGGGAGGGGGGGCACTATGTGCGCCTCATTACTATTCTCTTTGGAGTGCCCAAAGGTATCCCAGGTCTGTTACAATCCTATAGTAGTATATACTAAAAAATTAAAATAAATACGGTGCGTGGCTTAAGTGTTTGGGTTTGGCTTGAAGAAAAAGTGGCAAACCTAGAGGGGAGAGGGGGGGGTCAGCTGGTCTAGTGGTCACATAATAGGGAGCCGGTTTTGCCAGTTACCGATTATTAGCAGAGATAAGTTAACGACTCCCCCAAAACGGTACACAAAAGATTGACGGAATCGGGTCGCACACCCAAGCAATCTGATTCCAGTGCGGAGAGTTAAAAAAAAGGTCCTGCACCTTTTTTGGTTTATAGCGCAAAAAATAAAAACCGATGATCAAATACCACCAAAAAAAAGTTCTATTTGTTGGGGAAAAAAAGGACGCCAATTTTGTTTGGGAGCCACGGCGCAAATGTCAGTTAAAGCAACGCAGTGCCGAATCACAAAAAGGGGCAAGGTCCTTAACCCCCTAACGCCCGCCACAGAATGGCTCGTACAGGCAGATGGGCGTACATGTACGTCCCTGCCTTCTAGCCGGTCGGGGGTCCGATCGGGACCCCCTCCGCTGCGTGCGGCTTACCTTGGCCTCTTGCGATCACCCCCACTCCCCTGTCACAGTGTCACTAATAGCAGTGATCATATATCTACTGATCACTGCATTTAGTGTTAGTGTGACAAGCAGTTAACCAGGGTAGCCCCGTACCCACCCAATAAAGTTTTAACCCCTTGATCACCCCCTAGTTAACCCTTTCACCCCCTATTGCCAGCGTCACTAAGCGATCATTTTTCTGATCGCTGTATTAGTGTCGCTGTTGCCGCTAGGTAGCTTTTTTTTTTTTTTTTTTTCGATTTTTATTTTTATTTTTATTTTTTACTAAAGACATGTGGCTGAATACATTTTGGCCTAAATGTTTGACAAAAATTTAGTTAATTCGATTTTTCTTATAACAAAAAGTAAAAAAAAAAATTTTGTTTTTTTTTCAAAAATGTCGCTCTATTTTTGTTTATAGCGCAAAAAATAAAAATCGCAGATGTGATCAAATGCCACCAAAAGAAAGCTCTATTTGTGGGAAGAAAAGGACATCAATTTTGTTTGGGAGCCACGTCGCACGACCGCGCAATTGTCTGTTAAAGCGACGCAGTGCCGAATTGTAAAAACGCCTCTGGGCATTTAGCAGCATATTGGTCCGGGGCTTAAGTGGTTAACCTGCATAATGGTCTGGGTCTTAAGTGGTTAATTGTAAACAAAAAGTGTCAGAAAAGGCTTGGTCTTTTTCTCTTTTTTTTTTTATATTCTCTCTATTATATATTTAAGTACACACAAATTGCATGATAACAATCATATTTCCTATATCAAATATTTTCATTCTCTCACGGTTATTGCTGTGTGACGGTGCAGAGACAAGCATGACCACTAGATGGCAGAAACACATCATTTAGTTGCAAGTGCTCGGTAGTGAATGGCCGACCTGGCTGTGACTTTTATATAGATCGCTCCATCCAGCATTGGTAGTGATTATGGTGACACTTTTTCTTCTTTTCAGGACAAATTAGGTCTTTATTTGGTGGTAAATGTTAATATAGCTCCTGATTTTGTTCCATTAACAAATGAAAACTGTCCCAGAATAGTGAAAAAAAAATCAAGTTTTAAACTTTAGCCTTATATTTCTTGCCAATACCATGACGCTCCACCAAAGAACGACCCAAAATGAATTCTCCTGCCTCTGATGTGTATGAGGAATACCACCTGTGTGTGTCATTTCGTTGTATGTACCTGTAGTCAGGCCTAGAAATAACAGTGTGTATCGGGGGGTCGCAGGGCCGATCCTAGGCAGGGTGCTTTGCACACAGGCGCCTGCAGACGTGGGGGCGCCGATGTGTATAAACACACGGACAGGACATTTTTGGACTTCCCGCAAGCGCACTGCTCCGGTGTGAAAGCACCCGGGCTCTCACACTGTCTTTTTTCAGGCGCTATTTTTAACGCTAAAGCGTCTGAAAACCCCTCCAGTGTGAATGGGGTCTAATGGACCATTTTCAGTACTATTGTCTGCAGTCTCTGACCATCTCCTGTATCATGTCTGCAGTCTCTGACCATCTCCTGTGTCATGTCTGCAGTCTCTGACCATCTCCTGTGTCATGTCTGCAGTCTCTGACCATCTCCTGTGTCATGTCTGCAGTCTCTGACCATCTCCTGTGTCATGCCCGCAGTCTCTGACCATCTCCTGTGTCATGCCTGCAGTCTCTGACCATCTCCTGTGTCATGCCTGCAGTCTCTGACCATCTCCTGTGTCATGCCTGCAGTCTCTGACCATATCCTGTGTCATGTCTGCAGTCTCTGACCATCTCCTGTGTCATGTCTGCAGTCTCTGACCATCTCCTGTGTCATGCCTGCAGTCTCTGACCATCCCCTGTGTCATGCATGCAGTCTCTGACCATCCCCTGTGTCATGCCTGCAGTCTCTGACCATCTCCTGTGTCATGCCTGCAGTCTCTGACCATCTCCTGTGTCATGCCTGCAGTCTCTGACCATCTCCTGTGTCATGCCTGCAGTCTCTGACCATCTCCTGTGTCATGCCTGCAGTCTCTGACCATCTCCTGTGTCATGCCTGCAGTCTCTGACCATCTCCTGTGTCATGCCTGCAGTCTCTGACCATCTCCTGTGTCATGCCTGCAGTCTCTGACCATCTCCTGTGTCATGCCTGCAGTCTCTGACCATCTCCTGTGTCATGTCTGCAGTCTCTGACCATCTCCTGTGTCATGTCTGCAGTCTCTGACCATCTCCTGTGTCATGTCTGCAGTCTCTGACCATCTCCTGTGTCATGTCTGCAGTCTCTGACCATCTCCTGTGTCATGTCTGCAGTCTCTGACCATCTCCTGTGTCATGTATGCAGTCTCTGACCATCTCCTGTGCCGTGTCTGTAGTATGTCTGGGGGTCTCTAACAGAATCCCCCTGTGTCAATCAGAGAGCCCAAAGCCCCCCCCCCTCCAGGTCCCAATAAAGTACTCTGCTTCTCTTCTTGTATTTTGTTTACTGTTAAGAGATCATGTAAGGATCCCAGGGTAACGAAGACTTCATGGGGGAGCATCTCTGTGGTCGAGTCGTTGCCATAGAAACTTTTGAAAAGGGGAGGAGTTATTTCAGCCATGTCCCCCCACATATATTTCAGCCATGTCCCCCCACATATATTTCAGCCATGTCCCCCCACATATATTTCAGCCATGTCCCCCCACATATATTTCAGCCATGTCCCCCCACATATATTTCAGCCATGTCCCCCCACATATATTTCAGCCATGTCCCCCCACATATATTGCAGCCATGTCCCCCCACATATATTGCAGCCATGTCCCCCCACATATATTGCAGCCATGTCCCCCCACATATATTGCAGCCATGCATGTCCCCCCACATATATTGCAGCCATGCATGTCCCCCCACATATATTGCAGCCATGCATGTCCCCCCACATATATTGCAGCCATGCATGTCCCCCCACATATATTGCAGCCATGCATGTCCCCCCACATATATTGCAGCCATGCATGTCCCCCCACATATATTGCAGCCATGCATGTCCCCCCACATATATTGCAGCCATGCATGTCCCCCCACATATATTGCAGCCATGCATGTCCCCCCACATATATTGCAGCCATGCATGTCCCCCCACATATTGCAGCCATGCATGTCCCCCCACAGATTGCAGCCATGCATGTCCCCCCACAGATTGCAGCCATGCATATCCCCCACAGATTGCAGCCATGCATATCCCCCACAGATGCAGCCATGCATGTCCCCCACAGATGCAGCCATGCATGTCCCCCACAGATGCAGCCATGCATGTCCCCCACAGATGCAGCCTTGTATGTCCCCACATATTGCAGCCATGTCCCCCACAGATGCAGCCATGTATGTCCCCCATACCTGTAGTAGTAGATATAATGCCGCTGCATACCGCCGCGTTGATCCCCCTGCATTACAGCGCGCATTACAAGCTTTTGTTTGAATACTTGTAATGCCCGCTGCGCAATGTATAGACACTCCCCTTCTCGGGATTGGACGGATCCGTCCAATCCTGAGCAAGGGGGAGTGTCTATACACGGATCCGTGCATAAACACTCCCCCTTGCTCGGGATTGGACAGATCCGTCCAATCCCGAGAAGGGGAGTGTCCATACATTGCGCAGCGGGCATTACAAGTATTCAAACGAAAGCTTGTAATGCGCGCTGTAATGCAGGGGGATTAACACGGCGGTATGCGGCGGCGGCTTTGCGGTATGCGGCGGCGGCGGGGGGGGGGGGGGGGGGCCCCCCCAAGTATTCTATTTAGGTCCGCTAAAAAAGAACCAATAAAGTCCATAAATAACACAAACGTATGCAAGTCCAAAAAATGATGAATGTGACACCAACAGCACCCAAGTGAAGTTATGAGGATTCGTGAGCCACCACCACATGGACTGAGGCTTACCAGAGATGAGCCCAGTAACAGCATATAATAGATCCAAACGATATATACCAAGGAAGTTCTCGCAGCTAGCCGGGATCCTGTCTCACACCAACTCAGCTGATTTCAGATTCACAGGAGTGGGAAGCAGCGCTGGGTACTCGACAGTACCAATATCATACAGGACAGCGATAAACCATGTAAAAGGAAGGAGACCGCAACATAGTGTAATACCAATGAATGATTTTAATAAAAAGTTAAAAGGCTACTCACACAAGGAAGTGCAAACGAGCGATGTACATAAAATTCTGCCGGCCGGCAACAACATACGCGGTGACGTCACTGCACGCCGTCCAACCCAGACGCGTTTCGTCATATGTTGACGTGCTCCAAATGATCCCCTGTAACGGGGGATCATTTGGAGCTAGTAAGTAGCAAACCGTAATATTTGGTGGTGGATTTCTCACAAAAAGCTCCTAGTTACAAGCACTGGTGGACTTTTTTTATGAACTTTTTATCTAGAAATCTGAAAGATTGATTTGTGGAATACAGATTTGGCGCGATTCTATTTTTTCTTTTATTTATACTATACTGTGTTTTATGGTTTTTGGTTGATATTCTGTCTCTATCATATAAAATAACAATTCTAGACCCTTCATTTCTCTGTAAGTGGGCAAACTTATAAAATCTGCAGGGGAGACGATCGTTATTTCCCCCCGCTGTCTATCGGATCTGTAGTCGTTGGTTGTAGAAGACGCTTCCCTCTGAGAAGAGAACACAATAATCCGGAATCTCATCCTTTCCTAACACTTTCCTTTACATAAGATAAAATAAATCTCTTCCCAGCATTATCGGCAAACAGGTAGTTAGACGTCCGTCCGTCCTGACAGGCTGACAGCTCCCATTTCTTGCGCTCGGGGAAAAAAACGCATTTTAATTCTCGCCGTGCGCCCAGGATCTGTCGGTGGGGAGGGCATACGGCTCCATTACATCCATTTGTGGAGATTTCACGCCCCTCTTTACAGCGTAACCGACGGAAATCCATTTCAATTTTTTTTTTTTTTGTGTCCAGCCGAGGAAATACGGATTTCATCCCATTATGCCCGAACGGAGCTGATTGACGGTTTTATAATTGAATGCCTTCTATTCACTTAATAGAAAAAAAATAAAATCGCTTGTGAATATGTGAGGAAATATCGAGAATTGCGGGTTGGAGGGGGGAGGGGACATTACTGTGAAAAAAAAAGAAGAGAAACAAAGTAAATACATTCACTATATAGGAAGGAGAAAATGTATCGCTCATAGAACACAAAATAATATTTATTAATATAAAATATAATAATAATAAATATTATCATCATTCAGGATTTATATAGCGCAAATGTCATCTATTACAGCTTCGCAGTCCTGAGATGTGGCGGCCGCATTAATTTTCTTTTTATAGATCTCTCCATTTTCTGCTTCCTTTAACTGGGTAACATTAGCATTGCATTACAGGTATTAAAGTGATACTATACTATGGAATGAGCAGTGCAGGTTGGTTGCGGTCATGTGCACTTCTCTGTGCACACTATAAATCCCATAGTTTCTCGGGAGTGGCTACCTTCCTCTGTACAGCGGGACTGAAGCAGGGTGTCCATGTTCCTACATACAGAGGGACCACGGAAGGGTGTCTACATTCCTACGTACAGGGGGACCAGGGCCAGATGTCTACGTTCCTACACACAGCGGGACAAAAGCAGGGTCTCTACGTTTCTACGTACAGCGGGACCAAAGCAGGGTCTCTACGTTTCTACATACAGCGGGACCAAGGCAGGGTGTCTACGTTTCTACATACAGCGGGACCAAGGCAGGGTGTCTACGTTTCTACATACGGCGGGACCAAGGAAGGGTGTCTACGTTCCTACATACAGCGGGACCAAAGCAGGGTCTCTACGTTTCTACATACAGCGGGACCAAGGCAGGGTGTCTACGTTTCTACATACGGCGGGACCAAGGAAGGGTGTCTACGTTCCTACATACAGCGGGACCAAGGAAGGGTGTCTACGTTCTTACGTACTGCTGGACAAAGGAAAGGTGTCTATGTTCCTACGTACAGTGGGACCAAGGCAGGATGTCTACGTTCCTACGTACAGCGGGACCAAGGCAGGGTGTCTACATTCCTTTGTACAGCGGGGCCAAGGGAGGGTGTCTACGTTCCTAGGTACAGAGGGACCAGGGCAGGGTGTCTACGTTCCTACGTACAGAGGGACCAGGGCAGGATGTCTACGTTCCTACGTACAGCGGGACCAGGGCAGGATGTCTACGTTCCTACGTACAGCGGGACCAGGGCAGGATGTCTACGTTCCTACGTACAGCGGGACCAAGGCAGGATGTCTATGTTCCTACCTACAGCGGGACCAAGGCAGGGTGTCTACGTTCCTACGTACATCGGGACCAAGGCAGGATGTCTACGTACCTACGTACAGCGGGACCAAGGCAGGATGTCTACGTTCCTACGTACAGCGGGACCAAGGCAGGATGTCTATGTTCCTACCTACAGCGGGACCAAGGCAGGGTCTCTACGTTCCTACGTACAGTGGGACCAGGGCAGGGTGTCTACGTTCCTACGTACAGCGGGACCAAGGCAGGATGTCTACGTTCCTACGTACAGCGGGACCAGGGCAGGGTGTCTACGTTCCTACGTACAGCAGGACCAAGGCAGGGTGTCTACATTCCTTTGTACAGCGGGACCAAGGCAGGGTGGCTACATTCCTACGTACAGCAGGACCAAGGCAGGGTGGCTACATTCCTACGTACAGCAGGACCAAGGCAGGGTGGCTACATTCCTACGTACAGTGGGACCATTGAGAACAAACGTAGCCACCCTGTAACAGGAATTCGGATCAAAGCAGAACAAAAAAAACGGAGGAGGCTGAGAGCAACAGAAGGGACTTACATTTGCATTTAAAGCCCAATTCTTGGCACAAAAAAAATACCCTTGGAGTGCCAACCTCACCACATTGCAAGAGTAAAAATGCTGTTGGCAAGCTCCAGCACTCCCCTCTTCTCTCCTCCACTCTGGGCATTTCTTTGGTGTCATTGAGTACAATGGAGGACTATTAACCCTGCGTTGTACATGGAGGAGGCAGACATGAGACTGTGGTCAGGAGCACAAATGGAGCAAGCCTACAGGAGAAAGGAGTATTACTCCCTATTCCTGTACCCTGAGACCGAACAAGAAGGTAAACCCGGTGACCAGGGATTCCCAGCCATGTAAGTGAATGAGCCGGGTGATGTCACTGGTTGTTGGCGAAGCAGTGAATGCTTGCAGCTGCCATGTCCTTAACAACCATTGACAGCTGGGAGAGTGGTGACATCATTGCCCAAGTAAGGTCATGTCAGTATATTTAGGAATCAATGTGACCCACTCTGTTTCCCACCTATTTGTTTACATGCCTGGGAATTTGTGACCGTGGAACTGAACGGTAATGTCGGTGGTTGCTAATGACACGGCGTCTGCAAGCAACCATTGACAGCCAGAAGCTGTCACATTCATCCACACTGAACGCCCTAAACGCTTGGCATTCGGATGAACAGTGTGAGCTCATCCCTGCTGACCATGAATGTAAGGGGCATTCTAATGCTCCCCCCTTACATCAAAGTCCACTGTTTATGTCGATCTGCAGAGTCCCTCCTTATGTCAGAGTCGACAGCATTCTCCTATACATCAGGGTTTCCAGCACCCCTCCTTACATCAGAGTCCCCAGAGCACCCTTTACATCAGAGTCCACATATTTCTCCTTATGTTGGAGTTCCCAGCATTCTCCTATACATCAGGGTTTCCAGAGACCCTCCTAATGTCAGTACCCTTTACATCAGAGTCCACATATTTTTCCTTATGTCAGTCCCCAGCATTCTCCTATACATCAGGGTTTCCAGAGACCCTCCTAATGTCAGAGTCCCCAGAGCACCCTTTACATCAGAGTACACACATTCCCCCTTACATCAGGATCCCTCCTTATGTCAGAATCCCCAGCATTCTCCTATACATCAGGGTTTCAAGAGTCCCTCCTTACATCAGAGTCCCCAGAGCACCCTTTACATCAGAGTACACATATTCCCCCTTACATCAGAAACCCTTCTTATGTCGGAGTCCCACCTTTACCTCCGAGTCCCCACCAATACCCCTATACATCAGCGTTCCCCCTTAAATCAGAGTCTACAGAGTTCTCCTTTTACATCTGAATCCACAAAGTTAAAGTTTACACTTTAGGATGGGGTTCTGCAGACTCTGATCTAAGGTAGAATTCCGGGAAGACACATTTCAGGGGGAACACTGAGAACTTCGATGTAAAAAGGGGACTCTGATGTAAGGAGATTCCTTTCACTGATCACAAATTTTAGGGAGCAGTAACATTTTCATTGCCTGCTTCCTTTCTGGTAAATCTCATCATTTTGTATCTTTTCATTATTACGGAGTATATTATTATCACACTTGCAGTTCACATTTACGTCCCCTGATCTGTAGATATAATCCCTGAGCTCTGGCTGATCTATGAAGGGTTCCTCCATGTTATACAGGCGCAGGATTCCTGCGGTAATTCGATGGCGCGGTGATCTCGTTATCTCAATATAGGTGGTCCGGTCTCCTCTCATGATCCATTCATGTTCTGGGGCTGGATAGTGAGTCCATCACATTGATCTCCCCCCCCCCCCCCCCATACGGAGATCACTGATGGATCATCCACATTCCGCTCACTCCTCCTTCCTCAAAGGCACAGCTATCGCTTATATATTTAATCAGAGCTTCCGCCGCCGCCGCGTCTCCCCGGGAACTCACTATACGTTCCACGCTTCATACAACTTACATCAAAAGGCGGCAGGCAGGAGCAGGCTGACTCACAGGAACATAGAACTCGAGTCTAGTTATACTTAATAGAGTTATTGTCAGGGTATAAATATGGGTGCTGCCTCGGTGTTTAACCTCTTGCCACCCACGAAATGCAAAGGGGGCCGTTTAATGCCAACATGCCGGACAAGTCCTGGACCAGCTTCCAATCATGTGACTCGGTACAGTGACTGAGCTGTCATGGACAAGCCCCGGACCAGCCCCCAATCATGTGACCCAGCACAGTGACTGAGCTGTCAGACAAGTCCCGGACCAGCCCCCGATCATGTGACTCGGCACAGTGACTGAGCTGTCAGACAAGTCCCGGACCAGCCCCCGATCATGTGACTCGGCACAGTGACTGAGCTGTCAGACAAGTCCCGGACCAGCCCCCGATCATGTGACTCGGCACAGTGACTGAGCTGTCAGACAAGTCCCGGACCAGCTCCCGATCATGTGACTTAGCATAGTGACTGAGCTGTCAAGACAAGTCCCGGACCAGCCCCCAATCATGTGACTCAGCATAGTGACTGAGCTGTCAAGGACAAGTCCCGGACCAGCCCCCAATCATGTGACTCAGCATAGTGACTGAGCTGTCAAGGACAAGTCCCGGACCAGCCCCCAATCATGTGACCCAGCACAGTGACTGAGCTGTCAGACAAGTCCCGGACCAGCCCCCGATCATGTGACTCGGCACAGTGACTGAGCTGTCAGACAAGTCCCGGACCAGCCCCCAATCATGTGACCCCACAGTGACTGAGCTGTCAGTCATATCCTGGACCAGCCCCCAATCATGTGACTCGGCACAGTGACTGAGCTGTCAGATAAGTCCCGGACCAGCCCCCAATCATGTGACTCAGCACAGTGACTGAGCTGTCAAGGACAAGTCCCGGACCAGCCCCCAATCATGTGACCCCACAGTGACTGAGCTGTCAGTCATATCCCGGACCAGCCCCCAATCATGTGACCCCACAGTGACTGAGCTGTCGGTGTCATATGCCGAACCAGCCACCAATCATGTGACTCGGCACAGTGACTTAGCTGTCATGGACAAGCCCCGGACCAGCCCCCAATCATGTGACCCCACAGTGACTGAGCTGTCAAAGACCAGTCCTGAACCAGCCCCCAATCACATGATTCAGCACAGTGACTGACCTGTCAAGGACAAGTCCCGGACCAGCCCCCAATCATGTGATCACTATGACCCCCAGGTGTAAAAGTGCATTTAAATGGATCCCGGGTCTGAGCAGGAAGGGGTTAAAGAAACCGGTCGATGGCTGACCTCTCCTGAGAATGCTGTTTGCTCGTCCTTTATGCTGATCCAATGGCTTAAGTGCTTTTGAAGTTAATAAAAAAAAAGACTGGAGCACTCAGAATCTGGTGCAGCTGTGCATGGGAGCCAATCGGCTTCTAACTTCAGCTTGTTCAATTAAGTTTTGCCAAAAAAACCTGGAAGCTGATTGGTTTCTATGCAGAGCTGCACCAGATTTTGCACTCTCCTGGTTTAGTAAATAACCCCACACTGTGTTCACAAATGTCTGACACAGATCAGCCCCTGCTTCAGCCTTTGACCTTGTGACTTGCTACAAAGTTACAATGTTGCCAATCAAATAAATAAATCCCTGGGGGAGGGGAGACTGTGTTCACAGATGTTTGACACAGATCAGCCACGGCTGTAGCTTCGCACCTTGTGACTTGATACAAAGTTACAATGTTGCCGTCTGAATAAATAAATAAATCAATGGGGTGAGGAGACTGCGTTCACAAATGTCTGACACAGATCAGCCCCTTGCTGCAGCCTTCCACCTCGTGACTTGCTACAAAGTCACAATGTACAGTCTGATCACTGGTGTAGTGAGTGGGTGGTGTTCACAAATGCCTGACAGATCAGCCCCCTGCTGCAGCCTCGCATCTCGTGACTGGCTACAAATGTAAAGTCTGATCGGTGGGGGAGAGGAGACTGCGTTCACAAGCGTCTGACACAGATCAGCCCTTGCTGCAACCTCTGACCTTGTTACAAAGTTGCAATCTGATCACTAGGGGGAGAGGAGATGCTTCCTCCCGCCTGCAGCTGACCGATGACATCATCAGACCCTAGGCAAAGTCACTGAACTGGGGTGTTTTTTCATTTGTTTTGGTTTCCTCTGCTGTAAATTGTGACGTATCCGGAATGTATTCATGACAGGTCCTCTTTCTCCTGAACTACCAACACAAAGACAATGGAAGCCCCTTTGTTCTGCGGTCATTATTACGCACGCGCCTGCACGTCGCTTACACGCGTGACCCGTGGCCGGGAATATTAACGATCGTACGCAAAGAGGTGAATTTATATTCCGAGGAGCCGCCGGCCTCCCTCATTAATGTAAACAAATTCATAAACAAACGGGGCGCCGCATAGAACGTGCCAATCGCGCCGCCCGGAAAGCGATTTTACCATTCTCAGCGATGGCTGGCAACACGCAGGAGATGGAACTCTGCGACCCGACATTAGCATCTGGAGCGCCCCGTATGCAAAGCTCGCCGCCATTTCTAATAAGAGAGCCGGATTCCTGCCGCTCCGCCGCCTTCAGGGGGCGATTAGAGCGCTATCTGAGCCGCCATTAGTGTGCTGATGGCAATGAGACCCGGGGCTATTGCAGGCTTTATACACACCGGGCGCAGCTTGTATTAATTTATAGAAATGGTCCAGAATTTCCACTATTGGGTATTATGGCGCCAACATGATCAGTAGTGCAGTACCAAATGAAGACATTCATTAGTGTGCTGATGGCAGTGACCCCCCCCCCCCGGGCTTTATACACACAGGGCACGGCTTGTATCAGTTCACTAAAATCGCCCGGTATTTACACTACTAATTAATATAGTGCCAACATGATCCGTAGCGCAGTACAAAACGAACACCTTCACTCATTAGTGTGCTGATGGCTGTGACCCCCGGGGCTATCACAGGCTCAGGGCACAGCTTGTGTTCATTCTATAGAAATGGCTAGACATGTGCAATTCGTTTTACTTCTGAATTATTTTTTTAACAAATTTTTACAAAGTTGTTAATTCCAACATTTCACATTTCGGAATTTTCACATTTCAGAATTTTCACATTTCGGTATTTTCAAATTTCGGAATTTTCACATTTCGGAATTTTCACATTTCGGTATTTTCAAATTTCGGAATTTCTGTAGTCTTGAATTTCCAAAAATTCGAATTTTCACATTTCAGAATTTCCAAAATTTTGAAAATTCTAAATTTTGGTAATTCTAAATTTTTGAAATCTGGAAATTAGAAAATTCAGAATTCGAAAATTTCCCAATTTCCGCATTTTCAGAATTTCCCAACTTTCCCAATTTCTGCATTTCCCAACTTTCCCAATTTCTGCATTTCCCAGCTTTCCCAATTTCTGCATTTCCCAACTTTTCCAATTTCTCCATTTCCCAACTTTTCCAATTTCTGCATTTCCCAACTTTTCCAATTTCTGCATTTCCCAACTTTTCCAATTTCTGCATTTCCCAACTTTTCCAATTTCTGCATTTCCCAACTTTTCCAATTTCTGCATTTCCCAACTTTTCCAATTTCTGCATTTCCCAACTTTTCCAATTTCTGCATTTCCCAACTTTCCCAATTTCTGCATTTCCCAACTTTCCCAATTTCTGCATTTCCCAACTTTCCCAATTTCTGCATTTCCCAACTTTCCCAATTTCTGCATTTCCCAACTTTCCCAATTTCTGCATTTCCCAATTTCTGCATTTCCCAACTTTCCCAATTTCTGCATTTCCCAACTTTCCCAATTTCTGCATTTCCCAACTTTCCCAATTTCTGCATTTCCCGACTTTCCCAATTTCTGCATTTCCCGACTTTTCCAATTTCTGCATTTTCCAACTTTCCCAATTTCTGCATTTCCCAACTTCTGCATTTCCCAACTTTCCCAACTTTCCCAATTTCTGCATTTCCTAACTTTCCCAATTTCTGCATTTCCCAACTTTCCCAATTTCTGCATTTCCCAACTTCTGCATTTCCCAACTTTTCCAATTTCTGCATTTCCCAACTTTTCCAATTTCTACATTTCCCAACTTTTCCAATTTCTACATTTCCCAACTTTTCCAATTTCTGCATTTCCCAACTTTTCCAATTTCTGCATTTCCCAACTTTTCCAATTTCTGCATTTCCCAATTTCTGCACGTCGCAGTTTCTGCACGTCGCAGTTTTCGCATTTCCCGATTCTCCGGATTTTCACGTTTCCGCATTTCAGAATTTCGAATATTCAGAATTTTTGGAAATTGGAAATTTCAGAAATTAAAAAATGTCAGAAATCGGGTAATTCGAAAATTGGAAGTTTGAGAATTCAGAATTCGAAAATTTCCACATTTCCCAATTTCCGCATTTTCAGAATTTCCTAAAAAAGCTATTACTGAACCAATGGCAGTGACCCCCCTAGGGCTATGGGCAGCCGACAGGCTTTATACATTGGGCACGGATTGTATTCATGCATAAATATGACCCAGTATTTCCACTACTGATTTAATATGGCACCAACATGATCGGTAGCGCAGTACAAAATGAAGACCTTCACTCATTAGTGTGAGCTGGTACTGACTCCCAGGGTTTCAGCTGCCTGCAGGCTTTATATACAGGGCACGGCTTGTACTGCTTCATTACAATAGCCCAGTATTACCACTATTGGGTATAATAGCGCCAACATGATCAGTGGTGCAGTACAAAATGAATACATTCATTCTTTAGTGTTCTGATGGCAGCGACACCCGGCTATTGGCTGCCTTCAGGTTTTATACACGGGCCACGGCTTGTATCAATTAAAAAAAAAACAGCCCAGTATTTATACTACATTTTAATATAGTGCCGACATGATCGGTGGCGCAGTACAAAATGAAGACCTTCACTCGTTGGTGTGAGGGCTGCCTGAGGTGGCATTAGTTCACCAATGGCACTGACACCCGGGGGGCTATCAGCTGCCTGAAGGCACAGGGCACGGCTCGTATCGATTCTAAAAACGGGCCCAGTGTTTCCACCACTGATTAATAATAGAGCACCAACATGATCAGTGGCGCAGTACAAAATGAAGACATTCATTTATTAGTATGAGTGCTGAGCTGTGATTAATGGCACTGACGCCCGGAGCGCTATCAGCCGCTTGCAGGCTTTATACACAGGGCACTGCTTGTGATAATTCATAAAAATTGGTGCTGTATTTTTTTCTATTGATTAATATTGTGCTGACATGCACGAAATTACCAAAAGTATTGGGACGCCTGACTTTACACGCACATGAACTTTAATGCCAGTCTTAGTCTGTTGGGTTGAATATTGGGCTGGCCCGCCCTTTGCATCCAGTGGCGGGACAAGATCATCCAGTGCCGAGGGCAAGGATGGCAAATTGCGCCCCCCTGCTTATTATGTGCAAGCTTATGAGGAGGAGGGGGAGAAAGAGCACAGCCTGCACCTCCTCCTGGCTCTCCTCCTGTCCTTGCCGGCTACAGCGCTGGGCTGACAGAAGTCGTGATACTGCTGTCGCTACTCATGTTATCCTTGTAGTAAAAGGAACTTGGGCACCCCCATTCCTACAATACAGGCTGTGCCCAGGGCAGCCTCCCCTTCTGCCCACCCAGGGCTGTTTTTTATTATTGATTGGACCCCAGGCAAACATCTTGGGCCTTCAAATTCTCTTGTCAACTATTTGCGGACAGTGTGGGCTCAAAGGGCCAGCTGCTTTGGGCCCCACAACAATGACTAGACCCGGGGGAGTTGCCCCTTTTGCCTTGTGTTAAAGACGGCCCTGTGCCCAGCCCTTGTCCCAGACCTGTTTGCAGCTATAACAGCTTCAACTCTTGAACCTCTGGGTGTTCAAGGGGGTTGCTCATCGGGTAGGCTGTGTGTATGTACACTATATTACCAAAAGTATTGGGACACCTGCCTTTACACGCACATGAACTTTAATGGCACCCCAGTCTTAGTCCGTAGGGTTCAATATTGAGTTGGCTCCGCCCTTTGCAGCTATAACAGCTTCACCTCTTCTGGGAAGGCCGCCCACAAGGTTTAGGAGGGTGTCTATGGGAATGTTTGACCATTCTTCCAGAAGCGCATTTGTGAGGTCAGGGACTGATTATGGACGAGAAGGTATGGCTTGCTGTCTCTGCTCTAATTCATGTCAAAGTTGTTCTATCGGGTTGAGGTCAGGACTCTGTGCAGGCCAGTCAAGTTCCTCCACCCCAAACTTGCTCCTCCACGTCTTTATGGGCCTTGCTTTGTGCTCTGGTGCCCAGTCATGTTGGAACAGGAAGGGGTCGTCCTCAAACTGTTCCCACAAAGTTGGGAGCATGAAATTGTCCAAAATGTCTTGGTATGCTGACGTCTTAAAAATTCCCTTCACTGGATCTAAGGGGGCCAACCCAACCCCTGAAAAACACCCCCCACACCATAATCCCCCAACAGCATAATCCCCCCTCCACCAAATGATTTGGACCAGTGCACAAAGCAAGGTCCATAAAGACATGGATGAGCGAGTTTAGGTTGGAGGCACTTGACTGGCCTGCACAGAGACCTGATAGAACACCTTTGGTATGAATTAGAGCGGAGCCAGACCTTCTCTTCCAACATCAGTGCCTGACCTCACAAATGCGCTTCTGGAAGAATGGTTAAACATTCCCATAGACACACTCCTAAACCTTGTGGACGGCCTTCCCAGAAGAGCTGAAAATGTTATAGCTGCAAAGGGTGGGACCAACTCACTATTGAACCCTACAGACCAAGACTGGGATGCCATTAAAGTTCATGTGTGTAAAGACAGGTGTCCCAATACTTTTGGTATTATAGTGTATTCAGTAGTGCAGTACAAAATGAAGACATCCATTTAATAGTGTGAGCTGGCACTGACACCCGAGGCTATTGGCTGCTTCCAGGCTTTATACACAGGGCACAGCCTGTAGCAATTCCAAAAAAGCAAAGAATTTCCCCTATTGATTAAAATGGTGCCAACATGATCAGTAGCGCAGTACAAAATGGAGGCATTCACTCATTAGTGTGAGCGATGTCTGAAATGTCATGGCAATGACACCCGGGTCTGCCTGCAGGCTTCATACAGAGGGCATGGATTATGCCAATGCATAAAAATGGTTCAGTATTTCCTCTATTGATTATAGTGCTGACATGATCAGAAGCGCTGTACACAATTAAGACATTCCATGTAAGCTGGCACTGACATCTGAGGCTATTGGCTGCCTGCAGGCTTTATACACGGGGTACGGATCGCATTCATGCATAAAAATTGCCCAGTATTTCCTCTATTGACTAATATAGCGCCAGCATGATCAGTAGTGATGTACAAAATGAACACATTCATTAGTTGGGACCGCTGAGCTTTGATTAATGGCACTGGCAACCCGGGGGGGGGGGGGGGGGCGCTATCCCCTGTGATGTTTTTATTAGTCAAAGCCTCCTCCGTGTGCCTGGCTGTGTATGGTCGGCGTTATTAGCGCTGACTCAACCTACAAATATGAACGTTTTCTTGTGGTTTCTGGAGAGCTGGACCATGTCTGGTGCCGCGAGCTCCGGACACGGGACTTTTTATTATGACAAAAACACGTGAAAAATAAAATGACTCAACACACGCCTGTAAATGATCTCTCAGGGTTAACCCATCACTAACACATAACTCTAAGAACCTGAACCCTAAAACTTGACTCTTCCCATCACCCTAAAACATAGCTCTTACCTTCACCTGAACCCTAACACTTAACCCTTCCCATCACCCTAAAGCATAGCTCTGACCTTCACCTGAACCCTAACACTTAACCCTTCCCATCACCCTAAAGCATAGCTCTGACCTTCACCTGAACCCTAACACTTAACCCTTCCCATCACCCTAAAACATAGCTCTGACCTTCACCTGAACCCTAACACTTAACCCTTCCCATCACCCTAAAGCATAGCTCTGACCTTCACCTGAACCCTAACACTTAACCCTTCCCATCACCCTAAAACATAGCTCTGACCTTCACCTGAACCCTAAAACTTGACTCTTCCCATCACCCTAAAACATAGCTCTTACCTTTACCTGAACCCTAACACTTAACCCTTCCCATCACCCTAAAGCATAGCTCTGACCTTCACCTGAACCCTAACACTTAACCCTTCCCATCACCCTAAAACATAGCTCTCACCTTCACCTGAACCCTAACACTTAACCCTTCCCATCACCCTAAAGCATAGCTCTGACCTTCACCTGAACCCTAACACTTAACCCTTCCCATCACCCTAAAACATAGCTCTGACCTTCACCTGAACCCTAAAACTTGACTCTTCCCATCACCCTAAAACATAGCTCTTACCTTCACCTGAACCCTAACACTTAACCCTTCCCATCACCCTAAAGCATAGCTCTGACCTTCACCTGAACCCTAACACTTAACCCTTCCCATCACCCTAAAGCATAGCTCTGACCTTCACCTGAACCCTAACACTTAACCCTTCCCATCACCCTAAAGCATAGCTCTGACCTTCACCTGAACCCTAACACTTAACCCTTGCCATCACCCTAAAGCATAGCTCTGACCTTCACCTGAACCCTAACACTTAACCCTTCCCATCACCCTAAAGCATAGCTCTGACCTTCACCTTAACTCTAACACTTAATCCTTCCTATCACCCTGAAACTGTACCCTAACCCTCACCTGAACCCTAACACTTTATCCTTCCCATCACCCTGAAACTGTAAGAAAAAAACAGAATATCCCCCAAAGGGTGGGACTTTACAAATGACCATAAACGAAGTAACAACTGTAAAAATAGTAACACATTTTATTAATTATACATAGTATACCAATTGTATCAAAGATATGTACATCATGAATACAAATCATTCAAATACGTAATTGAACAGGAAACATAAGGCTGCTTAGAGTTTCCTGTTCAATTATGTATTTGAATGATTTGTATTCATGATGTACATATTTTTGATACAATTGGTATACTATGTATAATTAATACAATTTGCTACTATTTTTACAGTTGTTACTTTGTTTATGGTCATTTGTAAAGTCCCACCCTTTGGGGGATATTCTGTTTTTTTCTTACACTTACAAGGGATGTGGTGACCTTTAAACGTATACAAATTTGTGAACGACGGAGCTTTTCTTCACCCTGAAACTGTACCCTAACCTTCACCTGAAACCTAACACTTAACACTTCCCATCACCCTAAAACATCGCTCTGACCTTTACCTAAACCCCAACCCATAACTCTTCCCTTCACCTTGAAACTGTACCCTAACCTTCACCTGAACCCTAACACTTAATCCTTCCTATCACCCTGAAACTGTACCCTAACCCTCAGCTGAATCCTAACACTCAACCCTTCCCATCGCCCTAAAGCATAGCTCTGACCTTCACCTGAGCCCTAACACTTAATCCTTCCCATCACCCTGAAACTGAATCTTCACCTAAATCCTAACACTTAACCCATCACTTCACCCTAAAACATAGCTCTGACCTTCACCCAAGCCCCAACCCATAACTCCTCCCTTCACCATCTGAACCCTAACACTTAATCCTTCCTATCACCCTGAAACTGTACCCCAACCTTCACCTGAAACCTAACACTACCCATCACCCTAAAACCTAGCTCTGACCTTCACCTAAACCCCAACCCATAACTCTTCCCTTCACCTTGAAACTGTACCCTAACCTTTATCTGAACCCTAACACTTAATCCTTCCCATCACCCTGAAACTGCACCCTAACCCTCACCTGAACCCTAACATTTAATCCTTCCCATCGCCCTAAAACATAGCTCTGACCTTCACCCGAACCCTAACACTTAATCCTTCCCATCACCCTGAAACGGTACCCTAACCCTCACCTGAACCCCAACACCTAACCCATCCCTTCACCTTAAAACTTAGCTCTGACCTTCACCTAAGCCCCAACCCATAACTCCTCCCTTCACCTTGAAACTGTACCCTAGCCTTCACCTGAACCCTAACACTTAATCCTTCCTATCACCCTGAAACTGTATCCTAACCCTCACCTGAATCCTAACACTCAACCCTTCCCATCACCCTAACACTCAACCCTTCCCATCACCCTAAAGCATAGCTCTGACCTTCACCTGAACCCTACCACTTAATCCTTCCCATTACCCTGAAACTGTATCCTAACCCTCACCTGAACCCTAACACTTAACCCTTTCCATTACCCTAAAACATAGCTCTGACCTTCACCTTAACCCCAACACTTAACTCTCCCCTTCACCTGAAACCTAACACTTAACCCTTCTCTTCACCTTGAAACTGCACTTCAACCTTCACCTGAATCCTAATATTTAACCGCTACCTTCAACCTAAAACGTAGGTCTGACCATAACCTAAATCCTAACACTCGACCACTCTGAAACTGTGCCCTAACCTTCATCTAAACCCATAACACTCAACCTTTTTTTTCACGTAAAACTGTACCCTATCCTTCACCTTACCCCTTACCTTCACCTTGAATCTGTACCCCAACCTTTAACAAAACCCTAACACTTAACCCCTTCCTTCACTCTAATATGTAAAATCTGACCTTCACCTAAACACGAACACCTAGATCTTCTCTTCACCTTTGAAGCTGCAAAATAACCTTCACCTGAACCCCTAAAGCGTAACTCCCCTTCACTCTGAAACTGTACCCCAACATTCACCTGAACCCTAACACCTACCTTTACCCTAAAACTTGCCTCTGACCTTCACCTAAACCCTAACACTTAACTCTTCCCTTGACTTTGAAACTGTATCCTAACCTTAACCTGAACCCTAACACTTAACCCTTCAAATTTTGAAATTGTACCCTAACCTTCAACTGAACCCTAATAATTAACCCCTAATTTCATCCTAAAAAGTAAATCTTGCCTTCACCTAAGCACTAACACCTAACTTTTGAAACTGTACCCTAACCATCGCCTGAACCCCTAACACTTAACCCTTCCCTTCGCCTTGAAACTGTATCTTAACCTTCACTTGAACCCTAACACTTACACTTCCCAACAGCCATATCCTCACTTTCACCTTAAAACATAGCTGTAACCTTCACATGAACCCTAAAATGTAACCCCAACTCTTCATGTGAACCCTAGAAGTTGGCTCTTACCCTTTTTTTTTTTTTACCATAAAACATTACCTGAGCCTTCACCTGAACTCTAACACTTAACCCTCACCTTCATGTGAACCATAAAATATAACATTGACGCTCGCCTTCACTTTTAAACCTTACTGATTACCCTTATTGAAACCCAACTCTTAACCCTTCCATTAAAAAATAACCCTAACTTTCACAAGAGCCCTAACCCTTAACTTTACTATTAATCACAGGATAATATATGAGCCTGGCTGTTGCACCTTTTGTCTGCTTGAACGGCATGCTAACACCAGCCATATAAATCTGGCATTTACCCAGCAGTTCCCTCCTGTATAGGTGGCTGGATGTGCAAATCTACAGAATGCAGCTGTAACATGTGAGCTCTTCTCCCGTCCAGGCACGGCGACTCCACACAGAGACTCTTCACCCGGCTCTTGTGTCCCCCGCTGAAAGACGCGCATGTTTACAAGTCAAGACGTGCTGAGTGACAGCGCTGGGAAGTCGTGAGCAGATGGAATTTTAATGTTTAGCAAACACAACATAATATGCGTCTTGTCACTCTTAGCCATGTTATCATGCTTGAGAAGATCACTGTAATTTTATTTTTATTTCCCGGCATGGTGTCCACTGACAGCAGATAACAAGACGTCTTCCTCAGGTGGCCACATCACAGGCAGAGCTTTCACCAAGAGAAATGACCACTGACCCAGATCCTATGTATATGACCCAAGTCCTATGTATATGACCCAAGTCCTATGTATATGACCCAAGTCCTATGTATATGACCCAAGTCCTATGTATATGACCCAAGTCCTATGTATATGACCCAAGTCCTATGTATATGACCCAAGTCCTATGTATATGACCCAAGTCCTATGTATATGACCCAAGTCCTATGACGATGATTTAGATCCATATCTGTGATTCAAGTTCTATATCCATAACCCAGGTCCTATGACTATGACCCAGATCCATATCTGTGATTCAAGTTCAGGTACATGTCAATGGTCTAGGTCCTATGACAATGACCCAGGTCCCATGTCTATGATCCAGGTTCTATTGTTCTAACCTGGATCCTATGACTATCGTGCTGATCTAGATCTACGACCCAGATCTATGTTTATGACCCAGGTCTTATTTGTATGTCCCAGTTGCTATTACTAAGACCCAGATCCATGTATATGAGCCGGGCTATATGACTATGACTATGACTCAGGTCTATGTCTATGATCCAGGACCTCTAGCTATGACCCAGGTCCTTGTACTATGACCCAGATTCCTGTCTATGACCCAAATCTTATGTGTATGACCCAGATCCATGGCTATGATCCAGGTTCTATGACTTTGACTCAGAACCATGTCTATGAGCCAGGTCCTCTGGCTAAGACCTAGGTCCATGTCTATGACCCGGATTCAAGTCTATGATCCAGATCTATATTTATGTCCAAGGTCCTATGTCTATGATCCAGATCTATGACCCAGGTCCTTTGTCTACGACCCAGGTTCTATGTCTATGACCCGGATTCAAGTCTATGACCCAGGTCCTATAATCCAGATCTACGACCCAGATCCATGTGTATGACCTGAATTCAGGTCTATGACCCAGATCAATGTGTATGACCCAGATCAATGTGTATGACCCAGATCAATGTGTATGACCCAGATCCACCATGTTTATGTCCCAGGCCCTATGTCTATGACCCAGATCCAGATCTTTAACCCAGATCCATGCGTATCACCCAAGTCTTATGTGTATGACCCAGATCCATGGCTATGATTCAGGTGCTATGACCTTTGACTCAGGTCCTCTGGCTATGACCTAGGTCCATGTCTATGACCCAGATCCATGTTTATGTCCCAGGTCCTATGCCTAGGACCCAGATTTAGATCTATGACCCAGATCCATGTGTATGTCCCAGGTCCTATGTCTGTGACCCAGATCCAGATCTATGACCCAGATCCATGGCTGTGATGCAGGTTCTATGACTTTGACTCGGGTCCATGTCTATGATCCAGGTCCTTTGGATATGACCCAGATCCATGTCTGTATATGACCCAGATCCATGTCTGTCTATGACCCAGATCCATGTCTGTCTATGACCCAGGTCCTCCGGCCTTCCATTCGGTCTTGCACAGTTGTACAAGCTCCTCTTCTGAAATGTTTTTTGGGAAATAAGAGGGATTCTTCCAATGAGAACAACGGGAAGCTTCCAGTGAAAATTGTCTAAGAGGGTATTTCCCTAATTTTACAGAGATCTCCAAATTATCATCCGCATAAAAAAACGACCATAGATAATGTTACTTGTGGTACCCAAGAATATTGTGTAGGGATAAGCGAAATTAGGAGCTTCCATTTCCCCCCAAATTTCAACAAATTTAATAGATTTTGTTGAAATTTATTGGACTCAAATCAAAATGAAGGAGGTTTTTAGAGCTGAACTCCGGACCGATAAAAAGGTATCTCTGTAATCATTAATGCATCGTTAAATGTAATTGCAAGCAGTGTAAATGGAAAGGAGCGCGCATGCTCTATCCGAGAGCCGCTCATGCTCTGAAACGCGTTGTGACAGAGGGATGAGCTCATCGCTTTGTTGCTTCTCCTTTTGCTGTCCAATCACAGGCTGGAGGTAGGTTCATGACAACCTGGGCTCAGAGGAACTAGGTTGTATGGCGCTGGCCTTCAGACTGGGGACATCTAGTGGTAGAAAAAAAGTATTGCAGGGAAATCTCTGAACTGAAGCAAAAAATTGCATCACAAGTTTTTTTATTAGACTTTTATCATTTATTTATGGAAGCTTTGGGTTTTAATGGATCCCAGAGGTTGCTGAAACTCCCTTGTAACGCTCCCAGAGCCGATCTAAATATAAAAAAATATTCACTTGATACTTTCACTATTTTACGTTAATTTGCCGCAAATTTATTATCCAATCAATTGAAATGGGCAAACTTGACTTGTTTTTGATCAAACTGAGTCGATCGATTGATAATTCTGCATTGAGATGCTTTGTTAATGGGTACAAATCGGTTGGATAGATTAGGTAGATGCCAATATGACTTTGTTATAGAAAATCTATAGTGGATTGTACAATCAGATTGTAACGTGTGTGGTGACTCTCGGGATAGGCTTGGCAAAATGTGCAAAATTGCTCGCTTTCATGACACGCACAGAAACGCGTTGCCCTTTAGGAGACAGTCGTTAATGGGGGATGATTTTCGTAACGCGACCCATTGAAAGGAATAGGCCGCCCGCACCTGACTTGTGGAAACGCACAGAAACGCGACTGCACCTGTATGATGTGATGGAAACCGCAGTCCCGGGTTGTCCCTCCTAAGTTGTCCCTCCTAAGACACACAGTCCCTTCTTTTCAGATTGTTCCCTGCTTGTCATAAACGTCCCCAATTTGTCAGCGCTTATCCCCCTCCCCCACATACACCTTTGGATATTTAGTGTGCTGTCAAGCCGGCGTTCTCTACAAAAATAAAGATGGGTGTGTGCTCTTCACAAATGCTCTCCTCCTACACACTCTCTTGCCATGCGCTCTCTTCCAGCAAGCTCTTTCCAAACACTCTCTTCCCGCACGCTGTCTTCCCGCACGCTGTCTTCCCGCACGCTGTCTTCCCGCACGCTGTCTTCCCGCACGCTGTCTTCCCGCACGCTGTCTTCCCGCACGCTGTCTTCCCGCACGCTGTCTTCCCGCACGTTGTCTTCCCACATGTTGTCTTCCCAAACGCTCACTTCCCGCACGCTCTCTAACCGCACAATTTCTTCCCACACGCTCTCTAACGGCACGCTCTCTTCCCACACGATCTCTAACAGCACGCTCTCTTCCCACATGCTCTCTAACTGCACGCTCTCTTCCTAACTGCTCTCTTTCAACACACTGTCTTCCAGCACGCTCTCTTCCCTCACGCTCTTCCAGCATGCTCTCTTCCCTCACGCTCTTCCAGCATGCTCTCTTCCAGCACAATCTTTCTGACTGCTCTCTTCCAGCACACTCTCTTCCCTCACAATCTTCCAGAACTCTCTCTTCCCTCATGCCTATCTCCTGCATGCTCTCTTTCTGCACACTCTTTCAGCATGCTCTGTTCCCGAACCCTCTTTCCAGCACGCTCTCTTCTCGAATGCTCACTTCATGCGTGCTATCTTTCTGAATGCTCTCTTCCAGCACACTCTTCCCGATTGCTCACTCCCTGAACGCTTTTTTCTTCAATGCTCTCTTTCCGTGTGCTCTCTTTCCGTGTGCCCCCTGTGCTCTCTTTCCTTGTGCTCTTTCTCTGTATGCTCTCTTTTTCTGTATGCTCTCTTTTTCTGTATGCTCTCTTTTTCTGTATGCTCTCTTTTTCTGTATGCTCTCTTCCAGCGCGCTCTCTCTTCCAGCGCGCTCTCTCTTCCAGCGCGCTTTCTCTTCCAGCGCGCTTTCTCTTCCAGCGCGCTCTCTCTTCCCGCGCGCTCTCTCTTCCAGCGCGCTCTCTTTCTGTATGCTCTCTTTCAGCGCGCTCTCTTCCAGCACCATCCACAAAATTCTCTATGAATCAAAGAGATTGAAAAGAAAAGGAAAATAAAACCCCCAAGGCAATGAGATCTAGGACGCCAAAGCCTTGGGCGATCTCGTATTCCGTCTCCTCTGATGTGTTCCCCGAAGGCTGCCGGGGCTGTGTGCATTGAAGAGTCACCGACAGTGTGATTAGCACACTGCTACCGAACGGTGAGCCGACACCGAAGACCCCCCCAATGCACTAAGACAACCGGGGGGGGGGGGCGAGGAGTTGGTGGGGGGGGCTTAGGGGGGTGTCAGGCGCTAATTGCCCAACACGTCTCCTCTAAAGTGGATGGTAAAGACTTTCCAATAAAAGGAGAAACATCTTTTTTTTTTTCTGTCCGGAGGGAGGTGACCTGTCTGAGCCGTCCCCCTCCTCTCCATCTGAAGGGGGGTCTTCTCTGCTCCGAGAAGTAACTGGATCACTTGTACATCTCGGGAACACACAGACACACACACACACACACAGCAGCCCCGGACCGACCGACCGAACAAAAAAAAAACCTTTCCTAATAATAAAAAAGAAGAAGAAAAAAGGAAACATTTCCTAATAAAAAAATAAGGAGAAGAAGAAGAAAAAAGGAAAATTTCCTAATATAAAAAAAAAAGAAGAAAAAAAAGAAAGAAGAAAAAAAAAAAAAAGAAACATTTTTTTTTTGGATCCCGTGAAGGGCGCCGGCCAAAACTTTTCCTTTTTTAGAAAAAAAAAAACTTACAGACTTGGCGATGGGCTCCGCCGGGCGCTGACGTTCAAACGAGCAAATCCACTCGCCGTTCACCGGGAACGATCGACTATTAAAGAGGAAAAGAGAAGGAGAATTTGCATTTTTTTTCTTCTTAGCTGGAATACAGGAAACGGGATTAGACAAAGGTGGATCATGTTACCGGTCGGGATCTGGGGATGGATAACGCTGCTTCTTCTGCTCCTGGATACGGGGAAGAGATGTTCCGCCACCGATGAGGGGGGGACGCTGCAGGCGTACATGTGAGTAATACTGACAAAGAGGGGGGTCCCCGAGGACGTGATCGTAATAAGAGGGGGGAGGTGTAATCTTCACTCGCTTTGATTTTATCCTTGGAAGCGTCTCTGATTGAAGGGATGCTCCGATCCATCAAGTTGCAGGAGCACTGAAGGCACGCTAAAGTTCTCCCTCAACCAATCGCATAGACAGGGCTGTCTTAATGAGAGGGCACACCTGGGCACTGCCCAGGGGCCCCAGCTGCATGGGGGGGGGGCCCTGCACTTTCCCCAAAGCAGCTGGTCCCTGAGCCCACGCTGCCCCGAAATTGGGGGCCCCCCCATGATGGCACTGAGAGTGATAGATACAAATGGGAGGCAGTCTGTCTTCTACCTACTTGATGTCTGTTTACCTTCACTGTCATTTATTGTAGGGGCACCAGAGCATTACTTTGCCCAGGGGCCCATGATGCTATTAAGACGGCCCTGACTATAGGCACGCTAAAGTGATCCCTCATCCAATCACATAGGTGATAACCCAGCGTGATGAATCCAGTCTATAGTCTCTTATAGTAGACCTGTCAATAGAGGTGAACACAACCTACCTAAAGTGCTACAGATACTGTCAGCTCTAACGTGTTGTAATAACACTGAAGGCACGCTAAAGTGATCCTTAGACCGATCACTTAGGTGATAATGCAGCGTGATGAATCAGATCTGTAGTCTCTTCATTGGCAAGGCTTTTATTTGTCCTTGGAAGCGTCTCCGATTGAAGGGATGCTCCGATCTATTAAGTTACAGGAGCACTGAAGGCACGCTAAAGTGATCCCTCAACCAATCACTTCATTGATAACGCAGCGTGATGAATCCAGTCTGTAGTGTCTTATAGTGTATTAAAGAAGACCTCTCAATAGAGGTTAATGCATGCCATGTAAAGCGCTACAGATACTATCAGATCTAATGTGTTGTAATAACACTGAAGGCACGCTAAAAAGATCCTTCGACCAATCACTTCAGTGATAATGCAGCGTGATGAATCAGATCTGTAGTCTCTTCATTGGCAAGGCTTTTATTTGTCCTTGGAAGCGTCTCCGATTGAAGGGATGCTCCGATCTATTAAGTTACAGGAGCACTGAAGGCACGCTAAAGTGATCCCTCAACCAATCACTTCATTGATAACGCAGCGTGATGAATCCAGTCTGTAGTGTCTTATAGTGTATTAAAGAAGACCTGTCAATAGAGGTTAATGCATGCCATGTAAAGCGCTACAGATACTATCAGATCTAACGTACACTGAAGGCACGCTAAAGTGATCCTTCGACCAATCACTTAGGTGAAAACGCAGCGTGGTGAATCCAGTCTATAGTCTCTTATGGTGTATTAAAGAAGACCTGTCAATAAAGGTAAACACATGCCACCTAAAGTGCCATAGAAACTGTTGGCTCTAATGCATTGTAATAGCACTGAAGGCACGCTAAAGTGATCCTTTGACCGATCACTTAGGTGATAATGCAGCGTGATGTATCAGGTCTGTAGTCTCTTCATTGCCAAGGCTTTGATTTGTCCTTGGAAGCGTCTCTGATTGAAGGGATGATCTGATCCTTAAAGTTACAGGAGCACTGAAGGCACGCTAAAGTGATCCCTCAATCAATCAATTCAGTGATAATGCAGCGTGATGAATCCAGTCTATAGTCTTATAGCGAATTAAAGACCTGTCAATAGGAGTGAATGCACGCCATGTAAAGCGCTACAGATATTGTTGGCTCTAAGGTGTTGTAATAACACTGAAGGGGCGCTAAAGTGATCCTTCGACCAATCACTTAGGTGATAATGCAGTGTGGTGAATCAGATCTGTAGTCTCTTCATTGCCAAGGCTTTGAATTGTCCTTGGAATCGTCTCTGATTGAAGAGATGCTCCGATCCTTAAAGTTGCAGGAGCACTAAAGGCACGCTAAAGTGGTCCCTCAACCAATCACGTAGGTGATAACTCAGCGTGATGAATGCAGTCTATAGTCTTTTAAAGCAGATTAAAGAAGACCTGTCAGTAGAGGTGAATGCATGCCATGTAAAGCGCTACAGATACTATCAGATCTAACGTGTTGTAGTAACACTGAAGACACGCTAAAGTGATCCTTCGACCAATCACTTCATTGATAATGCAGCATGGTGAATCAGGTCTGTAGTCTCTTCATTGTCAAGGCTTTGATTGAAGGGATGCTCTGATCCAAGTTACAGGAGCACTAAAGGCACGCTAAAGCGGTAACCTCAACCAATCACGTAGGTGATAACGCAGCGTGATGAATCGGGTCCTTAGTCTCTTATAGCGTATTAAAGAACACCTGTCGGTAGAGGTGAATGCACGCTACGTAAGGCACTACAGATATCATCAGCTCTAACGCGTTGTAATAACACAGAGGGCACGCTAAATTGGTCCTTCCAACAGTCATTATCACTGTCAAGGCTTTGAATTGTCCTTGGAAGCATGTCTGATTGAAGAGATGCTCCGATTCATTGCGTTGCAGTAGCGCTGAAGGCACGCCAAAGTGGTCCCCCAACCAATCACTTAGCTGAATGAATCTAGATTATGGCCTCTACTATCTCATAAGGCAGTGATGGCGAACCTTGGCACCCCAGATGTTTTCGAACTACATTTCCCATGATGCTCATGCACTCTGCAGTGTAGTGGAGCATCATGGGAAATGTAGTTCCAAAACATCTGGGGTGCCAAGGTTCTCCATCGCTGTCATAGGGTATTAAAGAAGACCTGTCAATAAGTAGGAATGCACGCTACGTAAAGATCAGCAGATACTGTCAGCTCTAACGTGTTGTAATAACACCAAGGGCACGCTAAAGTGATCCTGCTAACAGTCATTATCACTGTTAAGGCTTTGATTTGTCCTTGGAAGTGCGTCTGATTGAAGAAATGAAGAAAATCCTATGTGCTAGAATACCACAACAAGTGCCCGGTCATGAGACGGGTGCACAGCTTACCCCTCCCACACCTACTTCTGGAAAATACAAAGTGTCTGGCTGTCATCCAGCCTTTTAAAGGACGGCATGCAAAAGTGGACTCTGTGTCATTCTAGCCTTAGGAGCTTTAGCACACCACCTGTGATTTTGTGGTGAATCGGGGTTATGGTCTCTTACTACCATTTTTGATATCTCTGATTATTATTATTTATTATAGCCTAGAGATTTAAAGGAAGGCATGCCAAAGTGGTCTCTCAGTGTGATTTTAGCATGCCTTCTTTTTTTTTTAGCACTCCTCCAGTGATTTTGCAACAGTTGTAGTGTCTTCTTATTTTTTATGGCTCTTCTTAGTAATCTCTATTGTAGCCTGGAGCTTTAAAGGAAGGCATGCCAAAGTGGTCTCTCGTGTGTGATTTTAGCATGCCCTAAGAGCTTATTAGCACACCTCGCCTTATAATTTTCTCTATTGAAGACTGGAGATTTAAAGGGGACCTGTCATTAGATAAATACTCTGGTGATGATGGTCGATGGCTCTTGTTAGTAATATCTATTGTAGCCTAGAGCTTTAAAGGAGACCTGTCATGAGACGGGTGCACAGCTTCCTCCATCCAGACCCATGTTTAAAAAATGCTAAGTGTCTGGCTGCCTTCATCCAACCTTTAAAGGACGGCATGCCAAAGTGAATCGGTATTATTATTGCATGTCGTTTTAGCATGACCTAAGAGCCGTTTAGCACACCTCCAGTGACATTGCAGCACGGTGGTTGATAGCTCTTGTCAGTAATATCTTTTGTAGCCTAGAGCTACCACTTTGGCATGCCGTCGAGTGAGACCACTTTGGCATGCCGTCGAGTGAGACCACTTTGGCATGCCGTCGAGAGACCACTTTGGCACGCCGTCGAGAGAGACCACTTTGGCACGCCGTCGATGGAGACCACTTTGGCACGCCGTCGATGGAGACCACTTTGGCACGCCGTCGAGAGAGACCACGTTGGCACGCCGTCGAGAGAGACCACGTTGGCACGCCGTCGAGAGAGACCACGTTGGCACGCCGTCGAGAGAGACCACGTTGGCACGCCGTCGAGAGAGACCACGTTGGCACGCCGTCGAGAGAGACCACGTTGGCACGCCGTCGAGAGAGACCACGTTGGCACGCCGTCGAGAGAGACCACGTTGGCACGCCGTCGAGAGAGACCACGTTGGCACGCCGTCGAGAGAGACCACGTTGGCACGCCGTCGAGAGAGACCACGTTGGCACGCCGTCGAGAGAGACCACGTTGGCACGCCGTCGAGAGAGACCACGTTGGCACGCCGTCGAGAGAGACCACGTTGGCACGCCGTCGAGAGAGACCACGTTGGCACGCCGTCGAGAGAGACCACGTTGGCACGCCGTCGAGAGAGACCACTTTGCCGTCCCTTTTATTATTCTTTATAGTAATCTCTGTGGTAACCTACAGCTTTAAAGAGGACCTGTCATTAGATAAATGCACTGGTTAACCCTGCAGACCCCTCTGAAATGTATATTTGCAGTGCCCCCCCAGGGTAGGTGATACGGAGTCAGAGATTTTATTACGAAGTGTCCTAAACTCAAAAAGCTCATTATTTTCCACTGCTGATTACTCGGCATTTGCAGCTGGTGGGAACTTGAAGGCGTAGTAACATTCCAAATGTCCGGAAGGGCGTCGGCATCCATCTGTCACGCTATAGGCTGGGCTGCCATCTGCTGCCCTTTGTGGAAATTCTACGGCGGTAGGCTCTGCGTATATTAGACAGGTACTCTTTATATGGAGGGGGCAGTGAAAACCTTTTAAAGGGATAGATACTCTGGTCACCATCTGGCTTGTCTTAATTCTCAGGGACCCCTAGAGATCAGAACTCTGCATCGGATTCGCCGGCTCCCTCCCCCCTACACCAGAGTCTCACTCCACCTGCTGCCACCGTGGGGCGCCCTATATTTCCCTGTGATGGAAAACAATGGAAATATCTGCTTGGGGTGCGAAAGCCCCTCTTGGGCTACATTCATAATCTGCTCATGCCCAAAAGGCACACCAAATCAGGTCCTCCTTTCTCCTGCTGGTGACCCCTCTAGTGATATAAAGATCTATATAGAGGAATCAGGACCTTCTTCCTCCTGCTGGTGACCCCTCTAGTGATATAAAGATTTGTATAGAGGGATCAGGACCTCCTTCCTCCTGCTGGTGACCCCTCTAGTGATATAAAGATCTGTATAGAGGGATCAGGACCTCCTTCCTCCTGCTGGTGACCCCTCTAGTGATATAAAGATCTATATAGAGGGATCAGGACCTCCTTCCTCCTGCTGGTGACCCCTCTAGTGATATAAAGATCTGTATAGAGGAATCAGGACCTCCTTCCTCCTGCTGGTGACCCCTCTAGTGATATAAAGATCTATATAGAGGAATCAGGACCTCCTTCCTCCTGCTGGTGACCCCTCTAGTGATCTATATAGAGGAATCAGGACCACATTCCTCCTGGTGACCCCGCGTGTGATCTATATAGAGGAATCGGGACCTTCTTCCCCCTGTTGTGATGATCCCTCTAGTGATCTTTATAAAGGAATCAGGACCTCCTTCCTCCCGCTGGTGATCCCTCTAGTGATCTGAAGATCTATATAGATGAATAAGGACCTTCTTCCTTCTGCTGGTGATCCCTCTAGTGATCTTTATAAAGGAATCAGGACCTCCTTCCTCCCGCTGGTGATCCCTCTAGTGATCTGAAGATCTATATAGAGGAATCGGGACCCCCTTCCTCTGGCTGGTGATACCTTTAGTGATCTACAGTATATAGAGGAATCAGAACCTCCCTCTAGTGATGCACCCCTGAATTCTATTTGTTATTCCCGAGGTGCAGATGTCTCCGATGGGCAAAGGGACATGAAACCTCCACAGTGTTTAAGGTGGATCATCCCTTCCCATACTATTAGTGGACGATCGGTTTCTGAATACACAATTCTTGCCAATGATGACCATTTGCTGGTCTTTGGCTCTTGTGTATGGCTGAGGTTATCGGCAGAGGAATTCTCTTTGGTGAAGTGAAAGCCCCGAGCTGTAGGCTGAAGGTTGAATATCTTTCTAGGTAAAGGCAGATGCAGAGAGCGTTCCCCGAGGCTCTTTTCACTCATTGAATTACTAGAGGCTTACGCTTCGTGATCCCCTCGGACAATGGCAGCAGAAACGTGCCGGACCGGCTACACAGAGAATGGAAGAGTCACTCTTCTGTTTATTTAATGAGAAGTATCTATACTGTGCAGTCAGTCATTAGATGCCAATGTGTGGCGCAGTGGTTAGCCACCTTGTCCTCAAATGTGAATTTACAAGCAATAGGCAATTTGAGTGCAAAACCTTATATCACTTGATTCCTGCACCTTCACTCTACAGATCACCCCAATTCTTGCACCTTCAGACCTCGGATCACCCCAATTCCTGCACCTTCAGACCTCGGATCACCCCAATTCCTGCACCTTCAGACCTCGGATCACCCCAATTCCTGCACCTTCAGACCTCGGATCACCCCAATTCCTGCACCTTCAGACCTCGGATCACCCCAATTCCTGCACCTTCATACTTCAGATCGCCCCAATTCCTGCACATTCACGCTACAGTTCACCCCCAATTCCTGCACCTTCACACCTCAGATCGCCCCTATTCCTGCACCTTCACATGTCGGATCACCCCAATTCCTGCACCTTCACATGTCGGATCACCCCAATTCCTGCACCTTCACATCTCGGATCACCCCAATTCCTGCACCTTCACACCTCAGATCGCCCTAATTCCTGCACCTTCACACGTCGGATTACCCCAATTCCTGCACCTTCACACGTCGGATCACCCCAATTCCTGCACCTTCATACCTCAGATCACCCCAAATCCTGCACCTTCATACCTCGGATCACCCCAATTCCTGCACCTTCAGAGCTTGGATCACCACAATTCCTGCACCTGCAGACATCAGGTCACCAAAGTTCCTGCACCTTCACGCTACAGATCACCCCATTTCCTGCACCTTCACACCTCAGATCACCCCGATTTCTGAACTTTCCCATCTTGGATCATCCCAATTTCTGCACCTTCACACCTTAGTTCACCCTGATTCCTTCACACCTCAGATCACCCCAATTCCTAAACCTTCCCATTTGGGATCCCCCCGATTCCTGCACCTTCAGACCTCCTAACCACCTGATTCCTGCACTTTCAAACCTCAGAACACCCCGTTTCCTGCACCTTCACAGCTCTGATCACCCAGTTTCCTGCACCTTCACAGCTCTGATCACCCCGTTTCCTGCACCTTCACAGCTCTGATCACTCCGTTTCCTGCACCTTCACACCTCAGATCACCCCGACTCCTGCACCTTTAGACCTCCGATCACCCCGATTCCTGCACTTTCAAACCTCAGATCACCCGTTTCCTGAATCTTCACACCTCAGATCACCCCAATTCCTGCACCTTCACCCCTCAGATGACCCACATTTTTGCACCTTCACACCTGAGACGGGATTTCAGACCACCCCAATACCTGCACCTTCACACCTCAGCACAATGTGAATGGTATGGTGATGATCTCAGACCACCAATGTGACCACATTTAGCAGGCTTCTCACAGAGCTCCTGAGTGGGACTGCAGCCTTGTGTCATGTGATTCTGTGCAGCCTCCCATGAATGCAGGTGAGTTTATAGATAGAGAGAGGTGCTAAGAACCCTGTCGTTTATTTTCAATGTATTAATAATAAATGGATTAGGGTGAGTGCACAGACAGGAAATTGAACACTATATATCTCTGTTTGGGACCTTGCTGGGACTTGTGGTTCCTCAGATGCTTCAGAGCAGACTGTAAGCCCCAATGAGACTATAAGGACTATAAACTACGGTACTTCTGGGGCCAGTGTCTGCAGCTTGGCATGCTGGGACTTCTAGTCCCATAGCTCTGTGGTTGTCACAGGAGGGGGGGGGGGACATAGGGGGACATTACTGAGAATAGTGAGAATTGTGTATCCCAAATACACAATGGAGCGCTCACAGCTATTAATGACAAGCAGTTCTGCAGCAGCGGTGTTGGTTTTCTTTTACGACTTCCCCTCCTGAGGTTTACAACACCGGAGGGGATGGCAGACAATGATGTGCGGCTCCTGCTGAGTCCCTGTCATTCCTCCAATCGCACAAACATCCTATGAGACGGGATTTCAATTCCTGGACTGGAATCTGATGAGGGGTCCTCTGAAAGGGAGCTGCTCAAAAATTGTGCGATTTTGGTGTACCAGAAATTATACTTCATGGCCTTCTTGTCCAACATCAGTGCCTGATCCCATCCCAGCACAGATCAGTGGCACACTGACAGTTGGGGGTGTCAGATCCCATCCCACCACAGATCAGTGACAAACTGACAGTCCGTGACACAGACCGCTCCTGCAGCCAAATCCTCAGAGCTTACAAGTCTAAAATGATTTCCACCTGATAACAGAATACCAAAATCACAGCGAGTCCTGCCATGTGCCCCTCTGATCTTCCTCTTCGCACCCCACCGGCTTCTCCTAATCCTTTGCTGCAAAGTGTTTATTTCCCAGTCTACCGAACAGATCCCGATGCATTTCGTTGCGCATGTTTAATGCACACCTGCTGTGATATTACACATTTCCAATCAGATCAAACGGACACAGGGGGGCTTTGACATGCTGATGTTTCCCTTTGGCCGCTCCTTGCCTGTATTGACATCTATAGGTTCCTTGGAACTCATGCCAAGTTGCCCCTGGCTGAGCGAGCGGTGACTGATGAGGTGCAGCCATCTCTCCACGAGCTGCGTAGGTCAATCTCAGCCTGTATAGAATACATTTAAAATGTGGCTCCCATTATTCCACCAAATTTGATATTTATATGGGGGAGAAAGTGTGGGACTTCAGTGGCGGCTGGTGCTCAAAATTTTTGGGTGGGCGCAAACAAACGAGAAAAAAAATCAATTGCCGCCTCCCTGTGCATATCAGTTGCCGCCTCACTGTGCCCATCAATGGCCGCCACTGTGCCCATCAAACACATCCACTGTGCCCATCAAACGCAGCCACTGCGCCATAAAATTGTCGCCACTGTGCCAATAAATTGTCGATGATGTGCCATAAAATTGTCGCCACTGTGCCCATCAATTGTCACCACTGTGCCATGCCATCAAACGCAGCCACTGTGCCCATCAATTGTCACCACTGTGCCATGCCATCAAACGCAGCCACTGTGCCCATCAATTGTCACCACTGTGCCATGGCAAACGCACCCACTGTGCCATGCCATTGTCGCCACTGTGCCATGCCATTGTCGCCACTGTGCCATGCCATTGTCGCCACTGTGCCATGCCATTGTCGCCACTGTGCCATGCCATTGTCGCCACTGTGCCATGCCATTGTCGCCACTGTGCCATACCATTGTCACCACTGTGCCATGCCAAACGCACCGACTGTGCCAATCAATTGTCACCACTGTTCCATGCAATTGTCGCCACTGTGCCATGCCATTATTGCCACTGTGCCATGCCAAATGCAGCCACTGTGCCCACCAATTGTCGCCACTGTGCCATGCCATTGTCGCCACTGTGCCAGGCCACTGTGCCATGCCATTGTCACCACTGTGCCCATCAATTGTCGCCACTGTGCCCATCAATTGTCGCCACTGTGCCATGCCATTGTCGCCACTGTGCTGTGCCATGCCATTGTCGCCACTGTGCTGTGCCATGCCATTGTCGCCACTGTGCTGTGCCATGCCATTGTCGCCACTGTGCCCATCAATTGTCGCCACTGTGCCATGCCATTGTCGCCAATGTGCCCATCGATTGCCACCAGTTTGTCCAAAAATGCCACCAGATTGCCCCCCGCCTGGCACTTACCTTTCACGGTCAGCCATTCTCGGATTGATCCCTCGAAGTAGTCCCGCCCTCGATGTCGCTTCAGCCAATCAGGTTACGGGTAACAGTGCAATGCATGAATCTATGTATTGTTTTGCAGTGGCGGTGCAGGAGCGAAAGGGGGCGGCACTCCTGCACCCTCTATGGACGCACCGCCACTGGTCTCCATCCCTATTCAATTGAAAACAAGAAGGGGGAGGTTTGGGATTTTGTGAAACAGTATGTCAGTTTAAAAACTCAAGTTTAATGAAAATATACACAGGTTATACAACTATCTTGGCCAGCTGGCTCCATGTAAAGATATAAGTTAACATTAACCACTTAAGGACCGCCTTCAGCACATATACGTCGGCAGAATGGCACGGCTGGGCAGATCCACGTACAGGTACGTCCTGTACTAGTACCCAGCCATGGGTCGCGCACTCCCGCGACCCGGTCTGATCGGTCCCCGGAGCTGAAGAGCGGGGAGAGCCGTGTGTAAACACAACTTCCCCGTGCTTCACTGTGGCGGCGTCATCGATCGCGTCATCCCTGTTATGACATCAGACATACAGCCACACCCCCCTACAGTTGTAAACACACATTAGGGAACACATAACCCCTTCAGCGCCCCCTGTGGTTAACTCCCAAACTGCAACTGTCATTTCCACAGTAAACCATGCATTTTAAATGCATTGTTTGCTGTGAAAATGACAATGGTCCCAAAAATGTGTCAAAATTGTCCGAAGTGTCCGCCATAATTTCGCAGTCACGGAAAAAAATCGCCGCCATTAGTAGTAAAAAATAAATAATAAAAATGCAATAAAACTATCCCTTATACATTTTGTGCAGACCAACCGATGAACGCTTTTTGCGTTTTTTTTTTTTTTTTTTTTTTAACCAAAAATAGGTAGAAGAATACGTATCGGCCTAAACTGAGGAACGTTTTTTTTTTATATATATTTTTGGGGGATATTTATTATCGCAAAAATTAAAAAACATTAAATTTTTTTCAAAATTGTCGCTCTGTTTTTGTTTATAGCGCAAAAAATAAAAACTGCAGAAGTGATCAAATACCACCAAATAAAAGCTCTATTTGTGGGAAAAAAAGGATGCCAATTTTGTTTGGGAGCCACGTCGCACGACTGCGCAATTGTCAGTTAAATCGACGCAGTGCGGAATTGCAAAGAGGGGCCTGGTCCTTTAGCTGCATTTTGGTCCGTGGCTTAAGTGGTTAAAATTTGGCTGAATCACATCATATATGATAACATAATGCATCTAAGGTGGTTTGTTGGCTTGAATGGCCTGTTGGCTCAACGCGTTTCAGCGACTTTATTGCCTCATCAGGAGCAAATACATGTAATCTGTAAAGACATTATACGTATGTATGAGGGCCAGTAAAATATATTCATGACTCGCCAAATAAGGGTTGAAAACAATACAAAAGGAAAAGAGCGAATTGGGGTGCGGAGGAAGGACGGATGCATGATGATTGCCGCCGGTACAGGACAACTTACACACTCAGTACACCAACATGTAAGTAGGGGGTTGGATCATTTCCTTCCTCCGCACACTAATTTGCTCTTCCCCTTTTGTATTGTTTTTAACCTTTTTTGGGGAGTCATGAATATATTTTACGACGCCGTCACCCCACCCCAAAAAAATAAATAAAAATCAAGCACTAATCTGCATGCTCACCCACTAAGCAAACCCCCCCCCCCCCAGTACAAATTCCCTTCCTGCTTAAATCGCCCCTAAAAATTTCTCCTTCAAGCACAAATCCCCTCCTTTCCAGGACAAATTTACCCGCCCCGAACCTAGCACAAATCCCACCACACATTTCCCCTCTTGGCGCAAATCCCCCCAGTAATCTCTACTAGCACAAATCCCACCACACATTTCCCCTCTTGGCGCAAATCCCCCCAGTAATTTCTACTAGCACAAATCCCCCCCCCCCCATTTTACTTGTAAAATACGAACCCCCCTCCAAGCACTACTCTGCATACTCGCCCCCCTAAGCAAAAATTCCCCCGCCTCTCAGTACAAATCCTCCCCCCCCCTGCTTAAATGGCCCCTCTCAACACAAATCTCATCACAAATTTCCCCTCCTGCCGCAAATATGCTACAAATCATCCCTACTAGCACAACCCCCCCTCAAAAAATATTTCCCCTGTATTTTACTTTAATAGCACAGACCCCTCAAATCCCCCCCTCTAAGCACTAATCTGCATACTCCCCCTCCTCACAGTACATGCGTCTGTCACCCCGCATGTAGCTTAGGGGCCGGGTGCATGGATTGACCCCCAATTTTTTTTTTTATTATTCATTGCAGCTAGCCGGAGTATTTCCATGGACAGATACAATCTTTTAGATGAGACCAGCGGGCCACAGTTTGTAGACCCCCCTCCCCCACTTTAAAAGACATAACCAGGATTCTATAAGGGGTCTCTCTGCCCAAATATTGTATTTTATTGGTAGAAGGAGTTGAGGGGGAGACGGAGCCGTCTACTAGCTCAGTGTTTCTCAACTCCAGTCCTTAAGGCGCCCCAACAGCAGGGCTGTCTTAATAAGAGGGCACACCTAGGCACTGCCCAGGGGGGCCCCTGCACTTTCACCAAAGCTGCTGGTCCTTGAGCCCACGGTGCCCCAAAATTGGGGGCCCCATGATGGCACTGAGAGTGATAGATACACATGGGAGGCAGTCTGCCTCCTACCTACTTGATGTCTGTTTACCTGCACTGTCATTGTAGGGGCCCCAGAGCATTACTTTGCCCAGGGGCCCATGATGCTACTAAGACGGCCCTGCCCAACAGGTCATGTTTTCAGGATTTCCCTCGGATGAAACAGCTGTGGTAATTACTAAGGCAGTGAAACTGATCGTGCAAACTAATGGAAAGCCTGAAAACATGACCTGTTGTAGCACCTTGAGGACTGGAGTTGAGAAACGCTGTACTAGCTCAACATTCCACCCCATGGCAGTATAAAGACAGATCCCTGGTAATTATATTAGCTGCCTTGACAATTCATGTCATGACTCTAAGAGGGCTATGAAAGCAAACGGAGCGGCCTCACGTTTGCCCGGGGTTGTCTGAGTGGTCTAAGTGTTTTGTGTTGGTTGGGTGTCGCAGACGTTTTGGCCATGTGCAGTTGATGAGTTAATGCCGCCTGACACACTGGAGCTTGTACACGGACCTCGCTGTCATCAGCCGATAAGGCACTGCGGCGGGCGGCGGGGTGGTGGTGACGGCTTTTTATTTAACAATAGCGTATTTACCCAATAATAAGTGATTGATGTGCAATAAAAAATAGGATGTTCTCCTTATTTGTTGTACTCGGAAATAATAATTCAGGTCGCTGTAGAAGAAAAGGATCCGTCTATAGACTGGTGATCTGTAATGTATAACATTTTTGTTTTTGGGTTTAGAGACATTGTGACTGATGATTGAGCGGCACCGACTAATCCACAAAGTGATGTAAAGGTTCTGTGAGAAGAGCTTACAAGTATTCAAAAGATTGCAACATTGTATCTTTCACCCGTAGTGCCCAAATCTGCCCCAATGTAATATACCTGGGAGCTGGCGTGTACAGCTGGTGATAGAAATGAATGGTTGTACACGAACGTACTCAATGCCAATGTTTCTTACATCGACAACTGCGTATATGATGCATTCCCTGGGTATTGGGGACATTTGGGGCCTTCCATGTTGGGACAAGGAGTGAGGAGCTGTACCTCCAGGTCAACGAAAGGTCCTGCTCGCGCCCATAGTGGTTGGGCATTGGGGACGTTCTACAGTGCCTTGCGAAAGTATTCAGCCCCCTTGAACTTTGCGACCTTTTGCCACATTTCAGGCTTCAAACATAAAGGTAAGAAACTTGAGTTTGGTGGTCTCAGCCCGGCTCCCGGTGGGTGTGCTATGCAAGGTACGCCTGTGCTTAGTATGCCCACCCCCCCCCCCCCCCCACAAAAACCACCACACTTGCACGCACACAAAATTGGTTTAAAACACATGCACTTTGGCCATGCGGTCTCTTAAAATAAAGAGAGGCGAAGGACCTACGGGGCTGGCTGGGTGGGCTAGGCCCCCTCACTCCCTCATAGGGGGAGTCCCTCTGCCCCATTGGGGGTCCCGTTGGGCCCCAGTTGGGCTCCCAAGAGGAGCAGGTAGGGCGGGGTGAGTGGGAGGCCCCCCTTCACACCCGCCATTGCCACCAGGGGCATGGAGAAGGATGGCGATTGCCTCCGGGGGGAGGGTCTGCCTACTCCCAACTCCTGCAGTCCGGCTCCTCTCTCTCGAGTTCACGCACAAAAAATACACTTTAAAAAAAAAGAAAAAAAAAAAAAAAAATCTGTAATTTTTTATGAAGAATCAACAAGTGGGACACAATCATGAAGTGGAACGAAATGTATTGGATGTTTCAAACTTTTTAACAAATAAAAAACTGAAAAATTGGGCGTTCAAAATTATTCAGCCCCCATAAGTTAATACTTTGTAGCGCCACCTTTTGCTGCGATTACAGCTGTAAGTCACTTGGGGTGTCTCTATCAGTTTTGCACATCGAGAGACTGAAATTTTTGCCCATTCCTCCTTGGAGCTCGGTGAGGTTGGATGGAGAGTGTTTGTGAACAGCAGTTTTCAGTTCTTTCCACAGATCCTCGATTGGATTCAGGTCTGGACTTTGACTTGGCCATTCCTGGATATGTTTATTTGTGAACCATTCCATTGTAGATTTTGCTTTATGTTTTGGATCATTGTCTTGTTGGTCCGTCCCAGTCTTGGGTCCATCAGGTTTTCTTCCAGAATGGTCCTGTATTTGGCTCCATCCATCATCCCATCAATTTTAACTATCTTCCCTGCCACTGCTGAAGAAAAGCAGGCCCAAACAATGATGCTGCCACCACCATGTTTCACAGTGGGGATGGTGTGTTTAGGGTGATGAGCTGTGTTGCTTTTACGCCAAACATAACTTTTTGCATTGTTGCCAAAAAGTTTGATTTTGGTTTCATCTGACCAGAGCACCTTCTTCCACATGTTTGGTGTGTCTCCCAGGTGGCTTGTGGCAAACCTTAACCACTTAAGCCCCGGACCATATTGCTGTCCAAAGACCAGAGCACTTTTTGTGATTCGGCACTGCGTCGCTTTAACTGACAATTGCGCGGTCGTGCAACGTGGCTCCCAAACAAAATTGGCGTCCTTTTTTTTCCCACAAATAGAGCTTTCTTTTGGTGGTATTTGATCATCTCTGCAGTTTTTATTTTTTGCGCTATAAACAAAAATAGAGCGACTATTTTGAAAAAAATGCAATATTTTTTACATTTTGCTATAATAAATATCCCCAAAAAATATATAAAACATTTTTTTTTTCCTCAGTTTAGGCCGATACGTATTCTTCTACATATTTTTCGTAAAAAAAATCGCAATTAGCGTTTATTGATTGGTTTGCGCAAAATTTATAGCGTTTACAAAAAAGGGGGTAGTTTTATGGCATTTTTATTAATATTTTTTTTTTTACTAGTAATGGCGGCGATCAGCGTTTTTTTTTCGGTACTGCGATATTATGGCGGACACATCGGACACTTTTGACACATTTTTGGGACCATTGGCATTTTTATAGTGATCAATGCTATAAAAATGCATTGGATTACTATAAAAATGCCATTGGCAGTGAAGGGGTTAACACTAGGGGGCGGGGAAGGGGTTAAGTGTGTTCCTATTTGTGTTCTAACTGTATGGGGGGGTGGACTCACTAGGGGGAATCACTGATCTTCCGTTCATACATTGTATGAACGGAAGATCAGCGTTTCCCCCGCTGACAGGAACGAGCGCTGTGTGTTTACACTCACAGCTCTCGTTCCCCGCTCTGTAACGAAAGTCCCGACGTAGAGCTACGGGCTCTCGCCTAGGAGAGCCGACCTGCCGCCGTAGAACCACGGCGGCTGGTCGGCTAGTGGTTAAACAACACTTTTTATGGATATCTTTAAGAAATGTCTTTCTTCTTGCCACTCTTCCATAAAGGCCAGATTTGTGCAGTATACAGGGACTGATTGTTGTCCTATGGACAGAGTCTCCCACCTCTGCTGTAGATCTCTGCAGTTCCTCCAGAGTGATCATGGGCCTCTTGGCTGCATCTCTGATCAGTCTTCTCCTTGTATGAGCTGAAAGTTTAGAGGGACGGCCAGGTCTTCGTAGATTTGCAGTGGTCTGATACTCCCATTTTCCTTGGGATGTTTAAAGCTTGGGAAATCTTTTTGAATGCAAATCCGGCTTTAAACTTCTCCACAACAGTATCTCAGACCTGCCTGGTGTGTTCCTTGTTCCTCATGATGCTCTCTGTGCTTTAAACGGACCTCTGAGACCATCACAGTGCAGGTGCATTTATACGGAGACTTGATTACACACAGGTGGATTTTATTTATCATCCTTAGTCATTTAGGTCAACATTGGATCATTCAGAGATCCTCACTGAACTTCTGGAGACAGTTTGCTGCACTGAAAGTAAAGGGGCTGAATAATTTTGCATGCCCAATTTTTCAGTTTTTTATTTGTTAGAAAAAGTTTGAAATATCCAATAAATTTTGTTCCACTTCATGATTGTGTCCCACTTGTTGTTGATTTTTCACAAAAAATTACAGTTTTATATCTTTATGTTTGAAGTTTGAAATGTGGCAAAAGGTTACAAAGTTCAAGGGGGCCGAATACTTTCGCAAGGCACTGTATGTTCGGACAAGGAATGATAAGCTGTCCCTCCAGGTCCACTGAAGTTGTGGCCGTGTGGGCATTGGGGGTACCAACCATGTTAAGACAAGGAATGATGAGCTGTCCCTCCAGGTCCACTGAAGTTACCGCTCATGTCTATAGTAGTTGTGTTAGCATTGGGGGGACCTTCCATATTAGGACAAAAAGTAATGAGCTATCCTTAGAGATTCACATAAGGTCCTGCCCGTGCCTATAGTGGTCATATGGGCACCTTCCATGTTAGGACGAGGAGTGATGAGATGTACCTCTAGGTCCATTGAAGGCTTCCACTCGCACCTATAGTGGTTGTCTAGGCATTAGAGACCTTCCATTCTAGGATGAAAAGTGATGAGATGTGCCTCCAGGTTCATGGGAGGCACCTCTATTGGTCGTGTGGGCATTGGACACCTTCTATGTTAGGACAAAGAGTGATGAGATGTACCTCTAGGTTCATCGAAGGCAACGCTCACACCCATAGTAGTTGTGTGGGCATTGGACACCTTCCATGTTAGGACGAGGAGTGATGAGATCTACCTCCAGGTCCATGAAAGGCAACGCTCGCACCTATAGTGGTCGTGTGGGCATTGGAGACCTTCCATGTTAGGTCGAAGAGTGATGAGATTTACCTTCAGGTCCATGGAAGGCTTCCACTCGCACCTATAGTGGTTGTGTGGGCATTAGAGACCTTCCATGCTAGGATGAAGAGTGATGAGATGTACCTCCAGGTTCATGGAAGGCAACGCTCGCACCCATAGTGGTTGTGTGGGCATTGGACACCTTCCATGTTAGGTCGAGGAGTTATGAGATGTACCTCCAGGTCCTTGGAAGGCAACGCTTGCACATTCAGTGGTTGTGTGGGCATTGGAGACCTTCCATGTTAGGACGAGGAGTGAAAAGATGTACCTCCAGGTCCATGGAAGGCACCGCTCGTGCTCATAGCGGTCGTGTGGGCATAGGGTGACCTTTCAGGTTAGGACAAGGAGTGATGAGTTGTTCCTCCAGGTCCATGGAAGGCACCGCTCGCACCTATAGTGGTTGTGTGGGCATTGGAGACCTTCCATGTTAGGACGAGAAGTGATGAGGTGTACCTGCAGGTAGGTCCATGGAAGGCACCGCTTGCACCCATAGCAGTTGTGTGGGCATAGGGTGCGAGGAGTGATGAGTTGTCCCTCCAGGTCCACCATTTTTAACTTGCCATTAACCTAGCATTAAATGCTAATGATCCTGGGTCCCTTTACAAGTCCGCTTGAGCCATTGCAATCATCCTGCCTCCACCCCCTGTCCATGTGTGTCATTCAGACCTCAGAGTGATCTTCTCTCAGCAGCTGCCCCATCGTTCCAGCACTGATGTGATTAGTCAGAGCCTCCAGGCACCACGGGGGTAATTGCAGAGCCTGCATGCGAATCGGGTACTACTATTTACTTGTCAATTAAGCTTCAAAGGTTTTAATTGCGCACACAAACACCCATGATATTTATTGGGGAACGGGGGGTGGGGGGGGGGGGGTATTTCTGATCGTGCTGCACCAATGAAGCTTACAAAGGGGGGGGGGGGGGGTTGTGGTTCAGCAGCATTTTTTTTTTTTTTCATGTGCTTTTCGTGGTGAATCTAGCATAGTAAAGTCTTCTTGGAACAGAAGGTATTCATATGCCTCATTCCATCACATATCCAAAAAATTATTGATGAAGAAATTCGATGGAATGTAGAGGAAATGTTTTATAGCAGAAAGTGAGAAATATTGTTTTTTTTTTTTTAAATCTACACTTTTTTTTTTTGTTTATAGTGCAAAAAATATAAACCGCAGAGGTGATCAAATACCAAAGAAAGCTCTATTTGTGATAAAAAAAAGGACATGCATTTTGTTTGGGTACAACGTCGCACGACCGCGCAATTGTCAGTTAACCACTTGCCGACCGTTTAACGTACATGTACGTCGGCAGAATGGCTCCTGTGGGCAAAGCAACGTACCGGATTTCAGACAAGGCCACAAAGGCCAGGCCTCGGGGAGGCAGTAGGTGAAGGGGCGGCTCCGCTGGTGGTGGGGTGTATCCGTGGCAGTAATGGTGGCGGGTGGGTATCATTGGCAGTTATGGTGGTATGGGGGGGAATCAGTAGGGAATTCTCCCCGCCCTTCACCCACTACCGCGACTTTACAGTATGTCCGTGAGTGAGGGCGGGAGGATGAGCGGAGCGGACGGAGAAGGGACTATACAGTGTGCCCGTGTGTGCGGGCGGGATTAGACTGTGCCTGTGAGTGAGGGCGGGATTAGACTGTGCCTGTGAGTGAGGGCGGCGAGGATAGGCGGAGCCTCCCCCGCCCCTTCACCTACTGCCGAGACTTTGCAGCGTTCCCATGAATGAGGGCGGGGAGGATGAGCGGAGCAGGCGGAGATGATGGGCAGAGCTGCCCCTTCACCTACTGCCGCCCCGAGGCCTGGCCTCGGTGGCCTTGTCTGAAATCCGGCACTGACCACCTCCATTACTGCTACTGATTCCCCCCACCACCACCATTACTGCCCTGTCATCGGGAGCAAGGATCAGTGTCATGTCACTGGTACCCCATCCCCCACACAGTTGGAATCACTCCCTAGGATGCACTTAACCCCTTCCCTGCCCCATAGTGGTTAACCCCTTCCCTGCCAGTGTCATCTACACAGTAATCAGTGCATTTTTATAGCCGTGATCACTGTATAAATGACAATGGTCCCAAAATAGTGTCAAAAGTGTCCGCCATAATGTCGCAGTCATGGTAAAAAAAATCGCTGTATTTACTAATAAAAAAAAAAGAATAATAAAAATGCCATAAAACCACTTATTGCGATTTTTACATTTTTTTTCTTTTACCAAAAATATGTAGAAGAATACGTATCGGCCTAAACAAAAAAAAATAGCTTTTTTATATATTTTTGGGGATATTTATTATAGCAAAAAAAGATTTTTTTCCAAAATTGTCGCTCTATTTTTTGTTTATAGCGCAAAAAATAAAAACCGCAGAGGTGATCAAATGCCACCAAAAGAAAGCTCTATTTGTGGGTAAAAAGTCAATTTTGTTTGGGTGCCGCGTTGCATGATTGCGCAATTGTCAGTTAAAGCGACGCAGTGCTGAAGCAAAAAAAATGGCCTGGTCATTAAGGGGGGGTGAAACCTTTTGGGGCTGAAGTGGTTAAACTGAGATGTTGTTTTTCTGCCCCCAAGAGGGTTTAGCTCAGCTGAAGTTCTCCTTTGTATCTTTTATCTCCTGTATACTTTGTTCCCCCTTTTATTTGTGTACATCCTGCGCTATAGAAGAACGAATGGCTGTTTGCTAATCTTGGAAAAGTAATTCATCCGGCATTAGTGACTGTGGTAAAGATGTATAGTAATTAATCACTATAATTATAGCAGACTAATTAGAATTAAGAGTTTTCGCACAGCTGCACATAAATTATTCCGCCAGACTATCATATGTGGACTGTACATTGTGTAGACATGGCAGCAGATTGGAATTGGGTTAATAAGCTTATGGGGGGGGGGGGGTTGTGTCTGTGAAGAACGACATCCAGGGAAGTGATACGGCCAGCTCTGCTTCATGTGTGGCCGACCCTCCTAGTCGTCTTATGGGGGTATTAAACCCAAAAGCAAATATTTATTGTATTGCAGCTTACCAATTCTTAGATGTGGTGGCTGGTGGGTTTTTTGTTCGGGGGGGGGGGCGTCACTAACAACCCACTCCCGCACGCGCATCTGCCAGTTAGTCAGGAACTGGATAAATAGATCTAGATAGATGGGGGGTGTCATCCAGTGTCGGCGGGGTCCAGGCAGTGGCGCCAGTCTAGCGCGTGCGGGGTCCTGGTTGGCGGCTCCAGGCTAGCGGTGGTGAGATCTGGGCAAGAGCTCTGGTAAGTGGGTGCAGTTTCCAGGCATCGGTTCCAGGCTAGCGGGTGCGGGGTCTGGGCAGCGTTTCCAGGCTAAGGTGTGCGGGGTCCGGCCAGCGGCTCCAGGCTAGCGGGGTCCGACCAGCGGCTCCAGGCTAGCGGGGTCCGACCAGCGGCTCCAGGCTAGCGGGGTCCGGCCAGCGGCTCCAGGCTAGCGGGGTCCGGCCAGCGGCTCCAGGCTAGCGGGGTCCGGCCAGCGGCTCCAGGCTAGCGGGGTCCGGCCAGCGGCTCCAGGCTAGCGGGGTCCGACCAGCGGCTCCAGGCTAGCGGGGTCCGACCAGCAGCTCCAGGCTAGCGGGGTCCGGCCAGCGGCTCCAGGCTAGCGGGGTCCGGTCAGCGGCTCCAGGCTAGCGGGGTCCGGCCAGCGGCTCCAGGCTAGCGGGGTCCGGCCAGCGGCTCCAGGCTAAGAGGGGTCCGGGCAGCGGCTCCAGGCTAGCCGGTGCGGGGTCTGGGCAGCGGCTCTAGGGTGGGGGGCTTCCTCCCTGGCTCCAGTGGTTTCCTCTCTGTCTCCAGTGGTTTCCTCTCTGTCTCCAGTGGTTTCCTCTCTGGCTCCAGTGGTTTCCTCTCTGGCTCCAGTGGTTTCCTCTCTGGCTCCAGTGGTTTCCTCTCTGGCTCCAGTGGTTTCCTCCCTGGCTCCATGTCAGGTGTCCAATCAGGAAACAGATCTCACAACTGCATCCTGATTGGTGGGGACAAGATTTAATGTGAAAATTGCAAAAAGTTATTCGCTATCGTCACACAACTGGGTGGGGTTCGGGACGCAGTTCTCTGCGCCCCGAGACCACCCTCTTTTGAAGCCTCTGGCTCTAATTATGTGCTTCCAAAAAAAACACACCCTCCGCCCATCCCCGCCATAGGAATTCATGCTTCCTTAAAGGGGTCGAGCTCATAAATGGAGTGGGCGGCGGCGCCCATGCGCCCACAATGCACAGGCTGCCACTGATGTGACGGCTGCATTCGATTTCTAGTTTTAGGCTTTCTTTCATGTGGTGATCCAGCCAGCAAGTCTGCTGTTTTTCAAAAGAATAAGCTCTCTTGCAAATGTATCAGTTTGCAGAGATGAGACACAGGGGTGTTTTATAACGATTAGCTTTAATTTATTCATGTATAACCTTTATTCCAAAAGGAAAAAAAAAAAACCTGCTGTAACTAGGGATGCACTGAAATTTCGGCGGCAGGAAAAATATTGAATAAAATACCGCTGCAGAGACTAATTTTTTCTGAAAGAGGATCGTCCGACCGTTTTTAAGAATAAAAAGCTATATGCTGCCACAACCTTGGTATTTAGTATCAAAGTACCGCTCTGTAACGACAGAGGCTGGTCCGTAAGTGGTCAATGTGTCTAATAGGTGTATTTTCTATGATCATCAGCTCCATCTAGTGGCCATAATGCAGTATTTTCCTGACCAAGGTATTTCAGCGAAGGACCCCATTATGGCCACTAGATGGAGCTGACAGTCACAGGAAAAAAACATATTAGACACATTTCAGATATATTGCAAACAGCTTTTTTTTTTCATACATTTTTCTTTCATATAGTTTTAATTGTCTCCTAAGTATTTTTGGAGACTGAAGAGGATTAAAAAAAAAAAAAACAGCAAAAATTGTAGTTTTATTTGGCATACAGTATGTCTGTATCTCATTTTTCACAACATATTTTTTTATTTTATGAAAAAGAAAACTTTGGTAAAATAATAATAAAATAAAAATGTTTTCGTTTAACTCAGTGTCCTTCTAACAGAGCTTCAAGATGGCGAATTAAAATCTGTCATCGGGTGACAAAGCGCTGAGGTTGCCCTCGTCCCCGGGAATGGAGATTTGTTAGATAAACAGGAAGAGGAAGTGCTGAATGATAAACTTTAATCCGATCTGTTATGTACTGCGGGGGGTGACCCCTCCGACATATTGATATAAGCAGGAATTCTTGGAGGGGGGTTTGTACCGAGACATTCAAGATATGGCGACTGTGTGCTGCTCCTATCCCTCAGCTTGTACTTTTATGTACATTGCTCATGGTGTCCCCGGTGTAGCTCAGCCCATCGTTTGCTGCCCTATGGACTGTACTAAGAAGAATGGGTGTCTTTAAAATACTAATTATTATTGCTGGAGTATCCCACTGTTGCCCTGCGCCCATCCAAGTTCTGCAAAGCGAGGCAGAGCCCCCCCCTAAACCCTGCACTCTGTACATGATGCATTCCTGAACCCTGCAAGCTGTATGTAGCACACCCCTGAACTTTGCACTTTGTACACCGTGTACTCCTGAAATCTGCACTTTGTACGCAGCATACTTCTGAAATCTGATTCTGTACGCAGCATACTTCTGAAATCTGATTCTGTACGCAGTGTACTCCTGAACTCTGTCTCTGTATGCAGAGTACTCTGCACTCTGTACATAATGCAGTCCTGAACTCTGCACTCAATGCACTCCTGAACTCTGCACTCTGTATTTAGTGCACTCCTGAACTCTGCACTCTGTACGCGGCGTACCCCTGAACTCTGCACTCTGTACGCGGCGTACCCCTGAATTCTGTACGCGGCGTACCCCTGAACTCTGTACGCGGCGTACCCCTGAACTCTGTACGCGGCGTACCCCTGAACTCTGTACGCGGCGTACCCCTGAACTCTGTACGCGGCGTACCCCTGAACTCTGTACGCGGCGTACCCCTGAACTCTGTACGCGGCGTACCCCTGAACTCTGTACGCGGCGTACCCCTGATCTCTTTACGCGGCGTACCCCTGATCTCTGTACGCGGCGTACCCCTGATCTCTGTACGTATCATAGTCCTGAACTCTGCACTCTGTATGTATCATAGTCCTGAACTCTGCACTCTGTATGTATCATAGTCCTGAACTCTGCACTCTGTATGTATCATAGTCCTGAACTCTGCACTCTGTATGTATCATAGTCCTGAACTCTGCACTCTGTATGTATCATAGTCCTGAACTCTGCACTCTGTATGTATCATAGTCCTGAACTCTGCATTCTGTATGTATCATAGTCCTGAACTCTGCACTCTGTATGCGGCGCACTCCTAAACCCTGTACTCTGTACATAGCTCACCCCAGATACATCCGGCCCTTTGAGGGCAACCAAACTACTGATGCGACCTGCAAAGATTTTGCGCTTGACACCCCTGCCCTAGACGGACTAAGCTGGAAGAGTGACAGAGTCTGTGTGCCTGGCTGCTAGTCTGCCTACGGGGGGAAATAACCTTGGGATCAAAACAGTGGACCCTTCTAGGGGGTGAGTTCTACATCTAAAGTAGATTAAACAACCAGTTTTGAAGATGTGTTGCCCCCTTAGGGTCCAGATTGGGGTAAAACAAGTTGCAGGGTTTCCTGGTCAGCAATAATCTGTTCACAGATTGGGTTTACCAGTCACTAAAACTTGCTGAATAAGCCAAACGCGCCATGCCGCATACAACTTCAAGATTAATTACCACGGCACAAATGGTGGCATGCCTTCAATTCTGCATGTTTCCTGGACAGTCAGGTTGTTCGGGGACACTGCGCCACCAATGCCCTATGACTGTCCCTATACACGGCTCACAGCCTCCTGTGGACCTGGCAGCCAGTCAGACTGGAATTGTTGGATCGCTCTGTAGTCTGGATTACAGCCAGGACTCTGGGGGTGGGTGGGGGGGGCTGAGAAGTTTTGGTCCTAAACAAGTGGCGCTGGTTACCTGACCGCCCTGTGCCCAGAGCTGACCCCCGCTATGTTGGCGAGCAATCTTCCCAGCACTCCATTCCTCTGCCCCAGTGCTGCAGTTCAAATATGGATCACCAGCGTGCATCAGCTGTGCCGATGACAAAACATTTATGAAATACGCAAAAAAAAAAATACTTCCCTATATCAGGGAACACACGATCAATGACGGCGCCACAGTGAAGAATGGGGAAGGTGTGTTTACACACAGCTCTCCCCGTTCTTCAGCCCCGGGGACCGATCGCGGGTGCCGCGTGACCTACGGCTGTTCCACTCAAATGTAATGTTTATTAAAAGTCAGCAGCTACAAAAAGTGTAGCTGCTGGCTTTTAATAAACATTCACTTACCTGCTCCTGCGTTCCAGCGACGTGCCGACCGGGGCTCCGCTCCTCTCCCCCCCTCCCCGGCCGGCGTCTTCTTTCCGACTGTGGGCACCCGGCCGTGACAGCCTTCGGCTTCACGGCCGGGCACCCACTGCGCATGCGCGAGCCGCACTGCGCATGCCCGCGTGGCTCGCCGCTGATTGGACAGGCGGTCGCCTAGGACCTGTCAGTGTCCTAGGCCATCGCCTGCAGGGAGGGCCGGCAATAAGGCGATTAAGCCTAATCGCCTTACCAGCCCCTCGGCGGAAGCAGGAAGTGGGACAGGAAGCCCCCACTCCCCCCCCCCCCAAAAAAAAAATTACATGCCAAATGTGGCATGTAAGGGGGTGTGGAGTGGAACAAGCGGAAGTTCCATTTTTGGGTGGAACTCCGCTTTAAAGGGGACATACAGGTACGTGCCTGTGCCCAGCCGTGCCATTCTGCCAACGTAAATGTGCAGGAGGCGGTCCTTAAGTGGTTAATGACACCCCACCACGAAAATTATAAAACAGATGTGCACTTTTTTTTTTTACTGCAAATTTTTAGACTGCATTTACACTATATACATATATACAGTACATACCAAAAGTTTGGACACACCTTCTCATTCAAAGTTTTTTATTTTATTTTCATGACTATTAAAATTGTAGAGTCACACTGAAGGCATCAAAACTATGAATAAACGCATGTGGAATTATATACATAACAAAAAAGTGTGACACAATTGAAAATATGTCATATTCTAGGTCCTTTTGCTTTGATTACTGCTTTGCACACTCTTGGCATTCTCTTGTCACCTGAAATGCTCTTCTAACAGTCTTGAAGGAGTTCCCAGAGATGCTTAGCACTTGTTGGCCCTTTTGCCTTCACTCTGCGGTCCAGCTCACCCCAAACCATCTGGATTGGGTTCAGGTCCGGTGACTGTGGAGGCCAGGTCATCTGGCGCAGCCCCTCCATCACTCTCCTTCTTGGTCAAATAGCCCTTCCCCCGCCTGGAGGTGTGTTTGGGGTCATTGTCCTGTTGAAAAATAAATGATGGTCCAACTAAACGCAAACCGGATGGAATAGCATGTCGCTGCAAGATGCTGTGGTAGCCATGCTGGTTCAGTATAAATCCCCAACAGTGTCACCAGCAAAGCACCCCCACACCATCACACCTCCTCCGCCATGCTTCACAGTGGGAACCAGGCATGTTGAGTCCATCCGTTCACCTTTTCTGCGTCGCACAAAGACACGGTGGTTGGAACCAAAGATCTCAAATTTGGACTCATCAGACCAAAGCACAGATTTCCACTGGTCTAATGTCCATTCCTTGTGTTCTTTAGCCCAAACAAGTCTCTTCTGCGTGTTGCCTTTCTTTAGCAGTGGTTTCCTAGCAGATATTCTACCATGAAGGCCGGATTCACACAGTCTCCTCTTATCAGTTGTTCTAGAGATGTGTCTGCTGCAAAAGGTGGCTACTTTGAAGAACCTAGAATATGATATATTTTCAGTTGTTTCACACTTTTTTGTTAATTCATAGTTTTGATGCCTTCAGTGTGACGCTACAATTTTCATAGTCATGAAAATAAAGACAACTCTTTGAATGAGAAGGTGTGTCCAAACTTATGGGGCCAGATTCCCGTAGAATCCCCGCTGGCGTAGCGTAAGCCATTTACACTAGGCCACCGTAATTTAACAGAGCAAGTGCCGTATTCCCAAAGCACTTACTCCGTAAGTTGCGGCGGCGTAGTGTAAATGGCTCTACGTATCCCCGCGTAATTCAAAGGGGGCGGCTTGTATTTAAATTTAGCGCGCCCCCGCGTCGATCGAACTGCGCATGCGTCGGCCTCAAAAATAGCCCAGTGCGCACGCTCCAGCTCACGTCGGAAAAAGTGAATAAAAACCGACGTGAGCGTCGTTTACATAAATCTCTATTCGCGAACGACTTAGTAAAACGACGTAACCGACGGAAAAAGACGACGCTGACCCGACGCCATACTTAACATGGCATACGACGGAACTTCGTAAGGTTACCCCTCATATAGCAGGGGTAGCCTTACGCGTACGGAAACGACGTAAACTACGACGGGGCAGCGCAAAAACGTTCGGGAATCGTCGGATTAGGCTCATTTGCATAGGCAAATAAGAAATCAACGTACAGGCCACCTAGCGGCCAGCGATGTCATTACATCTCCGATCCGACAGTGTAATTGTTTTTACACCTGTCGGTTCTTCACTGTATGTATGCGTAAGTGATTCTAGGAATCGCACGCATAGATACCCAGTAAAAAAAAGAGAGATACGACGGTGTTTCCTACGAAACGCCGGCGTATCTCTTTTGAGAATCTGGCCCATGGTCTGTACTGTATCTGCACACACACACAAACAATGTGTGTGTGTGTGTGTGTGTGTGTGTATATATATATGTGTGTGTGTTGTTTTATAATAATGGTTAGAACTAAAAAAATACAATAGTACTCACTTTTGTTGCCAGCGGTTTAGACATTAATAGCTGTGTGTTGAGTTATTTTGAGGGGACGGCAAATGTACACCATTATACAAGCTGTACACTCACTACACAACACTGTAGATACAAAGTGTCATTTCAGTGTTGTCACATGAAAAGATAGAAGAAAATATTTACAGAAAAGTGAGGGGTGTACTTACTTTTGTGAGATACTGTGTGTGTGTGTGTGTGTGTGTGTATATATATATATATATATATATATATATATATATATATATAGTATACATTTCTCGTAGAATAGCCCCCATGCTGCCGTATTTTCTCCTTAGAAAGGCGCATTCTTTGCTGGCACAGTGAGACTCTGATATATTGTTAGAAAAATGCACATAAACCTTCGTGTGAAAAACAGATGTTTGTGCGCTGCGGTTAGCATAGCAATGTGCGAGAAGTAATAACTCTGCATGTGATAGAGAACACTAAACTCAGAGTGGATCTGTGGAAAAATAATTGAAGGACTTTCCTGGGAGAAAGGCAAAAAAACTAAATCAGGGGCGTGCAACCTAGAGAACAGTGACATCACTAAGAATGCAGTCTATCCAATCGCCAGAGAGCGGTGACATCACTAAGAATGCAGTCTATCCAATCGCCAGAGAGCGGTGACATCACTAAGAATGCAGCCTATCCAATCGCCAGAGAGCTGTGACATCACTAAGAATGCAGCCTATCCAATCGCCAGAGAGCGGTGACATCACTAAGAATGCAGCCTATCCAATCGCCAGAGAGCGGTGACATCACTAAGAATGCAGCCTATCCAATCGCCAGAGAGCTGTGACATCACTAAGAATGCAGCCTATCCAATCGCCAGAGAGCGGTGACATCACTAAGAATGCAGCCTATCCAATCGCCAGAGAGCGGTGACATCACTAAGAATGCAGCCTATCCAATCGCCAGAGAGCGGTGACATCACTAAGAATGCAGCCTATCCAATCGCCAGAGAGCAGTGACATCACTAAGAATGTAGTCTATCCAATCGCCAGAGAGCGGTGACATCACTAAGAATGCAGCCCATCCAATCGCCAGAGAGCTGTGACATCACTAAGAATGCAGCCTATCCAATCGCCAGAGAGCGGTGACATCAGTAAGAATGTAGCCTATTCAATCGCTAGAGAGCGGTGACATCACTAAGAATGCAGCCTATCCAATCACTAGAGAGCGGTGACATCACTAAGAATGCAGCCTATCCAATCGCCAAAGAGCGGTGACATCACTAAGAATGCAGCCTATCCAATCGCCAGAGCGGTGACATCACTAAGAATGAAGCATAACCAATCACTAGAGACCAGTGACATCACTAAGAATGTAGCCTATCCAATCGCCAGAGAGCGGTGACATCACTAAGAATGCAGCCTATCCAATCGCCAGAGAGCGGTGACATCACTAAGAATGCAGCATAACCAATCACTAGAGACCAGTGACATCACTAAGAATGCAGCCTATCCAATCGCCAGAGAGCGGTGACATCACTAAGAATGCAGCCTATCCAATCGCCAGACAGCGGTGACATCACAAGAATGCAGCATAACCAATCGCCAGAGAGCGGTGACATCACTAAGAATGCAGCATAACCAATCACTAGAGACCAGTGACATCACTAAGAATGCAGCCTATCCAATCACTAGAGACCAGTGACATCACTAAGAATGCAGACTATCCAATCGCCAGAGAGCGGTGACATCACTAAGAATGCAGCATAACCAATCACTAGAGACCAGTGACATCACTAAGAATGCAGCCTATCCAATCGCCAGAGAGAGGTGACATCACTAAGAATGCAGCATAACCAATCACTAGAGACCAGTGACATCACTAAGAATGCAGCCTATCCAATCGCCAGAGAGTGGTGACATGACTGATAATGCAGCCTATCCAATCACTAGAGAGCGGTGACATCACTGCATTCTCATTAATGTCACCGGTCTGTAGTGATTGGATAGGCTGCATTCTCAGTGATGTCATCCATCTCTAGTGATTGGATAGGCTGCATTCTCAGTGATGTCACCGGTCTGTAGTGATTGGATATGCTGCATTCTCAGTGATGTCACCGGTCTGTAGTGATTGGATAGGCTGCATTCTCAGTGATGTCACCGGTCTGTAGTGATTGGATAGGCTGCATTCTCAGTGATGTCACCACTCTCTAGAGACCAGTGACCTCACAAAGTGCAGCCTATCCATTCATTAAAGACTGGTGACATCACTAAGCATGTAGCCTATCCAATCACTAGAGAGCGGTGACATCACCATGTACAGATTCCGATCGTTGGTTAGAAAGTTGTGTGGTGAATTTGGACGGTTGGCGGGTTGGGGGTAAATAAATGGATATAACATTTGAAACAAATTATATTTTAATAACCTTTTTCTCTGATTCTGAAGTAATATCTCCTCTCACATTTGATGGCGCTTGTCACCTATAATTAAATCCATTTCTATCCCCCGCAGGGCGGCATTTAAGCCCCATCCTGCCATAAAATGCAATATTATGGCGACACTTTGAATGCGACCTTCCATCGCTCCGGTATTAGCCGGCCTCCATTACACTCCCCTATGACCCGATAAATGAAGTTTAATGAGCGCCCATTTGGAAAGGATAATGGCAGTGACGCATCTGAATGTCTGCCGGTTATTGAGGGAATACGCATGTGGAGAGGCCGGGGATTATCCTCATAAAATGAAATGTCAGTTTATCTGTAAATGATCCACGCCGGCAACGGAGCCTCTCATGTGCCGCATTTTGAACTTCACTCGTTATGTGAAAACATTTCCGGTGCGGCGCAATCTCGTTTTTTTCCCCCCACGGTACTACACACAATAGGACACACTGAACTTTCCTCTTTAGAGCTTTTGTAAAATGCCAAATATACGACAAGCCTCCTGGGACTCACCAGCTCAGCTCACCCTGCTCCCCCCTTCAAGCAGTGTCTCCGCAGCTCAGCTCACCCTGCTCCCCCTCCTACAGTAGCAGTGTCTCTGCAGCTCAGCTCACCCTGCTCCACCTCCTACAGTAGCAGTAACTCAGTAGCTCCGCTCACCCTGCTCCCCCTCCTACAGTAGCAGTGACTCAGCAGCTCAGCTCACCCTGCTCCCCCTCCTACAGTAGCAGTGTCTCTGCAGCTCAGCTCACCCTGCTCCCCCTCATACAGTAGCAGTGTCTCTGCAGCTCAGCTCCCCCTGCTCCCCCTCCTACAGTAGCAGTGACTCAGCAGCTCAGCTCACCCTGCTCCACCTCCTACAGTAGCAGTAACTCAGTAGCTCCGCTCACCCTGCTCCCCCTCCTACAGTAGCAGTGACTCAGCAGCTCCGCTCACCCTGCTCCCCCTCCTACAGTAGCAGTGACTCAGCAGCTCAGCTCACCCTGCTCCCCCTCCTACAGTAGCAGTGACTCAGCAGCTCAGCTCACCCTGCTCCCCCTCCTACAGTAGCAGTGACTCAGCAGCTCCGCTCACCCTGCTCCCCCTCCTACAGTAGCAGTGACTCAGCAGCTCAGCTCACCCTGCTCCCCCCTCCTACAGTAGCAGTGACTCAGCAGCTCAGCTCCCCCTGCTCCCCCTCCTACAGTAGCAGTGACTCAGCAGCACAGCTCACCCTGCTCCCCCCTCCTAGCAGAGACTCACCTGCTAAGCTTACCCTGCTCCCCCCTCCCAGAAGTAACTCGGCAACTCAGCTCATCCTGCTCCCCCCTCCTAGCAGTGACTTGGCAGCACAGCTCATCCTGTCCCCCGCCCCCCCCCAACAGGGACTCGGCAGCACAGCCCACCCTGCTTCCCCCTCCTAGCATTGAGTAAGCAGCTCAGCTTACCCCTGCTCCCCCCTTCTAGCAGTGGCTCAGCAGATCTGCTTACCCCACTCCACCCTCCCAACATTGACTCAGCAGCTCATCCAACCCTGCCCCCCCTCTCCTAACAGTAACTCAGCTACTGCTCCTTTCTCCCAGCAGGGACACAGCAGCAGTTCATCCCACCTTGTTCCCCTCTCCCAGCAGTGCCTCAGCTTTTCCTGCTTTTCTCTCCCAGCAGTGACTTAGCAGCTCACCCCACCCTGCTCCCCACTGCTAGCAGTGACTCAGTGGCTCAGCTCTACCTGCTCCTTTATTCTTTCTCCCAGCAGGGAGTTGAGCAGTTCAGCTTAACCTGGTTCCTCCTCCCAGCAGTAACTCAGCAGCTCAGCTCACCATGTTCCTCGCTTCCAGCATTGTCTCCACAGCTCAACCTTACTTGTGTTTCCCCCTCCCCCTAAGAAGTAAATTGGCAGCTCAGCTCCCCCTTCCCAGCAGCCCTGATCCTCCTCCTCCCTTCCCCAGCAAGTTATTCAGCAGCCTTTATGCTCTAATGTAAAGGTTTAAATCTTTAAAAAAAAAAAGGCCAATTTACTATTTCCCAACCTTGGTGGTGGCCAGAGGGAGTAGAAAATAGCCCAGTGTCAGTGGGGGGTAAACAATGCCTCAGGGTTGGTGGATAGGTGGGGTAAAAAAATTACACATATCCTCTGGTCAGGAGAAGGACTTGTGCCCAACCATTGGTGTCAGTGGGAGGCATAGTGCCCCATCATTGGTATCAATTAAAGGAACTGTGTCCCATCCATTGGTGTCAGTGGGAGGAATAGTGTCTCATCATTGGTGTCAGTGGGAGGAATAGTGCTCCATCATTGGTGTCAGTGGGGGGAATAGTGCCCCATAATTGGTGTCAGTGGGAGGCATAGTGCCCCATCATTGGTATCAATTAAAGGAACTGTGTCTCATCATTGCTGTCAGTGGAATGAATAGTGTCCCATCATTGGTATCAGTGGGAGGAATAGTGTCTCATCATTGGTGTCAGTGGGAGGAATAGTGTCTCATCGTTGGTGTCAGTGGGAGGAATAGTGTCCCATCATTGGTGTCAGTGGGAGGAATAGTGTCCCATCATTGATGTCAGTGGGAGGAATGGTGCCCCATAATTGGTGTCAGTGGGAGGAATAGTGTCCCATCATTGAATGACTTTTCTGCTGTCAAATTAGAGAATGAATTTCTCCGGAACACCTGCAGCTACAGAGGTCAGTGGGAGTTCATTGTAAATCTCATACATTGATGACAAGAAGAGGTAAATACTGAATGTCCTTGGCCTGGCTGCAGGTTCCCTTCATGTAATACAATTTCTGTACAATATTTAGGATTTATTTTGAACCCACATAATGTTTTTCTTGCAGCTTTGATCTCCTCCTCACACCTTCCCCGAGTTCCTATTTTTAAAAATCTTATAAAAGGGAAAGCCGTGCGCCGCAGATCCTTTGCTTTCAGCTAAATATGTGTTGATGATCTCCCATAGCCAGAAACATGGAAGAGAGCGTCCGCCGCGCGCGGCCCTACGTGCTGAGCGCCTGGCGGGAGACTGATGAACTCAGGAGGGAATTCTTGTAAGAAGTAACACTGAAAATAGCGCCCCCCGCGGGATTCATCGCTCCCCACTGCTTTCACTTTGACATCTCCGCTTCTTAAAAATAAACCTGCCGGGGCTTTGATTCTCCAAAAAAAAAAAAAACGACCGCAGAGCCGCACTGTAATCGGAAACTTTATGCCTTTTTTCTCTTCCAAGACTGATCTTGCGGGTGCTCTGGTATTATGACCATTTCATTCTCTTAGCGCAAACGTAATCCGTACAGCTTTAGGACTTTGGGGGGGGGGTGGGGGAGATCACTAAATACAGTGCTCGGCATAAATAAGTACACCCCCACAGATTTCTCAGAAAACCTTTACTGTCCTTTTCAGAATCAACATTTTTCTATAGGACACCAAGGATTTTTAACACCCTAGGCTAAGCCTAATTTTGTTAGGCTTAGCCCATGTATACCCCACATTTTTAATGAAATGCCCATTAAATGCAACCTACCAGCGCCTATCAATGTAGCCCACAAGCGCCCACCAATTCAGTCTCACCAGTGACCACCAAATCAGTCTCACCAGTGATCACCAAATCAGTCTCACCAGTGATTACCAATTCAGTATCACAAGTGCCCACCAATTCAGTCTCACCCGTGCCCACCAATTCAGTCTCACCCGTGTCCACCAATTCAGTCTCGCCAGTGCCCACCAAATCAGTCTCGCCAGTGCCCACCAATTCAGTCTCGCCAGTGCCCACCAATTCAGTCTCGCCCGTGCCCACCAATTCAGTCTCACCCGTGCCCACCAATTCAGTCTCGCCCGTGCCCACCAAATCAGTCTCGCCAGTGCCCACCAAATCAGTCTCGCCAGTGCCCACCAATTCAGTCTCGCCAGTGCCCACCAATTCAGTCTCGCCCGTGCCCACCAATTCAGTCTCGCCCGTGCCCACCAATTCAGTCTCGCCCGTGCCCACCAATTCAGTCTCGCCAGTGCCCACCAATTCAGTCTCGCCAGTGCCCACCAATTCAGTCTCGCCCGTGCCCACCAATTCAGTCTCGCCCGTGCCCACCAATTCAGTCTCGCCAGTGCCCACCAAATCAGTCTCGCCAGTGCCCACCAAATCAGTCTCGCCAGTGCCCACCAAATCAGTCTCGCCAGTGCCCACCAAATCAGTCTCGCCAGTGCCCACCAATTCAGTCTCGCCAGTGCCCACCAATTCAGTCTCACCAGTGACCACTAATGCAGCCCACCAGCGCCCATCAATGCAGCCTACCAGTGCCCATCAATGAATGTTTGCTTGTTTTTATTCATTCGAGAGGCGGGACACAGACACAGTCTGCCTCTGCTACTGCGCCTCTGACACTATATGCGAATGAAGCAGAAGCTGCCTGCTGATGCTGAGACTTTATTGCTTGCTGCAGAGAGAAGAGAGTAGGAACAGCAGTGGCCGGTCGCCCTAGGCAGCTGCCTAGTTTGCCTAGTGGTAGCACCGGCCCTGATTGCAGGCAAGATTTGTTGATTTGCACACACAAAAAGGTATTTTTTCTAACAAGTTCATTGAAGGCCACTTTCACATTTGTGAGACTTGTCCTGTGACTTGTCCTGTGACTTGGGACTGCAAAGTCACATGACAAGTCGTACCCCAATATTTCCAATGAGTACCTGTGCGTCTTCAAAGTAGTCCCTGCACTACTTTGGTCTGATTTTGATGCGACTTGAGCTCTATAGACCTCAAGATGGCAAAAGTGTGGGCCAAAGACCAGGTTGCAAAAATGAATACACCCCAATGAAAGTCTTAGGCTGGGTTCACACCTATGCGAACTGGATGCGGCTTACTCTGCATAACATTTTAAAATGGGTTCATTTGAATAAGGGCTCTTTCACACGGAGCATCCGTTCAGATCCGCCTGCCAGTTTTTTTGCGGACCTGAACAGGCGCTCCGTGCTCCTCTATGGAGCCGCAGATGTCAGCGGAGACATGTCTGCTGACACATCCGACCAGCTCTTATCCGCCAAAGTGTGCTGGAGGAAAAACCTACTTTTCCTTCTGTCTGGCGGATCGGATAAACACGGACAGACGGTCATCCGGCAGCTCAGCGGAGATCAACGGAGCGATTCCCGCTGAGCAAACGGAGGTGCACGGGGCGGATCAGTACTGATCCGCCCTGTGTGAAAAAGCCCTAAGGCTGGTTCACATATCTGCGGTGCATTCGCACTCCGCATTTCCCAAAATATTTGTGCCTTTTTCTAGGTAGTGCAGTCCGGCTCAGGCCTATTATCTTCTATGGGAACGCATCTGATTGGCAGATGCATTCCGTTGTGAACAGGATAAAATCCTGACCTGATCCTGATGTGATCCTGACGTGATCCTGACGTGATCCTGACGTGATCCTGACGTGATCCTGACGTGAACCTGACGTGATCCTGACGTGAACCTGACGTGAACCTGACGTGAACCTGACGTGAACCTGACGTGAACCTGACGTGATCCTGACGTGAACCTGACGTGATCCTGACGTGAACCTGACGTGATCCTGACGTGAACCTGACGTGATCCTGACGTGAACCTGACGTGAACCTGACGTGATCCTGACGTGATCCTGACTTGAACCTGAGAGAGCGGAGAAAAGAAAAGACAGGGCGGTCCCTGCACAGTGTGCGGGGAACCGCCCTGTCATCCGGCAGCTCAGCAGAGATCAACAGAGCGATCCCCGCTGAGCAAACAGAGGTGCACGGGGGGGATCATTACTGATCCGCCCCGTGTAAAAGAGCCCTTAGGCTGGTTTCACACCTATGCGAAGAAAGTTTTTAGCAAAAAATTACCGATTTTTTTTTTTTCAGAAAAAGGCTTATGCCCGGATTCACAGACATCGGCGCACATTTATGCCACTGTAGCGTATCTCTTTAACGCTGCGCTGACGCAGCGCAGAGAGGCAAGCATGGAATTCACAAAGCAAATGCTCCCAACTCTGCACCAGCGTAGCGTTTATTTCGTAGGCGTAAGTGGAAGTGGGCGTGATCCATGCTAATGAAGCGTGACCCCATGCAAATGATGGGCCGGGCACCAGACAAGTACTTAAAACGAACTGCGCATTCGTCGTAACGTGGACGTATCCCCGTGCGCATGCGCACAACCACATTGGAACAACTACCTAAAATATACGCCGGATCACTGTGTACGCCGTTAACGTAACCTACGCCCAGCCAGACCCACGTCGGCCCATATTCACAGACGTCCAACGTACAATACGTAGGCTTGTGTTCCCTGGTCCATACCTTTGCATGGGTTGGCCTCATCTATGGGGAATAACTTTACGCCGGACGTAAAACTTGCGCAAACGGCGTAAATCATGGGCCGGGCACAAGTACGTTCGTGAATCGCCGTATTTCCCTCATTTGCATATTTGAATGCCTAATCAATGGGAGAAGCAACATACGCCCAGACCATATTTGCGCCCACGCCACGCCGGCGTAAGTAAGATACGTCGGGGTAGGATGGCCTATTTTTAGGCGTATCTTGGTTTGTGACTATTTATGCTACGCTGGGAAAAGGTGAGTTACGTCGGTGTAAGTGCTTTGTGAATCCGGGCCTTGGTCTTTAAGTGGTTAAATTTAAACGGAAGGGGAAAACCCCCGTTCCAGCCAATAGAAACGAGAGCTGGAATCTAAATGGTTTCTATAGGGAACACAAGCAACTTATTTTGCTGCAGTTTTTATCCGTCGGCCCCCAGACTGAGCCGAACGCGGCTCACGTATCGCAGGTGATAAAAACTCCTGTATATACTCCGCCGTCCTCAGAGCTGCCAGTTGGATCAGCCCAAAGGCATGCGTTAAATGCCAGCGCAATAAAACCATTACAATGTGCTAACATGAGACAGCAAATAAAGAACCGTCCCAATGTCACCTTAATCTGAAGTGAAGGCAGCTAGTTTTTCACCTAAGTTCAATAAAGACAGCTAGAGGCTGGTGCTTTTCCCAGCTACGGTAATGGAGCCGTGTGTTCCTTCACATCTCTCCGTCTTTATGGGATATATAGATTTGTACACACATGGCTGCCACAAGAAATCATGGGGCCCTGTACAGCGTAGCTGATGGGCCACCCCCTTGAACACCCAGAGGTTCCAGTTTGAGGCGGGTACTTGAAATATTGAGGGACTTAAAATATATACGTAGAGAGTGCGGGGGTCAGGTGTATGTAATATAGAATAAGGGGTCGGGAGTGTGTAATATAGGGTGCAGGGGTCAGCCATCACAAATTTTGGGGCCCCTTTCACAGCTTTAGGCAGGGCCCCCCTGGAGCAGAGAACCGGGGGGTGGGGGACTGCTGACGAAATAAAACCAAGTGTAATCTCTTCTCTCCTGATGCAAGATAATAAGCGGGAAGAGGGGGGGGGGGGTCTGGGGACCTGGGGTCTGGGCTCCTTACACGTTTAATAATGCAAACAAAGGGGTAAAAAATAAATAAAACGGAAGGGCCCTGGGGACCATTGTGCCCCTTACAGGTGAAATGCAAATAAATAAATAAAAATAAAAAAACAGGAGAGGGGGGCAGCCATCGGACCCCTTACAGGTGTAATGAAAAAAAAATGGAGGGGGGGCCAGCCGGCCCCCTGGGGACCATCAGGCCTCTTACAGGTGTAATGCCTGTACACCCCTGATGGCGGCCCTAGTCAGGAGTATGTAATACAACCTCACTTTAATAGCAGAGTTTGACTGTTCCTCGCCCAGGTTTAAGCCTTCTACATCTGTTTCTATTTCAGTAAATGACTGTGTTTCAACTGTCATTAGCCCCTGCTTGGTATAATTGGTTATTCGTCCACCTGACTCTAATGCTACAAACTCCCTGACTTTGTGCAAGTGTAATGAAGTGTACACACGATCGGAAATTCCATCAAAAAACCTGTGGATTTTTTTTAGACTGAATTTTGGCTCAAACTTGTGTTGCCAGGGCCGATCCGCCCTATAAACTCACTATGCAAGCCACTTGAGGCCCCCGCAAAGCTGCGGAGGGCCCCCCAAATTACTAGAGGCCCCGCCTGGTGAGAAGTCATTTTCGGCCCCTCGCCCCGCTTCTCGCTGGCTGCATTGGAGAAGAGGTAAGAAGTCAGCACCCCCCCCCCGCTTTGTCATTTACGACAGCAGAACACCCCCTCCCCCCGCTTCTTTAATTTGACATGTCACTGTCGGCAGAGCCCCGCCCACCCCGGTTCTCAATGTTAATGTGACATGTCATTTTGCTTAGTGCCCCAGGGAGGTCAGGATCGTCGCTGTGTGTTGCATACACACGGTCACACAAAATTCAGAGTCAAGAAAGCGATGACGTACAACACCACAACGAGCCGAGAAAAATGAAGTTCACTGATTCAGAGCATGCATGTTTTTTTTTTTTGCGTATTGGAATTGCATACAGACGATCAGAATTTCCGACGAGAAATTTTCCCGTCTGAAAAATTGAGAACCAGCTCTCAAATTTTTGCTGTCGGAAATTCGGACAGAAAAAGTCAGATGGAGCCGACCAAAAGCTCACATAGAACTTTCCTTGTCGGAAATTCCGACAGCGTGTACGCGGCATTAGAACAGATGCTGGCTTGAAGCTGAAGGGTGGTTGCACCAAATATTGATTTGATTTCGGTTTTTCTTCTGTCCGTTCACTTTGCATTATGTAAATTGATAAGAATTAACAATTACTGTATATACTTTAGTATAAGCCGACCCGAATATAAGCCGAGGACCTAATTTTACCACAAAAAAAGGGAAAATGTATTGACTCGAGTATAAGCCTAGGGTGTCCATCTGCATGCCTCACTGTGCCTCACTGTGTCCATGTGCATGCCTCACTGTGTCCATGTGCATGCCTCACTGTGTCCATGCCTCACTGTGTCCATGCCTCACTGTGTCCATGCCTCACTGTGTCCATGCCTCACTGTGTCCTTGCGCATGCCTCACTGTGTCCATGTGCATGCCTCACTGTGTCCATGCCTCACTGTGCCCATGCCTCACTGTGTCCATGCCTCACTGTGTCCTTGCCTCACTGTGTCCTTGCCTCACTGTGTCCTTGCCTCACTGTGTCCTTGCCTCACTGTGTCCATGCCTCACTGTGTCCATGCCTCACTGTGTCCATGCCTCACTGTGTCCATGCCTCACTGTGTCCATGCCTCACTGGGTCCATGACTAGACTAACGTTTATTATGGGAGTCTATTGTAGAGGAGAAATTGGGCTATATGTGTGCCGAGTTCCGGGTCCAGAGGACCTACAACCGTCCGGTACCGGGTCCCCAAAGTCACCGGAGAAATTACCATTTAACATGGGAGTCTATAGAAGGGGTGCCCGGCTTTAAAAAATCGGTGCTCCCCGGCCGTAGGTCCCCCGGACAACAAACTTTGCACACTTGTAGAGGAAGAGTGGGGCTACTTGTGTGCCAGGGGACCTACGGCTGGGCCGGTACCGGGTCCCAAAAGTCCGGGGGATCAAGTGCAAAAAGGTGAGCCGAGGGGGGCATTTTCATCACAAAAAAATGTGCTGAAAAACTCGGCTTATACTCGAGTATATACGATAAATATAGATTTTTGAAAGCATTCTTACTTTACAAAAATAAAAATTGCTACAAGGGCTATTTGGTGGAGAGAAGTAAACGGAGGCAGTCGATTTAGTGCTAGAGCCATAAAATATATGAAATCGGCGTCTGAGTAACAGTACGGGAGGGACATAAGAAGAAAAATAAAGAGAAAACAGCAAAGAGCTGTAAAAGAAGAGCCGGTCTTCATAGGGCCACATTCCCGTAAAAAGGATAAACTCCTCTTGTTTGTTGCTCCTCGAAAAAGCAGAATCTCGGTTACAAATCTCGGATTAGTATGCTCCAGCTGAAGCTCTTTGTACATGATGGAGGCGATACATTTAAGCAGCCCGTAGTTTAGCGCCTGTACAAGTTATGTAGGAGCCTCTGTGATTAATGGGTGTATTAGTCCTTCGCTATCAGTGGCATTTCACCCTTGCGTGCTGTACAGGAGGAGGCCATGTACAATTTATTTTCACGCTGGCGCTAGAAGAGATCTTAATCTTTGGTACATGCAGTGAAGGAGGCATTAACGATCCCTGGCAATTTCCCAAAGAATAGCTGAATTATCTCAACTATTTGCAATAAATTCCCGCTATAGAAAATAAATAGCAAAGTCTAGGTGGTGATATTTCCGTAAAGGTGCTGGGGCTTTACTTGCATAATCTGAGTATGAACAGAGCTGGGAGCGCGTCTCCAAAGTTTTATTTTACTTTTAAAGTGTTTTTAAAGCACTTTGGGAACTCTTGGCTCTCAAAACGTGTTGTTTACCCTATTATTTCTGCTGTCACTGTGCTATAAACAGTAAAGGATTATGGACTTTAAGAGGATTGATTGGTGCTTTGATTTTTTTAATTCATGAGCTTTTCCTTTGGGTAAGGTGACCAGATTTTTTAAATTAAATCTGGGGACATATTTTTACTTTTACTAGTAATGGCGGCAACCAGCGACTCTCTGCTCGTCACCGCCCGCCTCACAGCCTGTCAAGTCTTAAGCCTCATACACATGATTGGATTTTCAGCAGACAGAGTGTAGGATTTATGTCCAAAGGGCGTTGGCCATAAACTTGTCTTGCATACAAACGGCAAAAAATTGTCGGCCAAGAAACACAAAACTATGGGCTAGATTCAGGTAGGAAAGCCTATCTTTAATTTGGCCTAACGTATCTCATATAGGTTAGGCCGCCGCAACTTTTTCAGGCAAGTGCTTTATTCACAAAGCACTTGCCTGTAAAGTTGAGGCGGCGTAGCGTAAATCACCCGGCGGGATTAAAATTCGGCGGGGAGGGGGCATGTATCATTTAAATGAATCGCGTCCCCGCACCGAACGAACTGCGCATGCGCCGGCCATAATTGATTCCCAGTGCGCATGCTCCAAATCACATCGCTACTTGTCAATAAAAGCGACGTCAACGTAACTGACGGCCAGCTCAATTGTGAATGGACTTACGCAAACAATGTAAATTACGTCGGTTCCGACGTCCATACTTAACATTGGCTGCACCAGCTATATTGGCCTAACGTATCTCATATAGGTTAGGCCGCCGCAACTTTTTCAGGCAAGTGCTTTATTCACAAAGCACTTGCCTGTAAAGTTGCCAGCTATATTGGCCTAACGTATCTCATATAGGTTAGGCCGCCGCAACTTTTTCAGGCAAGTGCTTTATTCACAAAGCACTTGCCTGTAAAGTTGAGGCGGCGTAGCGTAAATCACCCGGCGGAATTAAAATTCGGCGGGGAGGGGGCATGTATCATTTAAATGAAGCGCGTCTCCCGCGCCGAACGAACTGACGTCAACGTAACTGACGGCCCGCGTCGAACGAAGCGACGTCAACGTAACTGACTGCCAGCTCAATTGTGAATGGACTTAAGCAAACGACGTAAATTACGTCGGTTCCGACGTCCATACGTAACATTGGCTGCACCAGCTATAGCAGGGATAACTTTAGGCCGTGCGTAAGTCTTACGTAAACAAAGTAAGCCTATACGCCGGCCGGGCGCACGTTCGGGAATCGGCGTATAGGCTCATTTGCATATTTTAGACGGGAACGCCACCTAGCGTCCAGCCTAAAATATGAAAATAAGATACAACGGCGTAAGAGACTTACGCCAGTTGGATCTTATGGAAATCTATGCGTTACTGATTCTATGAATCAGTCGCATAGATGGGAGGGCCAGACGCAGAAATAAGACGGCTTATCTGGAGATAAGCTGTCTTATTTCTTTCCTGAATCTGGCCCTATATCTTTTCCCCATCTCTTTAGCTCCGACCTTTTGGCAACTTCTGCTAATGTTGTGTTATGGTGAACATTGCTTCTGAGCATGTGTGTTTGTACTTTGGAGTTTTTTCCGACGGACTTGTGTACACACGTTTCGGAAAATCCAACAACACACAATTGTTGGCGGACAATTTTAAAGCATGCTATCCCATATTTGTCTGCGAAAAATCATACAATTATCCGATGGAGCGTACAAACGTTCCGATCGTGTGTATGATGCTTAACTCTCCAGGCTACTACTGGGTGGGGAGCGGAGGAAGATCACTCTGCCAGGGAAGGCAAGGAGATAAGTAGGCAGGTGGCTGGCTGGGACTTGAGCCAAGGCAGAAAAACATGCAAGTGGAGCTGAATGGGCACTGAAACTGAAGAAATATTACCTTTGCTCCGACCAGCACATGATCATCAGAAAGGGGCACAGATAATTGAAAAAAAATACACCCCCCCCCCCAAGTGTAATTCAGATATATATATTTTTTTATTCTGTCTTTGAAATTGCCCCAGCCCCTGCTGTTGAAATCCAACGGGGACAAAACCGGGGACAGACTTGGTCCGGGGACAGTGTCCTCAATCTGGGGACTGTCCCCTGAAACTGGGGATGTCTGGTCACCCTACCTTTGGGGTGGTCGTCTCTCCATCCGGGGGGAACAGGCATTACACTAGTGAGGGGCCCGAATGTACACGGGCGCCCGCAGGAGAGAGGTGAGCTGACACTTCCCAATTTTTGGCAACACCCTCCCGATTCTCTGGTTGCGGCAGGAGAGAGATGAGATGACACACAACTGCCCCCTGGTTCTCTACTCTCTTCAGGAGACAGGTGAGCTGACACTTCCCAATTTTTGGCACTACCCCCCCCCCCCCCCCGGTTCCCTGCTCACGACAGGAGAGAGGAGGAAGAGGCGAGAGCCGACACTTCCAAATATTCGGTAGCACCCTCTTTCTCTACTCGCAGTAGGAGAGAGGTAAGATGACACTTTTAGATTTTCGGGAGCATCCCCCCCACCGGTTCTCTTCTCCAGGGGGGCCATGCCTAAAGCTGCGTAAGGGGCCCCAAAATTTGTGATGGCTGCCCTGGTGAGGGACCCCTGTGTCTAGGAGATTGAGCTGCCCAAGTCAAGCTATTCAATTTTACCACCATCTTTTCTTTATCGTACATCACGGGACACAGAGCGCATAGCCATTACACTTGGGTTATATGGGTACCTTCAGGTGTGGACACTGGTGTAATCAATTTCACAGGAAGTTTCCTCGCTATATAACCCCCTCCCACTGGGAGTGCTTCAGTTTTTTCGCCAGTGTCTTAGGTGTTGGTCACGTCTAGCTGTCCCTCGGAGGTCTCGGGACCCAGGATAGCTAGCCGGATCCGTCCGAAGTGCTTCAAAGCCAAGGTGTACGGTACCCGGGCCCTGCTGGAGTGGGGTTTTGCCTATAATGCCTCTCCTTGGAGGGCTGGATTCTGGGCTCCAGTGCCTTAGTCTCTTCCAAGAACTAAACGCTACTGATGCCAGGATGCTATATAGGTCCAGGGGTGTGGGTTCCTTAACACAGGACCCCGGTCCCTGAAGGTCCAAGACAATACCCACGGAGATGGGGGAAGGCTGGGCCTCTTGCATTTTGCAATACCCTGCAGCGTGGAGCAGGTAAGAGGGAACCTGCGGGACTTGGTTCGACAGTAGGTATCCCCCTGGGGGTTCTGGGTTGGCTAATGGTATGCTAGTGCATCAGCCACTATCTCCACTATGTCTGTTGAGGCAGGATGGGATGTACTAATGTTTACCCAGATAACATGTAGATATATATATGCTTTTAAAAGATATGTATTTTGCTACTCCCCCCAGATTTGCCTGTTAGCATGATACTGCAGCCCCACGTGTATAGAGAGGAAGTGCTGACAAAACTCCTGTTTCCTAGGAAGCCTATGGGGACAGCTTCCTCTATGTGTGCACTACAAAGATTAGTGGCTTACCAGGTGTCTGTGTTTCTAGCGCTGGTCCGGGCTTCTCCTCTGCTCTCTGCTTCCTCCATGTTGGTTTCAGCGTGGGGGGGGGGGGGGCGGGGGCGCGCGCGCGCGCGCGCGTGCTCGCCGCCTTTTACAGCGTCAGTGGCGTGGGGGGGGGCGGGCCAGCAGTGTCAGTCTCAGATAAAGCAAAAAAGCATTTCCTGGCTGGTCATTCCCTCCTGAGAGCAGGGGAGAGTGAGGACATAGAGCGCGCAGCTGAGCCAGTTCTGGCTAACAGTGACACCCAGTGGTGGTTTGTGGATCTTCAGGTCTGGACTTAAAAGTCCACACTGACCAGGAAAAAAAAAAAAAATATATATATTTTTTTGCTTAAAGGGACTCAGCCTTAGATCTGGCAGTATCTGAGTCGGTGCAACCTTGGACTCCAGCTAACGGGCATTGGTGTGGCAATACTCACAGGACTTTCCTCTGTATTGCCGCCTTCTCAGGCGTATGAAAATTTTGAAAAGATTTTACCATAGCCTGTCCTTATTAATGTTTCACTTCTAGCTACAACAGTTGGGTGTTGGCTGTAGGGGTGTCTCAAGGTTGTGCAATGGCTCCCAAGGGATCAGGACCAGCTAAGGCTGCAAAAGGTGCCAAAAAAGTAAAGGAGTCTCCAACGGGGTCAGAGGATTTGGGCCAGGCTCCAGTGGTCCCACCCTCACCAGATAGACCACCGAACAGCATCGTGCAGGAGCCATTGAGGGTGCTAGGGGCAGAGGCGGCCCCCAATCAACCCATTCCCGTTTATTTATACGGAAGAAATGCTAGAATCCACCCTGGGTGGGCTAGAGAAAAGGTTAACTGCTTTAATTGCCCGCTCTTTGCCGGGTGGCAAACGGGCTAGATCCCCGTCACCTAAAACGGTGTGTTCAGATGCAGAGGTCCTCTCTTCGGAGGAATTGGACCCACAGGGGGATCAAGCGGACCTGAGTCCTGACGGGTCAGACATTGAAGATTCCACTATAGATGAAATTTTTTCGGCTTCTCAAGCAGAGAGTCTGTGGATCCAGTCTCTGACGGATATGGTTCGCACTGCTTTTAAACTTCCAGTGTCAGAACAATTAGCCCCCGCGGTATCCTCGTTAGGTTCCTTGAAGGCACCATTGAATGGTGCGTCTTTCCCGGTTCACCCCCTTCTGGAGAGCGTGATTTTTCAGGATTGGGCTCGACCTGATAGGATTTTTATCCCTCCTAAAAGGTTTACCATTCTCTATCCTATGGAAGAAGAATTTGCAAAGAAATGGGCACTCCCTACCGTGGACGCAGCCATTTCCTGCGTAAATAAATCCCTGACTTGTCCGGTGGAAAATGTCCAGGTGTTTAAAGATCCAGTCGACAAAAAATTGGAGACCCTACTGAAGGCTTCTTTTACCACAGTAGGTGCCGTGGTTCAGCCAGCAGTGGCAGCCATTGGCGTTTGTCAGGCTTTAAAGGATCAGACTAAACAGATATTAAAGGACATACCGGCTCAGCAAGCTCGTGAATTGGCTGACCTCCCAAGAGTTCTCTGCTTTGCAGTAGATGCTATTAAGGACTCCATTCAACAGGCGTCCCGTTTATCTCTGCTGTTGGTTCATATGCGTCGCCTTTTGTGGCTAAAAAACTGGCCAGCAGAGGCACCCTGCAAAAAGCTTTTAGCAGGATTTCCCTTTCATGGTGGGAGACTATTCGGTGAAGACCTAGATAGATATATCCAGACCATATCAGGTGGTAAAAGTTCTTTCTTGCCCATCAAGAAAAGATCACGTGGGCCTGCATTCAAGCGACAGGCCTTCGCAGGCTCGGCCCCTTCAACTTCCCGTCAGTATCGACGGCCTCCCGGGCGTTCGGCATTTAATAGCCGCCCACAAGGACAAGCCACGACAGGCAAGAGGTCATGGTCTCGCAAGCCGGTTAAACCAGTCCTTAAGTCAGATTCATGAAGGGGCGCCCCCACTCTCTTGGGTGGGGGGAAGGCTTCGGTTCTTCTCCAAAGTGTGGAAGGCCAGAATTCCCGACTCTTGGGTAAGATCCGTGGTAACCACGGGCTACAAGCTAGAGTTTCGGGAAGTCCCCCCTCCTCATTTTCAGGGGTCAAGTCTTCCAAGCGACCCATTAAAGAGGGCCTCTCTTGCAAAAGCATTGGATCGTCTCTTACTCCAAGGAGTAATCGTAGAAGTACCAACCCAGGAATGGGGTCTGGGATTCTACTCCAACCTTTTCATAATACCAAAGCCCAATGGCGACGTCAGGCCTATCTTGGACCTCAAACGCCTAAATCGCTTTCTAAACATTCAGACCTTTCGTATGGAGTCCATACGTTCGGTGGCAGCCAGCCTACATCAAGACGACTTTCTAGCATCTATAGACATAAAAGATGCGTATCTGCACGTGCCGATCTACCCGGCACATCACAGGTTTCTTCGTTTTATGATACATCACCGCCATTACCAGTTCGTAGCCCTCCCTTTCGGGTTGGCAACAGCTCCGCGGGTATTCACAAAGGTGTTAGCCCCGGTGCTAGCCGTCCTAAGGACAGAAGGCATTTTAGTCTTGGCATACTTGGACGATCTTCTGGTTATCGACAGCTCAGCCTCCAACCTCAATCAGGCAGTAGGTCGCACAGTTCAGCATCTAGAGGAATTCGGATGGATTGTAAATCTAGAAAAATCGGTATTGAAACCCACAAGGCAGTTGGAATATCTAGGCCTTCGGCTAGATACAGACTGCCAAAGGATAATTTTACCTCAAGCAAAGATCAGATCAATAGCTCAAGCAGTTCAAATGATCTTAGGCAAGAAGAGGCCGACTATTCGCCTATGTATGCGACTGCTGGGGAAGATGGTGGCCGCCTTCGAGGCTATGCCCTACGCCCAGATCCATACCAGATATCTTCAGGCAGCCATTCTCTCTGCTTGGAACAAGTCCATTCAGGCGTTAGATCGTCCGTTAGTGCTCTCCCCGAAGGTCCGGCGCAGCCTGTCTTGGTGGCTGGTCTCTCAAAATTTGTCAAAAGGGAAATCCTTTTGCCCCATCACGTGGAAGATAGTATCCACGGATGCCAGCCTGTTAGGTTGGGGGGCAGTTCTAGAAGAACAGACCCAGCAAGTGCTGTGGTCGGGGGCAGAGAAACTGCTTCCCATCAATATCTTGGAGATCAGAGCTGCTCGACTGGCCCTGATCGCCTGGACTCTCCCCCTTCAGGGTCTACCAGTAAGGATACAGTCCGACAACGCCACTGCGGTGGCATACATAAACCACCAGGGGGGCACGAAGAGCCCAGCAGCCCAAAGAGAAGTAAACCTGATTTTCTCATGGGCCGAAGCCCATGTACCCTGCATCTCGGCGGTGTTCATCCCAGGGATAGACAATTCGCAAGCAGATTTTTTGAGTCGTCAACAGTTGCTCCCGGGGGAATGGTCACTTCACCCCCAGGTATTCCAAGAGATTTGCCAAAGATTCGGAGTCCCAGACGTGGACATTATGGCAACGAGATCCAACAAAAAGTTGGACAAATTCATATCCCGAGCCAGGGATCCCTCGGCCTACGGGACCGATGCCTTGGTTTGCCCTTGGCACCAGTTTTCTCTTCTGTATGCGTTCCCTCCACTGCAGATGATTCCCCGCCTTCTACGGAGGATCCGGGTGGAGCGCAGGCCTGTGATCCTGGTGGCCCCAGCCTGGCCCAGGAGGGCTTGGTACGCACTCATCGTGAAGATGTCAGTCGGGGCGCCGGGGCCGCTCCCCCTGCGCCCAGATCTGCTGTCTCAAGGCCCAATCTGCCATCCTGCTTCACAGCAGCTAAATTTGACGGCTTGGCGGCTGAATCCCTAACTCTTAAGGGCAGAGGCCTCTCAGATCAGGTCATATCTACGTTGATTCAGGCTAGGAAACCGGTCTCCAGAAATATTTATTACAGAGTCTGGAGAACCTATGTGGAGTGGTGCGAGTCTCAAAAATGGCATCCTCGAAAGTTTTTTATTGACAGGATCTTGCGATTCCTCCAGGTTGGCGTTGACAAGGGGTTGGCTCTTAGTACTCTAAAGGGGCAGGTGTCGGCTTTATCAATATGGTTTCAAAGACCCTTGGCCACCCATTCGCTTATGAAAACCTTCTTGCAGGGGGTCTTGCATGTGAATCCCCCTATTAGAGCTCCCCTCTGCCCCTGGAATTTAAATCTGGTCTTGTCAGCTTTACAAAGGCAGCCGTTTGAACCTCTGACAGAAATCCCTCTTGTGCTACTAACCCGAAAGTTGGTTTTCTTGGTGGCTATGGCTTCAGCCAGAAGGGTTTCCGAGCTGGCAGCCTTGTCATGCAGGGAGCCATACCTTATTCTGCATAAGGACAGAGTTGTTCTGCGGCCTCAACCTTCTTTCCTTCCTAAGGTCATATCCAGTTTTCACTTGAATCAGGACCTAGTCCTACCTTCCTTCTTTCCTACTCCCCAGTCCAGAGAGGAAAGACGGCTTCATACTTTGGACGTGGTTCGAGCCATGAGGGTCTATCTCAAGGCTACAGAGAAGATTCGGAAAACAGATGTGCTTTTTGTTCTTCCGGATGGCCCCAAGAAGGGTCAGCCGGCTGCCAAGTCTTCCTTGGCTAGGTGGATTAAGCAGCTGATTTTTCAGGCCTATGGTCTGAAGCGCGTTCCACCTCCCTTATCAGTTAAAGCCCATTCTACGAGGGCCATGAGTGCCTCCTGGGCGGCACACCATCAGATTTCTATGGCACAGGTTTGCAAGGCGGCAACCTGGTCTTCCGTACATACGTTTACTAAATTTTATAAGTTGGACGGTGCAAAGGGTACGGACGCAGCTTTTGGGCAGGCGGTCCTACGGGCAGCAGTATAGTATCCTCTGGCCCGGTTCACGCCCCCTTGTTTTTCTGTTGGTGGAGCCATGTTTTCTCCTGACAATGTTTTATTTGGCTATTCTTGGCCTTATGGTCTCCCTCCCTTCATAGAGCATTGCTTTAGGACATCCCAAGTGTAATGGCTATGCGCTCTGTGTCCCGTGATGTACGATAAAGAAAAAAGGATTTTTAATAAACAGCTTACCTGTAAAATCCTTTTCTTGAAGTACATCACGGGACACAGAGCTCCCACCCCTCTTTTGGGGAACATTGTGTATCCTCGGGAGAATTGCTTGCTACAAAACTGAAGCACTCCCAGTGGGAGGGGGTTATATAGGGAGGAAACTTCCTGTGAAATTGATTACACCAGTGTCCACACCTGAAGGTACCCATATAACCCAAGTGTAATGGCTATGCGCTCTGTGTCCCGTGATGTACTTCAAGAAAAGGATTTTACAGGTAAGCTGTTTATTAAAAATCCTTTTTTATTTCTCCAAAGTGAGATTGTTGTCTATTGCCTCACATTTGGTCTACTCTTGGACTTTTTTGGGGGGGGGGTTTGGATAGAAACATACTTTTTTTTTTTTTTTTTAACAATCAGGAGTGCTTTATTGAAGGAGAAACAAATACATAACATAACAGCAATATAGTCGGTTCGTCAGACAAAAATGGTGTACAAGAAAACATGGCAATCACCTATTCCACATACCATGCACATTCAACAGTATAAACAGGATTGCAACCCATATCAAGGAGTCAGGAAGGAAAGCGGGACGCGCCCCAGGGAGCCACCGCACGGAGTCTGCCCCGAGAGCCACCCCGCCTCCCAGGCGGTCAGAGCTCCATCCATGGCGGCCACACCCTATCATATTTCCAGGGACACCCACGACTGATATAGGTCAACTTATATAGTGGGAGTGCTGCGTTTACCCTATTTTCTCACGCGGACACAGAAGAGGTCCAATTAATTAGTATTTCCTTTTTGGCATAGAATAAGAGGTATAAAATCAGTAGCTTACAATGATGGGACCTTTGCTCGTCGTCCATAACGCCCAGCAGAGCCAGTGCAGGCGCAACGGGGACCGAAAGCTCCATACGGGCATTAAGATGATCAAATACCCCGGTCCAAAAGGGCCCCAGAGCCAGACGCTCCCAAAACATGTGCATGAAAGTGCCTTGCCCCACCCGACACCGCGAGCACAGCAGATCCCTGCCAGGAAAGATCCTAGCCAGACGCACCGGAGTGAAATAGACTCTATGCAGAAATTTTGTCTGCACAAACTTGTCACCCGCAGATACTACCAATTTGGGAGCACGCTCCAGACAGTCCTCCCAATCCTCCCTCTCCAAATCCGGGATATCCGACTTCCATGAGTCCCAAAGCCTAGTCAATTTGAGGGAGTCAACGGGAAGCAACACACCATACAGGGCAGATAACGGCTTTGACAGGTCCCCACCAGACAGGAGATCCTCCACCGGGTCAAACCGAAGCTCCGGAGGGGCTGGAAATTGGGCCCTAGTCGCATGACGAAGCTGAGCGTATCGGAAGAACATCCAGCCAGGCAGCTCATAAATCCGAGTCAATTGCGAGAATGACAGCAAAGTACCCGACGGCATAATATCTTTGAGTGTCTTAATCCCAAATCTCGCCCAAACCTGAGGGTCAGGTATGGACTGGAAGTGAGGCAGGTTAGGATTCCCCCATAAAGGTTGTACCGGGGCCCAACACCCCTCCCGAAAGAACCTACGTCTCGCCGCTGTCCACACCTTAAGGGTAACTCTAGTCGGGTCCGGCAGACCAACATAGGCCCGCAGACCTCTATAAGCCAGATTCTGCAGTGCCTGAAGAGAGCCCTGCCAGGCTGCCTCCACACACACCGCAGCATTAGAGCGCCTGGCTCCAAACCACCAGTACACTGTGACCAACATTGCAGCCCAGCAATAGATTTTGAAATTCGGGAGCGCCAGACCCCCAAGGTGTACGTATAGGTAGCTGTAGTGTGGACTTGGCCAATCTAGGAATGGCCCCATTCCAGATAAAGGAGAGAATACACTTGGATAGAAACATACTTGAGGTGATTATAGATAGAAAAATCGAAAGGGTTAGAACATCTCTAAGGTTTGGATAGAAAGGGTTAGAACAGGCATGTCCAAAGTCCAGCCCTCAGGCAAATTGCGGCCCCCATTCTGGTTTAATGTGGCCCCCCTGATAATTTGGATATACATATCTTTTGTGGCCTCCAGGAGGTGCTGCCTCGGAGGGTACAGGGAGGGAATGGGACAAGCGCTGTCAGATTACATACAGGAGAATCTCCTGTTTACGCGGCAGCATCTGTAATTGGAAGTCCTGTCTCCTGGGCTGCCATTGGATGACTGTTCTGTCTGTCATAGGAGGCGGGACTTTGTGTTTAATTGGCCGCCATGTAAACAGGAAATTCTCCTATATGCATGTCATCCCGCCACCCTGCCTGTCCCCTCCGAGGCTGCAGATGGGCATCAATCAGGCTACACTGATGGCAATGGTGAGGCTGCGTTCATGGAAATGGTGAGGCTGCGTTCATGGCAATGGTGGGGCTGCGTTCATGGCAATGGTGAGGCTGCAAATGGGCACTGACGCTTATTTTGCTTCACAGTTATTTAAAATAATTTTTTTTCCCTGAAACTTCCCTCTTAAAGTCAAGGAGTGTGTTATACGGCGATAAATACGGTATATCCAAATAACGCACCCAAGCTCATCTCTTCACAAAGGCAAGAGAATTTTTGGTGGAGAGTGTATTAGTTGCTCGGACGAACACTTTGACTGTATTTAATTCAAAGAATCTCAGGCAAAACAGTCGGCCCTCACGCATGTTCACTTCATCAAATCTGGCCCTCTTTGAAAACAGTTTGGACACCCCTGGGTTAGAACATCTCTAAGGTGTTTTAATTGTCCTCTGTGCCCCCACTAGGGGGATTCGCTCGCATTTGTCCTGATGACCATGGTTTAAGGAATACAAAAAGTGAGGAACAACTCAAAATTCTGAGCTGTCACCAGAACAGGACCATGGTTACCAGGACAAAAGGTGGGGAACATCTCAACATTTTTAGCTGTCACCAGAACAGGACCATGGTCACCAGGACAAAAGGCGAGGAACAACTCAAAATTTTGAGCTGTCACCAGAACAGTGAATAAAACAGGAGAGGTAACAGACTGCGCAAAGGTACAAGCAATTAGCAAAGCAGCTGAACACTGAAGGGTCAATAGAAATCCTTGATAGAGTACATAGAAAAAAAGCAGTGCAGCGCTATAAAACAAAACCAAAAACACAATAATAATCAAAATAATAATATATCCAGTCCATAAAGTGATCAATCGGAGTAGTCTAGCTGACTTTTGCGCCTCAATGAGGTATTCAGATGTAACAGCTAATCAAACACAGCAAACTGGTGTCCTCAAATGGAAGTACATGCCGCTCACCTGAACAGATGGACCTGTGTGTGAACAGCAGGTCAAATGCGCTTATCCCTCAAGAAAAGGGGGGGTTTAAAGGTTCAGCGATGTCTCCTTGGAAGCTCTCTTTTTCCAAACAAACTTCAGGTGGTAGATGGTCATCCGAAACACTCTCTCACGTAAAATGGTGTCATGAAAAGGTATAAAGACGACACATAGTGCTCTCCGTATGATCACAGTGGCAATAGAATTTATTATAAAAGAAAAGTACTCACAAATAAAGCACTATGTCCTAGTGCATAAAAACGAGTGTACAACAATAAAAGACCAGGTAGGTGGCTGTCCTGACATCAAAAGAAAAGCCCCCCGCACGCGTATCCTCCACAGGCACAGGACTTCGTCAGCCGATCCGCTGAAGAAGTCCTGTGCCTGTGGACGATACGCGTGCGGGGGGCTTTTCTTTTGATGTCAGGACAGCCACCTACCTGGTCTTTTATTGTTGTACCCTTATTAGCAATGGTTCCATTAGAATGTGCTTTCTGTCATTTCAGGCTTTTTACTCTATGCTGCCGTCTACTGGCGATTTAATAGAAATGCCCTGAGTTTTACTTTCTCCATTAGCAAAACTATAATTCTTTTTTATGGGGGACCTGATCTTGACATCCCTTACATAATGATAATAAATGGCATTATTGGTTTTGCATATACATTCTATTACAGGGGGCATTAGGGGCTAAGTGTTGTCCTATAAGTGGAAGTTTGGGGGGCGGAGATTGCTAAGAGTGGTGATTTAGGGGGATGAGAGGACAAATATTTGTGCTAAGAGGGATAATTTTGGTGGGAATTAGCGTTGGGAAGGGGGATCTGAAGTGGGGGGGGGGGGAGATTTTTATGAGAAGGGAAATTTTAGAGGTAGAGGACTTGTGCTAGGAGGGGTGATTTATTTTTTTGGGGACGGGGGCATTTGAGCGGGAGGGATTTGGGGGAAGGGGGGGGTCAAAGATTTGTGCTGAGAAGGGGGATTTCGGCAGGGGGTGGATTTGTATTGGGAGGAGGGGGAATTTATTCCTAGGGGGTATGCATAGAAGAGTAGTGCTTAGTGTTTTTGTGGGGATGTTCTTGCTGACACATAATGCTCCTACATCTTGGGGGGGGGGGGGGCGCAGTTTGGCTTGTTCGTCTTCGGCTATAGATGACCTTTCCCCGGCACTGCTGGCACCCACCGGTGAATTTTGCCTGACTCCAGTTCTAGTCTTCATATCCAGTACCCAAATCATTGGGTCACAGCAAGATTCCTTTGGAGTGCTGAATTCCTTGCTATCCAGCCCTTTCATCCTTCATTGTCATTCAATGCAGGAGCTCAACTACATATACGTTGGTTGAAAACTAAAACTAGAACAAACATCCCTTGAGTCACTTAAAAATGCAAAACTTTCATGATTGACTAAAATGTATCGGCTCGATGGATAAAATATTTTCAGAACTCCGTCCAGAGAAAGGCAATTAACCAGCTTTTGATCATCAGCATAAATTCATATTTTCTGGTTCCTACCTTGTACAAGATAAATGTACGGCCATATTTCTTCTCTGTAATTTATGCCAAAGTTCGTCTTCCAAAGAGTAATTTTCAGGCCCGAGCCTGGCCCACGGCGCAGTTTCTGCAGGAAACAAATGTTCTGATTTATAACTCCGTCCACACCCACTTTAAGTTTAGACTTGATAATGAAACAAAAAATGTTTTTATCGTCAGGAAGTTCCACAAAGGGCTTTGGTTTGAAAGATCATAAAGGGTCAGTCTACCCTTGACCGATTAGTTAAATTTTTAGTAGATATTGGAGAGTCAAACTACCTGAAATTACAATAGAGGTTATGTAAATTTAACATAGATATGTAGGAAAAAGGATAGGGTGATATTAAGGATTAAAATAGATTTAAGTCCAATCACTTAATTCTCATACTGTATATACTCTATATTGTCAAAAGTATTGGGACACTTGCCTTTACGTGAACTTTTTTTTTTTAAAGATATTTTTATTAGGTTTAAGACAAACCAACAAACAGAAAAACATACAAAAAAAACCCAACCAGACAACCTGGTCATAAACGTTAGGCAATACACTCAAACATAGAAAAATAAACGACATGAGTGCAAAATATAAAGTAGGCACAGTGGTAAAGGATCAAGTATAATACCTAGATATAGCAAAAGCAGAGGTCCAGACATTAGAGATTCCTGAGGCACGGCCCATGAATGGTCAAGCAAGAGTAGAACAATCAGTGCTGGGAGAGGGTTAGCGGACTAGCCAACCATCTATCCCAAATTTTGTGGAAGGTTTTGTTCCGTTTCCGGAGTTCAAAAGTAAGTTTACACAGTGGGATAGAATCATTAATAAGTTTTAACCAGAGGGATTTCAGAGAGGTCTGTGTGCCCTTCCAGGACAGTAAAATAGTTTTTTTTAAATAGAGAAAAAGTATACGGAAAAGTCTCTTGCCATGTGATATGTGTATTTCGCCAAAAATGCCTAATAGGCAGTTCTTGGGGTGGATTATGTTTGGGAGGCCTAGCACCGAGGAGATGAAAGCACACACTTCTTCCCAGAAGTCCTGGACTACCGGGCATGTCCAGAAGCAGTGTAAGAAATTGGCCTCCCGGCCACAGCCGCAGAAACAGGCAGCCGAGGGCAGGAGACCCATCCTGTGTAACCTCGCCAGAGTGAGGTGGGTTTGATGGAAAATTTTGACCTGTATGATGCGGTCCTGGGAAGCAATAACAGAGGTTTTATACGTATCACTAAATTCTGACCAGTGTTCTTCTATCAGGGAGATGTCTAGAGGGGTCCATTTTACCCAAGCTTTGTGAAACCTGGGGTTAAAGTCAGTCATTAGGGCTGCATAATAGGTTGAGACAAGTTTAGTGGGATCTGGCTGTCTGAGCAGTTTTTTGAATGGGGGCAGGTCAGTGGGCTTTACATGAACTTTAATGACATCCCTGTCTTAGTTGGTAGGGTTCAATATTGAGTTGGCCCACCCTTTGCAGCTATAACAGCTTCACCTCTTCTGGGAAGGCTGTCTATTAATATAGGGGGCCTCAAGTCAATGCCCTTCAACATCACCAAAAGGCCACACATAAAATTCAGTTAATATTCAGTATCGGAGACAGCAGACACACAATAGGATATACAGTAGTCAACGACCATGTGCATAATACAATAGATGGTCAGAAACTGTGGATATAATACTGAAGATGGTCAGAGGCATCGGACAGGATGCAAGATATGGTCGGAGACTGTGAACATGCTATAGGAGTTGTTGGAGACTTTGGACATGCCTCAAGAGACAGTCATAGGCTTTAGCCATACACTGGATTAACAAAAGTATTGGGTCGCCTACCTTTACACACACATGAACTTTAACGGCATCCCAGTCTTAGTCTGTAGGGTTAAATATTGAGTTTGGACCAGTGCACAAAGGAAGGTTCCCTTTAGTTAGAGTAGGGTGACCAGACATCACCGGATTGAGGACGCTGTCCCCGGTCCAAGTCTGTCCCTGGTTTTGTTCGCATATTGGATTTGAATAGGGGCTGGGGCAATTTCACAGACAGCGCGTAATAATAAAAAAAAAAAAATCTGAATTGCACACCCCCACTTTGCCGCTCTTACTAGCTTGGGGGTGTATTGTTTTTCCATTATCTGTTCCCTCTTCTGATAATCATGTGATGGTCGGAACGTAGGGAATATTTCTTCAGTTTCAGGTGTATTCCCATTCAGCTCCACTCACATGTTCTTCTGCCTTGGCTCAAGTCTCGGCCAGCCACCTGATTGTTTATCTCCTTGCCTTCCCTGGCGGAGTGACCTTCCTCCGCTCCCCACCCAGTAGTAGCTGGGGCCCGGAGAGTAAGACTTGACATGCTGTGAGGCGGACGGCAATGGCGACGGGCAGAGTGTGGCTGATTGCTAGTAAAAAAAATATGTCCCCAGATTTCATTTAAAAAATCTGGTCACCTTACGTTAGAGCCCTCCTGCAGTAATGTCACAGTGAGTCAGAGCCCAGATATAGTCTCGGTTGGGAGGAGCCCTAGTGTAGTTGGGACATGGGAGCCAGATGTAGCCAGCAAGTGGAGGTCTTGGACAGGTCTGGAGGCCCAGGGGGGGGGGGGGGGGTGAGAAAGACCTGCACCCAGAAGAGCCGGCTGTAGACTTCCTAATCCTTATGGTGGTGGGGTCTAGGGTGGGTTGCAGAAGGCCTTTTAGGCTCCCTGGAGTGGGGCTAGTTTACATTTGGCTGCCCATTTAGGAGAGCGGTCTGTGTCTGTGTCTGCTCTCATGAGCTTACTGGACTAGGACCTGTCATCTGCCTGCTTAGATAGGATCGGTGGAGAGATCCCCTACTGAGCAAGCAAATCGCAGCCGCAGGCTGCCCTGTGTCAGAGGCCTTCAGCGCTGATTTCCAGCCATTCTCAAGTCCCATTACACACTTATGAGTGGGAACATCAAAAATACCAAAGTGGGCAAGAATACCCAACATACTAAGGTGTATGGAAAAACCCAGCTGGATGAAGAAGATCTTTCCTGTCTGTGGTAGAAGACCTTCCCACTGGGGACCCCAGTAGTAAAAAGCCAATGGTTGACTTATTTCATCAGGCTCAGCCCATGACCAAAGTATCTATTTTGGACAAGAAAGGAGAACTTCAGGCAGAGTACAAACTAAGTTAATAGGTCTTTGAAGGGAAAGCTATTTGTCTGAAATACAAGTTTAAGAACAAAAACCTTCTTTCATAATGAAATTCATTAAAATTAAGAATGTACCCTTGGCAGCAAACTCAACTTTTCAACGCTTTTTTTTTCTTTCTTTTAGGCCCAACGTGTGCCCAGAGAGGGAGATGACCATAGTGGCCCACAAACAGCCGGTGGTGGAAGCCTACAGCCGAATGGTCAAGGTCTGGAAGCAAGGATGTGCTGGGCAGATGTGGTGCATCGGATATGAGCGGAGGTAGGTGCTGTATCATGTTTAGGGAATGCTCCATATTTGGGACTTTCCAGGAAATATGAGTTATCGTTAAAAATGTTCTCTTTAAAAAAAATACAGCTGTTTCATTCTCCTCCAGGCAATTACAGGAAAGTCCGGTTTCCTTGCAGCCCCCATGTTTTCTAATTGCTGTCTAAGTGTAGACCCGGTGCTAGTAATGAAAGCAATGATCTACCCAAATACAGGACCACTGCAAATTTTAACAGTTAAGAAAATACAGAAGCTTCCAAAAATTGTAGTCTGTCAGTGGTCTCCAAACTGCGGCCTGGGGGCCAGATGTGACCCTTTGCCTGTTTTTTATCCAGTCCTTGGGCATTATTACCTGTACTGTCAGCAACAGAGGGGCATAGTTCCTGCCACTGACACCAATGGTGGCGCACCATTCCTCACATTGATACCAATGAAGGCGCATCATTCCTCCCATTGATACCAAGAATGGGGCACCATTCCTCCCATTGATACCAATGATGGCGCACCATTACTCCCATTGATACCAATGATGGCGCACCATTCCTCCCATTGATACCAATGATGGCGCACCATTCCTCCCATTGTTACCAATGATGGCACATCATTCCTCCCATTAATACAAATGATGGCGCATCATTCCTCCCATTGATACCAAGAATGGGGCACCATTCCTCCTATTGATACCAATGATGGTGCATCATTCCTCCCATTGATACCAATAATGCCGCACCATTCCTCCCATTGATACCAAGAATGGCGCACCATTCCTCCCATTGATACCAATGATGGCGCACCATTCCTCCAATTGATACCAATGATGGCGCACCATTCCTCCCATTGCAACCAATGATGGCGCACCATTCCTCCCATTGATACCAATGATGGCGCACCATTCCTCCCATTGATACCAATGATGGTGCACCATTCCTCCTATTGCAACCAATGATGGAGCACCATTCCTCCCATTGCAACCAATGATGGCGCACTATTCCTCCCATTGATACCAATGATGGTGCACCATTCCTCCCACTGATACCAATGATGGCGCACCATTCCTCCCACTGATAGTAATGAAGGCACACCATTCCTCCCATTGATGTCAATGATGGCGCACCATTCCTCCCATTGTTGCCAATGACGGCGCACCATTCCTCCCATTGATACCAATAACGGCGCACCATTCCTCCCATTGATACCAATGATGGCGCACCATTCCTCCAATTGATACCAATGATGGCGCACCATTCCTCCCATTGCAACCAATGATGGCGCACCATTCCTCCCATTGATACCAATGATGGCGCACCATTCCTCCCATTGTTACCAATAATGGCGCACCATTCCTCCCATTGATACCAATGATGGTGCACCATTCCTCCTATTGCAACCAATGATGGAGCACCATTCCTCCCATTGCAACCAATGATGGCGCACTATTCCTCCCATTGATACCAATGATGGCGCACCATTCCTCCCACTGATACCAATGATGGCGCACCATTCCTCCCACTGATAGTAATGAAGGCACATCATTCCTCCCATTGATGTCAATGATGGCGCACCATTCCTCCCATTGTTGCCAATGACGGCGCACCATTCCTCCCATTGATACCACTAACGGCGCACCATTCCTCCCACTGATACCAATGGTGGCGCACTATTCCTCCTATTGATACCAATGATGGCACACCATTCCTCCCATTGATACCAATGGTGGCGCACCATTCCTCCTATTGATACCAATGATGGCACACCATTCCTCCCATTGATACCAATGTTGGCGCACCATTTCTCCCATTAATACCAATAAAGGGGCCCCACTATTCCTCCCACTGACACAGGGGAACAAATGTTATTCAATTTCTTAATTTTCCAAAAAACGTGACAAACAAATTACAACTTTTTAAAAAAAACTCACAATGCCGCTTACTTAATACCTTGAAGTGTCTACTTTACAAAAAGGGGTAATTTGGGGGGGGGGGGGTGTATTTTTAAGTAGCCTGGCATTTTAGGGCCTTAAAGCACAGCCAGTTCCCTACTGCACATGCACATGCATGAAGCCTGCTCTGCTTTCTAACTGGCCCGTCGGTGGAGGTAGGAGGAGGGGGGCTGAACTTCTGAGGGACGCACCGCTGCGGTCTCCCAGAAATGGGAAAGTGTACCTGTCAAAAAGAGGTACATGTTACCCCCTGAAAGACACCAAATAGGCCATCAGAGGGGGGGGGGAATAAGCGGGTGTAAAGCCCCATACACACTATCAGTTTTCCTGACGGTTTTATCATCAGGTTTACCAAAACCATGTAGTGCAAGGGCCTGCCTGATTGCATACAAATTGAAACTCTTGGGGTTTGACCTCATATTAGATGGTTTTGGTAAACCTGAAGAGAAAACCGTCAGAAAAACTGATGGGCCAGATTCAGGTAGATGGGCGAATCTTTATGTTGGAGTAACGTTTCTCATTTACGTTACTCCGACGAAACTTTAGGAGCAAGTACTGTTATTCACATAGCACTTGCTCCTAAAGTTGCGGCGGCGTAGCGAAAATGAGCCGGCGGAATTCAAATTGGGCGGGTAGGGGGCGTGTATTATGATAACTAGGCGCGATCCCGCGGCGAACGTACTGCGCATGCGTCGACTGTCAGTGCGCATGCTCCAAATTCTGTCAGTGAACGTCAATGAAGTCAATCCCCATTCACGGACGTTTTACGAAAACGACTCAATTTTTTTTTTTTTCGACGCGATGACGACGGCCATACTTAACATAGGATACTCCACTAGGGGGCTGCTTTATCTTTACGCCGCGTATCTCTTACGGAAACGTCGGAAAGTCACTGCGTCGCGCCCGAATACGATCGTGAATTGCCGATTCTCGCTGATTAACATATTCTCGGCGTGAATCAGCAGAGGCGCCCCCAGCGCCATTTTTAAAATTGCAGTTACGATACAACGGCGAAATACAATTACGCCGCTCGTATAGGAACTCCAACCCGGCGTTTCTTGTTTTCTGACTACAGAAAACAGAAACGCCGGCTCAAAGTGAGAGTTAGGCTGGAGTATCACTGATACTCCAGAGTAACTCTACCTGAATCTGGCCCATAATGTGTATGGGGCTTTATTCTGCTTTAAGAAATGAGATTGTCAGTATATTAGGATTGATACATTTTCAAATATATATACCATAGTTTGTAGACTCTATACCTTTGTCACAGACTAATATACACTCATTTGGGTTATTTTTACCAATGAAATGTAACAGAGTACATTTTGGCCTAAATTTATGAAGAAAGATTATTTGTAAAAGTATATAACAGAAAAATTAAGAAAAACTTTTCAAAATTTCCAGTATTTTTTTTCTTTATATAGCAAAAAAACTAAACAAAACAAAAACAAAACCAGTGGTGATTAAAAACCACCAAAAAGAAGTTCTATTTGTCTTAAAAAATCATAATAAAAATGTCATTTGGGTACAGTGTTGTATGACTGAGTAATTGTCATTCAAAGTGTGACAGCACTAAAAACTGAAAATTGGCCTGGGCAGGAAGGGGGTAAAAGTTCCCAGGATTGAAGTGGTTAAGAGATCCATTGCTGAACACCTTTCTTTCTACTTGAGTAAAAATTTGACAGGGGTTCAAATCCTTCCATAAACAAAAAAAATATAATGCTTTGCCTTAAAAAAATCGTATTTTCAAGCCTTACGCATTTCTACCGCACGCTCTTCACAAAGCCTACCCAGGAACGTGCGGGAGGTGAGGGATGATTAGAGCAGGTGCTCTGACCCCGGGGAGGCGGACCACGGCAAAGCACCGTTCACACATTCCATTATTAAAGAATGTCAAATATTAAGCAATCCCCTAATTTTATGTTTGCTTTCCTAACACAAACATAGTTATATATCAGCCGACTTTATACGTCCGATCGCCGTCTGAAACCCTTCACTGTATTATATGACGTGTCAAGTTAGTTTGTTTTACTTTATGGAAAACACATGCTGAGTGCGTGGAGGTTTAACAATATTCAGCGATGGTTCTATCTCCAACCCGGCATTATCTTCTTTTTTACAGAATGCCTGTTTTTATTCCACCTTGCTCTCTCATTGCTAAAAAATAAATAAAAAAATCCTATAGTGAGATTTTGTCACAAACATCTTTTCAGACTCACTGCAAACAAAAAGAGCTCAATAGTCATTTTGGGGTCTGTTTAACCACTTAAAGGGTCACTAAAGAAAAAAAAAAAAATGTTCTTTAAAATAACAAACATGTCATACTTACCTCCACTGTGCAGTTCTTTTTGGAGTGGCCCCCGATCCACGTCTTCTGGGGTCCCTCGGCGGCTGTCTCTGGTCCTCCCCGCAAGAACTCATCGCCTTCATGCGAGATAGCTCGCATGGTGATGAGTCCTTGCGGGCGCGCTCACGTGATACCGCGAGTGGCCATAGCCGCTCACTGTATCACTCGGCCCCACCCCTCCGCGCGCCACATCACTGGATGTGATTGACAGAAGCTCTTAATCCATCCGCTCTAGCCAATCAGCACCCAGGCTGAGCGGCGAAGAGGATCTCGGGACCGAGCGCGGGACTTTAGAGGGGTCAGGTAAGTAAAACGGGGTATCGGGGGGGGGGGGGGGGAGGGGCGGCATCATCAGATGTTTTTTCACCTTAATGCATAGATTGCATTAAGGTGAAAAAAAAAATCCTTTACAGCTCCTTTAAAGGGATTGTAAAGGTTGTTTTTTTATTTTCTAAATAGGTTCCCTTAAGCTAGTGCATTGTTGGTTCACTTACCTTTTTCCCGGGGATGTAGTCCCAAGGGAGGGGGTGAACACACTGACTAACCCCCAGCCAGAACGGCTCGGATGATGGGGGTAAGCTTACTGAGGAGAAACAGAAAGTGAGAAATTCAGACAAAGGAAAAAAAAACATTTAGAAGGGAAATGGAAGAAAAAGGTAAGTGAACCAACAATGCACAAGCTTAAAGGAACCTATTTAGAAAATAAAAAAACACCTCTGCAGCCAAGGGTTCGGTTCCCGGCCTCGGCTACATGTGAATTGAGTTTGGTGGTCTCAGCCCGGCTCCAGGTGGGTGTGCTATGCCCCCCCCCCCCCACAAAAAAACACCACACTTGCACTCACACGAAATTGTTTTAACAGGCACGCACTTTGGCCATGCGGTCTCCTAAAAAAGAGAGGTGAAGGACCTACGGGGCTGGCTGAGCGGGCTAGACCCCCTCACTTCCTCATAGGGGGAGTCCCTCTGCCCCGTTGGGGTCCCGTTGGGCCCCGTCGGGCTCCTAAGCGGAGCAGGTAGGGCGGGGTGAGGGGAGGTCCTCCCTCACACCCGCCATTGCCACCCAGGGGCATGGAGAAGGATGGCTGATTGCCTCTGGGGGGAGGGTCTGCCTACTCCCAACTCCTGCAGTCCGGCTCCTCTCTCAAGTTCACGCACAAAAAAAAAAAAAAACCTTTACAACCCCTTTAAGGACCAAGCCTCTTTTTGAGATTTGTTGTTTACAATTAAAAATCTTTTTTTTTTTTGCTAGAAAATTACTTGGAACCCCCAAACATAATATTTTTTTTTCGTACAGCCTAGAGAATAAAATGGCGGTTGCTGCAATACTTTGTCACACCCTATTTGTGCAGCGGTCTTTTGGGGAAAAATACACTTTTTTCACTTAAAAAATAAGACAACAGTAAAGCTAGCTCAGTTTATATTGTGAAAGATATTGTTACCCCAAATAAATTGATACCTAACATGTCATGCTTCAAAATTGCGCTCGCTCGTGGAATGGCGCCAAACTTTTACCATTAAAAAAACTCCATAGGTGACGTTTAAAAATTCCTGCAGGTTACATGTTTAGAGTTATAGAGGAGGTACTAGAATTATTGTTCTTGGTCCAACGATCGCGGCGATACCTTTCATACTTGGGAAACAACTTGCGTATGCATTCGCTTCTGCGCAAAAGCTCAGCGAGATGGGGCTCTTTAAAAAATATTATTTATTTTACTTTTTCTTTTTTCTTTTTACACTGTCCTTTAAAAAAAAATAGTTTGGGTCACTTTTATTCCCATTGCAAGGAATGTGAACATCCCTTGTAATAGAAAAAAAGCATGACAGGTCCTGTTAAATATGAGATCTGGGGTCAAAAAGACTTCATATTTACACTAAAATGCAATAAAAATAAATAAATAAAATAAATTCGATTTTTTTTTTCTCCTTTTAGAGCATTGGGTGGCTTCAATGCTATGGAGCCGAGCGGAGGCCATCTTTTCCTCACTCAGCATCCAAGCAGTGAGGGGAGTGGACGCGATCGTTTTCGCTGCTACCGACAGCTCCGCTAAGTGGCAGAGACAACCACAGGGCGGCGGGCTCTCTCCCGCCCCCCCGATAAGTCATTTTGCAGCGAATAAACTGCTGAGACCACTTTTATCTTAAAGAGGACAGTCTGCCGTTTTCAAAAATACGGGGGTTGTGGCAGCTAGCTGCTGCCATAACAACGGTATTTAACGTCAAAATAGCGACATATAACGACGGCAGGTGGTCCTTAAGTGGTCAAAGAAAAAAAGATTGCTGTTGGATGTCACAAATATTTCCTGTAATGTGTCTAATATGTTTATTTCCTATGATCATCAGCTCCATCTGTAGTCATAATGCAGACTATTCCACTTTATGGCCATTAGATGGAGCTGACAGTCATAGGAAATTAACATGTAAAAAATGTACCTGTCACAAATAATTACAGTAATGGGCCTAATTATGATTGTCGGCTCCTCCCAGACAGAAATGTTAGCTCTGTTCCATAAATAGATAAAAATAAGGGGCTTCCAAAAACAAAAAATAATCGTAACGTTTACCGGTGACCCATGGCCAACCCATGGCCAACCCCATAGCTGAGTCTGGAATTTTTCACGCAGGGCTTTTCAATGACACTCCTGCCGTAGTAACAAGCTGTGGTGTGACTTTGCCGCGAGTCTTTCCATATTGCTCTTAGCATCGGGAAAGACAGATGAGCACGCTTAGAGATGGCGGCGGCTCATTTAGGAGACGCTTATGACTATAAAAGCTCACAGATTGAAAAGGTTTAACTGTTTTTTTTTGTGCATGATGAGAGAGAAAATTGTACAATAATGAGAATGTTCTGCTCTCCTAATTTCCTAAAAAACGTTGTTTCATAAAGCGAAAATGAGGCGATAAGAAACTCGCCATACGCAGACACTTACCAGTCCATTTTTTGTATGATATATTTACGCAATGACATACTGATTTGTATGGGCCAGCTGTGGGCTCCTCAGCCAAACACACCCAGGTGGCTTCACCATCTGTCCCAGCAGATGCCAAGGGAGCGTAGTAAGATTCAAAGATTAAGAAGCTTGAAACTAGTACTGTCTGTTGTCAGGTCAGGGGTCAGTCTTGGAGACCAGTAGCTATAGAGATGCTCTTATCGACCAGCTGGATAAGTATACAAGCAGATCCCCCTGGCAGATGACCCAGGCTCATCTGAGGTGCGGGGTCTAAATATTACCCGGTGTTCACCAGAGCTTGTGATGGTGGAGATGGGTTTTGCTGCGTGTTAGTACCGGGTCGATTGGGTATTTTGATGCTAGCTCAGATGGAAGACTAAGTGGTGGGAATCAGGGAGGTGAGTATCTGGTGACTGGGCATTTGCATACCAGCTCCAATGGAGGAAGGAGCGGTGGGGATCACTTGAGAGGTAATTATCAGTGGGTGGGTGTGGAGTTTTGGTGCCGACACTGATGAAGAAACAATGAACAGCCGATCGTCAATGGATTTATTGTTTTGGTGCAAGCAAAATGGGGGCAAGGGATTCCTGGGGAGGTGAGTTCCAGTGGGTCGGTTACTTTGGTGCTGCTGGGGAAGGAGTGGTGGGGATCAGTAGATTGGTGAGTATCTGGTGATTGGGTATTTTGGTATCGGCTTCAACAGAGGAAGGAATTGTGAGGAATCACTGAAGAGGAGTATCAGTGGGTCAGGTATTTTGGAGCTGGCTCCAGTGGAGGAAGGAGCGGTGGGGGATCATGGGAGAGATGAGTATCGGTGGGTTGGGTATTTAGATGTTGGCTTCAATAGAGGAAGGAGTGGTGGGAGATCACTGGATAGATGAGTATCAGTGGGTTGGGTATTTAGGTGTTGGCTCCAGTAGTGGAAGGAGCGGTGGGGGATCGTGGAAGAGATGAGTGGTTGGGGTATCCCTGGAGATGTAAGTATCAGTGAGTTGGGTATTTAGGTGTTGGCTCCAACAGAGGAAGTAATGGCGAGGGATTCCTGGAAAGGTGAGTACCAGTAGTTTGAGTATTTAGGTGTTGGTTGCAGTTGAAGGAAGGAGTAGTGGGGGTTTCCTTGAGAGATGAGTATCAGTAGGTTGGGTATTTAGGTGTTGGCTCCAGTAGAGGAAGGAGTGGTGGGGAATTCCTAGAGAGATGAGTATCAGTAGGTTGGGGTTTTAAATGTTGGCTTCAATAGAGGAAGAAGTGGTAGGAGATTCCTGGAGAGGTGAGTACCAGTGAATTGGGTATTTGGATGTTGGCTGCAGTTAAAGGAAGGAGTGGTGGGGGATTCCTTGAGAGATGAGTATCAGTGGGTTGGGTATGTTGGTGATGGCCCCAATGGAAGAAGGAGCAGTGGGGGATCACTGGAGATGTGAATTTAAGTGGGTTGAGGATTTAGGTGTTGGCTCCAGTGAAAGAAGGAGTGCTGGAGGATCACGGGAGAGATGAGTATCAGTGGGTTGGGCATTTAGGTGTTGGCTCCAATAGAGGAATGAGTATCAGTGGATATTGTATGCTGGTGATGGCTCCAATGGAGGAAATAGTGGTGAGGTATTACTGGAAAGGTGAGTATCAGTGGGTTGGGTATTTGGGTGTTGGCTCCAGTTAAAGGCAGGAGTGGTGGGGTATTAATTGAGAGATAAGTATCAGTGGGTTGGGTATTTAGGAGCTGGCTCCAGTGGGGGAAGGAGCAGTGGGGGATCGTGGGAGAGATGAGTATCGGTGGGTTGTGTATTTAGATGTTGGCTCCAATAGAGGAAGGAGTGGTGGGAGATCACTGGAGAGATGAGTATCAGTGGGTTGGGTATTTAGGTGTTGGCTACAGTGGAGGAAAGAGCTGTGGGAGATCACTGGAGAGATGAGTATTGGTGGATTGGGTATTTGGGTGTTGGCTCCAGTGGAGGAAGGAGCGGCGGGAGATCACTGGAGAGATGAGTATCAGTGGGTTGGGTATTTAGGTGTTGGCTCCAGTGGAGGAAGGAGCGGTGGGAGATCACTGGAGAGATGAGTATCAGTGGGTTGGGTATTTAGGTGTTGGCTCCAGTGGAGGAAGGAGCGGTGGGAGATCACTGGAGAGATGAGTATTGGTGGATTGGGTATTTAGGTGTTGGCTCCAGTAGTGGAAGGAGTGGCGGGGGATCGTGGAAGAGATGAGTGGTTGGGGTATCCCTGGAGATGTAAGTATCAGTGGGTTGGGTATGCTGGTGATGGCTCCAAAGGATGAATGCATGGTGGGGGATCCCTGAAAAGGTATCAGTGGATCACGTCTGGCTTTTTCATTGACACTTTCACTTTAAATCAGATTCATATTCTCTTACCTGTACATCTGAGCCAAAGTACTCTGAGAAGACAGAATGACATTTAAGGCCAGGTCTCCATTTGTGTTTAAAAAGGCTCAGGAATGCCTTAGAACATTCCCCTCCACAGTTCTCAACTTCTGCCATCCGCCTTTGAACTGCAATTTTGGGTAATTATCGGGAGTAATATATAGGCCGGGTAAAGAATAATACAAGGGCAGTGGCTGAGTGTCCCTTTGCAAGGGGGGCGGAGCTCTATGGCGCAGTCCAAGCGCTTGGCACCACTTTAAACGTCTCATTTCAGCAGCAGCTAAATCCACGGCTCTGTATTCTGAAATAGACGACTAATTGTTCCCAAAACTTCCTACATAACATTTCCTAGAGTCCCAATAAAGCATCTTTATCGGGTCTTAAAGTGCACCTGTCAGTAACTTTACAAATAAATTCCTGACATGTCAAAATACACAGAAACCGTATACTTTTTCAAAAAAGTTTCACCATTAATCATTGAAAATCCATCCCTAAGATCCAATCCGGTGCCTAGATAGAAATATTGCATTAGGACTTAAGAATCTTGAGAGCAATGCATGCAGATCATGGCTGGTGTAAAGGGCCGGCAGGGTGCTCTACATAGATTCCTGAAAATATCACACCACCTTCCCGGACCCTCCTGCCAGCCATCATCTGCCTGCATTGCATAGAGACAAGGCTGCTGATGAGGCAGTACAGCCAGCCCTTATGTACCAGTCCCAGGCTCCATCAGTTCAAAGGGGGGCCTGAGCAACGGCAGTATTTCCTTAATGGCAACTCTTGTGGCTCCCCCTGCAGCTCTGCCGGCTTCTCTTTCTTTTTCATCCTCTGGCTGCACTGCAATGGGATTGGTATCTGCGTCCCCACCTCCCTTTGGTGTCCAGGCCTGTGTGCCCCCCTCCCCGGCAGCTGCTGAGGGCACACAGGGGAATTTTCCAAGATGGGGGCTTGCGGTAAAAATGTCCTATTTACCAGCCCTTCCTGAATGAACACAGTAAGTGATTGCTTCATTCATTCAATGTCCAGTGCAGCTGAGGTTGCAGAGAAATGGGTTGGGGAATCTCTGCCCTCAGTCCCTTTCAGTCCCTTTATCTGTCTCGAACGTGAGACATTCGTTCTTTTTTTTTTTTAGACCCCCAGATATTTTTCCAAAGGTCCTCCAAAAATGCAGGCTGTAAACAGGAATACCTCTCAACTTATTGAGATAGGAATGAGGAACACCTATTAGTAAAAGTATACCCCCTGGCATGCCCCCTTAAAGGAGAATTATACCAAAAAAAATTGATTAGTTAAAGCCACAATTGTGTTTTTTTTTTTACCACTACTCATATCTTCCACACATTAACCTTTTATTTATAACTTCCAGTATTTTATACCACCCTGGGGCACAAGGTCCAATCGGCATAACCCCTCACTGTACCTGCTAGTCACTTCTAGGCCTCCAGCCGCTAAAAGCTCTGACTCAGACACAACTAGGTACCCATATACCAACTGGGAGCCGTACCTCAGACGGGTCTCTAACCATGCCTTCTAGGTGCCCATCTGACCTAGCAAGGACCTTGCACCACGTCCACCACTTGCGGCCATCAAAAAACCCCCTTACCCGTAAAAAAAATAGATTAAAAAAATTCCTTAAAAACAGGGCGGGAGGCTGGAAAGCTTCTTACCCCCTGCACTTCTCGTGGTGACCGCGCCCCTCCTCTCCTTTTCCTTTCCCTGGGCTGACTTCCTCCTCCCCTCTGCTCTGACACCCCATGCTGCCCCCTACATCCTAGAGGCTCCGCCCCGTTAACCCATGTCATGCCGGTCCTCCACCTACACCTTCGGCGCTGCTCCGTGCCTCTCTATATAAAGGAAAAGTAGTGGTAAAATAAAAATAAAAATCACTTGTGGGTTTAACCAAACTTGTTTTTTTTTTTTTGTACAATTCTCCTTTAAGCGGGGGCGTGGCAAGGGGTGTGTCCTGTGCCTGCATGCTTTTGCTGATAGGTGTCCCTCATTCCCATCTCATAAAGTTGGGATGTGTGACTACTACTCCTTTGTACTGTCTCTTGGAATTTACAAATGCAGCAGTTTAGAGAGTGGATGAAAGTTTTAGCACTGGGAAACACTTTATGAAAGATATTGTATTTTATATACAAGTATAGAGATCAGACCAAAATGAGGAGGAAAGAGGGACAAGAGGGAGTTTGTTTCAAATTGAAATCGGGGATAGTTGTCGGCTATGTGTACTGGGCCCTATGCAGTGCTTAACAGAGAAGCACAGAGTCCTAGTGATGACATCACCAGATCTAAAAAATATAAATATATAAGGTATATAATGGAAACAAACTTTTTAATAAGAAATTCCATTAGCATGTAGATGAGGGGAGAGAGGAGCGAGGGAAAGTATAAAGTAAGTAGAATAATCTTCAGCATTATTCGCACACAGTTATCAGATTCAATATAAAATATTTTTTGCAAAAACAACCCTCCAAAAATGGACAATTGTTCCGTTTTTTATTTTTGCAATGTAGAGTACAAGGAACACAATGGCGGATTTTGGAGAAGATAAACATTCTGATTGGCTGGGTCGAATCCCATTATATCCAACAATACATTGTCGCCATTGCGGAGTCCTTCTCAGGAACATGCAGTGTGTCATTATCCTGATTCCAGCCATATCTGATTATAGATTTTACAATATCGCAGTCTGATGGAACAATCCGGAAGTGACTTTTAGCTGATGAAAATAGTTGTTTTCGTTTTTTTTGAGGATTCCAATGATTCCGGCTGCACACGCTTCTCCTCCAACATTGCTCTCCTCCGTCTGCTCACAGCCAGGCCTATCACCGGCTCATAGTTAGCTTTGCGTTCGATAAGAAAGTATGTTCGACTCGAACATTGTCTGTTCGTACGTTCGTCGAAATTCGAACAAAAGCGGTCGTTCGCGCCAAATTCGAGTGACGCAAAACGGCCCATAATTCACTGCGGCATTGCGCGCTGATGATTGGCCAAGCATGCTGTATGTCCCGCATGCTTGGCCAATCACAGCACGCAAAAAACGAAGAGCCATAATTGGCCAAAGCCTGGGTGGCTTTGGCCAATTATGGCTCAGTGCTTTAGCACACGCCCCACACTATATAAGGCCACCTGCTGGGCGGCCTCGTGTAGTGTGTTTCGGCTTGTTAGTGAGAGCAGTCAGAGAGACAGAGAGATTGTCTTTTTATATAGCTAGATAGAGCAGGCAGGCAGGCTAGTCAGTTTAGCTTAAATTACAGTGTGTAGAGGATATATATACATCCTAGGAGTTGTACATATATTTATACACTGTATAGCTTAGCTAGATCAGCTATTCCTAATTTACTGGCAGGCAGGTGATTGTGCTATTTAACCACTTGCCTACTGTGCACCTACACCCCCTTCCTGCCCAGACGAAATTTAAACTTCCGGCACTGCGTTGCTTTAACTGACAATTGCGCGGTCGTGCGACGTGGCTCCCAAACAAAATTGGCGTCCTTTTTTTCCCACAAATAGAGCTTTCTTTTGGTGGTATTTGATCACCTCTGCGGTTTTTATTTTTTGCGCTATAAACAAAAACGTCAATTTTGAAAAAAATGCAAATTTTTTTACTTTTTGCTATAATAAATAACCCCAAAAATATATAAAAAAAAATTTTTTTTCCTCAGTTTAGGCCGATACGTATTCTTCTACATATTTTTGGTAAAAAAAAAATACAATAAGCGTTTATCGATTGGTTTGCGCAAAATGTATAGTGTTTACAAAATAGGGGATAGTTTATGGCATTTTTTTTTTTTTTTTTTTTTTTTTACTATTAATGGCGGCGATCTGCGATTTTTTTATTGGGACTGCGGCGTTATGGCGGACACTTCGGACACTTTTGTGACATTTTTGGGACCATTTACATTTATACAGTGAACAATGCTATAAATATGCATTGATTACTGTATAAATGTGACTGGAAGTGAAGGGGTTAACCACTAGGGGGCGGGGAAGGGGTTAAATGTGTGTCCTATGAGTGTTCTAACTGTAGGGGGAGGGGGGGGGTGACTGGGGGAGGTGACCGATTGTGTCCCTATGTACAAGGGACACAACCGCTCTCCTCTCTCCCTGACAGGGACGTGCAGCTCTGTGTTTACACACAGAGCTCCACGTCCCCGCTCAGTTACTGGGCAATCGCGTGTGCCCGGCAGCGATCGTTGCCGCCGGGCACTCGCACGGGATCCCCGCAGAGCGGCGGGTGCGCGCGCGAGCCCGTCCGCGGCTTTAAAAAGACATCACGTCATATGACGTGATGTCAGAACAATGGAGTCCTCCGCCCGCCGTCATTTGACGGTGGGCGGTGGACAGGTGGTTAAAGACGTTATTACAGGTATAGACACCCAGCAGGTACAATATTTAAAGGAATTTTTTTTTTTTTTTTAAGCATCAATAAAATCACTGCTCCTGGAGCAGTGATTTTAATGATGCTTAACTTAAAAAAAAAAAAAAAATGAAAAATTCCTTTAAATATTGTACCTGCTGGGTGTCTATAGTTTGCCTGTGAAAACGTCTTTGAGAACCCGGGTCTTGCCCGAGGGAACATGTATCAATGGAAAAAAAAGTTTTAAAAACGGTCATTTTTTGAGGGAGTCCTGCTCCATTGATACATGTTCCCTGGGGCAAGACCCGGGTTCTCAAAGACGTTTTCCAACAATAACTTGAATATTGGTCTTTAAAATTATCGTTTTTGAATTCGAACATTCGAGTCCCATAGACTTCAATGGGGTTCTAAATGTTCGCGCGAACGGTCGATCTGTTCGACGTTTCTGGTGCGAACCGAACGCGGGGGTGTTCGGCTCATCCCTATTAGCCAGGACTGAAGTGATCCTGGAGATTCAGGAAAAATTTGTGTAGCGTCCTGCTACTTTCATAGCTGCTGCTGCCATAAATTTAGAGGGTGGTCAGAGATTTAGTTACCTCTGGCTGTGTTGTTTTGACAAATTTAGGCCTCTGTTCCAGCCATGGCTGTACTGTGAGTGACCACTATTTCTGTCTGGGGTGTTGGTACCACCCCAGGTCTAGATTGACCACGTGTCCCGGATTCCCCGGGATAGTCCCGCATTTTGCAGGTTTGTCCCAGGCACATTCATTCCAGGACAATACAGTGTCCCAGAATGAAACTGACACAGCCACCCCCCAGGGCCAATCTCATGCCCCCAAAAAAGGTCGTCAGATAACCGCTTTACTCACTGACAGTACTTGTCCTGGCTGAGAATGCCTGGAGGAGCACAATCCGGCCCCCTTCTTGTGATTGGAGAAATCAGGAATCCCGCCTCTTGTGTCCAATCACTGTGCTGTGATTCGTTACAGCACAAGCTGATTTTTGGGAAGGGAGGGTGTTCCTGAATGGTAGTTTAGAAATGTGGTCACCCTATCCAGGCCAAGGGTGGCAGCAGTTGAGTCAGGGCGTATTGGGTGTTTTTCCTCAGCAGCCAATCAGTGGGGGTCGATCGCCTCGCTGTACACGCTGTGTGCGGTTGTCAATCGCGGGTCTGTCGTTCCACCACCCCCCGTGTGTGGCCCTCATGGCTGGGGATGCGTGTTCCTGGCTCCGGGACCACGTTGGTTCGGGGTTGTGATTTTACTATGTAGGCCCGGTAATCAGACTGGGTCTACAATCAGAGTGGTCCTGTGCTGTCCGTCCTGAGGGAGGAAGCCACTTGATGAAGAACCTGTCTTGGAGAGCACTGAGCACGAGGCTGGTGTCTCAGGAGAGGCCTTGAGCTTCATCGAAGAACGTGCCATTAATCCTGTGTTGAGAAGGATTCTGGACTGAATACCTCTCCACCTTTGGGATGGTCTGTGGCAGAGACTTTGCTAAAGTTTCCGTGTGACACCCCGGCTGCTAGGACTAGTGAGAGAGGCCTATCCAGGTGCACAATACCTGCTTTGGCTAGAGTGGCGACAAGAGTTTATCGCTGGAAGCTGGAGTGTTTCTGAACAAATTTATACACCTGAACCTACTATCCTTTCTACCTCTATAACTACTACTTTTATTATTTTACCCCATTGGGTAATAAAGCACAGAAAAAGACATCTAAAGAGTGGACATTGCAGTTCTTCTCAACTCTCATTGTATGCCCTAGACGGCAAAGGAATAGAGGCAACGTGCCACCCAAAACAAACCAGCAGCTCCTTTGGGGGTAGTGCTACATTTGCTTGAAAATAAAAATCCAAAATAAACTAGACATTCATACCTGTGCATCGTATTTTTTCTGTCATTTTTAAGCACATTTTTGAAAGTTTTTGCCTGTTTTTTTGTAGAGCAGTTTTACATTTTTTTTTTTTTTTTTAGCTTTTTTTAAATAGCCAATAGAAAAAAAATACCATGTATTTCATCATTTGTTGCTATGTTTTTCAGTGTTTTTTTGTTGATTAACTTTTGTTTTTTGTTGGGATTAAGAGCTGTTTCACACGGGCAACCCGACTTACAGCACGACTTTTTATGTAGACAGTTTTATAAACTATCTTTTTTAAATAATTATGCGGCGGATTATAAAATAGTAAGTGACCGTATTTATATTATAAAAACGCAGGATGAAAGGACATACATTTAAAAAATGCTAATTGTGGTTGGAACCCCGCTTTAACTGGATTTTTTTTTTTTACCAGAGACATGTAGCAGAATACATTTTGGCTTAAATTTATGACAACATTTGATTTTTTTTTTTTTTTGCATTTCTTTTAAAATTCCCAATTTTCTGCTCTTTTTTCGCTTATATAAAGATAAAAAATTCATGAATAAATACCACCAAAAGAAAGCTCCATTTGTACGAGCAAAATGATAAAAATGTCATATGGGTACAGCATTGTATGACCGCGCAATTGTCATTGAAATTGCAAGAGCGATGAAAGCTGAAAATTGGTCTGGGAAGGGAAGAGGGAAAAGTGCGCAGTATTGATGTGGTTAATGCCTCTCCATGGAGAAGAAAACGCTTCAAAAACACAGCAATCTGCCCAAGTCGTATTTATTTATTGCATGATTTATTATTATTATAAAGTATGTATTTTAGTTAATATTTATTTATTAATGTACTATTATTATTTTATTTATTATTGCATTCGAGCAGAAAAAAACCCGCCCAAAAACACATTTCAATACATCTCAATGGAGAAGAAAAATCTCTGAAAAAACACAACAATCTGCCCGAATCGTGCTACGAAAGCAACTCCAAAACAATTTTGAGCTTCAGGCGACTTGGAGTGCAGATGTGAACCATCTCCATAAACAATAATTGATTTTTTTTGCTCCCTGACCGTTTTGGAGCCTGCAGGTCTTGTGCTCTACAGTAACTCTTCTTCTTTGTCATTGCACGTTAATAATGGATTCCATGCAGAATCAATGTGCCATCAATGAGTTATTGATGAAGGAGGGGTGCGGGCTGTCCAACATCCACAGAAGGCTACGGAATGTTTACAGTGATGACACCATTGACAAGAGTCACCAATGACAATGCTCAATCGGTGGTGTCATCCTTGTAAACATTCTGTTGTGTTCTATGGATGTCAGAGCCTGCACCCCTTCATCAGAAACTCAATGAGGGCACCTTGATTCTGCTTGAAATCTATTATTTACCTGCAATGAAAAAGAAGAGTTATTCTACCAACATGCAACGGCGGCGCGTCCATAGTGGGCATTGGAGCGCCGCCCCCTCTCTCCCCTGCGCTGTCATGTGTACAATACATAGAGATTCATGCAATGCATGAATCTCTATGTATTGTCTCCGCTGCCGCCCACTATTGAGATGGCCGGCCCCCTGGTGAGCGCCGGACATCTGAATAACAGCAGTTGGTTGGTGTTTGGAAGTGCCTATCAGAGTCAACCTGATTGGCTGAAGCGACATCGAGGGCGGGACTTGGGAGAAGACATCGAGGGAGGATGGCTGATCCGAGAAAGGTAAGTGCTGTTGGACGGGGAAGCAATCTGGCGGCAATTGCTGGGCGCAGTGGTGACAATTGCTGGGCACAGTGGTGACAATTGCTGGGCACAGTGGTGACAATTGCTGGGCACAGTGGTCACAATTGCTGGGCACAGTGGTAACAATTGCTGGGCACAGTGCAGTAGTCACAATTGCTGGGCACAGTGCAGTGGTGACAATTGCTGGGCACAGTGGTGACAATTGCTGGGCACAGTGGTAACAATTGCTGGGCACAGTGCAGTGGTCACAATTGCTGGGCACAGTGCAGTGGTGACGATTGCTGGGCACAGTGCAGTGGTGACAATTGCTGGGCACAGTGGTGACAATTGCTGGGCACAGTGGTAACAATTGCTGGGCACAGTGCAGTGGTGACAATTGCTGGGCACAGTGGTTGCGTTTGATGGCATGGCACATTTGATGGCACAGTGGCGAAGTTAGCCCAATTTGTTTGCATAATGTGAAAGATGGAGTTACGCAGAGTAAATATATACCTAACATGTCACGCTTCAAAATTGCACACGCTTGTGGAATGGCGCCAAAGTTTGGTACTTAAAATCCCAGACGACGCTATATTTTTTTATTTTTTATGTTTTACTGGTTACATGTTTTGAAATACAGAGGAGGTCTAGGGCTAGAATTATTGCTCTCAATCTAACGTTCGCGGTGACATCTCACATGTGTGGTTTGAACACCGTTTTCATATGTGGGCTGGACTTACGTGTGCGGTCGCTTCTGCGTGCAAGCACATGGGGACAGGGGCACTTTAAAAAATTAATTTATTGTTAATTTTACCTACATTTGTTTATTTTGACACATAAAAAAAAAAAAAATTGATCACTTTTATTCCTATTACAAGGAATGTAAACATCCCTTGTAATAGGAATATGACATGACAGGTCCTCTTTACAGTGAGATATGGGATTAATAAGACCCCACATCCCGCCACCAGGGAAAAAATGATCAGCGCTTCCCACCTGAGGTGGCGCCGTTTTTTATTTAATGCAGAGGACAGGCGTGATGTCGTGACATCGCTCCCGGCCTACGACGATCATAGAGACTCCGGCAAACATCTGGTCTACCGGAAATCTCTATATTCAGCATCCGGGGAGCAGCAGATCCGTTCTCAGACTGACTGATTGCAGTGGTGAGTCGGTAGAAGCACCAGAGGGCGGCGGCGCCCATTTTTGCCGCCCGTAAGAACGATCAAGTGGCGGAACAGCCACTATGTTTCTTCTTATGGTGTAGGGAATCTCTGAATGATGCCTGTAGTTGCACCCATAATTCAGATATACCATCACAAAGCCCAGGACGTCATATGACGGCCTCGGGGCGCCAAGTGGTTAAAGTTGAGCCCAATTTTGCATTGTACCCATGGACTTTATAGGGCATATACAGTGGTGAAAATATTAATTTTGGGTTGTGGTATTTTAGCATATTAGAGTGGGTGGTACACTCATAGATTTCAGCAGCAGCAGCTGTTATTGTAATAGTTTATTGATGTTTTCCACATAGGTGAGTGAGACATTTTATTTGGTGAGATATAATCCAACACACTAATGTGCCAGCTCTGGAGAGGTCCTAATCGGCTCTAACCGGTATCAGCTGATAGCTGGAGAGGGTGTTGCGCCCTTTCCGTGTTTTGATATCCCAGTCAGGGCCGTCAACCAGGAAAGGGCAGGTGGCAATGTGCTCAAACACCAGCCTCTTAGCAACAAGGCATTTGTTTTGCCTCTCCATATCTCTCCGCTGACAGCATCTGACAGCATCTGACAGTGTGAAAAGCGCCTCTGTGGCGCTGAAGCGGGCCGATGTACCTGGTAAAACACGTACACTTGACCCCAGACATTAAACTGGAGATGTCGAAAACTGTAAAACAATAATGCAAAGGTGATTAGTAACAAGCATCTCTGAATACAACGCAGGACAAACACAGAGGTCTCTTATCCCGCACTGTGGAATATTACGCGGCGACTTGTAAAGCTGAAAATAGGTGGTGAGGAGATAACAATACAGAGTACTTCAGACAGACAGACATAGGCCTTTCCAATCTCAACTAAGTCTGGAAACAGACCACTCTTTGTGACATCAGATAGTAAGGCCGTTGATGGTCATAAAATACACTACATCAGTGGTCTCTGGACTGCGGCCCAGGAGCCAGATCATCAGATGTGGCCCTTTAATCGCCTTTATCTGGCCCCTGAGGAACTATTTCGCCAACTGAAACCAATGATGGGGAACCATTCCCCCTACCGACACCAATGATGGGGAACCATTCCCCCTACCGACACCAATGATGGGGAACCATTCCCCCTACCGACACCAATTATGGGGAACCATTCCCCCTACCGACACCAATGATGGGGAACCATTCCCCCTACCGACACCAATGATGGGGAACCATTCCCCCTACCGAAACCAATGATGGGGAACCATTCCCCCTACTGACACCATCACTATTTCTCATATTAAAACCAATGCTGTGGAACCATTCCCCCTACCGACACCAATGATGGGGAACCATTCCCCCTACCGACACCAATGATGGGGAACCATTCCCCCTACCGACACCAATGATGGGGAACCATTCCCCCTACCGACACCAATGATGGGGAACCATTCCCCCTACCGACACCAATGCTGGGGAACCATTCCCCCTACCGACACCAATGCTGGGGAACCATTCCCCCTACTGACACCATCACTATTTCTTATATTAAAACCAATGCTGTGGAACCATTTGCCCTACCGACACCAATGATGGGGAACCATTCCCCCTACCGACACCAATGCTGGGTAACCATTCCCCCTACCGACACCAATGATGGGGAACCATTCCTCCCTACCGACACCAATGATGGGGAACCATTCCTCCCTACCGACACCAATGATGGGGAACCATTTCCCCTACCGACACCAATGATGGGGAACCATTCCCCCTACCGACACCAATGATGGGGAACCATTCCCTCTACCAACACCTTCACTATTTCTCATATTAAAACCAATGCTGGGGAACCATTCCTCCCTACCGACACCAATGATGGGGAACCATTCCCCCTACCGACACCAATGATGGGAGACCATTCCCTCTACCAACACCTTCACTATTTCTCATATTAAAACCAATGCTGGGGAACCATTCCTCCCTACCGACACCAATGATGGGGAACCATACCCCCTTCCGACACCAATGATGGGGAACCATTCCCCCTACCGACACCAATGATGGGGAACCATTCCCCCTACCGACACCAATGATGGGGAACCATTCCCCCTACTGACACCATCACTATTTCTCATATTAAAACCAATGCTGTGGAACCATTCCCCCTACCGACACCAATGATGGGGAACCATTCCCCCTACCGACACCAATGATGGGGAACCATTCCCCCTACCGACACCAATGATGGGGAACCATTCCCCCTACCGACACCAATGATGGGGAACCATTCCCCCTACCGACACCAATGCTGGGGAACCATTCCCCCTACCGACACCAATGCTGGGGAACCATTCCCCCTACTGACACCATCACTATTTCTCATATTAAAACCAATGCTGTGGAACCATTTGCCCTACCGACACCAATGATGGGGAACAATTCCCTGTACCGACACCAATGTTGGGTAACCATTCCCCCTACCGACACCAATGATGGGGAACCATTCCTCCCTACCGACACCAATGATGGGGAACCATTCCTCCCTACCGACACCAATGATGGGGAACCATTTCCCCTACCGACACCAATGATGGGGAACCATTCCCTCTACCAACACCTTCACTATTTCTCATATTAAAACCAATGCTGGGGAACCATTCCTCCCTACCGACACCAATGATGGGGAACCATTCCCCCTACCGACACCAATGATGGGAGACCATTCCCTCTACCAACACCTTCACTATTTCTCATATTAAAACCAATGCTGGGGAACCATTCCTCCCTACCGACACCAATGCTGGGTAACCATTCCCCCTACCGACACCAATGATGGGGAACCATTCCTCCCTACCGACACCAATGATGGGGAACCATTCCTCCCTACCGACACCAATGATGGGGAACCATTTCCCCTACCGACACCAATGATGGGGAACCATTCCCCCTACCGACACCAATGATGGGGAACCATTCCCTCTACCAACACCTTCACTATTTCTCATATTAAAACCAATGCTGGGGAACCATTCCTCCCTACCGACACCAATGATGGGGAACCATTCCCCCTACCGACACCAATGATGGGAGACCATTCCCTCTACCAACACCTTCACTATTTCTCATATTAAAACCAATGCTGGGGAACCATTCCTCCCTACCGACACCAATGATGGGGAACCATACCCCCTTCCGACACCAATGATGGGGAACCATTCCCCCTACCGACACCAATGATGGGGAACCATTCCCCCTACCGACACCAATGATGGGGAACCATTCCCCCTACCGACACCATCACTATTTCTCATATTAAAACCAATGAAGAGGCACTGATTTCAGGGGATTTTCTATACCCAATATCCACAGTCCACCCCCCCTCTAAATTAATAATATTGCAAATTGTGTTTTAGTTTCTTTTAAGATTTTTTTTAAACTTTGTTAGACTCATTTTCATTTTCTATTTAATTTTTATATTATATCATTATATTTACTGATTGACTTTGTCTTGCAGAACGGCGTACTACACGACCTACCGCCAGGCGTACAGCCGGGAGTATCAGACTGTGAATAAATGCTGTCCTGGGTGGTCCCAGCTGAACGGGGAGGCAGGTTGCCGTCACTGTAAGTACATCTTTTCACAGCTTGGCTAGCTTTTGTTGGGGCTGGCCGGGGATGCTAGGTGGACCTGTAGTACATCAAGCCTTTGGGAATTGTATGGGAATGCTGGGAGTTGTAATGCTTGAAAAGCAGGGAGCCCGAGGTTGATAAAGAAAAATTCCTGACATTTCTGGGATACAGTGAAGAAGGTTTTTACCTCCTTGTAGGGTTTTTATTGCTGTCTGTAGCTTCATCTTCCTGTCCCTGTAACACTTGTCATTGGGAAAGGAAGTAAGTTGATTTATATTCAACATAAACAGCAAAAAAAAAAAAAGCCCAGGGGCTTTAACCCAATCTTTCGCTAACTGTTTAACATGAAAGATTCCTTGTACTAAATCTCAGGTCTCAGTGAACCCCTGCTAATAATTACTATATCTACAGCTCAGGGTAGATTAGCGTGAACAGTAGGCTGACATATTGCAATTAGTAAAAGAATAAGAAATGTGGCTTAGCGTATTTTGACAACCACTCTATATGACAAAGTTATTTTCAGTAGTAATGTTAAAATTAAATAACTATTTTTTCAGAAATTAAATCCAGAAAATGGTATTGTTTCTTTGATGGTCAGTGCAAAAATCTCCCCATTACCAGTGGCGTGCATTGTGGGTGCACAGATGCTGCCCCCCTTATCCACGCACCCAGCCCCTTTCAGAACACCTGGTGCATGGATTTATATGGCAGGGGTGGCCCTGGATTTTTTGAAGCACCTGATTAGAGCCAAAAGCTCTAATAGGCTTTAGAAAAGGGTGGGCTTGGGGTGCAGAGAGTGTGCTCCGATCCCACCCAATTGTGTAACCACAGCGAATACATTTTCCCTAATTTTACACTACAGTGCCTCCCCACCAATCAGGAGGCAGGTCGGTGAGATCTGTTCGCTGATTGGTCAAAGCGCCAGGCAATCTTGGCGGCGCTTTGGCAAGTGGAGGAAGCTTGAGCAGCGGACATCTCTGTCGTCACTGCTGCCTGCACTGTGAAGGAATGGAGGAGATTGGAGACACAGGAGGATCCTCTCTACAGCCCCTGGTAGGTGCCGGACCTGGGGTATTTCTGTCAGTGCCACACTATATGTATTGCTGGGCTACTTACCCAATCTGTATTGCTGGGCTTTATACACTATCTGTATTGCTGGGCTACTTACGCTATCTGTATTGCTGGGCTACTTACCCTATCTGTAGTGCTGGGCCACTTATGCTATCTGTATTGCTGGGCTGCCTACACTATCTGTAGTGCTGGGCCACTCATGCTATCTGTATTGCTGGGCTACTTACCCTATCTGTAGTGCTGGGCCACTTATGCTATCTGTATTGCTGGGCTACTTACACTATCTGTATTGCTGGGCTACTTACCCTATCTGTAGTTCTGGGCTACTTACCCTATCTGTAGTGCTGGGCCACTTATGCTATCTGTATTGCTGGGCCACTTATGCTATCTGTATTGCTGGGCTACTTACCCTATCTGTAGTGCTGGGCCACTTATGCTATCTGTATTGCTGGGCTACTTACCCTATCTGTAGTTCTGGGCTACTTACCCTATCTGTAGTTCTGGGCTACTTACCCTATCTGTAATGCTGGGCTACTTACACTATCTGTAATGCTGGGCTACTTACACTATCTGTAATGCTGGGCTATATACACTATTTGTAATGCTGGGCTCTATACACTATCTGTAGTGCTGGGCCACTTATGCTATCTGTATTGCTGGGCTACTTACCCTATCTGCTATCTGTTCTGGGCTACTTACCCTATCTGTAGTTCTGGGCTACTTACCCTATCTGTAATGCTGGGCTACTTACCCTATCTGTAATGCTGGGCTACTTACACTATCTGTAATGCTGTGCTACTTACACTATCTGTAATGCTGGGCTATATACACTATTTGTAATGCTGGGCTCTATACACTATCTGTAATGCTGGGCTATATACACTATCTGTAATGCTGGGCTATATACACTACCTGTAATGCTGGGCTATATACACTATCTGTAATGCTGGGCTATATATGCTATCTGTTTTGCTGGTCTATATACCCTGATCTGTGAGGTTGAGCTATATACCCTATCTGTTATGCTGTGCCTCCTTACATTGCTGTCAGTGCCGCACTATTGCTGGGCTACTTACCCTATCTGTAATGCTAGGCTATATACACCATCTGTATTGCTGGGCTATATACACTATCTGTAATGCTGAGCTATATACCCTGATCTGTGAGGTTGATCTATATACTCTGCTTTGTGAGGTTGATCTATATACTCTGCTCTGTGAGGTTGATCCATATACTCTGCTCTGTGATGCTGAGCTGTAGACTCCTGACACTATGGGTGGAAGCAAGTGGAATACAGGGGACGGGGTGGTGCTTATGATAAGTGGGAGGGGTCAAAAATGAAGGGCGGGATCTGGCGTCCCCCTAAAACTTCACCAGCGGCTACTGCCCATTACATTGGTGGTTAGTGTACATTAGTGGTTAGTGTAGAGCCCCACACATTGATGGTCAAAAAGAGTTCCCTTACATTATTGGTGGAGGGTAAAGTATCCCCTTTTAATGGTAATTAGTGTAATGTCCACTTACATGTGGTGGTCAGTAAAGTGTCCCCTACGTTGATGGTCAGTGGAGAAGGGTTCCTAAGGATTGGTGGTCAGTGGGAGAAGGGCTCCTTACGCTTAGACGCTTAGTTAGGCGCCAAATACCCACTCTCCAGTGGGTATTTGGCGCCTAACTAAGCTCAAAATCAATCAATCACTGGTGGTCAATGGGAAGAATTCTACCCTTGCTGGTTGTTCAAATAACACCCTAGGACCTCTGGGGGAACCCAAGGCTTCCACAAGACCCTGGTTGAGAATGGTGCTCTAACCCTTTCCCACTATATCCAAGAATTAAAAATAGAGTTTTGTATATATTATATCAGTTTATGCTGCAGGTCAATGAGTGTGGGTTTAAAGCAGGCCATACACGGTCAAATTTCGAACAAATTTTCTTTTTAAAATCAGAAAGTTCGTTATTTTTGTGATCCGATGATGCCACCATTGATTTTCGAAATTCGGCCGACCAAACCTTCATGGCATTTTTTTTTTCTATGACATTTCTCGCACGATTCTCCCATCGTTGATCTGAAAATCGTTTGTTTTTCTAAAAATTTCCAGCAAGTCGGATTTCTCAAATTTGTCTGCCGCACGAAAATCGGCTGCTGCTGCAGCCCACTGACAATGCGAAATACGAACGAAAAAATTCTTTCATACGATTTACGAAGAAAATTATTTTTCTAAATTCGAACCGTGTATGGCCGCCTTAAAGCGGAGCTCCACCCTAAAGTGGAACTCGCGCTGATCGGAACCCCCCCCCCTCTGGTGTCACATTTGACACCTTTCAGGGGGAGGGGGGTGCAGATACCTGTCTAAAGACAGGTATTTGCACCCACTTCCGGCCAAGCATTCTCAGGCAGAATGCGGGCATGTCGTCACCTCCCGTCACCCCCCTCCCCTTTGTGTGCTGGGAAAACTCGGCTCCCAGCACATAGTGGCAGCCAATCGGCGCCCGCAGCGCGACTCACGCATGCACCGTAGGGAACCGGGCAGTGAAACCCGAGCGCTTCACTTCCTGGTTCCCTCACCATGGATGGCGGGGGGAGCAGCAGAGTGACGAGCGATCGCTCGTCCTCTGCTACGGACGGCGCTGGACTCCAGGACAGGTAAGTGTCCTAATATTAAAAGTCAACAGCTGCAGTATTTGTAGTATTTTTTTTTGAGCGGACATCCGCTTTAAGGCTATACAAATGTCCCCCCCACTGTTATATCCTTGTAACTTCACTGGTTATATGCGACTGGTTATCTGCGACACGGCAGTTCTTGGAAGAAAGTGCCACGAGCCGAAGTCTGAGAGGGAGTTCTCTAACATTTAAATATCACAGAATTAATATTAAAATATGCTTATGTAGGTTTGAGGGATTCACGGCAGAATGGGGAAGTGATTTATGAATCTTCAAGCCGGACGGCTGTAGGTTTAAATCATGCGGGACATTTCTGGAGAGGATAAATCTGTCAAGCGTCGATGCAATTAAAATGGAGTTGTTCCACCTTTTCCAGCGCAGTAAAACAACTCGGCAATGTCAGACGGTTTAGGGAACTCAAGTTCTAGCAGTTCAGTCTTGTGTTTCGGCTTAGCCGGGTGTAAGCTGTTGGTGGGGGGGGGGGGGGGGGGGGGGGGGGGGGGGGATAAATGAAACCCACAAGGGCAGAACTTTGGGTTTTGCTGGTACAGTCTTCGGGGGTGTCATCTTCCTATCGGGTCTTTACTAACCAAGAAGGAGCATCTGTATATCGGGTTCCCCGACACTTCACCAATGGAGCCGAGTGATTTTGGAGAGATTGACTTCACAGCCAATTTCACTGTCGTCAAAATTCGGCAAATAGTTAATTCTCAATTTAACCAATTTAGCTAATTTGCTTTAAAAAAAAAAAAAAGGACGAACTACATATTTTATATTTAGAGGGATTTTTGTTGTTATTGTATTTAGCACTCAACTGAACTTGCAGTTCCATTCAGCTAAATACATTCCAAATGGTTCAAAACAAAATATGTGCAAAGTCTTACAGCATAGACATGTGCAAGGGGGTTGTGGCCGGTGTGCCTGAGAACACCCCCTGCACCAGGGTCAATGATAAGGCAGTACAGCCTGCCCTTCTGTACCAGACTCATGTCATATTGGTTCAAAAGGGAGACCCAGGCACCTGCCGAGCAGAAGGACCGGCTGTACTGCCTTATTGCAGATATCGATCCTCTTGTTCCTCCCCCTGCAGCACTGCTGGCTTCTCTTCCTCTCCAATGGCTGCGCTGCAGGGGGATCGGTGCTAGCATCTGCACCTCCATCAGTCCGTTTCTCAGTTTTAAATGTAAGACATCAAAGGTTTGTTTTTTGTTTAGAACCCTGATGTTTCACTAAAGCCCCCCAAAAGGGCAGTTAAAAAATGTATAACAATAAATTTCATAAAACCATGTAAAAAAAAAACATAGCATTGCGGCCGTGACATGTGTATACCCCTAGCCACCGCCTCTGTTGCTCTGTGTTTGAGCTTTGGGGTGCACACCTATGTCTTACAGTCTGTTTTCTTTAGATAACAACCACAGCCTGAGTAGAAAGCCTGTCCCTAGCCAGAATGCTGTAGAGAAGTACCCTTGCTCTTTGTGGAGAAGCAATGGTCTCCCTAAATAAGTCTGATATGCCTACTGTAACGGAATGTCCCGTGGGACCCAGAATCTCCCTGATGCCTCTTATGTGTAGATCACCCTGTGTCTCTAATAGGGGCACAGGGTGAATGAGAACCCCACTATGGTCTGTGCTAGTGAGATTTAATGCGGTATATATATTGTATCTATTGTGTGTGTGTATATATATTGTGTGTTGGCTGTTGTGTACTATAAAGCTTGCTGTGGTAATGAAGTCTGCTACTGTGATGTAAATTAATCTAGGATGGCTTCTAAGGATCTTTCATTGTGTTGTGCTAATTGACCCATTATTGGGTTTGTTTGCCGGACTGTGGAATGTCGATTGCTGTCTTGGGTTTGGGAATGGAATATCTTAAATGGCTTTAACCCCTGTCCCATTTGGGGTTCCGTTACACCCACTGTTGAGTCAAAACTAGAGCGCACCAGTTAGCAGGTACCAGGGGTTTTGCTGATTGAAGAGTTCTACAATATTTTACCTTCTCCTACAGCATTGCTTTCTCCTTTCACACCTCCCAACTTTTTGAGATGGGAATGAGGGACACCTATCATCAAAAGTATGCAGACATAGGACACACCCCCTTAAAGGAGAATTGTACAAAAAACAAGATTGGCTTTTGGGAATTTACAAATGCAGCAATTTAGAAATCTGATGAAAGGTTTAGCAATGGGAAACACTTTTTATTAGATAAATTATATAGATCAGACCAAAATGAGGGACAAATAAATCGAGGACAGTCTCTCGAAATCAGGGACAGTTGGGAGCTATGACATTTACGGTGCAGCCCTATTGATCTCAGTGGGCTAATTTGTCAGGAGGTGCCTCAAAAGCATCATGGCCGTGGCATGTGTACAGCCCTGTCAGTCTATATATGTCATTGTATATTGTATTGCCTGCCCCCACCCAGCTGACAGTGCAAAAGAGCTCCTTAGTAAAGGAAGTGGTTCATTTAGGCCAGGCATGTCCAAAGTCTGGCCCGCAGGCCAAATGCGGCCCCCCTGTTGATTTAATACGGCCCCCCTGGGGATTTGGATATATATTGTTTGTAGCCCCCCAGGGCCACAAAATATATATACCGTATTTATCGGCGCTGCCTTGGAGGGGACAGGGAGGGGGCAGTACGAGCGCCGTCAGATTACATGAAGGGAATCTCCTGTTTACTCAGCAGCGTCTGTATTGGAAGTCCCGTCTCCTGGGATGCCATTGGATGACTGTTCTGTCTATCATAGGAGGCGGGACTTTTGTATTAAAGAGGCCACAGAGTAAACAAGAGATTCTCCTGTTTGTACTCTGTCGGCACTCGTCCTGCCCCCTCCCTCTGCCCTCCGAGGCTGCAGACGGGCATCGATCAGGCTCCACTGATGGCAATGGTGAGGCTGCATTCATGGCACATGTGAAGCTGCATTTAAGGCACATGTGAGGCTGCATTGGTTGCAATGGTAAGGCTGCATTCATGGCACATGTGAGGCTGCATTTGTTGCAATGGTAAGGCTGCATTGGTTGCAATGGTAAGGTTGCAATGGTAAGGCTGCATTCATGGCAATGGTAAGGCTGCATTCATGGCAATGGTAAGCCTGTGTGTGTGTTATACGCCAATAAATACGGTATATCCAAATAACACACCCAAGCTCATCCTTAGTCCTGAGCAGCGCTCTGGGATTTGTTGGGGTGACAAAAGAGATATATACAGTATGTCCAAATAACACGCCTGAGCTCATCTCTTCACCACACAGCCACAAAGGCAAGAGAATTCTTGTTGGGCCGTGTATTAGTTGCTCGGGCAAACACACTTAGACCAAATTTTTAATGCTTCAAAGAATGTCAGGCAAAATAGTCGGCCCTCACGGATGTTCACTTAATTAAATCTGGCCCTCTTTGAAAAAAGTTTGGACACCCCTGATTTAGGCCAACATGGCCCAAACAAAATATTGAGAACCATAGGATTCCTGGAGTTGGGCTTTAAATGTCCATATAGGGCAAAGCAACAGCTTCTTTAAGCCAACCCTCCTAGGTGATTGTACTTACCATCCCTTCACTCCCACTGGGGAAGTGATATGACCCAGTATTTTGGGGGTAGGATGGAGCAGCACTGGTACTTTCAGATGGGAGCCAAGAGACAGTCCTCATCACTGTTGTGACTTGTCCGAGTCCTCATTAGTGATGAGCGGAATACGCCATATTCGATTTCGCGAATATATAGAAGAATATTCGCGAATATTTATTAATATCGAATATTCGTGATATTTTATCAAAAAACAAAAAAAATTGCGAAATTTCGCTAGTGCGAATGCGAAATTAATTGCTAAATTCTCGTCAACACGCGAAAACGGAGATCATTTCCTGGATTACTAAACTAATATGCACTAAACACTAACTCTACTTACACAAACTTTTTTTTTTTTTATACACAAAACAGAAGGGCAGAGAACTCATTTGCGAATATTCGTAATACGAATATTCGCATTGCGAATATTCGGCAACATAAAAGGATCGCCTCAGCTACTCGGCCCAGGGTCTCTAATCATACCAGCAATGCTTTTAGACGTCGATGGAGATCACTAGGATGTGATCTGTTTTAAAAATAAATTTGAAAAAATATGAATATTCGCAATAGCGAATATTCACCGCGATATTCGAGTTATTCGCGAATACTCGAATATGCAATATTCGTGAGCAACACTAGTCCTCATCACTCTTGTGACTTGTTTGAGTCCTCATCGCTCTTGTGACTTGTCCGAGTCCTCATCGCTCTTGTGAGTTGTCCGAGTCCTCATCGCTCTTGTGAGTTGTCCGAGTCCTCATCGCTCTTGTGACTTGTCCGAGTCCTCATCGCTCTTGTGACTTGTCCGAGTCCTCATCGCTCTTGTGACTTGTCCGAGTCCTCATCGCTCTTGTGACTTGTCCGAGTCCTCATCGCTCTTGTGACTTGTCCGAGTCCTCATCGCTCTTGTGACTTGTCCGAGTCCTCATCGCTCTTGTGACTTGTCCGAGTCCTCATCGCTCTTGTGACTTGTCCGAGTCCTCCTCGCTCTTGTGACTTGTCCGAGTCCTCCTCGCTCTTGTGACTTGTCCGAGTCCTCCTCGCTCTTGTGACTTGTCCGAGTCCTCCTCGCTCTTGTGACTTGTCCGAGTCCTCCTCGCTCTTGTGACTTGTCCGAGTCCTCTTCACTCTTGTGACTTGTCCGAGTCCTCATCACTCTTGTGACTTGTCCGAGTCCTAAACACTCTTGTGACTTGTCCGAGTCCTAAACACTCTTGTGACTTGTCCGAGTCCTCATCGCTCTTGTGACTTGTCCGAGTCCTCATCGCTCTTGTGACTTGTCCGAGTCCTAAACACTCTTGTGACTTGTCCGAGTCCTCATCGCTCTTGTGACTTGTCCGAGTCCTCATCGCTCTTGTGACTTGTCCGATTCCTCATCGCTCTTGTGACTTGTCCGAGTCCTAAACACTCTTGTGACTTGTCCGAGTCCTCATCGCTCTTGTGACTTGTCCGAGTCCTCATCGCTCTTGTGACTTCTCGTCTTTTCTCCTGAGGCAAAGATAGACAGCAAAGATAGACAATTATGTGCAGCTGCCTGTGCTGATACTAAAGTGTTTTACCCTATACAGGTTCACTTTAAACGTCCTATTTATGAATACAGTTCTGGCTGCGTAGACCATTCTATGCTTCAACTGCAAACATGTCCACCCCAAATTGGTCCTCGTGAATAGTAGAAATAACTTGTAATGTAATTTTCGGAGGAGAGCCCCCGCACAGTAGTACAGAAGCGCGGGGCTGCGTGTTGTTTTACTGATAAACATCTTGGCAGAAACACGGGAGGAGGAAGCAGAATTGCTGAGGCAGATAACTGGAGAAAATTGAGTTGTTCCTGAAGAAACACGAAACATTGGCTTTATTTATAACTATCTGAAAGAAGGTCTGTCTTGGGCAACTCACAACTAAGAATCACATTCCAACTTCCACCCTCCGAGTGTTATTTTCCAGTTATGGACTCAAGTTAAATCAGGTAATCTGGGTGTGGGTGCAGGCCAGTCTAGTTCCTCCACCCTAAACTCTCTCATCTGTGTCTTTATGGACCTTGCTTTGTGCACTGGTGTGCAGTCATGTTGGAAAAGGAAGAGGCCGTCCCCCAGACTGTCCCCACAAAGTTGGAAGCATGAAATAGTCCAAAATGTCTTGGTATGCTGACACCTTAAGAATTCCCTTCACTAGAACTAAAGGGCCAAACCCAACTCCTAAAAAACATCCCCACACCATAATCCGACAGCTGGCTCCTGACTTGTAGATCGAGATTTAGCCAGCATGCAGAGTAACGCAGGAAGCGTCTGTAAAAAGTTCTCTCTCATGTCACGCTGCTCCCCGGTGACCCCTCCTCTCTTCTCGTCCATCCCAATTAGCTTGCGACATCATCTGGGATGGACAAGAAGAGAGGAGGGATTGCCGGGGAGCGGCGTGACATGAGAGAGAAATGATTACAAATGCTTCATGCGCTAGTCTGCGTTTACCTAGTATAGTAAACGCTGTGCCCGATGGACCCTGATGTGGCCCAATGTGCCCTGATGTTCCCAATGTGCCATAATGTGCCCTGATGTGCTATGTGCCCTGATTTGCCCTGTGCCCCATGCCCTGATGTGCTATGTGACCTGTGTCCCGTGCCCTGATGTGCTATGTGCCTTGTGCTCTGATGTGCTATGTGTCCTGACGTGCCCCGTGCCCTGATGTGCCGTGTGCTCCAACGGCCTGTACCCCGGTGTGCTGTGCCTTGATGTGCTGGGCTCTGTACCCTGATGTGCTGTACCCTGATGTGCTGTACCCTGATGTGCTGTACCCTGATGTGCTGTACCCTGATGTGCACTGTACCCTGATGTGTTGTGCCCTGGACCGTCCTGGATAAAGTGCATCTAATATTTATTTCTTATTTTATCAGTTTGAAAAAGTCAACAAAAAAAAGAGATTTATTCTGATGGAGTTCTACTTTTTAATTACCAAACTTTCCAACTTGTCTCGAAAACTCCTTAGAAAAGTGCTGAAATATTTAGCACCGGTTTTGTTTCGATATGTTGTTCTTTGGTTCAAAGAATGTATTCTTTCAAGGAGAAGGGAAGTCAGACGCCAATTATTTAAGAAGCCTTCCGCTAGAAAACAGGTCTGTACCATGGGCTGGTTGGTGTAAGACTTGTTTGAAGACTAATTAAAGAGTAAGAAAAATGCTTTTGCTCATTACACCTTCTTGGCGGCTGTCTTGGTGATGCTTGGGTGTCCCTCCAGTTTGGTTTACTTTCTTTTTTAAACTGTCGGTGAACAGATCCTCATTAAAATTCATCTCTGGAATCACTAATTGGGATGGCACTGTGTTAATAGGCTGGTTCCTCATTTTAATTTTTGTGGACAGGCTGGGGATGTAGGCAAACTTTGTAGAAATATGTAACATTTAACATGGGACTTTGTTCATAAGAAATCAATCTGCACTCAGATTAGCCTCCACATTTAAGAATAAAGTCCCGGATTCACAAAGCACTTACACCGACGTATCTCCAGATACGCCGCATAAGTACAAATATGCGCCGTCGTATCTGTGCGCTGGACCCACAAACTAAGATACGCCTAAAAACAGACTTCATCCCACCGACGTAACTTGCCTACGCTGGCGTAGAGTGGGCGCATATTTAAGCTGGACGCATGTGGCGCTCCCATTGATTTTCTATTCAAATATGCAAGTGAGGGAGATACGGCGAATTACGAACGTACTTGCGCCCGGCGCATGATTTAAGCGGTTTGTGTAAGTTTTATGTTCGGCGTAAAGTTATTCCCCATAGATGAGGGGCAACCCATGCAAAGGTATGGACCAGGGAACACAAGCCTACGTATTGTACGTTGGACGTCTGTGAATATGGGCCGACGTGGGTCTGGCTGGGCGTAGGTCACGTTCACGGCGTACACAGTGATCCGGTGTATCTTGGGCAGTTGTTGCGGTGTGGTTGTGAGCATGTGCACGGGGATACGTCCACGTCTTGACGCATGCGCAGTTCATTTGTCTGGTGCCCGGCCCATCATTTGCATGGGGTCACGCTTCATTAGCATGGATCAAGCCCACTTCCACCTACTTCCACTTACGCTAGCTTACGCCTAAGAAATATACGCTACGCCGGTGCAGAGTTGGGAGCATTTGCTTTGTGAATTCCATGCTTGCCTCTCTGCGCTGCGTAGGCGTAGCGTAAAAGAGATACGCTACGACGGCATAAATGTGCGCCGATGTATGTGAATCCGGGCCAAAATGTCTTGATGGTGCAAGTAGTGTATGGATAACACCTTATAACAGAGTGAGGCTTGACAAAAAAGCAGAGATGCCTTAAAACATGTAGCCACTCCCCAAGAGGTCCCCCGGTGTGTGACATCATCCATTGGGTTTCCCAGGAGTCTCCTCCCAGCCAGGAAGTGCTCTAAACTAGAGGTAGACCGATATGGGTTTTTCTCTGGCCGATATATGATGCGGCCGATATAATGCCGATTTTTTTCTGGCCGATAATTATGCTATATATATATATATATATATATATATATATATATATATATACCGTATATATATATAGCATAAATATCGGCCAGAAAAAAATCGGCATCATATCGGCCGCATCATGTGTGTGTATATATATATATATATATATATATTTAAAAGTCAGCAGCTGCAGTATTTGTAGCTGCTGACTTTTATTTTTATTTTTTTGGTGGAACCCTGCTTTAAAGGGGTTGTAAAGGTAAATGTTTTTTCACCTTAATGCCCCCCCCCGAACCCCTGTTTTTTCATAATGAATAAAGTGACAGCGCAAATTGTAAACTCAAAATACCATACATCAATACATGTGATAAATATATAAACTCAACAGCATACATCAATACATGTGAAAATAGTGCAACAGTGCTGAATTAAGGTGCATATGAGGAAAAAGTCCAAACAAAGTGCAACAAATATTCCAACAAGTGCAGTAATTATCCGTAATGGTGAAGAAGAATAAAGGAGGATGCCCACTGATCCGAGAGTTGTAAAGAAAGACACCCACACACCGGGTCTGGTCTCCCAGAACTCTCACCTTAGGTAGGTATACCAAAGCATCAAACAGATCCTTTCACTGGCAGTCTCCCGGAGGATCCTGGTCACCACCACGGATCGATGGAAAAGTGAATGCCTGCGGTCTCAAAGGACAACATAGAGGGGGGGGGAGAAGAAGGAAGCCTCCAATCGTGTAATATCGTTGGTACTCCGTTTAATAAAAGTAAAAAACACACTTACAATGGATAAATGAAAAACGAGCCTGTAATACAGCAACAGCCGCAGCGCAGCACAGGAGGCACGTCACTCGATGCACGTCTTTTCCCTACGCGTTACGACACTGTGTCACGTGTCTTCATCTGGGGTATTCTATTGGCCGTGTCAGAGTTCGTTTTGTTTGTCTGGACCGGAAGCTCCGCATCCGCCATATTTCCGTAGTCCACTAAGACTAGGTACGGGATGCGGAAGCTGTTTTAAGCCAATACGGACAAACTGCTGGACAACAGCTCGTCTGCCAAGCATTATAACATAAAACCGTGTGTATAAGTAAAAATAGTATTCCAAACTTATAAAAATAAACATAAAATAACCGGGACCATCTCATGTCAGTAGACAGAATTTCCTACTATAATTGCTCCGCCTTTATATGTCGCCATCTAGCGTCAGTATATGCAATCTATATACAATTTTTAAATCGAGTTGAATATCTCTGTCAACAGATGTGACCCAGAGAAATCCCTGTTTGGGACGATCGTGCATCCAAAGGTCATGTGTACATATCGATTAGTTCCACAATATTGCAACTAGGATTCTATATGGTTTGTGATTATAGGAATTCCTATGTGTTCACAAAGGGGAACCCTATTCATACCAGATATATACTGTTAGAGGTCCGCTTTATATTTGTAGTAAAAGATACAGTAAATATAAACGTAAAAATAAAAATAAATATATAAGAGTAAAAATTACAATATAAAATAAAGTTAAAAATAGACCTCTAACCAAGACATATGGAAATTCTACATATAACTATATGTGTTCCCTAAAAATTACTTAAAAAACAATTTAAGTCAAAGTCCACATTTAACCCCCCCGGGGTAAGAGTTCTCATTTTATGGATCCATTGGGACTCTTTCTGGCTGATAGTCCTTATTTTATGACTACCTCTCCAGTTTTTTGTGTATTTGTCTATCCCCCAAAACTCCAAGCATGTGGGATCCTTATTGTGTACTTTCTCAAAGTGTCTTGACACATTATGCTTGGAGGAACCTTTAATAATATTTTTTACATGTTCTTTAACACGTACTTTTAGAGCTCTTTTTGTCCTACCAATGTATTGTAAATTACAACTACACTGTAGGACGTATACAACTCCTTCAGTATAGCAGCCTATGCATTCCTTGATGTCAAAGGATTCTCCTGTGTTTGTAGCTATAAACTGTGTACGTTTCTTTTGGGGTTTCCTGGTTTTAACACATGCAAAACAACTTCGACAGGGAAAGAAACCCTTTCCTATCATAAATGAAAAAGGAGGTTTCGGTGGAGGATCCACAACAGACTTCACCACTAGATCTTTGAATGTAGGGGCTTTTTTGTATATGATCTGTGGTTTCTCAGGGAGTATAATGCAAAGATCTTTGTCATTCTGTAGGATGTACCAATACTTTTTGATGATCTTAGCTACATCTTTATGTTGAGAGTTGTAGTTTAATACAAGAGCAGGGGCTTTTTGTTCTCTCAATACCGAGGTCTTTCCTTGTAGCATTTTTGATCGATCTAGTAAACCTACTTCCCTAATTTGGTTCTTGATGAAGGATTCATCATATCCTTTATTAGTGAAGCGTGTCCCTATTACTTCCGCCTGACTTATGTAATCTTCATCCTTCGTGCAATTCCGCTTCATTCTGACTAGTTGTCCTCTTGGTATATTGAGATATTCAACTCGATTTAAAAATTGTATATAGATTGTATATAGATTGCATATACTGACGCTAGATGGCGACATATAAAGGCGGAGCAATTATAGTAGGAAATTCTGTCTACTGACATGAGATGGTCCCGGTTATTTTATGTTTATTTTTATAAGTTTGGAATACTATTTTTACTTATACACACGGTTTTATGTTATAATGCTTGGCAGACGAGCTGTTGTCCAGCAGTTTGTCCGTATTGGCTTAAAACAGCTTCCGCATCCCGTACCTAGTCTTAGTGGACTACGGAAATATGGCGGATGCGGAGCTTCCGGTCCAGACAAACAAAACGAACTCTGACACGGCCAATAGAATACCCCAGATGAAGACACGTGACACAGTGTCGTAACGCGTAGGGAAAAGACGTGCATCGAGTGACGTGCCTCCTGTGCTGCGCTGCGGCTGTTGCTGTATTACAGGCTCGTTTTTCATTTATCCATTGTAAGTGTGTTTTTTACTTTTATTAAACGGAGTACCAACGATATTACACGATTGGAGGCTTCCTTCTTCTCCCCCCCCCCTCTATGTTGTCCTTTGAGACCGCAGGCATTCACTTTTCCATCGATCCGTGGTGGTGACCAGGATCCTCCGGGAGACTGCCAGTGAAAGGATCTGTTTGATGCTTTGGTATACCTACCTAAGGTGAGAGTTCTGGGAGACCAGACCCGGTGTGTGGGTGTCTTTCTTTACAACTCTCGGATCAGTGGGCATCCTCCTTTATTCTTCTTCACCATTACGGATAATTACTGCACTTGTTGGAATATTTGTTGCACTTTGGACTTTTTCCTCATATGCACCTTAATTCAGCACTGTTGCACTATTTTCACATGTATTGATGTATGCTGTTGAGTTTATATATTTATCACATGTATTGATGTATGGTATTTTGAGTTTACAATTTGCGCTGTCACTTTATTCATTATTAATTCACTTGGTGCTGTGTATGCATTTTTGTGCTTGCTGCATATTGTTTCTGACTCTAGATAGACCTGTGTAGTAGCGCAGAAGCCACGACTTGATTTATTTACCCTGTTTTTTCACCTTAATGCCCCCCCGAACCCCCTTTTTTTCTTACCTGTCCCCTCGAAAGTCCCGTGCTCGTCCACGTGATGCTCTTCGGTTCCCAGCCTGGCCGTTGATTGGCTAGGCTGGACGAATTGATAGCAGCGCAGCCATTGGCTGGCGCTGCTGTCAATCACAGCGGATGACGCAGGGCCGAGTGATACAGTCAGCGGCTATGGGCGCTGCTGTATCATGGGAGCGCGCTCGCAAAAGCTTTCCACCATCGAGCTTGCTCGCATGAAGGTGGAATGTTTTGCGAGGAGGAGCCGAGACAGTTGCCGAGGGACCCCAGAAGACAGGGTTAGGGGACACTCTGTGCAAAACAAGCTGCACAGTGGAGGTAAGTATAACATGTTTGTTGTTTAAAAAAAAAAAAAAAACCTTTGCCTTTCCTTTAAAGTGATATTAAAGGCTTATTGTTTTAAAAAAAATTCAAATAGACAAACGTGTCATACTTGCCTTCTCTGTGCAGAGCAACCTGAATCCTCCTCTTCTCGAGTCTTTGCCTGGCTTTCCCTACTGCCGAGTGCCCCCAGAGCAAGCAGCTTGCTTTGGGGGCACCCGAGCAGGCTCGCTCCTGAGCCACTGCTCTGCATGCCCATTCACGCACAGAGCCGCAGCTCAGCCCCGCCACCTCTCCTTTCCTCATTGGCTCACTGGCTGTGACTGAGGAGTGAGAGTCCCTGGAGAGCCTCGGCTCTCGGGCTGGATCGCAATGGGGCTCGGGTAAGTATTATGGAAGGGGGCTGCTGCATAGAGAAAGTTGTTTTTTTTTTGCATTGAATGTATGAAGGTAAAAAACCTTGAGTCTTTAGAACCACTTAAAAAAAATGAATTCAGCCACCACATCTAAGGGCTGTAAACTGCATAAAAAAATATATTTGCTCTTGGATTTAGTTATCCCTAACCATGACATTGTTGGGTGATATTTTGCCTTGGAATCTCAGGCTTGAACTTCTACAGCAGCAGCATGGAGTGTGCAGTTCTTTAGCATCCGCATTCCATGCGGCTTACTAACTGTCTTCTTCAGCTCCCAAGGACGTGCCGGCTGTCATTATCGGCCCCGCATACATACGATGGTGACAATACTAAGCTGCAATGCTGCTCATACATCATGTAGGAATAATGCACTGCTCTGAGATTTCATCAAAATATGCCGAGAGATTATTGTAGAGTTCATTTTTTCTTAGTTGGCCCCAGAGCTCTTCTGTACAAGCGTCTTCAAACCCCCCTGCGATTTTATACTTCAGAAGGAAGAGCTGAAAGAAATGCTGGAATCCCCCCTGAGTCCTATTTAATGGTGACAGCGAGCAATATTTACCTTCCACAGTCTGAGACAGGATTTGTTTGTTTATATGTGCGGGTAAATCCCCTGATCCCGTCTGTCATCTCTAGTCTGTGTCTGCCCCGTCCTTGTCTTCCTCTGTCACCCCTTCGTCATCCCTTCAAACTTCTTCTTCTCTTTCTCTCCCTCCCCTTCTCCCCTCTTTACCCCTCTCTTTTCACTTTCCCTCGTTTCCTCTATTCCCTTATCTAACCCTGTTTCTTACTCTCTGTCCTCATTTTTTTCTTCATCCCATTCTTCCTTTTCCTCTCCATTTCTCTGTCCCTCTTGCTCTTTTCCTCTTCTCCTCTGTTTACCTCTTCCCCTTTTCCACCCTGTCTCCTTTCCTTCTGCAATAGAAAGGATCATCATCTCAGCTTAGAGAATTGTCTCTCTTCAATAGAAAAGTGGATGACTAGGAGTTATCTTAAACTCAACAATTCCAAAACAGAACTTCTTCTGTTTCATGCCAGTCGCAAGAGTCAACTGGCAACAACCTGGACACCTCCATCCATTCTGGGCCAGATCATCACCCCTAGCGCCAAAGTTAAAAGTCTCGGGATCATTTTTGACACCCACATGACAATGGACGCACAAATAGGGTCAGTAGTCAGTGGATCTCACCATCTGCTGCGCCTACTACGCAGGCTTATTCCATTCATTCCCAAAGAAGACGTACCAGTCGTGGTGGGAACAATTGTGAACTCCAGACTGGACTATGCAAATGCCCTCTACCTCGGACTCCCAAAGTACCAAATCGCTCGTCTGCAAGTCGTACAAAATACGGCCGCCAGACTGATGACTGGGAAAAAACCCTGGGAATCAATCTCACCGTCGCTGAGATCCCTTCACTGGTTGCCAGTAAAAGACAGAATTGCTTTTAAAGCTCTCTGTCTGACTCATAAATGCATCCATGGAAAAGCCCCGCAATATCTTTGCGATAAAATAGAAGCCCACAATCCCAATCGCATTCTGCGATCCAGCGACCAAAATTTGGTCAAAGTACCCAAAGCCAGATTCAAGTCCAAAGGAGAAAGAAGGTTTGCGGTCCAAGGTCCCAGACTTTGGAACGCTTTACCAACCAGCATTCGGTTGGAGGAAAACCACCTGACCTTCAGAAGACAGATTAAAACTCTGCTCTTTTGATGTCAAGAAAGACTGAAACAACAAGCGCCCAGAGGCGATTTGGTTCGCATGTGCCGCGCTATATAAGTTTCTCATTCATTCATTCATTCTTCTCTCCCTTTCTTCCTCTACCTTCCCCTGTGTCTCTCTGCCACTTCTTCCCCCCTTCTTCCTCTCTCTCTCTCTCTCTCTCTCTCTCTTTTTCTCTCTCCCTCTCTCTCTCTCTCTCTATCTCTCTTCCTCTCCCATCCCATCCTTCTTTCCTTCATCCTCTCTCCAGGCTCTCTGTTTTTCTCCATTCCCTCATCTTTTATTTTCCTTGTTCTCTCCCTTCTCTTTTTTGATAGCTCCCTATTCTCACTCTCTTCCTCACTCCTTCACTCAATATCTGCCTTTCTTTCTCTCTCATTATCTTATCTCCTTCTCCTCTCCTTCACTTCACTTGCTGTGTCTTTCTTACGCTTTCCCTACTTCTTTCCTAATCACTCTGTCCCTACCCCTGTCCTTGTCTTTCTCTATCACCCATCTCCTTCCCTCTATTCTTCTTCCTCTGTTCTTCTCTTCCTCTCCCCCATCTCTATTTTCTTCTCTTCAACTATTCCTCCCTGTGTCTTGCTCACTGTCTTCCTCTGTCCTTCTTTCTTCCTCATCCCCCTTTCTTTGTCTTTCCTCATTTCCCTCTCAATTTCTCTGCCTTCCTTCCTCTTCCCCTCTCGTTATCCTTTTCCCTTTTCCATATTGACTCTCTCGTTCTCCCCCTCTTCCTTTATCTTCTTTTGCCACTTCCTTCCAAACTTTCCTCCCTTTAGCCCCCTCTCCTCTTCCTGTCTCGTGCACACTCTCCCAATCCTTCTCTTTCATCCTCCTCTTCCTCTTTCTCCTTTTACTCTTTCTCTCTCCTTCTCTTTTTTGATATCTCCCTCTCTCTCCCCCTCCATTCAATTTATCCCTCATTTTCTCTCTGTACCTTCGTCTCTCTTATTATCTTACTCCTCTTTCCCTTCTTAACTTTCCTAATCACTCTATACCCTTTTCCTTATCTTCCTCTATCACCCCTCTCCTTCCCTCTGTTCCTCTTCCTCTCTTCTCCTCTTACTCTTTATTTCTCCACTTCTGTCTCCCTCTAGCCTTCTCCCCTCTTTTCTTACTGTCCTTCTTTTATCCTCATCCACATCTCTTTGTCTTTATCTCTCCTTCTTTTCACTTTCCGTTTCTCTGTGTTTCTTCCACTCTCCCTTTTCATCTCTCTTGCTCTTTCCCTCTTCCCCTTTCTTTACCCCCCCCCTCCTTCCACACTGTTTTCTTTCCTTCTCTCGCTCTCTCTCTTTTCTGCTATTGTCTTCTTTATCTCTGTCACTTCCTTCCCCACTTTTCTCCCTTTAGCCCCCTTTTTTCTTCCTCTCCCCATCCTTCTCTCCTTCATCCTCTCTTCCTCTCTTTCTATTTATCCATTCCCTCCTCTTCTACTTTCCCCCTTCTCTTTTTTGATATCTCCCTCTTTCTATATTATCATCTTATCACCTTCTCCTCGCTTTCTCGTCTTCTCTCTCCTATTCACTCTGTTTTTACCTCTTTCCTTATCTTCCTCTATCACCCCTCTCCTTCCCTCTATTCTTCCTTCTCTCTTCTCCTTTTCCCCTCTCTCTAACCCTCCCCCTCTTTTATTCTCTCCCTCTACCCCCCCCCCCCCATATGTCCCTGCTCTCTTTCTTCCTCTTTGTGTTTTCTTCTTCATCCCCCTTCCTTTCTCTTTTCTCTTTTTTTCCCTCTCCGTTTTGGTCTTTCTTCCTCTATTCCTTTCCATCTCTCTTGCTCTTTCCCTCTTCCCCTCTCTATCTCTCCCCCTTTTCTACACTGTCGTTTTTTTCTCTCTCTTCCTCTATCTTCCCCTTTGTCTCTGCCACTATCTTCTCCTCCCTCCCTCTACCCCTTTTTCTCTTCTTCCATCCCTCTTGCCCTCTCCTCTCATCCTCCTCTCCACCATCCTCTCATTCTTTCTCATTACTCCTCTTCCTCTTTTACTTCATTCTGTCATCTTCCCTTTTTCCTCTTTATTTTTCTCTTCTCCCCTTCTCTCTTTTGATATCTCCATCTTTCTGTCTCTCTCACTCTCCCCCTCCTTTTTCATTCAGAGCCGGTTTACACCACATGCAGTTTTTCTGCATCAAAAATGCACAGACAGTAGTTTACATGGATTCCAATAGCAAAGTTCACACCATTGTAGTGTGTTCCAGTACAGTCAACAAAAGTAGAATTTTCTTTATGTAAGGAACACACTACTGGAACGCATCAAAAATGCACCAGAACACATTACACCAAATAAAAACCAAAAAAAGGAAAATTAAGAAAAATGTAAAAAAATCAAGAGGAAAAATGTACTGGAATACATTAACAATGCGTCACAAATGCACGTGCAGAAGTGCATCTAAACTGTATTTCTGTGGTGTGAACCAGCTCTCCATCTCCACTCTTTCTGTACCTCCTATCTCCCTTATTATCTCATCTCCTTCTCCCCTTGTTCTTTCCCTTCTCTTGCTCTGTCTCTACCCCTTTCCTTATCTGTCTTAATCACCCCCTGTTCTTCCTTCTATTTATCTTCCTCTCTCCCTCCCTTCTTCTCCCCTTTGTCTCCCCTTCTTTTTTCCAGAATCTTGTCCCCTTTTCTCTTTTCTGTTCTCATTTCTTCATCCCTCTTTATCTTTATACTCTTTCCCTCTCCATGTCTTCTTTCCTTTCTCCCTTTCCTTCTCTCTCTTATTCTTTCCCCTATCCCCTCTCTTTTTCTTTCCCTCCCCCCCCCCCTTCTTTCCTTTTTCTTTTGGTACCTTTATCGCATCTTCCTATCTTCTTACTTTCCCTTCTCTCTTGCCCCCTTTTTTTATCTCTCTTTTTCTATCCCTGTCCTCATCTTCCTTGATCATTCTTTCTCCTTCCCTCTATTCTTCCTCTCTCCCTCTTTAAATTCCTCTCCCCTTTTTGTTTCTCTTTTGCTGTTTTTCTCTCTTCCTCTATTTCCCCCTCCCATTCCTTTTTTTCCCTCTCTGTCCTCCCTTCTTCATCCCACTTCCTTTATTTCTTTCTCTGCTCCTTTTACTCTCCATTTCTCTGTCTTCTTTCCCCTCTCCCTTCTGTCTTTATTTCTCTCTCTCTCTCTTTTTCTCTCTGTCTCTTTTTCTCTCTCTGTCTCTCTCTCTCGGTCCCTGTCTGTCTCTCTCTCTCGGTCCCTGTCTCTCTCTCGGTCCCTGTCTCTCTCTCTCTCTCTCTCTCTCTCGGTCCCTGTCTCTCTCTCTCTCGGTCCCTGTCTCTCTCTCTCTCTCGGTCCCTGTCTCTCTCTCTCTCTCTCTCGGTCCCTGTCTCCCTCTCTCTCTCGGTCCCTGTCTCCCTCTCTCTCTCGGTCCCTGTCTCTCTCTCTCGGTCCCTGTCTCTCTCTCTCTCTCGGTCCCTGTCTCTCTTGGTCCCTGTCTCTCTCTCTCTCGGTCCCTGTCTCTCTCGGTCCCTGTCTCTCTCTCTCTCTCGGTCCCTGTCTCTCTCTCTCTCTCGGTCCCTATCTCTCTCTCTCGGTCCCTGTCTCTCTCTCTCTCTCTCTCTCGGTCCCTGTCTCTCTCTCTCTCTTGGTCTCTCTCTCTCGGTCTCTCTCTCTCTCCCCCTCCCTCTCTCTCTCGGCCTCTGTTTCTCTCTGTCTCTCTCGCGGTCTCTCTCACTCTTTCCATTTTCCTTTCTTTTATCTTGCCCCCTTTTCCACACTGTCTACATCAATCCATCTCTACCCCCCCCCCCTCTCTTCCTCTAGATTCCCCCTGTCTCTGCCACCACTCCCGTGTCCCTCTCTTCCTTCATCTACCCCCTTCTTCTCTTCTTCCCCCTCTTTCTCCCTCGTTTTCCCTCTATCTTCCTGTGTCTCTTCCATTCTCATCCCCATTGCATCCCCAGTCTTTCCTGCTATCGCCTCTGGACTTCTTTCTTTCATCCTCCTTTCCTACCTCTGTTCTTGTGACTACTTCTTCATCCCCTGTCCCCTATACCCTTCTCTCGTTCCCCTTTTCTTTATTGATACCTCCCTCCTTCTCTCTCTCTTTCTCTCTCTCTCTCTCTCTCTCTCTCTTCTTTCAATCCCCCTCCGATCTCTTCTCTTCTCTCTATTCATTCTCTCTCATTTTCTTACTTTGTCTCTTTCCTCTTTTCTCTCTTGTCCTTTTCCCCTCTATTTTCTCCCATTAACATTCCAGCTGGTCACAGAGGAGCCCTGACTGCGTTCCAGGTCCCCAAGCTGTGACAATGCTCTTTCTCCTGCGCTGTGCCTCTCGCTGGCTCCTGCAATGCAGTGATGCCATTGTGAGCTGTAACCCAAGGTGGATTGAGAACCTACTGCGTCTAATGTTCATCAGCCAGAGCCATAAAGCTGTTGTCTTGCTGAGGTAACGCACGCCTGTTATCCATTTTCCTCTCTAGCTTCTAAAATAGGAGGTAGAAGAAGCACTTTGGCAAACAGCTTGAGACAATGTTTTTCGCACCTCGGAGAAGAGGCAGGAGAGAAACGGAGGAGATCAAACACGAGTCATGGGGTATCGTTCCTCTAGGCTGTGACACGGGTTCACAAGTATGTTTCTGGCTCCATTTTAATGTTCTTGTCTAGCTGTTACAGCGCGTTTCGGGGAATGGAATTTCATTTTACAGCTTCAATCAGAGCAGAACAGAAAACGATAAGGACAAGTGGAGAGCGCCTTTATTCTTCTGCAAGCGTTGTTACTGGAGGTGTTTAATTTCGCAAAGTTCAAAGCCCCTGACTGCCGGCATTCCTGAAATGAATGGTGCTCTCAGTGTCATCATGGAAGCTCTAGAATTTGGAGACTTGTGCAGGCTTGTTACCTTCAGGCGGACCATGATAAAATGACTAGTATGGGCTGCAAATATCCTACTAGGAAAAAAAAAAGCCTCGCCATCCAAAAATAAATATGTGTAATATTTCCTCAGATCTATTTGGATGATGCTGTATAACCAATACAACATATATTTGTCAAGTATAACTCGGGGTAAAAATAGATCCAGTTTGGTGGTGCCATATAACCAATACAGGATACATAGCTTAAAGATTACTAGGGTAGCAGTAGATCCAGTTGAGTAATGTCATATAACCAATACAAGGTACATAGCTCAAACATACAGTTCCTAGTGTACGGCCGCGTACACACGATCAAATCTATCTGCTGGAAACGGTCGGCCCGACCGTCCCAGCAGACAGATTCGATCGTGTGTACGGGCGAGCCGACGGATTTGGCCACCCGACAGATTTCAAAGCATGCTTTGAAATCTGTCGGCTGGGAACCCGTCCGCCCGACATGTCTGCTGGTTAGTACGCTAACCAGCAGACATGTCTTCTCGCACACGCGCCGAATGGTTTCGACGCATGCGCGGAAGTGTTTTACTTCCTGGTGCGGTGACGTGGCGGCGTCACCGCCACATCACCGCGCCGTCTGGCGGCGGGGATTTTGGTTTGATCGTGTGTACACGATCAAACCAATATGTCTCCAGCAGACAGATTTGTTCAAATCGGTCGGCCCGACCAATTTGAACAAATTTGTCTGCTCGTGTGTACGCGGCCTAAGAGTAGATCCAGTTGAGTGATGCTATATAACTAATACAAGATGCATTGCTAAAACATTACTAGGGTAAGAGTAGATCTAGTTGGGTGATGCAATATAACCAACACAAGATACATAGCTAAAACATACAGTACCTAGTGTAGGAGTAGATCGAGTTGAGTGATGCTATATAACCAATACAAGATACAGTACATCATTACTAGGTTCGCAATAGATCCAGTTGGGTGATGCCATATAACCAATACAAGATACATCGGTAAAACATAACTAGGGTAGGAGTAGATCCGGTTGGGCGATACCATTTAACAAATACACGTTCCATTGCTCGAACATGACTAAGATAAAAGTAGATTCAGTTGGGTTATGCTATATAACTAATAAAAGATGCATTGCTCAAACATGACTAGGGTAAGAGTAGATCCAGTTGGGTCATGCCATATAACCAACACAAGATGCATAGCTAAAACATACAGTACCTAGTGTAGGAGTAGATCGAGTTAAGTGATGCTATATAACCAATACAAGATACAGAACATTGTTCTATCATGACTAGGTTCGCAGTAGATCCAGTTGGGAGATGCCGTATAACCAATACAAGATACATTTGTAAAACATAACTAGGGTAGGAGTAGATCCGGTTGGGTGAAACCATTTAACCAATACAAGTTCCATTGCTCGAACATGACTAAGATACAAGTAGATTCAGTTGGGTTATTCCATATTACCATTGCAAGATACATTGCTCTAACATGACTATGGTAGAATTGCATCCAGTTGGGTGATGCCATTTAACCAACACAAGATATATTGCTCAAGCATACAGTTCCTAGGGTAGGAGTAGATCCAGTTGGGTGATGCTATATAACCAATACAAGATACAGTACTTTGCTCTATCATGACTAAGTTCACAGTAGATCCAGTTGGGTGATGCTGTATAATTAATACAAGATACATTAGTCAAACATAACTAGGGTAAGAGTAGATCCGGTAGAGTGATGGCCATATAACCAATACACGATCCATTGCTCGAACATGACTAGGATAAGAGTAGATCCAGTTGGGTGATGCCATATAACCAATACATGATCCATTGCTCGAACATGACTAGGGTAAGAGTAGATCCAGTTGTGTGATGCCGTATAACCAACACAAGATACATAGCGCAAACATACAGTACTTAGGGTAGAAGTAGATCCAGTTGGGTGATGCTATATAACCAATACAAGATACAGTACATTGCTCCATCATTAAATTAGGTTCACAGTAGATCTACTTGGGTGATGCCGTATAATTAATACAAGATACATTGGTCAAACATAACTAGGGTAGGGGTAGAACCAGTTGGGTGATGTCATATAACCAATACAAGATCCATTGCTTGAACATGACTAGGATAAGAGTAGATTCAGTTGTGTGATGTCATGTAACCATTGCAAGATACATTGCTCAAACGTGTCAAGGGTAAGAGTAGACCCAGTTGGGTGATGCCATATAGCCGACACAAGATACATTCCTCAAATATACAGTACCTAGGGTAGGAGTAGATCCAGTTGTATAACCATTGCAAGATACATTGCTCAAACATTACTAGGGTGGGAGTATTTATTACAGCGACTTATACAGTGCCACCAATTTATGCAGCACTTTACACATATACATTGTACATTCAGTCCCTGCCGTCAAGGAGCTTACAATCTAAGGTCCCTAACTCACATTAAGACATATACTAGGGACAATTTAGACAATATTTAATTAACTTACCAGCATGTTTTTGGCGTGTGCGAGGAAACCAGAGTACCTGGAGGAGACCCACACAGGCACAGGGAGAACATGCAAACTCCATGCAGTGTCATGGTTGGGATTTGAGCCGGCGACCCTAGTGCTGCCAGGCGAAAGTGCTAACCATTTGCCAGTTGAGTGATACTGTATATGGTTCTATGAGCGCATTGAGGCCTTCGGGTAATGACTGCGCTCCCAATAAGCATTTTTATAAATAAATAAACAAATACAAGATACATTGTTCAAACATGTCTAGGGTAGGGGCAGATCCAGTTGAGTGATGCCATATACCCAATACAAGATACATTGCTCAAACATAATTAGGGAAGGAGTAGATCCAGTTGGGTGATGTTGTTTGCCAAATACAAGATACATTGTTCAAACATATCTAGGGTAGGAGTAGATCCGGTTGGGTGAGGCTGTATAACCAATACAAGATACATCTCTAAAACATAACTAAGGTAGAATTAGAACCAGTTGGGTGATGTCATATAACCAATACAAGATCCATTGCTTGAACATGACTAGGATAAGAGTAGATTCAGTTGTGTGATGTCATGTAACCATTGCAAGATACATTGCTCAAACGTGTCAAGGGTAAGAGTAGACCCAGTTGGGTGATGCCATATAGCCGACACAAGATACATTCCTCAAATATACAGTACCTAGGGTAGGAGTAGATCCAGTTGGGTGATGCTATATAACCAATACAAAATACAGTACATTGCTCTAACATGACTACGGTAGGAGTAGATGCAGTTGGGTAATGCTGTATAACCATTGCAAGATACATTGCTCAAACATTACTAGGGTGGGAGTATTTATTACAGCGACTTATACAGTGCCACCAATTTATGCAGCACTTTACACATATATATTGTACATTCAGTCCCTGCCGTCAAGGAGCTTACAATCTAAGGTCCCTAACTCACATTAAGACTAGTGTTGAGCAGAATACGCCATATTCGCTTTCGCAATATTTCGCGAATATATAGGAGAATATTCGAGAAATATTCGTAAATTTCGAATATTCGTGATATTTCATCCAAAAAAAAAATTGCGAAATTTCGCTAACGTGAAATTTCGCAAATGCGAAATTTATTGCGAAATTCTCGACCGCGCATGCGCGCGGACAACACGCGGTCGCGAAAACGGCGATCATTTCCTGGATTCTTTGCCAGTGTATATTCGGATTGCTATTTAGTGCTGCCCTGCGAATCTACTGCTGCCCTGCGAAGCGAAGATGGTGGGGAGTAACTTTTCATCCAGTGAGGAAAAACTGCTGATTACTGTAAGTAATTTCACCACTTGTTATTTCATTATCTTTAACTGCATTTTAGACTAGTTAAAAAGTTAGGATGCAAGATCAGATATTAGTATTTCCCAAACAGTGTGTTTCCAGCGGTTGCAAAACTACAACTCCCAGCATGCCCAGGGTTGCCACCTTTTGTTCATTTCAAACCCGAACACTTCAGCGTCGCACAGCAATTTTTTGTCTTAGTTTGCATAGATGTCGCTATTAAATAACATTTCTAACCATATGAAATTAATCATAAAAGTTCCTCTTTACATCAGAGTCCACAGACTTCCCCTTTTACATCAGAGTCCACAGACTTCCCCTTTTACATCAGAGTCCACAGAGTTCTCCCTTTACATTACAGTTCACAGAGTTCTCCCTTTACATCAGTGTCCACAGAGTTCTCCCTTTACATCAGAGTCCACAGAGTTCTCCCTTTACATCAGAGTCCACAGAGTTCTCCCTTTACATCAGAGTCCACAGAGTTCTCCCTTTACATCAGAGTCCACAGACTTCCCCTTTTACATCAGGATCCACAGACTTCCCCTTTTAGATCAGTGTCCACAGAGTTCTCCCTTTACATCAGAGTCCACAGAGTTCTCCCTTTACATCAGAGTCCACAGAGTTCTCCCTTTACAACAGAGTCCACAGAGTTCTCCCTTTACATCAGTGTCCACAGAGTTCTCCCTTTACATCAGTGTCCACAGAGTTCTCCCTTTACATCAGAGTCCACACAGTTCTCCCTTTACATCAGAGTCCACAGAGTTCTACCTTTTACATTAGAGTCCACAGAGTTCTACCTTTTACATTAGAGTCCACAGAGTTCCCCTTTTACATTAGAGTCCACAGAGTTCCCCTTTTACATTAGAGTCCACAGAGTTCTCCCTTAACATTAGAGTCCACAGAGTTCCCCTTTTAAATTAGAGTCCACTGAGTTCCCCTTTTACATTAGAGTCCACAGAGTTCTCCCTTAACATCAGAGTCCACAGAGTTCTCCCTTAACATCACAGTCCACAGAGTTCTACCTTAACATCAGAGTCCACAGAGTTTTCCCTTTACATCAGAGTCCACAGAGTTCTCCCTTTTACATCAGAGTCCACAGAGTTCTCCCTTTTCATCAAAAAGTGAAAAGAAACAAACATATTATTTTTCATATGTAAAGATAGGGATTAAAAAAAATAATCTATTGTACAGGGCCAGTGTAAGGCTCAAAAAATTATTATAGTGGTCAGATGAATAGCAACTCATTTCTCCCCTATACGTCTATCCTGTGATGTTACTCATATATACATAATTATGCAAATGATAATGGCTGCTATATTTATTCCAAAAAGCTGGTGACCAAAATGGCAACATATAAAATCTGTCATGTTACCACTGTCAGTGATTAATAAGGCGAGAATGCTTCCAATTATTGAATACCATACATTTACGTCATATATCCATAAGGGTTTAAACAAAAGTATTATAATATACTTTGTTCTTCATCTTGCAGAGGTTCCTGCAACATGGTTACGACCTAATGAGGTGCCAGCAGGATAAACAAAAAATCGTCCAGTCCGTATTGGAGGAATTACATGAGTTTCATGGCGGGTCACATGACCACATGGCCATTCTCAAAAAATGGTCAGACTTGAAGAGGCGCCACATGGACCGGGTCACACAGATCCGCGATGAATTTCATCCAGGTAAGTTATTGGTGACAGTCATGTAAGGTGATATGTAATTAACCTTAGGGCAGATGTTGTTAACCCAGACGCCATGTTGTGGTAACATATATCACCACCGAAGGTATTCATAGTACTGTTGAAAAAAGACATTATTCCATCAAGTTAAACCATGGAATTAAAGTGGTGGTGTGGTGGGTTTCAAGGGGAAAGGGTGGTATTTTATAACTCAATTACCACTAAATTCCTGTGCTAGGCGTGGGGTTATCATAGTAATCACGTGTACTCCATCAGGCCCTTTTTTTAACATGAGATCTTCAGAATAATACAAAGGAAACACAAACAGCTAATTTTACCATGGTGGCAGCCCAGCTCACACTCAGTCCCCTGTAGTGCCAGCAAGACCCTTTAGTATAACATTATCCCATTGGTTAACTGTCTATATAAATAAATGTGTATTCATATACAATACAGCAGAGTACACAGAATGTGCATATGTTATTAGAAATCATTTTTACATATATAAACATTGTGTTATTATAGGATCTCCTCTACCATCTGTGCGCCCCAAGCGCACAAGGCGACAGGCCGCAGAGGAGGAGGAGGAAGAAGAGGAGGATGAAGAGGAGGATGCAGAGGAGGAGAGGGATAAGGAGCAGCCAGGGCCCTCCGACTTACCACCCCCAGCTCCTGAGGAGCTGCAACTTCCCCCCACCCAACCTCCTGGTGAATGCCATGATGCAGAAGAGGAGCAGGAGGATGACACAGCGCCTGTGATGACCATCAGTCAGGAGGGTAAATATGTGCACAACGATTAATGACATTTCAACAATAAGATGTAGATATAAAAAAGTACAGTATTTAATCCTAATTTTTTTTTTCTTATATCCTAACAGTTTTGAAAGAGATTCAGGAGAAATCCTATGTCATGGAGAGGACCAATCAAAAAGTCCTGTCCAATCGGCGCAAAATAAAAAAATTGGACCTCGAGAATGAACAGCTGTTACAACAGCAGAGAAAAAATTTCAAGGAGCTGGCTGAGATTTACAAGCGCTTGAAAAAATCCATGTAAATATTTATATTTTTGGTTATTAAACCTGTTATTCTTTTCAAATGTTTCCTTTCTTATTGAGATTCTTAGGTCTTTCAACACATCTAACTTCACATCTAACACATCAACATCAACACATCTAACTTCATAATAACCTAAAAACATTTCATACTATTATTTTATTTAACACAAATCTAATAAAAAACAAAATACACGGACACAGACACTACTAACACAAACTAAACTGTTGAAAAATTACTATAACAAAAGCTACAATATATACATATATACATATATATATATATATATATATATATATATATATATATATAGATATAGATATAGAGAGAGAGCGAGAAAGAGAAAGAGAGTGCTGATTTGCTCTTGCAGATAGGCTAAAAGTTGCAGTAAAAAGGCCACAAACCAGGGTTTAACATAACGTTCAGTCATTTAGTCACACTTGCTGTTTGTTACGATCCGGTCTGGTAGCTTTTAGCGGATGCTGTTTGTGGATCCGCTGTGACAGAGAGGTCATGAAGCATTACTCAGCATGAAGGCAGCAGCAGTAGTATTCAAATATAAAGTAATTATCACACACACAACATTTACAAGCAGTAGTGGTAATAGTACTAGACAGCATCTAAACACTTGGGCAAGACTTGACAGCAGCAGTAGTGGTAATTGCAGCATATAGTGCCAAAGAACTTGTCACATAGGTATCTGAGCACTGGCAGCAGCAGTATAGTAGTAACAGTACCCAATAAAGTGTTGTATCACTTGTGGAAGAGGTGGCAGCAGCACAGCAGCAGCATTGGTAATTGTAGCATATAGTGCCAAAGAACTTGTCACATAGGTATCTGAGCACTGGCAGCAGCAGTATAGTAGTAACAGTACACAATAAAGTGTTTTATCACTTGTGAAGAGGTGGCAGCAGCACAGCAGCAGCATTGGTAATTGCAGCATATAGTGCCAAAGAACTTGTCACATAGGTATCTGAGCACTGGCAGCAGCAGTATAGTAGTAACAGTACACAATAAAGTGTTGTATCACTTGTGGAAGAGGTGGCAGCAGCACAGCAGCAGCATTTGAAATTGTAGCATATAGTGTCAAAGAACTTGTCACATAGGTATCTGAGCACTGGCAGCAGCAGTATAGTAGTAACAGTACACAATAAAGTGTTGTATCACTTGTGGAAGAGGTGGCAGCAGCACAGCAGCAGCATTTGAAATTGTAGCATATAGTGTCAAAGAACTTGTCACATAGGTATCTGAGCACTGGCAGCAGCAGTATAGTAGTAACAGTACACAATAAAGTGTTGTATCACTTGTGGAAGAGGTGGCAGCAGCACAGCAGCAGCATTGGTAATTGTAGCATATAGTGCCAAAGAACTTGTCACATAGGTAAGTGAGCACTAGCAGCAGCAGCAGCATAGTAGTACCAGTACACAACTAAGTGTTTTTTTCACTCGTGGTCGTGGAAGAGGTGGCAGCAGCATAGGAGCAGCAGCATTGATAATTGTAGCATATAGTGCCAAAGAACTTCACACATAAGTATCTGAGCACTGGCAGAAGCAGCAGCATAGTAGTACCAGTACACAATTAAGTGTTTTTTTCACTCGTGGTCGTGGAAGAGGTGGCAGCAGGATAGCAGCAGCGTTGATAATTGTAGCATATAGTGCCAAAGAACTTGTCACATAGGTAAGTGAGCACTGGCAGCAGCAGCAGTGTAGTAGTACCAATACACAACTAAGTGTTTTTTTCACTCGTGGTCGTGGAAGAGGTGGCAGCAGCATAGGAGCAGCAGCATTGATAATTGTAGCATATAGTGCCAAAGAACTTGACACATAAGTATATGAGCACTGGCAGCAGCAGCAGTGTAGTAGTACCAGTACACAATTAAGTGTTTTTTTCACTCGTGGTCGTGGAAGAGGTGGCAGCAGGATAGCAGCAGCGTTGATAATTGTAGCATATAGTGCCAAAGAACTTGTCACATAGGTAAGTGAGCACTGGCAGCAGCAGCAGTGTAGTAGTACCAGTACACAATAAAGTGTTTTTTTCACTCGTGGTCGTGGAAGAGGTGGCAGCAGGATAGCAGCAGCGTTGATAATTGTAGCATATAGTGCCAAAGAACTTGTCACATAAGTATCTGAGCACTGGCAGAAGCAGCAGCATAGTAGTACCAGTACACAATTAAGTGTTTTTTTCACTCGTGGTCGTGGAAGAGGTGGCAGCAGCACCAGCAGTAGTAAGAAAGTGGCAAATCTCACAGACAAAAGGTAACAGCACCAGTATGAGTAATATATCGGTACATAATCACTCAGCCTTTTGGCATTAGCAGTAGGAGCCCATATAGTGCCAAAATTACAAAAGCTTGAAATTGCATTAGCATGGTGATTACATTTGAAAAGCAGAATGACACAGGCCTTAAGTAGCTGTGGCACCGGGTGGAGTTTTTGGGTTGTGTTTTGCACGCCACAGGCTTTTCAAAAAAACAAAAAAATATCCACCTTCTTCCCAGCAGCAGCATAAGGAAAGGGAGATGCACTGTGATGTAAGGGAGAGGGGGAACTCCACTTCTGATGGTGGGGTAGGATGGTGGGGTGGCCTTTGACATCGAATGTAAGGGGAGGGGATGCGCTGGACATATAATATTACAGATATAACCGGCCCTTTTGAGGGCAACCATAATGCTGATGCGGACCACGATGAAATTGAGTTTGACACCCCTGGTATAAAGAGATAGGAGAGGTATTGGTAACTGACAAGGGACCATTCAGCGCCCTGAAGCGACGGCGGGTGCCAGAAAGTCACCGCCGATCCAGGACTCATTCATTTTGATGAATGTGAGTCTGTCCACGGAGTCTGTGGACAGACGGGTCCTCTTGTCCGTGACCACCCCACCTGCCGCGCTGAATGTCCGCTCAGATAGTACGCTGGAGGGGGGGCAAGACAATAACTCCAGCGCATACTGAGCGAGCTCGCGGCAGGTGTCCAATCTGGCAACCCAGTACTCCATGGGGTCGTCGGTGCTCATACTGTCAGAAGCACTGACGGACCCCATGTAGTCTGCCACCATGTGGGCCAGCCGCTGGTGGTGATGGCTGCTGCTGCTGCTGCTGCTGCTGGTACTGGGTCGCTCAGTTTGCATGAACATCCTCATCTCACCCATTAGGTCCCCTGCTCGGCTGCTGATGTTGCTGCTGGGTGCAGCCACCTGCTGGGTGAGATGAGGGGGGACAACTGGAGGCCGGGGACTTGCCTGCTCCAAACGGCTGACTAGGCATGCCTGCAGTTCCTCCATCCGGGGCTGCCTCCGTCTGGCTGGGAGGAACTGCTCCAGTTTCCCCTTAAATCTGGGATCTACAAGGGTGGCCAGCCAAAACTCGTCCCTCTCCTTGATGGCTTTAACCCGGGGGTCCCTCCTGAGGCATCTCAGCATGTGGGCAGCCATGGGGAAGAGCACAGCCCGCTGTGACTCCTCATGGCTGCCTGGGTCCATGACGTCCGCTTCCTCGTCATGGAGGCGCTGCTGTTCGCGGTCAGTCATGCCAAACCCCCGGACTATCGGTGCCCCCAACACCGGCTCTCCCTCCTGACCAGGCCCTGACTCCAGGACGCCACCAGTCACCTCCTGATCATCATCATGATCCTCCTCCTCCTCCTCGTCCTGGGCCTGGTCTTGGTGGAGCAGTGTTGCCTCCTCCTGCTCCACCAAGGCACTCTCCCCAGCTCCGAGCAGGCGATCTAGTGCCCTGTCCAGCAGGAACACTATAGGGAGCACGTCGTTGAGGCCGACATGCTCCCTGCTCACCATCTTGGTCGCCTGCTCAAAAGGGGCCAACACATGGCAGACCTGGTGTATCTGCCCCCACTCCAGACTGGTGATGTACGGGAGTGTGTGTTGTGATGGCCCGCCAGTGCCTTGCTCCAGCAGGTACTCCTTCACCGCCCTTCGCTGCTCCCACAACCTCTCCAGCATGTAGAGGCTGGAGTTCCACCGCGTCACACTGTCCACAATCAGCCTGTGAAGGGGCAGGCTGTTGTCCCGCTGCAACTTTGACAGGGACGCGGTAGCGGTTGGGGAGCGCCTGAAGTGGCTGGCAATCCTGCGTACCCTTAGCACTATGTCACTCAACCCGGGATAGGTGCGCAGGAACTTCTGCACCACTAGGTTGAGGACATGTGCCAGACAGGGCACGTGTGTCAGACTGCCAGCCTGGAGGGCGGAGAGGAGGTTGCTGCCATTGTCACAGACAACCAGACCTGCTTGGAGCCTTCGGGGTGTCAGCCACTTCTGGACCTGAGCCTGAAGTGCGCTCAGCACTTCTCGTCCAGTGTGTCTCCGTTCCCCTAAACTAACAAGCTGGAGCACGGCCTGACAGCGCACGTGCCCCACACTTGAATAGCTACGGGGGCGCTTGCTGGGAGGCTCAGCAGCTGCGGAGACAGTGGCTTGAGGGAGACCAGCACTTCTCCCCTGGACACCCCGGGGCGGCACCACAAAATCAGATGCCGCCAATCCCTCCCCGGCGCCTCGGAGGGAAACCCAATGGGCCGTGAAGCTTATGTAGCGCCCCTGCCCATGCCTGCTGGTCCAGCCATCCATTGTCAGATGCACCCTGTTGCTGACAGCATGATCCAGCGACAGGGTTACATTCTGCACAATGTGCTGGTGTAGGGCAGGGACACCAGTCCTGGCAAAGAAATGGCGGCTGGGGACACGCCATTGGGGTTGGGCCTGCTCCAACATCTGCCTGAAGGGGTTGCAGTCCACTATGTTAAAGGGAAGCAGATGTTGGGCAATAACCCTTGCCAGGAGCCCATTGAGGGAACGCACACGTCGGTCTGAAGGGGGGAAGGGAGTGTTGCGTTCAAAGGCGTCAGAAAGAGACGCCTGGCGCCGGACGGCAGTGCGGGACACCGAAGAGGAGGGTGATGATGTGGAGGTCTGGCTGTCGGTAGCAGTACCTCTACTAGAGGGAGCGGGGGGGCATGACCTGCTGGTAGCCGATGAAGCTGTGGCAGGGGCTGCTGTACCCTGCACACTTGTGGTGGTGGCGCTGCTACCACCAGCACGCTTCATCTGGTCATGCTCCTGCCAGTGATTAATCCGCAGGTGCTGGTTGAGTGCCGTGGTACCCACCCGAGCCAAACACTTCCCTCTCTTCACCTTGGCACGACAGAGCTGGCAGATGGCTACTGTCGGGTTATCTGCTACCAAGGTGAAGTAGGCCCAGAGAGGTGACTTCAGCGTCGCCCTCCTGTCAGATGGGGTGACGCTGACTTCCACCTGCTGGGACTCGGTGCGCACAGGTGGAGCTGCCTGCTGCTGCTGCTGCTGCTGCTGCTGCTGCTGACACCTCCTGCTGCCATCACCAGTGGAGACCCTGACGTTGGTCTCCCTGGTGACCTGGCGCACCGTTTCCCCAGGGTGCCTACCTTCCTCGTCGTCACTGATGCTGTGAACCGACGAGGCAGGTGGCACCCATGTTGGGTCACCCTCCTCTTCGCCCCCAGATATGTCAGACCCAGGGCTGACATGTGGTGGTCTGAAGGAGACATCTGACATGGAGCCGCTAGCCTGGCTCCGATGTCCCCTCACAGACGCATGGGTCTGACTAGGTGCTGGTGTTTCCTGCAGAAAACCACCAGCACCACCATGAAGGGAGGTCTCTGGGCTACTGACAGCCAGTACCCCATCCTCCTCCTCCTCCATTAACCCTTCAAAAAGGTCCTGACCATCAGCACATAAATCAATGTCTGCATGATCGAGGGCCTCCCCCAAGATATCCATGTCACTTTCACCATCAAACAGCATGAGGCTGGACTCGCTGGGGCTGGGTACTAAAGGCACCGGTGTACTGATGGTGGTGGTGCTACTTGGTGATGACTGAGTGGCACTGCTGTGCCCCATGTACTCCACCACTGCTGGAGCCTGTGAAGGCAATATCGGGCGGCTGCCCGAAGTAAAAAACTCCCGGATGAGGCGGACTCCCCTTCCACCCGATCCTCTACCAGTAGTAGGGGCGCGAGAGGTACCCCGTGCTGGCAGCGACCCAGCACTGGGAGTAACTCCCCTACCCCTGCTGCCACGACCACGGATGCTGCTCATGCTGATATGGGGGGGTGGGTAAACTTTATTGGGGGGGGGGGTAAATGTGATAATAGAAAAAACAGGCGCGCAGACAAACAACTAGTAGCTATGCCACTAAACAACAATTAAACGAAAGGTAAATTTTTTTAAATTTTTTTTTTTTTTTAAACTAACTAACTGACTGACAGACAACAGACAAAAACTGACTGGGCAACGAATAAGAGCAATAAAGAAACTAATATAGATAGAACAGTGACTCTGCTAACACAGCAGAGCCAGAGATCTGAATAAACTAAAAATAACTTTTTTTTTTTTTTTTTTTTTTAATATAAAACAGATAACTATCTAACTAAATAAACACACTAAACTAAGCTAGCTAGCTTACAGAGGTGTACAAGTACACTCAAACCTATCTATCTAACACTAAATGAAACTGGAACACAAACACACAAATAGTAGCTTTAAAAAAAGCTGTTTGGTCTCTTCTTGCTTTTAAAAAAGCAGTTTAGAAATATAAGCACTAGCAGCTGCTAATACTCAAATGAACTGAACACTGAACAGGAGCACAGAACTGAAAGGCACTGCAATGCTGATGCAATATAACACAGAGCACAGAAACACTTCTCCCTCTATATCCACCTTGTGAATCTGCAATGAGCACATGCTGGCACTTAGTTTATATAATGGTCGTGAGGCAGCTTCCTATTGGTTGATGTGGAGGTTGCTAACCTCTGACACCTGTGGAAATGGAACTCTGATTGGCTGTGATGTGAATGAAGGGCGGGGAAAAAAATCGCGCGATATTGCTATTGCCGAATATTCGCATTGCGAATATTCGGCAGCATAAAAGGATCACATGCGCTACTCGGCCCAGGGTCCCTCTAATCATACCACCATTGCTTTTACACGTCGATGGAGATCACTAGCATGTGATCTGTGTTAAAAAAAATTTGAGAAAAATCCGAATATTCGACATTGCGAATATTCGGCACAATATTCGAGATATTGCGCGATTTCTCGAATATGCAATATTCGAGCCGAATATTCGCAATTCGAATATTCGTGAGCAACACTAATTAAGACATATACTAGGGCCAATTTAGACAATATTTAATTAACTTACCAGCATGTTTTTGGCGTGTGCGAGGAAACCAGAGTACCTGGAGGAGACCCACACAGGCACAGGGAGAACATGCAAACTCCATGCAGTGTCATGGTTGGGATTTGAGCCGGCGACCCTAGTGCTGCCAGGCGAAAGTGCTAACCATTTGCCAGTTGAGTGATACTGTATATGGTTCTATGAGCGCATTGAGGCCTTCGGGTAATGACTGCGCTCCCAATAAGCATTTTTATAAAAAAATAAATAAACAAATACAAGATACATTGTTCAAACATGTCTAGGGTAGGGGCAGATCCAGTTGAGTGATGCCGTATACCCAATACAAGATACATTGCTCAAACATAATTAGGGAAGGAGTAGATCCAGTTGGGTGATGTTGTTTGCCAAATACAAGATACATTGTTCAAACATATCTAGGGTAGGAGTAGATCCGGTTGGGTGAGGCTGTATAACCAATACAAGATACATCTCTCAAACATAACTAAGGTAGAATTAGAACCAGTTGGGTGATGCCGTATAACCAATACAGGATACATCTCTCAATTGTAACTAGGGTAGGAGTAGGTATGAGTGTGATTATAGGGTTTTTGTTCCCCCCCAAATTTTATTAAAAGCTGGGAAATGTTGCCATCTTGGTGAAATTAGTTGGAATCAATTGTGGCTTTTAAAGGTGCAATGGGATTTAAATGGCTCCTGGGGGTATTGGCAGATTAATTTGCCAATGTATGGCAGAAGAGCCTCGGTGAGATCAGTAGCATTGAGATACAACAAAGGTGAAAACAAATTGTGCATGAAGAAAAATGGAAATGATCATACACACGGCTTTAACAAACTAAATGATTAGGGTCTGCCTTCACTTTAATATACCCCTTAGCAGTGTCAGGAAAGGGTCCTTTAATACCCACGGTGAAAAGGCCAAAGTGTGGCCCCCCACTACTTCAGAAGCATAGGTTGCAAGCCTTGCCTTTTTTGTGCCCCCATCTAAGGCAGCCATCTCTTCTGCCCACCCCTTGGACTTGCCTACCCTTCAGTACTCAGCAATGCACCGGTAATACATAAACCTATACAATTATATATACAATATGTAAACTCCCAGTGCCCCGTGTGTTAAAAAATTACAAAACAATTTGTGGAATGTCTCAACATATGCAAACCAGTAACAAATAGTTCATAAAAAACCCAAAGATAGCCAAGAACGTGATGAATGACTTCTTGCACCTTCAAGTTTGATCCTTTCTCCTCCAGAGGTTTGGAACTCTGCTCAGTCATAGACATCTCATATAAACGGTCTGTTAACATCCTCCCCGTTATTTGGGGTTGCAGTCTACAGTATACAGAAAATCCTTCGGCGCTGGCAAAATTGGCATTGCATTTATTTCACAAAATAAATATCAATCATAATGCAATACTGTTTTGTTTTTTAAATAAAAACAAGTGGACCTGTCAAGACTTTACAAGTCCTTAGTCCACTCCTGGAGGAGGACTTCCATCCCCTTCTAAAGGCTGGGGCTACCCTGCATTCCACCCTCCCTGGATAAGCGCCATCCATTTCGATGGCGATGACCTGCGAAAAAACATGGCACAGCACCCACCGAGCTGAGATGGCACACTAGGGTGCCTCAGCACCCTGGTTGAGAAATGCTGCTTTAAACAATACTGTACTTGCCAACATACAGTATTAGTCCCAGTCAATCCTGCTCATGGCCCACAGCTGACGCGTCCAACTTCTGGAGAGCTCTGCCAAACATATGCCCACTTTCCAGGTAGTTGCTCCATGCTCGAGATGACTCGAAAAGTTGGCACGATTTGGAGGGATCATTCAGAAGGTGGACAAACAACACTTACAGCCACAATCCTCTCAATTAATACCCTATAGATGTTTAGTAACCTGAAAATTAGTGAAGTGGTGCTCCCAGGATACACCATCAGGAAAAAGGACTGAGATGCATGACCGTCCCGGCAAATCCAGGACAGTTGGCATCTATGTAAACAAGATCCCACCTCCAGAGCAGTATAGGGAGGAGGATGTTCACTGATAGCAGAAAACAAATGCTCCTGCGCACGAGTGGATTACCAGACAGTCTATGTATCGTGATGTATCGTGATGGTTTATGTCACAGGCCTTGCTGCCCTCAAGGATAGGGGTATCCTAACAGTCAAAGAGAAAAAGAAAAAAAAGGCTCACCAGCCTTGTGCATTATCCTTAGGATATATTTTATTGAAAGTAGATAAAAGGAAAACTACTCACAAACATCAGTGGATATCTTGCAATGTAAATAGTCTCCAAACAGCGGCAATTGGTCAAAGACAGATGAACTCCAGATGGTCACGGAGGAGATAACAGGGACCACTGCCGACTGACGCATTTCGAATGAATACCTTCTCCCTCAGAGCCCCAGAAGGCTGTTCACCAAGGACTGGGAACTTACAGAAAAATGATTCCCAGGACACATCCTGGGGCACAACATAATCAGGTGACAGCATAATCGGGACAGAGAACTGAGAACTGGGACCATCCTGGAAAATGGTGGACAGTTGGCATCTATGTAAACAAGATCCCACCTCCAGTGCAGAACAGGGAGGAGGATGTTCACCACCAATGACTGGGATCTTACAGGAAAATGATTTCCAGGACACATCCCAGAAAACAACCTTATTCGGTGTACCCAGGACACAGCATCATTGAGACAGAGGACTGAGATGTAGGACCATCCTGGAATATCCAGGACAGTTGACATTTATGTAAACAAGATCCCACCTCCAGTGCAGGACAGGGAGGAGGATGTTCACCATTGACTGGGATCTTGCAAGAAATCAATTCCCAGGACACATCCAGGACACAACATCATCGGGTGACGGCATCATTGGGAAAGAGGACTGAGAACCAGGACCATTCTGGAAAATCTGGGACAGTTGGCATCTATGTAAACAAGATCCCACCTCCAGTGCAGAACAGGGAGGCGGATGTTCGCCAATGACTGGAATCTTGCAGGAAATCAATTGCCAGGATACATTCCGGGAACGGTGGCGTTGCTAGGTGGCAATGTGACGCAGGCTTTTTTTGGGCTAGAACGTGACCTACCTGACCTACATACACTGACGGTAGTTACCTACTTACACTGACCTACCTTACATACACTGACCTACCTGACATACACTGACATACACTGACCTACCTGACATACACTGACCTACTTACACTGACCTATCTACACTGATACACTTACACTGACCTATCTACACTGACCTACCTGACAAACACTAACCTACCTGACATACACTGACCTACCTGACATACACTGACCTATTTACACTGACCTACCTGACATACACTGACATTTACATACTGTCATGAACGTGGTCGACCACCAGGTGGCGCTAGCGGCACTACGGCGCGCACGGGGGCGCCGGGAGCGCGAATTCGCGGCAAATTGGCGCGCGCGCGTGCACGCGCAATCGCGGGAGCGGCGCGCGGGCACGTGCTGGCGCCATTTTGGCGCCAATCCAGGCTATTTAAGGGGGCTCATCCTACAGCCTCTTGCTGCCCGATCGTTAGCGTTCCTGTTGCCCATCTGAGACCTGTTACCTGTTGACGTCTGTTCCCATGATCCCGGCTCGTCTCTGACCCTTCTGATCTCCGCCTGCCCTGACCTCCAGCCTGTCTGACGCTGCCTCTGCCTTACCCTTTAACTGATTGTTGCCCGCCTGCTGCTGACCCGGCCTGGACTACGACTCCGCTATTGCTCTATCCACGAACCTGATCCGTCTGACTGAATCCGACCCGGCCTGCCTGACCCTACCTGCATCCGTACTACAGTACACCTCCCTCCTGCCAACGGCTCCAGTCATCCGCACTAGCTCCTGTTATCTGTCAGCACCAGAAGTACAACACACCTTCCTCTGGCTAACTACTCCAGCGATCAGCGCCCAGCACTACAGAACACCTCCCTCCTGCCGCCTGTTCCAGCCAGCTGCACCAAGCGCCTGAACCCAGTCTACCTGCTGATCCGGGTCACCTGTATCCAGCTCCCGCTGTCTACGGATCTGCTGTTCCAGCTCCTCTGACACCTTCCTGAGACTACAGGAGACCTCCGCAGTTCCTGCACAGCATCCCCGCCAGGCGCTAGTGCGACCCTGAACTCCAGCGCTTCCTGTCCACACTACCAGGGGTTCCGGAGTCAGGGGAGCAAGAGTGGCCACTCCCGCACGTCAGGCTCTGCTCTGTACCAGGTACGTGACACATACACATTATTACACTGTCTGATGGTTCTGACCTACCTCAGCTTAGTGGTGTCACAGCAGCAGGCAGTCATATCGTCAGAGAGCCCAGGAGCATGGCTGGAGGGGAGGAGAGCCCAGGAGCCTTGAGGAGAGGAGAGCCGCCCACCCGAGAGCCCAGCAGGGATGCGGCAGCAGCCGTATTGTAATTCCCGCCTTCTGGACCCTGCGCAACGCCTATGATGGACGTCCCATGTCCCATGGTTGTGGCATTGGACCAGTGGGACGTCCATCATAGGCGTTGTGCAGGCTCCAGAAGGCGGGACCTGCTATGGGACTCGGCCGCACTCGGCTACATTCGGCGGCGCTCGCGATCAGATCGATCCCGGCGCTTGCCACTCGCTTGGGGCTAATAATGCAGTCCTGCCACCGTGAGACTCTGGGCTTTACGGTGTCACATTCGGGGCTTCAGCCACGGCTAGCCACCCCCTTCTGACACCCCCTGCCCAGGAAACAACATTATTGGGTGTTTCCAGATCACAGCATCATTGAGACAGAAGACTGAGATGTGGGACCATCCTGGTAGATCCAGGACAGTTGACATTTATGTAAACAAGATCTCACCTCCAGTGCAGAACAGGGAGGAGGATGTTCACCAACAGTGTTGCTCATCTAACTTTAGAAAAGTAATTAGTTACAGTTACAAATTACTTCTCCGAAAAAGTAATTGCGTTAGTGACTCAGTTACTACATTGAAAAAGTAATTAGTTACTCAGCAAAGTAACTGAATTTTTTTTTAATATTCTACAATGCTTTGTTGAGAAGCAGATGACGGGCGCTTGCCAGGGAGCAGTGAGTTAATTCTCCAAGACAAAAGAATGACAGATCCTTGAGAGAAGAAAACCGGAAACAAATGGTGATCTTGTGTATATCCCAGCCTAGGTGCATCCGTCCCACCATGTATATCCCAGCCTAGGTGCATCCGTCCCACCATGTATATCCCAGCCTAGGTACATCCGTCCCACCATGTATATGCCAGCCTAGGTACATCCGTCCCACCATGTATATCCCAGCCTAGGCGCATCCGTCCCACCATGTATATCCCAGCCTAGGCGCATCCGTCCCACCATGTATATCCCAGCCTAGGCGCATCCGTCCCACCATGTATATCCCAGCCTAGGCGCATCCGTCCCACCATGTATATCCCAGCCTAGGCGCATCCGTCCCACCATGTATATCCCAGCCTAGGCGCATCCGTCCCACCATGTATATCCCAGCCTAGGCGCATCCATCCCACCATGTATATCCCAGCCTAGGCGCATCCGTCCCACCATGTATATACAGCTAATAGGACTTAAAACCCTTATCCATCTTCTACATATTACATCCAAATTATGAGCTGGATTAAAATAGATGTTTATAATATACATTCCCTTGACGTTTATGGAGTCTGTAATTTAAAATCTTATATTAGGCTTTATAATAATTTTCTATAGTTTATTGTTTATTATTTTATTTATCTTATATAAGCTTTATTAGATGCAAGGGATCTGGAATGGGGATGTCAGATTTTTCTTTGTTGTCTGATGAAGAGATGAAATCACTGACCAAAAATAACCTGCTGATCATTGGTCTGTATAGGTGTCCTGCACTTACCATGTTGACCACTAGATGTCGTTGTGTACACTGTGTTGTATAGGGAACGTTTGTTCTGTGGAACATTTTGTTCCGGCCATGTGTTCCCCGGATCATTGATCAGGTTGCGCACACCAGTGGATATCTTGCAATGTAAGTTGTGTGATCGATGTGAGTTGTTCCCCGGTGATAGGTCAGAGTGAGGCGGGTGGGGCTCATTGTATCCAGGGCTCCTTGCGATTGGGAGTTTTAAGACCACTGTGACAGGCCATCACAGCGGTCACATGATTCTAAAGCGGAGTTCCACCCATATTTATGTTCACAGTCTCGGCAGAAGCAATTACTCTGCTGCCATCTAGTGGCGGTAGATGTAATTGCGGTAATGCCGCCCAAGTAATGGGAACTGCAGTACCGTGAGGGGAAGAGTAATCGGGTAGATTACTCGTTACCCTCAAAAGGGGCTGCGTTAGGTAACTGCGTTTATTGTAACTCAGTTACTTACAACACTGTTCACCAACGACTATCATTGGGAAAGAGGACTGAGATATTCACCAACAGTAAAACGACTTTTGGAAGACCAGGCCAGGGATTATGGGTAATGAGCCTACAAAGCCTTTTTCCTTTTACTAAGAACACTCGGCAATCACAGCGGCCAACAGAATTTTTTCTTGTTTTTCAATCTGTTGGTGTTTTGATGTGTATTTTCAGGCTAGAAACTAACCGTGACAATTGCATTTAACTAGATACTGTCCCCCAAGGAAACCTCGCTACCTGCAGCGTTCGCTCGGCGGCCCTCAAAGCGCCTCTCTCTCTCGTTATCGCTTTGTGGAGCGAGCGAAAGAGAGAATATAAAAGAAAATTGATTTGATATGTTATATGAATTTCGATCACTCTCTAGATTAGTAAGAAAGCAAATTAAAGAAAAAGAAAAAATGAAATGAGATATAAAAATTCAGCCGTGCGGAGGTACATTGATGGGGATTGGGTGGAATGTCGTGGAGCGGAAGGGAAATGAATAAAACGAATTGAATGGAAGTCAATGGGTTTATTTTAACCGAATGTGTCGCACAACAAATGTGGGAGAAACCTCAGGTTGAAGCTTTACTGACTTCAGGGCCAAGTGCCGGTTAATCCGGTGTTGACACTTTCAGTAGAGGATAGTATGTTTCAGTTTCGGGACAAGATCATTCAGTGCCCAGGGCAAAGATGCCAAATAACACCCTGTGCGAATAAACTTATGTGGAGGAGGGGGAAAGAGAAAGCACAGTCTGCGACTCCTCCTGGCTCTCTCCTTGCTGCTTCCAGTGCTATCACTACTCCTGTCAGCCTTATAGTAGAAGGAACTTGTCGCCCCCCACTCCTACAATACACGCTGCGCCCAGGGCAATGGATCCTTCTGCTCACCCCTTGTCCTGGCTCTGGTAGGTTCTACATATCTGCCATGGTCTGTGGTCAATTGTCTGGGAGTCAAAGACTTATGAGCCGAGAAAAATGAAGTTCAATGATTCCGAGCATGCGTCAAATTGATTCAGAGCATGCGTGTTTTTTATGTGTGTCGGAATTGCATACAGAAGATCGGAATCTCTGAAAATAACTTTTCCCATCGAAATATTTGAGAACCAGCTTTCATTTTTTTTCCGACAGAAAATGTCCGATGGAGCCTACACACGATGCGAATTTCTGCCAAGCAATGTTCTATGTGAGCTTTTGGTCAGAAATTCCAATCGCGTGTAGGCTCCGTCGGACATTTTCTGTCGGAATTTCTCAAATTCTGATTCTCAAATTTTCCGATGGGAAAAGTTCTCGTTAGAGATTCTGATCGTCTGTATGCAATTCCGACTCACAAAAATTGAGAGCTGGTTCTCAAATTTTCCGACAGGAAAAGTTCTCGTCGGTAATTTTGATCATCTGTATGCAATTCCGACGCACAAAACAAAACACACATGGTCAGAATCAATTTGACGCTCGGAATCATCGAACTTTATTTTTCTCGGCTCGTTGTAGTGTTGTACGTCACCGCGTTCTTGCCGGTTGGAATTTCAGACAACATTTGTGTGATCGTGTGTATGCTACACAAGTTTGAGCCAAAATTCCATTGGAAAAAAATCTGCGGTTTTCTTGTCGAAATGTCTGATCATGTGTAGCATAACTAGCGGACAATATCGCTCACACGACTCACCTGGCTCCCACCAATAAAAAAAACAAAAAAAACAGTTGCTTGTTTACCACGGAGCCCATTTCCACTCACCACGTCGGGTGCTGCCACCGCCATCTTTGGTAAGGGAATCAGGAAGTGCAGCCTTGTGGCTTCACTTCCTGGTTCCCTACTGCACATGTGCAAGTCATGCTGCGCATTCCCATTGGTCCCTGCTATCTTTTGGGACCTGTGTGTCTCCCAGAAGACAGCGGGGGGACGTGGTGTAGATCGCTGCGGTGACCTTTGCTCGGAAGTGGGAGCAAATACCTGGATTACAGAGGTATCTTCTCCCTCCTCCCCCTTAAAAGGTGCCAAATGTGACTCCGGAGGGGGAGGAGCATTCAGAAAAGTAAATTTTTTGGGGGTGGAACTAGGCTGTACCCATATTGCTGGTATCGCAAAGCATTGTGGGTTTAAGAAAAATAGTACACGGCAGTAGCTGTATGCTTTCAGAATTTCACTCTTTCATTGAAACTGTGCTAACCACGTTAGTGGTTAGCACTTCTGCCTGGCAGCATTGGGGTCTTGGTTTGAATCCCAACCACGGCACTACCTGCATGGAGTTTGTATGTTCCCCACACACCAAAGACATGCTGGTAGGTTATTCTGTATCATCTCTAAATTGGCCCCTAGTATGCGTATTAGTTCATGAGTGAAAGAGGTGTGTGTGTGTGTGTGTGTGTGTATAATATATATATATATGTGTGTGTGTGTGTGTAAATCGTCAGCACTATATAAGTACCTGAAATCAATAGGTCACCCTGCTTACTCTATGTATATGCTTCAGCTTGAGCTACTGAACTCTGTAAACAGCTTCTTTTTTCTTTTTTTAAAGAGCAGCTAAAATTAACCAGGTAAATATGATTAGAAAATCTCATCATTCTGGCTAAAAACTTTTTATATGCAATGTTTCATATCTAGCTATTTTGTTTATAAACTCTTTTTATTGACACATGAGGAGTATTGATTGACAAGCAATACAATTCTCAACATGAGCAAGAAAAGGCACATTGTATGGATCAAAGACATAAAGACACGTATAACATAATTAATTTCCAGAGTATATAAAAATACATCCAGTATCCATATCTCGCTATTTAGCCTTTTAAAAATTTAAACAACAATTTAAAAATAAATAAAAATGTCTCTACATAATAAAGATCTATGCAAAAACAAATGAACATCTATATTGCCTATCTAGATTATAGTTCCCTTTGAAAAAATATGTGTATATGTAAGCTTGAGCTACTGACCTCTGCAAACAGTGGGCTTTTTTTTTTAAACAGAGCGGCTAGAATTAACTAGATAAATATGATCAAAATAAATCCTGGCAGCCAATACTAAACAGGAAAGTATGATTAAAAACATCCACCAGACATTCTGGCTAACTATATATATATATATATAACAAACTTTTATATATGCAATATTTCATATCTAGCTGATTAAAACATTGAACAATAATCTTTTTTTCTCTACATAACAAAGATCTATGCAAAAACACTACACATCTACAGTAGCTCACAAAAGTAAATACACCCCTCACATTTTTGTAAATATTTTCTTCTATCTCTTCATGTGACAACACTGAAGAAATGACCCTTTGCTACAATGTTGTGTAGTGAGTGTACCTCTGTGGGGCATCCTCAAACGGAAGGTGGAGGAGCGCAAGATCTCCAACATCCACCAGCTCTGTGATGTCCTCATGGAGGAGGGGAAGAGGACTCCAGTGACAACCTGTGAAGCTCTGGTGAACTTCATGCCTGAGAGGGTTAAGGCAGTGCTGGAAAATAATGGCAGCCACACAAAATATTGACACTTTGGGGCCAATTTGGACATTTTCACTGGACATGTTGCCAGCGGTTTAGACATTAATGGCTGTGTGTTGAGTTATTTTGAGTGGACATCAAATATACACGGTTATACAAGCTGTACACTCACTACACAACATTGTAGCAAAGTGTCATTTCTTCAGTGTTGTCTCATGAAAAGATAGAAAAAAAGATTTACAAAAATGTGAGGGGTGTACTTTTGTGAGATACTGTATATGCAATATTTCATCTCCAGCTGATTAAAATATTGAACATCAATTTTACGTTTTTTTTTAATTTACATAGCAAAGATCAAAAACGTACTAGATTGCATATCCTAGACTTTAGTTATGTTTGGAAAAAAATATGTGTATATTTCAGCTTGAGCTACTGACCTCTGCAGACTTTTTTTTTAAAGAAATTAGAGCATCTAAAATGAAACAGGTAAATATGATAAAAAAAATCCTGACATGCTGACTGAAAACATATTTTTAACATTTAAACACGCAATATTTTATATCTACCGTAACTATCTAGCTGATTAAAAAAAAAATGAACAATCATTTTACAAGTATTTATTTTTTCTCTACATAACAAAGATCAAACATTATAAATCTATATTGCCCATCTAGACTTTGGGTTCCCTTTGAAAATAATAAGTGAGGGACCCGTTTCAGAGATAATGAAGGGTAAAAGGAAGGAGCGATGACTTCCCGTTTACTGGAGAACAAAGCAAGGTGCTCTTTCTGATCTCCCGAGGTTTTCAGAAGACGGTTCTCTAAATTACAGCATGAGATCAGTTCTGACCAAAAGTTGTCCTTGTAATTTTAAGGGGTGGCCAGAAAACCATTAAATGGCCCAGAGGAAGGGGGGGGGGGGGTGGAGGATGGTCGTGTTTAATCCCTCGTTACCTTGTCATTTTCTTTTCAAACACCCAAAGAGAATGTGGAGGGAAGACGACACCCGAGACCCACCAGATCCTACTATAGGCCGGTGGCTGCTTTGTATTCTTTATGTTGAAGCTTCAGCATTGTTCTTTGTTACATTGTATATTTTATTTCATGTTGTTTTCTTTGAAAACCTGCCCATGATCTTCTGTAAGTGGAGGCAATAATAGCAGGTGGTTGAGCTGCAGTTTTACTCCCCCCCCCCCCCACCCGACCACCCACCTAAGCACAGAAATGCAGTAATTTACACCTCAGCATTTTGAAACGCTGGAGGAGAAAAAAAATCAATTATGGTCTTATGGTTGGGGGTTCACATCTCCACTCCAAATGCCTGATTGGGGAGCTCTTTTGTAGCTGAAATTGGGCAGATTTGATTGTTTTTTGGCAAATTTTTCCCCCTATAGAAATAAATGGAAATTCGCCATTTGCATGTTTTCTTGAGCGCTTTCACACATTTTATTGTGATTTTTTTTTTTTTTTGTGCAATTTTCTGCTGAAATGAAAAAAATATAAAAAAGTAATAATATATGTTTTAATTGTTTTTTTGGCTCATTTTTCCCCCCATAGAAATACATAGAAATTCTCCATTTGCATGTTTTCTTTTGTGTATTCGCACGTTTTTTGTGTGATTTTTTTTTTTTCCTGTAGCTTAAATTGGGCAGATTTGATTGTTTTTTTTTGCTAATTTTTTTACCCCCCATAGAAATAAATTAAATTCACCATTTGCACGTTTTCTTGTGTGCATTTGCACATTTTTATTGTGATTTTTATTTATTTATTTTTTTTGTAGCTCAAATTGGGCAGATTCGAGGGTTTCCCATAGAAATAAATGAAAATTCGCCATTTGCATGTTTTCTTTTGCATATTCACACCTTTTCTTGTGATTTATTTAATTTTTTTTTTTTGCTCAAATTGGACAGATTTGATTGTTTTTGGCTCATTTTTTTCCCCATAGAAAAAAAAAAGAAATTCGCCATTTCCATGTTTTCTTTTGCGTATTCGCACGTTTTTATTGTGATTTTTTTTTTGGGCAGATTCGATTGTTTTTGGCTTATTTCCCCCCCCCCCCCCCCCATTAGAAATACATGGAAATTCACCATTTGCATGTTTTCTTGTGCGTATTGACACATTTTATTGTGATTTATTTTGTGCGATTTTCTGCTGAAATGTAAAGATAAATAAGAAAGTAATATATGATTTAATTGTTTTTTGGCTCATTTTTTTCCCCCATAGAAATAAATGGAAATTTGCCATTTGCATGTTTTCTTGTGCGTATTCACACATTTTATTGTGATTTATTTTGTGCGATTTTCTGCTCAAATGAAAAAAATATAAAAAAGTAATATATGTTTTAATTGTTTTTTGGCTCATTTTTTTCCTGCCCATAGAAATAAATGGAAATTTGCATTTGCATGTTTTCTTTTGCGTATTCGCATGTTTTATTGTGATTTTTTTTTTTTTTGGGCTCATTTTTTTCCCCCCCATAGAAATAAATGGAAATTCACCATTTGCATTTTTTCTTGTGCCCATTCGCACGTTTTTATTGTGATTTTTTTGATTGAAATAAATGGAAAATGCGCAGTTTGCATGTTTTGTTGTGCACATTCGCACATTTTATTGTGAATTTTTTGTACGATTTTCTGCTCAAATGAAAAAAATAAAAAAGGAATAATATATGAATAAATAAATGTAAAATAAATACACAACTGAAAAACATCATTTGTAAATAGTAAATAAAATACATTAATAATAATAATAATAATACATAAATAATAACCACTAACCCCAAAAAAATATTAATAATAATAAACACCCAAACCAGAACAAAAAATAAATAATAATAATGATAACAATGTTATTATTATTCTGAAAAAGTATTAATAATTATAAACACCCAAACCACAACAATAACATAATAATCATAATCTAGGGTTAGGTTCTTAGTTTATTTATTTTTATTTTGTTTATTATTATTATAATTTTTTTGACCTGCGAGCCAGGCTGTCCCATCCAACATCAGTGCCTGACCTCACAAATGCTCTTCTGGAAGAATGGTCAAACATTCCCATAGACACCCTCCTAAACCTTGTGGACGGCCTTCCCAGAAGAGGTGAAGCTGTTATAGCTGCAAAGGGAGGGGCCAACTCACTATTGAACCCTGCAGACTTAGGCCTCGTACACACGAGGGGATATGTCCGATGGACCGTTTCAGCAGACATCTCCGCTCGTGTGTATGGGCTAGCGGACAGATTTCTCCACCCGACAGATTTCAAAGCATGCTTTGAAATCCATCCGGTGGAATCTGTCCGCCCGACATGTCTGCTGGTTAGTACACTTACCAGCAGACATGTCGTGCCCCACCGCCGCCGCGCCGAATGGATTCGGCGCATGCGCGGAAGTGTTTAACTTCCTGGTGCGGTGACGTGGCGGCGTCAACGTCACCGCCGCGTCACCGCGCCGTCCGGCGGCGGGGAATTTGATCCGATGGTGTGTACACGCCATCGGATCAAACTCCCGATCGGACATATCCGATGGAAATGGTCCGCGGACCGTTTTCATCGGATATGTCCGATCGTGTGTACGAGGCCTAAGACTGGAAGTTAATGTGCGTGTAAAGGCAGGTGTCCCAATACTTTTGGTAATATAGTGTATGTACTGACCCATAGATAAGGTGTTGAATAGTTTGAAACAGGAGAGGGGTTGGGGGGGTTTCAGGATACTCCAAAACGATTAATAGAGGACTGACTTCTAGCACAAATCCTTAAAGCTGCAGACGCCCATGAAACCTACAGTAGGTCTTTACTCCCAGGAGCTGACTGCGACCCAGCTCCCACTTGTAGTTACTCGGTGAAGGATATAAAGATCCTTCTTCAGACCAGGATTCTAGGACAGTGTTTTCTTTTAAAAAAAAACTTTTAGGAATCTTTTCCAGACCCTCAGCCCCGCGCCTGCTGAGGCCCAAAATGCAATCCTTAACCATCAGCCGACCAGCCGCTGCAGTTTTACGGCGGCAGGTCTGCTCGACTGCGCAACATCACGTAATATAACGTAAATTTGCATTTCAGCCACTAGGGGTGCGCACACGCCCCTGGTGCCCGGCGGGCGTGATTACTGCCAGGCACCCGCGATCACTCGTTACAGAGCGAGAACCGGGAGCTGTGTATGTAAACACACAGCCCCCGGTCATTTCAGGAGGAAAAATGACTGATCGTATGATCATACAATGTATGAACAGCGATCTGTAATTTCCCCAAGTCAGTCCCACCCCCACTTTAGTTAGAACACACCCAGGGAACATAATTAACCCCTTCCTCACCCCCTATTGTTAACCCATTCCCTGCCAGTGAAATTCTTACAGTAATCAATGCATTTTTATAGCACTGATCGCTATAAAAATGCCAATGGTCCCAAAAATGTGTCAAAAGTATCCGCCATAAGGTTGCAGTACCAATAAAAATCGCAGATCACCGTCATTACTAGTAAAAAAAAAAAAAATAATAAAAATGCCATAAAGCTACCCCCTATTTTGTAGACGCTATAACTTTAGCGCAAACCAATCAATAAACGCTTATTGCGATTTTTTTTTTTTACAAAAAATATGTAGAAGAATACGTTTCGGCCTAAACTGAGGAAAAAAATTGTGTTTTTTTATATATATTTTTGGGGGGTATTTTGTATAGCAAAAAGTAAAAAATATTCATTTTTTTTTTTCAAAATTGACGCTCTATTTTTGTTTATAGCGCAATAAAATAAAAACCGCAGAGGTGATCAAATACCACCAAAAGAAATCTCTATTTGTGGGGAAAAAAAACAGGATGCCAATTTTGTTTGGGAGCCGAGTCGCACGACCGCGCAATTGTCAGTTAAAGCGACGCAGTGCCGAATCGCAAAAAGTGGCCCCGGTCATTGACCAGCAAAATGGTCCGGGGCTGAAGTGATTAAGCACACTTTAGCTACCTCCCAGTGGCAGCAGACCTTAGAGAAATGAAACCCTTGTAGCAAAGTTAGAACATGTTGGAAAGCCACCTTCTGAACAACCCCTTCCAGGGTTTGGCTGGTTCATGAAGACTGTTTGGATATTTGATCCTCCTTGCCCTATATTCTGGAAACTTCTCCCAGAAGCAGGTAGGGGAAATCGAACACCCAGCTTCGGAAACCCAACAAGACAGAAACAATAGATCACTGCTCCACTGACTACAGCGAGGCCTAAAAACCTAATTTAGCCAGGGCTGTCTTAATGAGAGGGCACACCTGGGCATTGCCAGGGGGGGCTGCACTTTCCCTAAAGCAGCTCGTCCTTGAGCCCACACTGCCCGGAAATTGGGGGCCCCATGATGGCACTGAGAGTGATGGGGGGATACCTGGGGTGTAGAGGGGTCAGAGTGCTGAGGGGGGGGGGGTTATCAATCTATCAGATATATTAAATGCACAGGACAGCTTTGTTACTTTATGCATGTAGTATTTTCCCCTCTGTTTCTTTGCTCTACACAGTGGCGTAGCGTGGGTTGTCGGCGCCCAGGACAGGGCAAGAGATTTGCACCTCCTAACCCGCGGATTTTTAGCACTCTGAGTCCCTTCCAGTAGTACTGACCAACCTGATTTCTACACCGACCTACCTGACCACTGCACTAACCTACCTGATTCCTACACTGACCACTAAACTGACCTATCTGATTGCTATTATGACCACTACACTGACCTACCTGATTCCTATACTGACCACTACACTGACCTGCCCTCCTCCTTCCCCCCATTCTCCACACGTTCACAATCCCTGGGATCATCATAGATGGTCTTAAGTGTATATTTACTCACTGCTGTGTCAGTGTCACCACTGGAGCCTAAGCCGGGACTGCAATGCAACTTCTTAATCATAGCGACATGGAAGAGCTCACAATCTCCTAGACTGCACAGCACAGGAGAAGAGCTGCTGGTAACCTACCGCTGCGCCACTCTAAATTTTGCCCTTGGGGCAACCGACCCCTGGCCCCCCCATGCTACGCCACTGGCTGTACAGAATGATCATGTAGTTAATGCAGAGCTCCACCCAAAAGGTACCTCTTACCTACTTGATGTCCTTTTAAGTGCACTGTTTTCATTGTAGGGGCCCCAGAGCATTACTTTGCCCAGAGGCCCATGATGCTTTTAAGACGTCCCTGAATTTAGCCTAACTAGAGGAGGGCACTACATGTATTTGCTCTGTGAAGTTGGTTCTCGCTTTATTCCAGAGTGAAGTAATTGACCAAGGTCACACACGTTCTTCCAGCTACATTATAAACAGGACTTCATTTTTCACCATCCCCTATAATCAAGGTGACAGCGCACTGAAGAAATGGACGTTGTGTTTAAGTTTTCTTGATGTGATTCACCCAAAAAAAACTCCTCGGTTTGACGGATGTTTTGTCTGCAGGACTCGCGGCTATTTTGCCTTTCTTGTATGAAGCACTTAGCGTGTTGAGTTCAGTCTCTCGATTCAGAGCACATTGCCTCAATTTAGGAGAGTTTCCTTTAACACTGAGTACCGAGAGATGAGATGATTAACGATCGCCCTCAGCCATGTGATTATGTATTGGCTTGTCCGTCTTATAGTCTGTCTATTACACTGCTTAGGGTCATAGTGTTCTATAGACTCAGATGTCAGCCTCATAGAAACACATCTCTACCTTACCTCTCAGTAGACTAAGGCTACTAAGGCACTTCCTGCCCTAGGGTAACAACATTCACTCACTCTACTGTATCTATGGAGGAGAAGGAGGAGAAGGATGGCTGACAATGTTCACTCACTCTACTGTTTCTATGGAGAAGGATTGCTGACAACGTTCACTCACCCTACTGTGTCTATGGAGGAGAAGGATGGCTGACAACTGTTTCTATGGAGGAGAAGGATTGCTGACAACGTTCACTCGCCCTACTGTATCTATGGAGGAGAAGAATGGCTGACAACGTTCACTCCCTCTACTGTATCTATGGAGGAGAAGTACAGGTGACAACGTTTACTGCCCTAGGGTAACAACATTCACTCACTCTACTGTATCTATGGAGGAGAAGGATGGCTGACAACGTTCACTTACCCTTCTGTATCTATAGAGAGCAGGATGGCTGACAATGTTCCCTCACCCTACTGTATTTATGGAGGAGAAGGATGGCTGACAACGTTCACTTACCCTTCTGTATCTATGGAGGGGAAGGATGGCTGACGACATTCACTCATTCTACTGTATTTATGAAGGAGAAGGAAGGTTGACAACGTTCACTCACTCTACTGTATCTATAGAGAGCAAGATGGCTGACAATGTTCACTCACCCTACTGTATTTATGGAGGAGAAGGATGGCTGACAACGTTCACTTACCCTTCTGTATCTATGGAGGAGAAGGATGGCTGACGACGTTCACTCACCCTACTGTATTTATGAAGAAGGAAGGTTGACAACATTCATTCACTCTATTGTATCTATGGAGGTGAAGGATGCCTGACAATGTTCACTCACCCTACTGTATCTATAGAGGAGTGGGATGGGTAACAACATTCACTTACGCTACTGTGTCTATGGAGAAGGATCGTTGAAAACATTTACTCACCCTAATGTATCTTTGAAGGAGAAGGACAGATGACAACATTTACTTACCCATCCTACTCCTCCAAAGATACAGTAGGGTAAGTAAATGTTGTCATCTGTCCTTCTCCTCCATAGATACAGTAGAGTGAGTGAACGTCATTACCCATCCTACTCCTCCAAAGATACAGTAGGGTAACAACGTTCACTCACTCTACTGTATCTATGGAGGAAAAGGATAGATGACAACATCCGCTCACCCTGCTGTATCTATGGAAAAGTAGGATGGGTAACAACGTTTACTCACTCTTCTGTAGCTATGGAGGAAAAGGATGGGTAGGAACGTTCATTCACTCTACTGTATCTATGGAGAAGGACAGATGACAAAATTCACTCACCCTACTCTATCTATGGAGGAGATAGGGGGCTGACAATGCTTACGCACTCTACTGTATCTATGGAGGAGTAGGACGGCCAACAACATTTACTCACCCTACTGTATCTATGGAGGAGAAGGATGGGTGACAATGTTAACTCACTCTACTGTATCTATGGAGGAGCAGGACAGATGACAACATTCACTCACCCTACTGTATCTATGGAGGAGAAGGATGGGTGACAATGTTCACTCACTCTACTGTATCTATGGAGGAGATAGAGGGCTTACAATGTTTACGCACTCTACTGTATCTATGGAAGAGTAGGACGGCCAACAACATTCACTCACCCTACTGTATCTATGGGGAAAAAGGGTGGCTAATAATGTTCACTCACTCTTCTGTATCTATGAAAGACTAGGACAAGTGACAACGTTTAATCACTCTACTGTATCAATGGAGGAGAAGGACAACTGACAAAGTTCACTCGTTCTACTGTATCTATGGAGGGGAAGAACAGGTGACAACATTCGCACATCTGTCCTTCCTCTATTTAAGAGCTATCAGGGCTGGTGTATCGTCATTCAGCGAGCGCCTCCCATGGAGCCGGAATCGGATCATAGTGGGTTTTTTCTGGATCCCAGGTCGAGAATGTATGTACATCACTGAAATGTATTTATTTTTTAAACAAAGGTCTTGTCCCAAGCTGTGTCTTGTGTTTTTTCACATGGGGAGGCCAAGATCTGAGGGTCCCCTTTGTTAAAGAGGGATTTCAAAATCGGATAAGCCCCCCACCCGCAGACCCCACAACCACCGGGCAAGGTTTGTGGGGATTAGGCCCTTGACCCCATCAACATGGGGACAAGGTGCTTTGGGGGTCCTTTGACAATATGGTGGAGGGTTCGGCCTCATCAGGAGGGACAGTGTTCTAGCAAGGCAAGAGTGGGGACTTCTCCAAAATCTAGCCAATCAGAAGAGTCTCCAGTCTTCTGGGTTAAATGATTGTGGGTGTTAGACCTGTGCAATTCGTTTAGTTCCGAATTTGTTTTTTAACGAATTTCGACAAATTCGTTAATTCGGAATCAGAATTAACGAAAAACCGCTTAACAAATTTTTCAGAATATTCCGGAAATTTGTAAATTCGGAAATGTTGTCAGTTCGGAAATGTTGTCAATTCGGAAATGTTGTCAATTCGGAAATGTTGTCAATTTGTCATTTTGTAAATTCATAAGTTTGTAAATTTGTAAATTAGTTAGTTAGAAGATTAGTTAGTTAGAAGATTAGTTAGTTAGAAGATTCGTGAGTTAGAAGATTCGTGAGTTAGAAGATTCGTGAGTTAGAAGATTCGTGAGTTAGCAGATTCGTGAGTTAGCAGATTCGTGAGTTAGCAGATTCGTGAGTTAGCAGATTCGTGAGTTAGCAGATTCGTGAGTTAGCAGATTCGTGAGTTAGCAGATTCGTTATCTAGAAGATATGTAAATTAGAAAATTTGTTAATTCAAGATTCATAAATCTAAAAACCTGAAAATTCTGAAATAATAACTAACAACTGTACAATAACCTATTACATTTTAGGAATTGGAATTTCCTTTCAAATTTGGCTGTTGGTGAACGTAATAAATACGAATTCATCCATAGTTAGGAGTTATCCGAAATAACGAATGACACATCTAAACTAATAGAACGTAACAAATTAATAATAAGAAATAACAATGATGTCTCTCTGGAGGAGGTCCAGAAGGCAATACAGAGCATGCAGGTGGGTAAGGCCCCGGGTCCTGATGGGTTCCCTGTCGAATTGTACTCAGTGTACCAGGAGGTGCTGGCCCCCAGATTCACTTCGCTTCTGAAGCATTTCTCTGCCGTGGGGTCTTTGCCGGACTCCATGTCGGAAGCGGTTGTTGTGTTGGTGCCCAAGCCTGGTAAGGATCCGGAAGAGTGTGCCTCGTATAGACCAATTTCTCTGATAAATGCGGACGCTAAAGTGTTGGCAAAAATTCTGGCAGTCAGGCTGACGGCTGTTATTGGAGATTTGGTTCACCAGGACCAAACGGGATTCATGCCGGGGAAGGGCACGGACATTAACATTCGTAGGCTGTTTCTGAATTTGGGCGCATCCCATGACAACGGAGGCACTAGGGTTATTGCCTCGCTCGACGCTGAGAAAGCATTTGACTCCGTCGAGTGGGGCTATCTATGGGAAGTGCTTAGGAGGTTCGGGTTTGGCCCCAAGTTCATGCACTGGTTGGGCATGCTCTGAGTCCCCTAGGGCCAGACTTCGCACCAATGGCACCCTATCTGAGACTTTTCTTCTCCAGAGGGGCACCAGACAGGGCTGTCCACTATCACCCAGCCTATTTGCACTAGCCCTTGAACCGCTGGCCATTCGGGTCCGGGAGTCCGCCGCCGTTAGGGGACTCCGGATCGGGCCCCTGGAGGAGAAAATATCACTCTATGCAGACGATACCCTTCTATACCTGCAGGATGCTGGGGAGTCGTTACAGGCTGCACTAGAAATATTTGATGTATTTGGACACTTCTCTGGGGTCCGGATAAACTGGTCGAAGTCGGTAGTGTTCCCTTTGGATCCTCAGGTCCGGGGAGTGGGGACGCAGACCCCACTGCTGTGGGTGGAGGAATTTAAGTACCTGGGCATTGTGGTGTCGAGGGACCTTGGTGACTTTCGACACCTCAATTTGCAACCCATAATTTTAAAACTTAGGGACCAGTGCATGCGTTGGCGTGACCTGCCCCTCAACCTCTTGGGCCGTATTAATGTCCTAAAAATGCTCTACCTGCCCAGGTTCACCTATATTTTTCGTAACTGTCCCGTTTGGCTCCCGGCGTCTCTGTTCAGAGACCTGGATAGCTGTATAGGCGCTTTTCTCTGGAGGGGTGCTATTCCTAGGCTGGCCAAGACGACCCTGCAGCTCCCAGTGAGTTGCGGGGGTCTCGCCTCCCCCAACCTGAGGGTCTACTTCTGGGCGGCCGTGCTGGTCACAGTACGATGGTGGTTCGAACAATCCAGGTCTAACGCGGCCACCTGCCTAGAGGCGGCCATTCTGGGGTCCTTCCGGGAATTGGGTAATCTGGTATATAGGGGGGCTGCAGCTTACCCCTCCCTCCCGTCCTCTACTAGGGTGACCTTAAAAGTCTGGGGGGCGGCTAGGAAGAGATTCACTCGTAGTCTCTGTTACTCACCCTTCTGTCCGTTGTGGGGGAACCCTGCGCTGCCACACTTCAGGATGCTGCCTGACCCGCACCTCTGGGCGCGATTCGGGATTAAAACCCTTCAGGATATTATGCCTAGGGGGACGCTCCTGTCATTTGCTGTCCTTTCTGCTAGGTTTGGGCTCCCCGGGATGATGTTATTCAGATACTACCAGCTGCGTCATGCGGCCAGAGCACAATTCCCACTCCCCATAAGACTGGAAGCGGATGCCATTGAGGCTCTTTTAGCGCAGGAGACCCTTAAAAAAACTCTCTCTACCCTATACTCGGCCCTCCTGAGAGTGGACTCGCCTCGGATAGAAGTCCTGTGGGAAAGGTGGCGGGCCGACATCCCTGACCTAGATAGAGAGGACTGGGAGGACTGTTTTGAAGCTGGTGCTAGGCTGCTGATCTCCTCTAGGGATAAGCTCATACATACTAAATTTATGCATCGGGTCTATTTTACACCACAAAGATTGCACTCGATATACCCGCAGAGGTCCCCTGACTGCCCCAGGTGTCACTCCCCCGATAGTACGTTTATACACATGTTCTGGTCCTGCCCCTCCCTGACTGTGTTCTGGTCCGCAGTTTTTGAAAGTATTAATGCCCGCCTGCAGTTGTCTCTCCCGCCTTCACCTGCATTGGCCCTATTGGGGATCCAGGATGATGAACAGCGGCCCCGCTACACTAAACTGCTTATCTCCTATGTCTTGTTTTATGCTAGGAAGGAGATCCTCCTCAAGTGGCTGTCCCCCTCCTCCCCTACGGTTGACTCCTGGGACTCCTCTATAAATAGGGTGATGCCCCTCTACAAGCTGACCTATATTAATAGGGGTTGCCCCCAAAAATTTGATCGTCTATGGCTGCCATGGACGGAACAACTGTAGATCTTGGGTACTACTGGTGGAGGCGATTCCCCGAACAGGACCCGGAGTGGCGTTGTGGGATCTCCTGTGACTAAAAGTTAACTTGTGTAGTAACTTGCCTTGCACCTGATCTCTGTTGTACTGATTGTGCTGAGCCTTTATGTGACTTTTTACTTGTCCGTTTTTGTTTTTTGTTTTTTTTCTTCTCCCTGGTGCTTATGTGCCCAATTCCCCTGATTTGTATTTGAATGTTTTAATGCCTGCCTTGTGAGATGCCATATTTTTCTCCAATAAAGACCAACCTTGTTGTTAAAAAAATAATAATAAATAACAGTAATAATAAAAACTTTTTAATAAAAGTTTTATAATAATAACTTTTTATTATTATTATTAATTTGTTTCATTTGTTTAGATACAGCATTCGATATTTTGGATAATCAGTAATTTCAGATATATTCCTATTTGTTACATTTACTAACTGCCAGATTAAATAGTCCAGTTATTTTTAGTTAGTTTATTTTTTTTCTAATTTTCGGATTTTCGTTTTCTTATTATCGGATTTTCTAATTTACGAATTGCGATCATAATAAATGACCCGAAAAAAACGAATAAAGCGAAAACTAACACATTTTTTAGCAGTGCACATGTCTAGTGTGTGTCCTTCAACCTGAAAAACTGAGGACATCTTGTGATGAAAAGGAAGTACTGCGGAGGGCAGCTCCGGATTGGTAATGAGTGTAGCTTTTTTTTTTGGTTTGTTTTTCCAAGTGCGGGGGGGGGGGGGGGGGGGGGGCATTAAAGGAAAAAATTTAGCCTGGAGTTGAGCTTTATAACCTCAGTGTACAGCGAGGCCTGGACTGCTGTGGGGTGCAGATGACAGCTTTATTGCTGTGTAAGTGACAGGTACACTTTATTTTTTTACGGCTGAACCTTTTATTGAGCTGGCGCTGAGCGCGGAAGTCATTCCAAGTCTGTAATAAGGATGTGATGTGACACGCTACTCTGCTCAGACTTCCCAGCTACTGGAGGCCTGCTCCGTGTCATCCAAACTTTGTTAGGCCTCCCTCCATCTTGTGCCAAGAAGGAAAAATTTTATTCTGGTTCCTTTGGCAGCAAATCGCTCGTCTTGTTCTATTCGGAGAATTTTTATACTTTGGCAGCCGCATGTTTTTTTTTTTTTTAAGAAAAAATAAATGTCAGCTGATGCTTATGTTAGGGGTTACTGCTAAGAACGCACGAGAATAAATACAACTGGAGCCAAAAATTCTGGCAGCGGCTCGTAATAAAACAAACGCTGGCTCCTGTGATCCGATGCGATCCGATGCCCCGGCTTCGCTCTCTCGCTGTGCAGGACTCCGGTTACATTGAAGTCATCTCTGTGTTTAGTATGAAGTATATTCAGTGTGCTATGATATTCAATAGGGAAAACTTCTCCAACCAACTTTTTTCTGTCATGTCAACTTTTAAAAGTTTGCAAAGTCCCCCCCCCCCCTAGTCTAAAATGTAAATGTCAGGAGACCTGAGCCTGGATGAACACAAACACCTTGATGAAATTACATTCACATCAAAGACCCCCCTGGGGGTGGTGTCATGGCTGCGATCGGTGTCGGGGCTGCGATAGATTGAATTCCATTTAAAATCCATATGAAATATGTTCAAAATTCTAATTTTGGAAGATGGTTATTGTGTTTATATTCTTTCTATTTTATTCTATTGAATTTTCTATTCCATTATATTCTATTATTTCATTTTCAATTATATTCTTTTCCATTATATTCTGTTCTTTCCTATTCTCCTATTTTCTATTCTATTCTTTTATTTTCTATTCTATTATTTCCTATTCTATTTTCTTTTCTGTTTTCTATTCTATTATATTCTTTCTATTCTATTCCTTTATTTTATATTCTATTTTATTCTCTTCTGACATTTTAATTCAATTTGAAAAGTATTCTGATTAGACTATAAAACGATTCAAATTAGAGTAGAAAACATATTTTCAACATATTCAAATTTCGTCCAAAAAAATTGTGTTATTTTGGAGTTGTTTACTTGCTATTGTACTATTCCTATTACACTATTCTTATTACTTACTATTGTACTATTCCTATTACTATTGTACTATTCCTATTACTATTGTACTATTCTTATTACTTACTATTGTACTATTCTTCTTACTTACTATTTAACTATTCTTATTACTTACTATTGTACTATTACTATTGTACTATTCTTATTACTTACTATTGTACTATTCCTATTACTATTGTACTATTCTTATTACTTACTATTGTACTATTCCTATTACTATTGTACTATTCTTATTACTTACTATTGTAATTCGGATATTTGCATACATCCGAATTTCCAAAGAATGAAAAGTGTATATGATTTCGAATTCGGATCGAACTTCACATGTGTAGTGATAACCCAAGAGCTTTAGGCCTGAGCCTGACCACCAACATTCCCCAGGGCTTGCCCATGGGCCTTCCCACCGAATCCACACACCATCCACCTCACCTGTCCGCACTCAACCTCCCCCATCCGGTATATATGCCAGCCCCCCTCACACCTGTATATATGCCAGCCCCCCTCACACCTGTATATATGTGATCCCCCCTCACACCTGTATATATGTGAGCCCCCTCACACCTGTATATATGTGAGCCCCCTCACACCTGTATATATGTGAGCCCCCTCACACCTGTATATATGCCAGCCCCCCTCGCACCTGTATATATGCCAGCCCCCCCTCGCACCTGTATATATGCCAGCCCCCCCTCGCACCTGTATATATGCCAGCCCCCCCTCACACCTGTATATATGCCAGCCCCCCCTCACACCTGTATATATGCCAGCCCCCCTCACACCTGTATATATGCCAGCCCCCCTCACACCTGTATATATGCCAGCCCCCCCTCACACCTGTATATATGCCAGCCCCCCTCACACCTGTATATATGCCAGCCCCCCTCACACCTGTATATATGCCAGCCCCCCCTCACACCTGTATATATGCCAGCCCCCCCTCACACCTGTATATATGCCAGCCCCCCTCACACCTGTATATATGCCAGCCCCCCTCACAGCTGTATATATGCCAGGCTCCCCCCACACATGTATATATGCCAGCCCCCCTCACACCTGTATATATGCCAGCCCCCCTCACACCTGTATATATGCCAGCCCCCCTCACACCTGTATATATGCCAGCCCCCCTCACACCTGTATATATGCCAGCCCCCCATCACATGTATATATGCCAGCCCCCCATCACATGTATATATTACAGCCCCCCATCACATGTATATATGCCAGCCCCCCTGACACCTGTATTTATGCCAGCCCCCCCCCACACCTGTATTTATGCCAGCCCCCCCCCCCCCACACCTGTATTAATGCCAGCCCCCCTCACACCTGTATTAATGCCAGCCCCCCTCACACCTGTATATGCCAGCCCCCCATCACATGTATATATGCCAGCCCCCCATCACATGTATATATGCCAGCCCCCCCATCACATGTATATATGCCAGCCCCCCTTCCACCTGTATATATGCCAGCCCCCCTTCCACCTGTATATATGCCAGCCCCCCTTCCACCTGTATATATGCCAGCCCCCTCACACTTGTATATATGCCAGCCCCCCCATCACATGTATATATGCCAGCCCCCCCATCACATGTATATATGCCAGCCCCCCTCACAGCTGTATTTATGCCAGCCCCCCCCCCCCACACCTGTATATATGCCAGCCCCCTCACACCAGTATATTTGTCAGCACCACACATATACAAATCTGTAACCACACAAGCTTTTGGCCCCTCCTTGTACACAAACAGCCCCTCCCCCTTCTTTCACAGCCCTTGCTTGTAAAGGAAATCTTCCTATTATTCCCAGTTCATTTTCACAAAGCTGACATGTTGCTAACACAGAAGAGCACAGTACAGGCAGCTAACATGAACATGAAAGGCGCACATGCACATAGTAGCCAGAGGTGGCAGTAAAGAGCTCGATGTCTGAGGTCAATGACACAGAGAGCAGCAGAAGCTGCAAGATCATTTCTATAGTGCACCACACGGCTCTCTTTCACACATCCTGCCTTCTTTGGGCCCCTTACAGTTGTATTGGCTGTACCGCCCTGATGGCGGCCCTGTACAGTCTGATCACTGAAAGAGGAAACTGGGGAAATTCTTCCTTCTGCCTGCAGCAGACTGATGATGTCCTCTTTAGGCAAAGTCACTAGACTGGGGCTCAAGGACGGCTTTTTTAATGATTAACGGAGTCGTTTTTCTGACAAATACTGCTGGCGTATCTTGTGACATGTCAGGAATTTATGGAGTTACAGAGCGCTCCGTTTTAATAAGTCATAAAAAAAAAAAAATAACACTAAAGCAATCATTTCCATTCTAAATAGCTCTTCCTATATCCGATCCATTGACTGAAGCGTCACACAAGCGTAGGTAACGATGTGACATATTACTTTACCTCTTCCGAGGTCCCATCGGCCAACATCATTCTTCCGCGCCGCGTTCCGTCCACGCCTCAGTAAATCTGCAGATCATTTAAAGAGACACGCCGGTCGGGGCGTCGGGCCGAAGGCTAAGAAGGATCCAATCTGAAAATCCCATTATGAAGATGTTTGTAGCGGAAGAAATCTCGAGAGGCAGAACGCTTCTGCTGATAAGGTGGAAAAAAAAGATGAAGAAAAAAAAAAGTTACATTTTATCAGAAGAAAATGTTACACGGCGCAACGGCGAGAAATGATTTATATTCTATACACTGCGTCCAATATTCACCATGAGCTTACGTTATATTCTATACACCGCGTCCGATATTTACCATCTACTTACGTTATATTCTATACACCGCGTCCGATATTTACCATCTACTTACGTTATATTCTATACACCGCGTCCGATATTTACCATCTACTTACGTTATATTCTATACACCGCGTCCGATATTCACCATCCACTTACGTTATATTCTATACACCGCGTCCGATATTTACCATCCACTTACGTTATATTCTATACACCACGTCCGATATTTACCATCTACTTACGTTATATTCTATACACCGCGTCCGATATTCACCATCTACTTACGTTATATTCTATACACCGCGTCCGACATTTACCATCTACTTACGTTATATTCTATACACCGCGTCCGATATTTACCATCTACTTACGTTATATTCTATACACCGCGTCCGATATTTACCATCTACTTACGTTATATTCTATACACCGCGTCCGATATTTACCATCTACTTACGTTATATTCTATACACCGCGTCCGATATTTACCATCTACTTACGTTATATTCTATACACCGCGTCCGATATTCACATCCACTTACGTTATATTCTATACACCGCGTCCGATATTCACCATCCGCTTACGTTATATTAAAATGTTGTCAACGGCTGATATCGGGGGAGCAAAAGAATTATTAGGAAAACTTCAGATCTGGTCAACTAGTATCTTAGTCTCCAAACTGCGGCCCAAGGGCCAGATGTGGCCCTTTGCTTGTTTTTATCTGGCCCTTGAGGCATTTCTCCTGCCACGGACACCAACAAAATGGGAAAATTCCTGCCACTGACCCCAAAAATGGGACAGGATTTCTTCCACTGACCGCAACAATGGGACCGATATCCTTCCACTGACACCAACAATGGGTCCCGATATCCTTCCACTGACACCAACAATCAGGCACTATTCCTTTTTACTGGCACCAACAATGGGGCACTATTCTTTTCTCTGACACCAACAATCAGGCACTATTCCCTTCACTGACACCAACAATCGGACCAATTTCCTTCCACTGACACCAACAATCGGCACTATTAATTACACTGACACCAACAAAGGAACATGATTCCTTCCACTGACACCAACAATCGGGCACTATTACTTCCACTGACACCAACAAAGGAACATGATTCCTTCCACTGACACCAACAATCGGGCACTATTCCCTTCACTGACACCAACAATTGGGCACTATTACTTCCACTGACACCAACAAAGGAACATGATTCCTTCCAATGACACCCACAATCAGGCACTATTCTTTTCACTGACACCAACAATCGGGCACTATTCCCTTCACTGACACCAACAATTGGGCACTATTACTTTTACTGACACCAACAATTGGGCACTATTCCTTTCTCTGACACCAACATTTGGGCACTATTCCCTTCACTGACACCAACAATCGGGCACTATTCCCTTCACTGACACCAACAATCGGGCACTATTCCCTTCACTGACACCAACAATCGGGCACTATTCCTTTCACTGACACCAACAATTGGGCACTATTCCTTTCTCTGACACCAACAATTAATGCACTATTCCCTTCACTGACACCAACAATCGGGCACTATTCCTTTCTCTGACGCCAACAATCGGGGACTATTCCTTTCTCTGACACCAACAATTAATGGCACTATTCCTTTCACTGACACCAACAATCGGGGACTATTCCTTTCACTGACACCAACAATCGGGGACTATTCCTTTCTCTGACGCCAACAATCGGGGACTATTCCTTTCTCTGACACCAACAATTAATGCACTATTCCTTTCACTGACACCAACAATTAATGCACTATTCCTTTCACTGACACCAACAATCGGGGACTATTCCTTTCTCTGACGCCAATAATCGGGGCACTATTCCTTTCACTGACACCAACAATCGGGCACTATTTCTTCCAATAACACCAACAATCGGGCACTATTTCTTCCAATAACACCAACAATCGGGCACTATTCCTTTCACTGACACCAACAATCAGGCATTTTTCCTTTCACTGACACCAACAATCGGGCACTATTCCTTCCACTGACACCAACATTCGGGCACTATTTCTTTCACGGACACCAACATTCGGGCACTATTCCTTGCACTGACACCAAAAATGGGGCATGGTTTACTCCTGCTAGGCACAGTCCGGCCCCCCAAAGTCAGCCGGCCCCCCTGAACTACAGTAAACTGGCCCTTAGTTTAGAATGTTTGGAGACCCCTGAACTGGAAGGTCATTATTTTAACCCCTTCGTGTCTAAGGGTAAAACAAATGTTAATGCCGAAGCACAATTTTGCAACTTTGACATGTTAGTAAAACCGTACAGATCACCACCACTACTTTGTGTATTCAGGTGGATTATACCGCACTTTTTTTCCAGTCCTCCCCCTTCTGTACCAAGCTGCTGCATATACTCATCTAGCAGCTCAGCGACGAGGATTTATAATGGGTGCCGTGGACACATTTGGGGTGTAACATGTCCCAGAAATGTTCGGATTTCGGACCAATTTTTTTCTCCTACAACAAGCAGGATCCGCCGAGAGGACACGGCCAGGTTTCAGGCAAAATACGGGGTCTTTTTTTCTTAAATGCAGCCAGCGTGTTCCAGCTTAGCAGAAAACGTATAAAATAATGGAAACCATGCGCAGGTAATCCTCGGCGCTGGGGAGCGAGCAGCACACTGCGTCCATTGTCTCAGTGCAAGATGATATGTCATAGGGATTAGGCAGACTAATATATTCAGCAATCTCTCTCTAAGGCATTAAGGCAAAAAAAAAAGACATTATTGCTTTGTGAGTGAGGCTGCGGATCGGGGGGGGGGGGGGGCGGGGGAGGAGACCGCTCTGCTTCAGGTCTGTGCTAGGTATGGTGAGCCTGCAATCGCCCAAAGATCGGGGCACTGCAATCAACCAGTATGGAATAGTTAAGCCAGGACTCGGCAACTCTCTAGAGCCCTGGTGCCCAACCTTCAGCCCGGGGGACACATGTGGCCCTTTGGCACTTTTTGGCCTTGCAGGCACTTATCTGTGTTTCCCTACTGCCCTGTTGTAGCACTAATCTCTAGCAGTTTCATGTAAGGGGTCTCCAGTCCATGTCTTCTGAAGCATGTCCCCAGTCTCCAACATCTCGTATAGCATTTCCACAGTCTCTGACCATCTTTTGTATTATGTCTGCAGTCTCTGACCATCTCCTGTATCATGCCATTAGTCTGACCATCTCTTGTAGCACGTCCACAGTCTCTGACCATCTCTTGTAGCATGCTTTTAGTCTCTGACCATCTCTTTTATCATGTCCGCAGTCTGTGACCATCTCATGTATCATGTCCGCAGTCTCCGACCATCTCTTGTATCATAGGAACGTGGTAGTGTAGCGCTCAGAATAACAAAATATAACTATAAGGCTATACATATAAATGAAATGTGAAACATAAGGAGTGATCTATGCGTCAACATAAAAATGATAACATAACTCATAAAATTGAAATAAAGTTCATGAAATAAAGTTCATATATTCCAGTGACACAAATGATGCTCGATGTTCAGAAGTGAAAAAGAAAAAATCCCACCACCGGTAAAGATGCAGGCTTACCAGATGTAATGGACTCTAAGAAACTTATATTTCTAGAGTCGGTCAGGCTTGGTATATGCTCAGATCTTGATATAAGGTGTCCCTCAGGAAAGGGATCAGCAGATATCTGTGGTGTAGATTCCAATGGCCCCGAGATTGGTTAGAGGTCTCTCGTTCACGGAAAAAATATTGGTCATCCGTCTCAAAGATGGCATATATAAATGGAAAGGAGAAGAGGGGACGCCATAGTGTAACACCGTAAGGTCAATAAATTTTTTTATTAAAATTGCACTTACATATACAGATGAAAGTATGGCGCATGTCAATATGATGGTGGCAACGATGGAGTCATCCCTGACGCGTTTCGTGTCATTACACGTTATCAAAGGGTCCTTTGATAACGTGTAATGACACGAAACGCGTCAGGGATGACTCCATCGTTGCCACCATCATATTGACATGCGCCATACTTTCATCTGTATATGTAAGTGCAATTTTAATAAATTTTTTTATTGACCTTACGGTGTTACACTATGGCGTCCCCTCTTCTCCTTTCCATTTATATATGCCATCTTTGAGACGGATGACCAATATTTTTTCCGTGAACGAGAGACCTCTAACCAATCTCGGGGCCATTGGAATCTACACCACAGATATCTGCTGATCCCTTTCCTGAGGGACACCTTATATCAAGATCTGAGCATATACCAAGCCTGACCGACTCTAGAAATATAAGTTTCTTAGAGTCCATTACATCTGGTAAGCCTGCATCTTTACCGGTGGTGGGATTTTTTCTTTTTCACTTCTGAACATCGAGCATCATTTGTGTCACTGGAATATATGAACTTTATTTCATGAACTTTATTTCAATTTTATGAGTTATGTTATCATTTTTATGTTGACGCATAGATCACTCCTTATGTTTCACATTTCATTTATATGTATAGCCTTATAGTTATATTTTGTTATTCTGAGCGCTACACTACCACGTTCCTATTTTGTTTTTTGCTTCTTGTTTTTCAGTAGCCGTGTTTAGCAGCCACATTTATTCTTTTCTAGCAGCGCAGTTTTACACACCACCCCCATCTCTTGTATCATGCCTTTAGTCTCTGACCATCTCCTGTATCATGTCTGCAGTCTCTGACCATCTCTTGTATCATGTCTGCAGTCTCTGACCATCTCTTGTATCATGTCTGCAGTCTCTGACCATCTCCTGTATCATGTCCACAGTCTCTGACCATCTCCTACATCATGTCCACAGTCTCTGACCATCTCCTGCATCACATCATGTACACAGTCTCTGACTATCTCCTGCATTATGACCTCAGTCTCTCACCATTTTCTGTATCATGTCCGCAGTCTCTGATTTGCATTTTTAAATGGAGTTTGCAATGGCGGCTCAACATAAAAAAGCAGCCTTTGAATTTTGCAGAGTCCGTAGTAACCTGCACTGAGCATCCCCAGCAGTCTCTAGTAGTAACAATCTGGTTGGGTGGAATGGGGGGATGGGGGATTGCTGGGACCTCGATGCACAGAGACAGTAAAGCTCTGAATTCTGCTCTTCTCTTTTTCAGCCGCCTGCAATGCCGGCATTTGTTTCAATGGAGGAAATTGTGTAGAAGGATCGTCCCAGCGATGTCTCTGTCCCTCCGGATTTCAAGGACCGCGCTGCCAGTACGGTAAGTGACACACAATGTACTTGTATATCACAGCTTCCTAAACGTTAGGAGGTTGTGTCCTGTTGTCACATGCTCTGCACTGTGGGGGGGTTTCGTTGTCCTGGAGGCACATGCGGCACGTCACTCTCTCTGCCTCTGTACAGTGCAACTCACCTGGGGGGGGGGGGTCCAGTGCTGTGCCGTGCCACAACAGGGAACATAGGAAGTGGTACTGTGCAGAGTCCATACATACAGAATAAGAACAGATATCGAGAATTACACCTGACATACAGGACAAGAGAAGTGGTACTGTGCAGAGTCCATACATACAGAATAAGAACAGATATCGAGAATTACACCTGACATACAGGACAAGAGAAGTGGTACTGTGCAGAGTCCATACATACAGAATAAGAACAGATACTGAGAATTACACCCGGCATACAGGACAGGAGAAGTGATACTGATACTGAGAATTACACCCGGCATACAGGACAATAGAAGTGGTACTGATACTGAGAATTACACCCGACATACAGGACAATAGAAGTGGTACTGATACTGAGAATTACACCCGGCATACAGGACAAGAGAAGTGGTACTGATACTGAGAATTACACCCGGCATACAGGACAAGAGAAGTGGTACTGATACTGATACTGAGAATGACACCTGGCATACAGGACAATAGAAGTGGTACTGATACTGAGAATTACACCCGGCATACAGGACAAGAGAAGTAATACGGATACTGAGAATTACACCCGGCCGGCATACAGGACAAGAGAAGTGGTATCGATACTGATACTGAGAATGACACCCGGCATACAGGACAATAGAAGTGGTACTGATACTGAGAATTACACCCGGCATACAGGAAAATAGAAGTGGTACCGATACTGATACTGAGAATTATACCCGGCATACAGGACAAGAGAAGTAATACGGATACTGAGAATTACACCCGGCCGGCATACAGGACAAGAGAAGTGGTATCGATACTGATACTGAGAATTTCACCTGGCATACAGGACAAGAGAAGTGGTACTGATACTGAGAATTACACCCGGCATACAGGACAATAGAAGTGGTACTGTGCAGAGTCCATACATACAGAATAAGAACAGATACAGAGAATTACACCCGGAGAGTACCAGACACATCTAATGTAAGTCTTTATTGCACATGATGAGGGTTTAGAGCTTGGGTCTTCAAACTATGGCCCTCCAGTTGTTCAGGAACTACAATTCCCATCATGCCTAGTCATGTGTGTGAATGTCATAGTTTTACAATGCCTCATGGGATGTGTAGTTCTGCAACAGCTGGAGGGCCGTAGTATGAGGATCCCTGGTTTAGAGGAAGAATCCAGCATTGTTCGGGGGTCACATCTCCTCCTTCATCAGGGCTCATGCTGGCAGTGACAGTAGGAAATACTGGAGAATGAGAACAAAGGATCGAGGACTGGAATGATGACAGTGTGGGATGACTGGTGCTCTGGGTCAGTGTCATTTTCAATATCTCCTCTTATCTGGGTGAGAGATTTTGAACACCCAGGTGTCTCAGGTGAAGTGCTGACGGGGCATCAGCGTCATCAGGTGTGGCATAAAATCTGGTTCATATCTAGTTGACTCTAAAAATGTGATTGCCTAACTGCATAAATGACCACTGTCCCGGATTTGCCGGTACAGTCCCACATCTCGGTCCTGTCCTGGATTTGCCGGGACAGTCCACATCTCGGTCCTGTCCTGGATTTGCCGGGACAGTCCCACATCTCGGTCCTGTCCTGGATTTGCCGGGACAGTCCCACACCTCGGTCCTGTCCTGGATTTGCCGGGACAGTCCCACATCTCAGTGCTGTCTCGGATTTGCCGGGACAGTCCCACATCTCGGTCCTGTCCCGGGCCTGTTCCAGAATCAAAGGCTTTATATCCTGTGTGGTTATTCATGAATACATCGAAATCAAAGTTTTCCTGCAGTTTCAAGAAGTACAAGCCTGAAGCTCACACGCAAGCATTAAACCTCCTGGAACTCTGTTTGCCTTTTTATTAAATAAATGAAAATCTGACAGATTATTTTTCCAGATAGGCGAAGTCAACATTATAAACAATTATAGTTTCCTCTCTCATTTCAATTTACATTTCAATTTGATGATATCGAAGGCGTGTGAAAATGGAAAAAATGGTTGCTCTGCATTTGCGAGGCGTGTTGACACGAAAGGATTCCGTCCAAACACATATTGCATATTTTATTTACGTGCGGACTGTCGAGGCAGGTATGTGGATGGGACCTGGCCCCTTTTTGCGATTCAGCACTGCGTCGCTTTAACTGACAATTGCGCGGTCGTGCGACGTGGCTCCCAAACAAAATTGCCGTCCTTTTTCCCCACAAATAGAGCTATCTTTTGGTGGTATTTGATCACCTCTGCGGTTTTTATTTGCGCTATAAATAACAAATAGAGCGACAATTTTGAAAACAATGCAATATTTTTTACTTTTTGCTATAATAAATATCCCCAAAAAATATATACATTTTTTTTTCCTTAGTTTAGGCCGATACGTATTTCTTCTACATATTTTTGTAAAAATAAAATCGCAATAAGCGATTATCGATTGGTTTGGGCAAAATTTATAGCGTTTGCAAAATAGGGGATAGTTTTATGGCATTTTTATTAATAATTTTTCCTACTAATGGCGGTGATCAGCGATTTTTTTTGTGACTGCGACATTATGGCGGACCCATCGGACAATTTTGACACATTTTTGGGACCATTGTCATTTTCATAGCGAAAAGTGCTATAATAATGCACTGAATACTATAAAAATGACAATTGCAGTTTAGGAGTTAACCACTAGGGGGCGCTGTAGGGGTTAAGTGTGACCTCATATGTGTTTCTAACTGTAGGGGGCGGGGGTGGACGTGTGACGTCATTGATCGCCTTTCCCTATATCAAGGAACAGACGATCAATGGCAGCGCCACAGTTAAGAACGGGGAAGCTGTGTTTACACTCACCTCTCCCCGTTCTTCAGCTCCGAGGCCGTTTGCGGGACTTCCGTTGGTGATCGGGTCGGCGGGTCCGGCGGTCACAGAGCTTCAGACCAGGTCGCGGGTGCACGCCCCACAGCTGGGCACTTAAAGAGGACATACAGGTGCGTGCGGTTCTTAAGTGGTTAAGAAGTTTTGGCAGGGATTCTTTGAATACTATTGGAAGTACTGGCAGGGATTCTGTGAGTGCCATTGGAAGTTCTGGCAGGAATGTTGTGAAAGTACTGACAGGGATTGTGTGAGTTTCATTGGAAGTACTGGCAGGGATTGTGTGAGTTCCATTAGAAGTACTGGCGGGGATTCTGTGAGTTTCATTGATAGTACTGGCAGGTATTCTGTGAGTTCCATTGGAAATACTTGCGGAGATTCTACGAATACCATTAGAAGCACTGGCATGGATTTTGTGAGTTTCATTGGAAGTTCTGGCAGGGAATCTGCAAATACCATTGGAAGTACTGGCATGAAGTCTGTAAGTGCCATTGGAAGTCCTGGCAGGGATTGTGCGATATGGAAACTGGCGTATTCTGTATGCCATAAAATAAGTTCTGAAATTCAATTGACCTTATTTTCTATTGGTCTTTCAGGACCACTTGGAGAGAGAGCTCCACCCATCCCAGGAAACACTCAGCAGCTATAACTTCCGCCCATCCACCATGGCCTAGTTGTAGTGTTTCCTCCGGCCATGGTGGAAGCGCTCAGAACCAGGAGGAGCTGACTCTCTCCAGGGGGAGACGGATTAGGCAACCTGCGATCGGTTGTTTTTCTTTAGGAGGCAGACCCAACCTCCCCCCTGACGCGTGGGGGACGTTTCGGTGCTCCCCTCTTCTGAGCCCGGCGAGGGTAAAGGCTGCCGGGGGTTCCGCGCCATAGGCTGGGCATTCAGGCCAGGTAGGAGGCGGTTAGATGCCGGTCTCCTGGGGTCTGCGATGTCCCGGTACGGAGGGCGGGCGACGTCATTTCCGGTGGAGGTGGGACTTTCGGCGGCGCGTACGGCTTCCGGTTCCGGCCGCTGGAACAAGGGAGGGGCAGCCTCGGCATAATTTCCGGCCAAAAACAATTTCCTGGTTAACCGGACTTTCAAAATGAGGCGCAAAACAGCGCGTTCTGGGAAAATGGAGTCCAATAAGACGCAGCGGATGGCGGGAGCAAGCCACATGCACCAGCCCGGCCCAGGTTAGGAAAACAGCGGTTTAAGTCTACCTGGTTCCTTGTTATGTCCCTCCTACTGCCCCTTTGGGGAAAGCCTGCCTCCACCCTAGATCTGGGAGAGTGTTGTTTGTTTTAAAGCGGTGTGACCTGGTGTGTTTTTTGTTCACTAGCTGTTTTGTGGTGTTGGTGGTTTGGGTCTGAGACACAAAAAGTTAAAAGTTTCAGAAATAAAGGAATAAAAATTGTAGTGCCCCCTCCTAAGAAACGGTGTGCCCTGCAAAACAACCCTTAAAGGGTCTTGGACTAAGGTTATGCAAGGCATGCATCGCGGACATAGTCAAAGGGAAGCCTCTCTAGTGCAGCCTCCAAACAAAGAGATGCTCTCTTCTTTTGAGGCTAGAAGAGACCTTTCAGTCGTTTCGCTCCTACTTGGACAGAGGGGCCGCAGGTCAGGTAAGGCCTCAAGTGCACTTGGATTATAGAGGGGCAGGTAGTGACCGAGGAGGAAGAGCCTAAGCTTAGTCTCAGGGTCAGAGGCAAAGAAAACAGGAATCTTCCTTAAGCACGTTAAGATGTCCTTAAAAGAGGTGATCAGACCTCCTGAAAACATCATTCCACCTTAAACATTAAGGTGGATAAGACGCATTTGTCTCTGCAGCAAGATGTAAGGGTTAATGAGTCAAGCATCGAACTCCAGTAATATATGGATCATAGATGCGGTCAAAAGGGATCAAAGGCACCAAAATAGCTCCTTTCTTTTCCCGTAATACTCAAGAGGAGATTTCCTTTTGATGAGGATCCAGCGCAGGTTAATAAAACATGGATTGCTTCATATAACACCCGAAATACGCTTCCTGAGGATCTACGCACCTTACATGGAAAGGATCCCCTAAAAATGAACAAGGCGCTCTTAAGTGTATAGAGGCTTGGGTGCCTCTCTGGCCAATTCACCGCTCTCCAGTAGTGGCCAGGAACCTTGAGCATTGGTTGGAACAGGGGGTCACGATTGTGCCTCAATGCACGCAGAGAGTTGCTCGAGACTCCTATTCTTCTGAAGGCAGTGGCGATGGCGGATGCCTCAGCGTCAGTGGAATAAGCCCGCACTCGGCCCTAGAATTCGGCCAGGAGGGCTCTCTGGGTCAAAACCTGGATGGGACACGCCGTCGAAGGCTAAGTATGTGGCCTGCCGATGGAGACTGGTATTTGGGCGTGACACTGCTGGATACGACGGCGTAGGAAAAAAGCCTTCCTTAAAGAAGGAAGTACGCGGACCAGGAAAAAGTGCGTCCTTTTTTCCAGCCCCGATCCTAAAGAGGCAAAAATCAGGGTGGAATCGCCACTGAGAGGGTAGGAGTCTCGAGCAGCGTGCATTGCTCCCTAGGCAGCCCGCAATCGTGACCCCCTGAGTGCGGAGGAGTCTTCAGCGTTCCTTCCACAGTGAATTACACTCTATACATCCTCAAGGTTATTGCAGAGGGCTACGCGCTGGAGTTCTCAGAGAAACCACCGTCATTTTTACGCGATCCTGCCCAAGGATCAGGAGAAATCAGGGCATGTTGTACGTAGATAGGAAGCGGGGTGTTATATGAAGCAAATGTTTTATTAAAGCAGTATTACACTATTTTGGTGCCTTTGTTTTTTTCTATGATCCATATATTGGAGTTTGACTCATTAACCCTTGCTGCTTCTGGAATGATGTTGGAGGTCTGATCAGGACAGGACGAGATCAAACACTTATGCTTAAGGCCTGCCGTTCGGTTTCTCCTTGAGATCTTTTCTGGTGAGTTTGAACCCCTGCGGGGGAGTGTGCCTCACGTTTGGTGGAGATTGGAAACCGGTGGAGTTTCGTGTACAATTATTCCATGAAACTGGACGACCTCCTGTTGTTCGCCAAGACAAATCACTTTAAAACTGATCTATGGAGGACCCAGGCCCATTTGGAGGGTCCTAGGTTGGATTATGAACAGAGAGAAGTCAACATCTTGAGTCCCCTCTCAGGTATATTGGACTTTTGGGGTACACCATGCGCTCCAGGAGAGGTTTTATCATTTTTAACCAGGAAATTCAAGGTTTCAGGCAGCAGTGAAGGCAGTGCAGACGAATCTTATGTCAGTTTGTGATACTTTGTTTTATTCTTTGAATACTATTGGAAGTACTGGCAGGGATTCTGTGAGTTCCATTGAAAATACTGGCAGGGATTTTGCGAATACCATTGGAAGTACTGGCATGGATTCTGTGAGTGCCATTGGAAGTTCTGGCAGGAATGTTGTCCTTCCCCGAAAGTCCTACTACGGATGCCAGCTCCTGGGGATGGGGTGCTCACCTCAGGGGTGAGTTGGCTCATTGGAAGTACTGGCAGGGATTGTGTGAGTTTCATTGGAAATACTGGCAGGGATTGTGTGAGTTCCATTGGTAGTACTGGATACAGGGATTCAGCATGTGCATTTCATTGACAATGCTACAGCGGGTACGTCTCAAGGCAGGGGGGATTCTGTGAGTTTCATGAACCTGGCCCTACAAGCTTTACTGGCAGACAAACTTGGATTCTGTGAGTTTCATTGGAAGTACTGGCAGGAATTCTGTGAGTTCCATTGGTAGTACTGGCAGGGATTCTGTGAGTTTCATTGGTAGTACTGGCAGGGATTCTGTGAGTTTCATTGGTAGTACTGGCAGGGATTCTGTGAGTTCCATTGGAAATACTTGCAGAGATTCTGCAAATACCATTAGAAGCACTGGCATGGATTTTGTGAGTTCCATCGGAAGTTCTGGCAGGGAATCTGCAAATACCATTGGAAGTACTGGCATGGAGTCTGTAAGTGCCATTGGAAGTACTGGCAGGGATTGTGCGAGTTCCTGTCGCGTACCTTACCAGAGGCCGAAGTGCCGAGAGGGCTTCCGGCTTCCCTTGCGACTCGAGTGCAGAATGCCCCCTGGAGGTGAGACAGGGGACGCTATGCCCAGGGGTGCAGGAGTTGCCGGCTGCGACTTGCCGGAGCGATGTTAGGGATCAGATGTGCACCAGAGCGGTCCTTTTACGTAGTCCGGCAGGAGTACCACGGAAGTACCAGAAGAGGCTCTTTCAGGACCCTTCTTGAACCCAGGGGCGGAGTCAGGAGCCGGGTTCCTTCCGGTAGTCATGCACAGAGTGTTAACCTTTTGTCCGGCTCCTTCCGGCAGGGAGTGACTGGAACAGGTCAGAAGGCAAGCACTACCGAGGTCATACACAGGATCCATTCTCTGTTTGTGTTGTTCTCGGGTGCAGACAGGAACAGGACAAGGATAATCCGAGAGTCAAGCCAGGGGTCATGCACAGGGAAATCTGGTCAGGTAAGCCGGGTAGTCAACAGGAATACGGAACAAGGATTCAGGATAAGGTCAAAGACTGACGATCATGCAGCAGTTTTGTGACTGCTGCAACAAGGTTTAAATAGGCACTGACGCCAGGAGTCCCGCCCGCATTGCGTGCGTAATGGTGCGCGCGCGTGCGCAGTAAAGAACAATGTATTTGTTGTGTTGTTGCCCGTATGCGGGCATGGATTCTGTGAGTGCCATTGGAAGTTCTGGCAGGAATTTGTGAATACTATTGAAAGTACTGGCAGGGATTCTGTGAGTTCCATTGGAAGTACTGGCAGGGGTTCTAGAAGTCCTGGCAAGGTATCTGGAAGGGTTGTAAAAATAGGCTGATGTTATTTGTTTTCAAATTAAGGACATTATCTTTCAATATTAAGAAGCTAATTTAAAGTTGACCTTATTTTCCCTAACCTACCCAACCAGTCTCTTTAGTTAAAAATAGGGCCTCATCAGAACGAAGCAGAAGGGTGAGGAAGGGAGGATGATGAGGTTAATGAGTTCTTTAAAAAACAAGCTTTTGCTTTCAACAGAGCAGCTAAGAATAGACTAGTAAACCTGTGAATAAGATCATAGAACTTCACTTGGCCAGAGATATGAAAATTAGGTAAATATATTTTATTTATTTTTTAGCCCTGATGAAACTTTTTTTATACTATATAATATTTACACAGCCCCTTTAAACAAAGGACGCCCCCCCCAGCCGGCACTCTCATTGTGCATTTGCAATCCTGTTCTGCTCTTGTGTTTCATGACATTAACAGGACATTAACACACGGCCATTACAGTGCGGTAAAAACAGATCGTAGACCTCCAGATGTGCCATCCGGCTTCTCCTTCCAGATGGTGCGCTTGTCACTAACGGCAAATAGCCGGCTAACAGTGCGCTTGGGAGCTCTCAAGTCGCAATCCGTACAAACAGATTAGGAAAACATTCAGAGCAGCGCACAGCAAATCGCTCGTGAGAGAAGACTTTCCCCTTACGAGGCTGAAGTAGATTTTTGTTGTTGTATTTATCAGCTCCTGCGCGAAGCGGCGGAGGCAATCTGGACGTTTTGCAAGAGATTAGGCAATAAATTGTTTGGCTCGTCCTGCCAAAACGCTCAGCCGCCGCTGATATGCGATGCACTCAGACTGTCTGCGGATTTAACGTTTAGTCATCCGGTCTTCCAGGACACCTAAAGCCATTCATTACATGTGTGGTGCATATGTGTGTCTGTCTGGGGCTATGGGATTAAAGTGGAACGTTGCAAGTCTGCATAAAAAATATTCCTACCAAGTCACAAAATATATTAACAGGGCCAGTTTTAAAAAAAAGCTCTGCCTTTATTATTGAAATGTCTGCCTTGAGTATGATGCTACAAGCCTGGCACACCTATTTTTGGGCAGTTTCTCCCATTCTTCTTTGTACGACCTCTCAGGTACATGAGTATCACAGGCTCCTCCCATGTACATGATTATCACGGGCTCCTCCCATGCACATGAGTATCACGGGCTCCTCCCATGCGCATGAGTATCACGGGCTCCTCCCATGCGCATGAGTATCACGGGCTCCTCCCATGCGCATGAGTATCACGGGCTCCTCCCATGCGCATGAGTATCACGGGCTCCTCCCATGCGCATGAGTATCACGGGCTCCTCCCAATGCGCATGAGTATCACGGGCTCCTCCCAATGCGCATGAGTATCACGGGCTCCTCCCAATGCGCATGAGTATCACGGGCTCCTCCCATGCGCATGAGTATCACGGGCTCCTCCCACGCGCATGAGTATCACGGGCTCCTCCCACGCGCATGAGTATCACGGGCTCCTCCCACGCGCATGACTATCACGGGCTCCTCCCACGCGCATGACTATCACGGGCTCCTCCCATGTGCATGACTATCACGGGCTCCTCCCACGTGCATGAGTATCACGGGCTCCTCCCAATGTGCATGAGTATCACGGGCTCCTCCCAATGTGCATGAGTATCACGGGCTCCTCCGGAGGTCCCCCCTTACATTGGAGCTCCCCCCTTACATTAGAGCTCCCCCCTTTACATCTGACCTCCCCCTTTACATCAGAGGTTCTAAGATGATGATCCGCACTCTGGTCGTTACTTTTTTTTTTTAAATCTTCATTTTTATTGACAAGCCACAGTAAACAAACGCAAATGAGAACAGTTGACGCGTTTCAGCCTAAAAGGCATTTTTCATAACCATCAGAGGTCCTCAATTTGCAGAGTACATCATGTACAGCGCAGTGTAGAGCAGAGTATATAACGCACAGCACAGTGTCTATAGGACCACTTCCCCCCCAGCCCATGCACACTTATCCTGAGTTTCCAAGTAAATAGATCCTTATAGTCGCAATGTAGCAACCTTAAAGCGTACGTCGGCCCACATTAACGCCACAGCTGTTAATGCGAGAGAGTGATCTCCAGCACAGTACAGGACCTGAGAAATCGGCTGCCTGGTGATTTATGATGATAAAAAGGAAAGATGTTTCCCATACGCGTTGTATATCACAGCGCACAGAACTCCAGTGGACGGAGTAAAATTACAGATTGCAATTCTCAGAGCCCACGAGATAAAATAACCCGCCGCAGGACTGCGGCTACCACTAGAAGGTGTAAAGCAGAAGGTTTGGTGCCCGGCGGATCGGTTTGGAGATGCAGCATGTAGGCAGTGAAAGGCCCGGCGGAAAGCTGGGATCTTTTCATTATCGGGAAGACAAGGTGCCTGGGAGATGATGAGAGTCGCAGACAGAAAATCGCTCAGTGCGCTCTCTGCAGAAGTGCTGATTCAGAAGGCGTCTGGCTTCACAGTGGATCTCACGGAAGGCACGCTAATGGTTTTCACAGACACTTGTTGCCGGGGTCAGGATAGAGAGGCCGCCGTGTTCTTACATGTTGTACAAAGATCACACATGCCAGCCATAGTATGTGAAACATGTTATTTAAAGGGCAAGCGTTACAATATTTGGTTTCTTTTATTTCAATATTTTTTCTTTCTTCTTTTTTTTTTAAACATATCCAAACAAAGCATAATGCAAATATCGACACAGAACAAAACGAAAATAGAACATGGTATATGGGCCAGATTCTCAGAGGCGTTACGACGGAGTATCTCAGATACCCCGTCGTATCGCCGTTTTTTTTGCCTCGTATCTATGCGCGTGATGCTTAGCATCACTTTTGCATAGATACGCTGCAACATCCGACAAGTGTAAAACCATTACACTTGCGGATCGTAGGTGTAATGACAACTCCGGCCACTAGGTGGCCTTTACGTTGTTTTCTCATTTGCATATGCAAATGAGGTAGTACGCCGATTCCCGATCGCTTTTACGCCGCCCCTGTCGTCGCGTACGTCGTTTTCATCCGCGTAAGGTTACCCCAGCTTCGATGTGGAGTAACCTTACAAGGTGCCGTCGGATGCCATGTTAAGTATGGCCTCGGGACAGTGTCGTGTTGTGCATCGTTTACGTCGTTTGCGTACGTCGATTCTCAATGGGGCTGGCGTACGCTGCGATTACGTCGTTTACATTAAGAAAATGTGACGTCCTTTGGAGCATGCGCACTGGGCTTTTTCCCCGGCCGGCGCATGCGCAGTTCGTTCGACGCGGGGCCGCGCTTAATTTAAATACAAGCCGCCCCATTTGAATTGCGCGGGTTTACGCTGGGCGATTTACGCGACGCCGACGAAAACTACGGAGCAAGTGCTTAGAGAATAAAGCACTTGCTCTAGTACGAAGCGGCGGCGTAGTGTAAATGGCTTACGCTACGCTGCCGGAATTCTATGAGAATCTGGATATATATATATATATATATATATATATATATATATATATATAAAACCACTTCCTTACTGGGCATGTATACACCCTTCCTGACCAGGTGAAATTTCAGCTTGCGGCACTGCGTCGCTTTAACTGACAATTGCACGGTCGTGCGATATGGCTCCCAAACAAAATTGGCGTCCTTTTTTCCCCACAAATAGAGCTTTCTTTTGGTGGTATTTGGTCACCTCTGCGGTTTTTATTTTTTGCGCTATAAACAAAAAAAGGACGTAAATTTTGAAAAAAAATACAATATTTTTTACTTGTTGCTATAAAAAATAGCCCAATTTAAAAAAAATTCAGTTTAGGCCGATACGTATTCTTCTACATATTTTTGGTAAAAAAAAAAAAAAATCGCAATAAGCGACTGGTTTGCGCAAAAGTTATAGCGCCTACAAAATAAGGGACAGAATTATTTTTTATTTATTTTTTTACTAGTAATGGCGGCGATCTGCGATTTTTAGTGCGACTGCGACATCATGGCGGACACATCGGACACTTTTGACACGTTTTTGGCGCCATTCACATTTATACTGCAATCAGTGCTATAAATATGCACTAATTACTGTATAAATGTGACTGGCAGGGAAGGGGTTAACACTAGGGGGTGAGGAAGGGGTTAATGTGTATCCTGTATAGTGTTCTAACTGTGGGGGGAGGGGGGGTGACTGGGGGGTGACCGATCTGTGTCCCTATGTACAAGAGACACAGATCAGTCTCCTCTCTCCAGTGACAGGACGCTGTCATTGTGAGAGTCGGCAATGAGAAATGATCTCATATGTTTACATATGAGATCATCTCTCATTCGCCGCACAGATCGCATCGCAAACGGCCACTCAGATTGGCCGTTCGCGGCGATCTGTGATTGGCTGTGTCCAAGGGACACGGCCAGTACACAAGTTCCCCGTTGCGCGCTCTGGAGCGCGCGCTGGGAACAAAGAAAGGGGCTGCCGTGAAAACACGGCGGCCCGGAGATTTAGAACCACCCTGCGGCCGCATATAGTCGTACGGCCGTAGGGAAGTGAATATATATATAAAATTATATTTATCTAGTTAGACGTTTACCACCAGCTGTACGCATATATGTGACAGCAAGGCAGCAGGCTTTAACCCTTTTGCTGCCAGAGCCAGTTTTGCGCCCATATTAAAAGAAAGTTATTGTAGATCTAAAGATTAAATAACCACTTCCAGTCCCATCAAATTCTGACATCCCTCTCCCTACAATGTAATTATTTTTTTGCATAGGTCATGCCCACATGTGATGTTGGAGGAGTGGGTGTTCCTAAACAGGCTGCATTTGCACAGGTAACGCCCACATGTGATACCTGGAGGAGTGGGCGTTCTTAGGCAGGCAGTATTTGCATAGGTTAACACCCACATTTGATGCTGGAGTGGGCGTTCCTAGGCAGGCTCTATTTGCACAGATAACGCCCACATGTGATACCAGGAGGAGTGGGCGTTCTTAGGCAGGCAGTATTTGCATAGGTTAACACCCACATTTGATGCTGGAGTGGGCGTTCCTAGGCAGGCACCATTTGCCTAGGTAACGCCCACATATAGTTACATAGTTACATAGTTAGTCAGGTTGAAAAAAGACACAAGTCCATCCAGTTCAACCATAAAAAAAAATAAAAAAAATAAAACAAAGTAAAACACAGTACATCGTCCCATACACCCAACTCCATACCCACAGTTGATCCAGAGGAAGGCAAAAAACCCCAGCAGAGCGATGATCCAATTTGCTACCGGAGGGGAAAAAATTCCTTCCTGATCCCCCGAAAGGCAATCGGATTTACCCCGGATCAACTTTACCTACAAAACTTAGTACTCAGTTATATTATGTGCATTTAGGAAAGAATCCAGGCCTCTCTTAAAGCAATCTACTGAGCTGGCCAGAACCACCTCTGGAGGGAGTCTGTTCCACATTTTCACAGCTCTTACTGTGAAGAAACCTTTCCGGATTTGGAGGTGAAATCTCTTTTCCTCCAGACGTAAAGAGTGCCCCCTTGTCCTCAGTGTTGACCTTAAAGTGAATAACTCAACACCAAGTTCACTATATGGACCTCTTATGTATTTGTACATGTTGATCATATCCCCCCTTATTCTCCTCTTCTCAGGAGTGAATAAATTCAGTTCCTCTAATCTTTCCTCATAGCTGAGCTCCTCCATGCCTCTTATCAGTTTGGTTGCCCTTCTCTGCACTTTCTCCAGTTCTCCGATATCCTTTTTGAGAACTGGTGCCCAAAACTGGACTGCATATTCCAGATGAGGTCTTACTAATGATTTGTACAGGGGGGCAAAATGATATCTCTATCTCTGGAGTCCATACCTCTCTTAATACAAGAAAGGACTTTGCTCGCTTTGGAAACCGCAGCTTGGCATTGCATGCCATTATTGAGCTTATGATCAACTAAAACACCCAGATCCTTCTCCACTACAGATCCCCCCAGTTGTACTCCCCCTAGCATGTATGATGCATGAATATTCTTAGCCCCCAAGTGCATAACTTTACATTTATCAACATTAAACCTCATCTGCCACTTAGTCGCCCAATTAGACAGAGCATTGAGGTCGGCTTGTAAATTGGAGACATCCTGCAAGGACATTATTCCACTGCATAGCTTGGTGTCATCTGCAAAGACAGAAATGTTACTTTTGATCTCAGACCCAATATAATTTATAAATATATTGAAAAGTAAGGGACCCAACACTGAACCTTGGGGTACACCGCTGATAACCTTGGACCATTCAGAGTAAGAATCATTAACCACAACTCTCTGAATCCTGTCTTTCAGCCAGTTTTCTATCCATTTACAAACTGATATATCCAATCCTGTAGACCTTACCTTACACATGAGCCGTGTGTGGGGAACTGTATCGAATGCTTTTGCAAAATCCAAGTATACCACATCCACTGCTACGCCTCTGTCCAGGGTTTTACTTACCTCTTCATAAAAAGAAATCAGGTTTGTCTGACAACTTCTGTCTTTCATGAATCCATGCTGTCTGCTGCTTAAATAGTTTGTTTCCAGCAAGAACTCATCCACGTGGTCTTTTATTAAACGTTCCAGTATCTTCCCAACTATAGAAGTTAAACTAACAGGTCTATAGTTACTAGGTAAAGACTTTGTTCCCTTTTTAAATATGGGCACCGCATTGGCTTTATGCCAATCCAGTGGTACTATTCCTGTCATGAGTCCCTAAATATTAGATACAGTGGCTTTGAAATTTCAGAGCTCAATTCTTTTAGGATCCGTGGGTGGATGCCATCTGGTCCAGGTGCTTTATCCACCTTTATTCTGTCTAAATATTTCTGGACCATATCACTTTTGAGCCATTGTGGATTTGGGGCTGTGTCACTCCCACCCCCTATATCGACATGAGCTCCCCCATTCTCCATTGTATACACAGAGCTGAAGAAAGCATTTAATAAATTTGCCTTCTCTATGTCCTCAGTCACCCACTCTAGATTATTTTGTAAAGGGCCTACATGCTCAGACTTGACCTTTTTACTATTAATATATTTAAAGAATTTTTTGGGGTTTGTCCTACTATCTTTTGCAATCTGTCGTTCATTTTGAATTTTTGCATCCTTGATTTCCTTTTTACATATTCTATTATATTCTTTGTAACATTTAAACGACACTAGTGTTCCTTCATTTTTATATTTTTTAAAAGCTATTTTCTTATTGTTTATAGCTTTTTTAACTTTGACCGTGAGCCACATAGGTTTTATCTTTAGCCTTTTAAACTTATTGCCCATGGGAATATACTTTGCAGTGAGGTTCCAAAGAGTCTTTTTGAAGAATTCCCATTTCTGTTCTGTGTTCATCGGTGCCAATATTCCCTCCCAGTCCAAGCCCTGGAGAGCAGTCCTCATGCTTTGAAAATTTGCTCTCCTGAAATTAAGTGTTTTTATCTTTCCTGTATGTATTTCTTGCTTATAGTTTACATTAAACGAAATCATGTTATGATCACTGCTACCCAGGTGTTCCTTTATCTGAACATTAGTAATGAGCTCTGCATGGTTTGAGATTACCAGGTCCAACAGAGCATCATTCCTAGTTGGGGCCTCAATAAACTGGACCATAAAATTGTCCTGCAATAGGTTTTTACATTTTTGTCCTTTAACTGTCCCAGAAATTCCATTATTCCAGTCAATTTCTGGGTAGTTAAAATCCCCCATTATTATCACCGTCCCTGCCCTTGCAGCCCTTTCCATCTGTGCAAGGAGCCGAGTCTCCACCTCCTCATTAACATTGGGTGGTCTATAACAAACTCCAATGATTAGCTTTGAACTACGCACATCTGTATGCAGTTCCACCCATAATGCTTCAACTTCATCACACTCTCCATCAACCAGGTCCACTTTCACGCTTACTTTGAGGTCACTTCTCACATAGAGACAGACCCCTCCACCTTTCCTTTTTACCCTGTCTTTCCGAAAGAGAGCATAGCCAGGAATATTAATAGCCCAGTCATGTGAGGATTGAAGCCAAGTTTCAGCAATACCGATTACATCATAGCTCTCCTCATGCACCAGAGCTTCCAACTCACCTGTTTTGCTTGGAAGGCTTCTGGCATTGGTGAACAAACACTTAAATGTATTGTTACATTTTTCGCTGGCGTTTTTCATATGATTCATATAATTTTTAGTAGTGCAAATGGCACTATAATTTCCAATGGCTGTTTGCAACATGGGAACTTTCTTGTCACCTGCCATAACCCCACCTCCATCTATCCCCATTCCACTCTCCATTAATGTCTGACCCCTAACTGACCTGTGTGCCCGATGTAATTCACGTTCACCCTCCCCCCTCAAGTCTAGTTTAAATACTCCTCCAGCATTCCCCTAAACCTCTCCCCCAGCACAGCAGACCCCCTTCCATTCAAGTGCAAACCATCTTTAGCATATAGGTTGCACCCCAATGAAAAGTCATCCCAGTGCTCTAGAAACCCAAATCCCTCCTTCCTACACCAGGTCTTTAGCCATGCATTCAGCTCTCTAATCTCCCCCTGCCTTTCCTGTGTTGCGCATGGCACAGGCAATATTTCAGAGAATATCACCTTGGAGGTCCTTCCCTTCATGTGATACCTGGAGAAGTGGGTGTTTCTAGACAGGCTGTATTTGCATAGGTAACGCCCACATGTGATGCTGCAGGACTGGGCATTCCTAGTCAGACTACGTTTGCATAGGTTAACACCCACAATTGATGCTGTGGGCGTTCCTTGGCAGGCTGTATTTGCATTGGTTACCGCCCACATGTGATGCTGAGCCTCCTTGATTGAAAGAACTAAAATCCACTGAATGAAAAGGTCAGAGCGAGGGACAGTCAGGCTGGGGAGGAAGGAGCTAGATGATGCTGGAGGTCCTCCAGCCAGGAAATGAGGGGGGCTCTGACTTGCTGCAGCTTCTATTGCACACTGTGAAGAAGCTCACAGTGTGCAGTGAGATCAGAGTGGGTATTTCCAGTGCAGGAAAGGAGTCGGTGCAGGTTGTACAGGTCGGATACATGGAATGATTTTGGAATGAATAGATATAAAGAGATAATATTTCTTCTCTCTCCGGCTTCATCCGGCAGCTCGGGACAAAAGCAACTGCAATTTACAAATTCATGGCTGTCTGTGTTTTTTTATTATCTCTCCCACACGTGGCGGATTATTCTGGCGGTGAATCCGTTCCTTTTATTTCCCCAAATCGGATGGCGCACCACCCGTCCCGCTACAAAATAACAGGCGGCAAAGTCCCTTCTTCTCAAATTCTCTGCCCAGCGTGAGGCCCCCCCCCCCCCCCAGATTTCATTACAAGCTGTTCCAGGAGCCGTAAAATGTCTCCGGCCTCCCTGCCAGGAGGGAACAATCAACCAATGAGGTGCCGGCTTCCTTCGTCCGACTTAAATGGAGCGCGCTGAACGCAAGGCAAGGTTCTTTTCTCTTACCGCTGCCCCGAGCTCTGCGAATGAACTGAGCGCAGATCCGCGAACATTCCCCGAGTCAGATAAAAAAGGAGAAAAAACATTTTCCACAGTTTTTGTTTTTATTGTATAAATGCGTTTGGCGTGGAGGCGCAGGAGGAACGCCGACCTCCAGCCGATCAAGTAAATATGAGGATAGAATACATACGAGGGAGCTGTTTTAGCTGTACTTCTGTACATCCAGTCCTGAGGTTTACACAGCTCTGCCACACAGCACTGTCTGTTATGCATTATTTTTCTCTGCTGTGGTTAACTGCTTAAGGACCGCCTCCTGCACATATACGTCGGCAGAATGGCACGGCTGGGCACACCCACGTATATTTACGTCAGTAAATAGTACCCAGCCGTGGGTCACGGGCGCGCTCCCGTGACCCGGTCCGAAGCTCCGTGACCGGGACTCGCGGACCCGATCGCCGCACTGCAGCGAGTGCCGGTTACGGAGCTTTGGACCGGGTCACGGGAGCGCGCCCGTGACCCACGGTTGGGTACTATTTACTGACGTAAATATACGGCTTCCCCGTGCTTCACTGTGGCCGCAGCATCGATCGCGTCATCCCTGTTATAGGGGGACGTGATCGATGACGTCACACCTACAGCCACACCCCCCTACAGTTGTAAACACACACAGGGAACACATAACCCCTACAGCGCCCCCTTGTGGTTAACTCCCAAACTGCAACTGTCATTTTCACAGTAAACAATGCAATTTAAATTCAAAATTGTCCGAAGTGTCCGCCATAATGTCGCAGTCACGAAAAAAATCGCTGATCGCCGCCATTAGTAGTAAAAAAAAAAAAATGAATAAAAATGCAATAAAACTATCCCCTATTTTGTAAACGCTAGAAATTTTTGCGAAAACCAACCGATAACCGCTTATTGCGATTTTTTTTTTTACCAAAAATAGGTAGAAGAATACGTATCGGCCTAAACTGAGGAAAAAAATGTTTTTTTTATATATTTTTGGGGGATATTTATTATAGCAAAAAGTTAAAAATATTGCATTTTTTTCAAAATTGTCGCTCTATTTTTGTTTATAGTGCAAAAAACAACGTTTTGCCCGCACACCATCATTTTAAATGACGTTTTTGAAAAAAAAGTGATCGTGCGTACGCGGCATTACACATGGGCTGCGTTCACACCTGAGCATTGTGTTTTTGAGCATTTTTTTGGGGCGTTTGTATGTGCATTTGAGCATTTTAAAGCATTTGTGACCTTTACATTTTTTTTTTTTATTAGCCAATAGAGTAAAATGTCTTCTGCTTCATCATTTGTTGCTGTTTTTCAGATTTTTCATCCACTTCTATTCATTATTTATTATTATCCATTTATAAATGTGTTTATTTGTTTAAATTGTTTTTTGGTTAGAGATTATAGCTAGGGTTGGGGTTCATTTTTGTTATACATTTTTTTTTTTATTGATTTATTTATTTACTTATTCATTTAGTTAGGGTTAGGGGTTCATTTATTTATTGTTTTACAATTTAATTATTATTTATTTTCTTAGTGTAGGGTTAGAGCCTACTAGCGATGGGGTGTATAATTAGGGTTAGGGGTAAAAAAAAATAAAAAAAATGTATTTATTAAACTTATCTTTATTTATTTTCTTAGGTAAGGTTTGGGGGTTAATTGTTTTAATTTTTTTATTTTATTTATTTTTTTACTTATTATTATTTTTTCTTAGGTTATAGGGGTTATAGCTAGCTTTAATTTAATTATTTATTTATTTTCTTAGGTTAGGGTTAGAGATGAATACGGGTTATAATTACGGCTAGGGGTAAAAAAAAAAATATTATTTATTTTTATTTATAAAACCAATCATTTATTTATTTATTTATTTTCTTGGGTTAGGGATCAATACTATAGTTAGGGTTGGGGGTTAATTAAAAAAAAATAAAAAATGTATTTACTTATTATTTATTTCGTTTCTTAGGTTATAGCGGTTATAGCTAGGGTTAGGGGTTAATTTACAATTTAATTATATATTTATTTATTTATTTTATTATGTTGAGGTTAGAGGTGAATAGGGATTATAATTAGGGCTAGGGGTAAAAAAAAATATATATTTTTATTTATATAACTTATCATAATTAATTTTCTTATGTTAGGGATCAATACTATAGTTAGGGTTGGGGGTTATTTATGTTTATTTTTTTATTGTTTTATTTATGTACTTATTATCTATTTAGTTTCTATAGCTAGGGCTAGGGGTTAATTTACAATTTAATTATAATTTATTTATTTATTTATTTTCTTAGGTTAGGGTTAGAGGTGAATACTAGAGTTAGGGGTTATAATTAGGGCTAGGGTTAAAAATTTCATTTTTAGTTATATAATGTATCATTATTTATTTATTTTCTTAGGTTAGGGGTCAAAACATTTTTTTTACATTTTTTTTTTTTTTTTTCTCCTTAGGTTATGGGTTAGGTTTAGAGGTGAATACTAGAGTTCGGGGTTAAAGTTAGGGTTAAAAAAAATCATACATTTTATTTATTATTGTTTATATTTAAGATAGAATGTTGCCCCAAGCCAGCTAGTCTCTTCAACAATTTGACTGTCAGACCCTAAAACACTCGGTCCCTTCAACAGTCTGATGAACTGTTCCCCCTAAGCCATCCGGTTTCTTCAACAGTCTGATGGACTGTTGCCTCCAAACCACTCAGCCCCTTCAACAATCTGATTGACTGTCGCACCTGATCCACCCGCTCTCTTCGATAATCTGATGGACTGTTGCCTCTAAGCCACCTCATCTTCAACAATCTGACCGACTATTGCCCCCAAGCCAACCAGTACTCTCAACCACCTGATGCTCTGTTGCCCCTATGCAGGGTCGTCTTAATAGCATCATGGGCCTCTGGGTAATGTAATACCCTGGGGCCCCTACAATGATGACAGTGCAGGTAAATGGACATCAAGTAGGTAGGAGGCAGACTGCCTCCCCTGTGTATCTATCACTCTCAGTACCATCATGGGTCCCCCAATTTCGGGGCAGCGTGGGCTCAAGGGCCAGCTGCTTTCATGAAAGTGCAGGGGCCCCCCATGGAGCTGGGGCCCCTGGGCAGTGCCCAGGTGTGCCCTCTCATTAAGACAGCCCTGTCCCTAAGCCACTCAGCCCCACTCAACAAAATGGACTGTTGCCTCCAAACCACTTGGCCACCCGGTCCACTCAACTGTCTGTCTGTCAGAATGTTGCCCCTAAGCCACCCGGTCCACTCAACAATCTGATGGAATGTTGCCTCTAAGCCACCTGGTCCCTTCAGCAAACTGATGGACTGTTGCCCCAATCCAACCAGTCCTCTCAACCACTTGATGCTCTGTTGCCTCTAAGCCACTCAGCCCCCTCAACAACCTTTTGGACTGTTGACCCTAAGACAACCAGTCCCCTCAACAACCTGATGGACTTTTGCCTCCAAACCACTCAGTAATCTTCAATAATCTAATTGACTGTTGCCCCTAATCCACTCTGTCTCATCAACAGTCTGATGGACTGTTGCCTCTAAGCCACCTGGTCCGTCCGTTTTTAAACAGAGCCCACCTGTTAACAGAAATCTTTTCCATGCGCCCGCCAACATCATTATGATAAATGATCTCTCTAGAGAGGGTATGCACCAAAGACTCCAATCCTCGGTGTACAAAATTGCCAAATTACCATTTTATTCAGCCCTACAACATAGAAATCCTACAACCTCCAATCTGATGCGCAGCAAAGGTGTACGAGACGGAGTTTGTATTCACTCAGTTGGCGTTCATCAACCCCCCCTTCCCCCCCACCAGCCTCCACCGTATTATGATAGTGTTAGTGTGACATGGCATTCGTTCAGCCGAGACAAAGGCAAAATGATAGAATAATAGCAAAGCCAGCAAATCAGAGATATTTCATGGTCTCGGCTGCCTGGGGAGCACCGCAGCACCATCTACAGGATGCACACTGATAACACCACTAGTCATGAACAGAACATTTATTAGTTGTATCAATATTTCTTCATTGTTTATAATGGTGGCCATACGCGGTGTCCTGCTAAGTACTCAAAGCAAATCCCAAAAAGGGCCGCAGATGTTACCAGGTAGTTTTTTTTCACTATAGTGCAGAGGCAGCCAGGCACGCAGTAACAGTTTATTCACTCCGGCTTATTGAACAGTCTAGGTGATGTCTTTTTCTGTATTTTATTTCTTAAAAAAAAGCGGGGAAGGGATCTAGGGTGGTGCAAAATACTCCAAAATGCTGGGACACAATTGTCAGAGCTCAACGGCAGCGGCACAGTTTATTTTTACTCACAGCTGGGGACCGTGAGATATTTGGTAAATAAGATGCAGCAAAACTGGAACAGTCTTCAGATTCATGGCTGGGGACCTTGAAGTAGTATGAGCACAGATAAAGCAGAATGAAACTGTCCATAGTCCAGAGCTGGGGACTACAAAGCAGTATGAGCACAGATAAAGCGGACTGGAACAGTATATGGTTCACGGCTGGGGAACATGAAGTAGTATGCGCATAGATAAGGTAGACTGGAACAGTCTATGGTTTACTGCTGGGGATCATGAAGTATTAATGTAACGGTATGGCCTGTGGGACCCAAAGGCTCTTGAAGAATGCAGGGTACTCCTGGTTCAGCTTCACCGATGACTCTTGGGTCTAGGGTCATCCTATGTCCACTTGAAATATTACAGGTGGTTAATTCTGAACCCAACAGGTCAATAATAGTGTGATTCATTCAATGTGGGGGACACATACTGTTAAGGTGTTAATTAAGTCTGGCTCCTAAGATATTTCATTGTGTGATGCTAATTAACACTGTATTGTGTGAAAGTTCTATTGTTGCTAATATGTGTTGTGAGTTAGCACACTCTAAAGGTCAGACATCTGACTTATGTTTACTAAAGGAATGTGTATTGTGTAGCAGGTGAGAATAGCTTGTCGCGGAGTCAGAATGTCTGTCTAAGATGTGGATTGAGGGGGACTCGTTAGTACCAATTGTTTGATGCTGTGGGTGGAGTGTATCATTGTCCCTTTGATTACTGCAGCATGCTTTTTGGTTGCTAACTGTATAAAAGCCTGGAGTTTACCATTAAAAGGTCTATTCGTTCGGAACCAGAGAACAGAGCTGTGTCTCGTTTTTCTGGGGGGAAATCCAATGGGTCCTGTCTGCTGGATTGTGGACTGTCGATAAGCTGTCTTGGGTTGGTGGAATGGAATATTGTAACAGTGTTATCCCTGACCGTTACAATTATAAGCACAGATAAGGCAGACTGGAACAGTCTACGGTTCACGGCTGAGGACCATGAACTAGCATAACCACAGATCAGGCAGTCTATGGTTTACTGCTGGGGACCATGAAGTAGTATGAGCTCAGATAAGGCAGACTGGAACAGTCTATGGTTCACGGCTGAGGACCATGAAGTAGTATGAGCAGGGCAGGACTTAGGGTGGTGGGGGCCCCTGGGCTTGAGTGTTGAAGGGGCCCCCTGGACCCGAGAATTGGGGGGGGGATCGAAGATGTTGAGTGAGAGGGGATCATAATTGTTGAGCGGGGGGGGGGGCAAATTGAAGTTGTTGAGCGGGAGGGTGCGCATTAAAGTTGTTAAGCGGGGGGTGACTCTCATCTGTGCATGGAATGTGTCGGCTCTCTTCCCTTCAGCAGACATCCCCACACTGCTCCGGTTCCTCCTGGGGGGAGGTTTTGCAGTTGTTGAGCGGGAGGGGGGAGTGCCTCTCACCTGTGCCGACAGCCAGGGCCACAGACTGTCATTAGCCCGGCTGTCGGCTTTATTCCATTCAGCAGCCACAGTCCTCCACACACCGCTCCGGTTCCTCCTGCTTCCGTGCTGCCTCCTATTGCAGTACCGAAAAATTAACCCTTTCGCGGGACTGCGGGAAGAAGCGGTCTGTGCGGGAAAGTCCCGCAGAATCCGTGCGTGCTGGGAGGTATGCGCAGGGGATTTTGGGGCCCCTTACACAGCTAAAGGCCTGGAGCAGAGAGCCGGGGGGTGCTGCAGCCTAAAATTGAGAAGCGGGGGGGCTGCCGCAAATTGAGAAGCAGGGGGGCCTTTACCAAAAAAAGAAGAGATAAAAAAAATATTATATATATATATAAATAAAAAAGGGTGTGCCCATCCGGGGCCCTAGGGATCTCTGGGCCCTTTAATAAATAAAAAAATAAAACATAAACATTTATAAAAAATACATAAAAAGGGAGGTTGCCATCCGGGGCCCTGGGGACGTCTGGGCCTTTTAATAAAAAATAAAAAAATATAAACATTTTTAAAAAAAGGGGGGGGGGTTGCCACATGAGGCTCTGGGGGCCTCTGAGCCCTTTAATAAAAATATATATATATATATATATAAAAAAAGGGGGGGTTGCCATCCGGGGGCCCTGGAGACCTCTGGGCCCTTTTAATAATAATAATAATAATATATATATATATATATATATATATATATATATATATATATATATATATAAAAAACATTTTTTTTATAAAAAAATAAATAAAAAAAATGGGGGTTGCTGTCCGGGACCCTGGGAGCCTCCGGACCCCTTTTTTTTTTTAGAGGGTTGCCATCCGGGGCCCCCTATTGGGTGGGGCCCATGGGCTTGAGCCCAGTCAAGCCCAATGGTAAGTCCGGCCCTGAGTATGAGCACAGATAAACAGGCTCTTCTCCCAGGATTTTGGCACACTAACAGTTCATAGGAACCTCCTTGCTTGAATAGTCTTGTATTTAGTTCATAGGCTTCAGGTGCAAGAAGCCCAAACCCCCCCCCCCCCCCCCCCTTACAGCTCACATATACATCCCCAAACAGAGGAAAAGAGACATTCTCCCCCAGGGCTCCAGACAATTAAACAGCTCTTTTAGCCACCTTCTGGGCACAAATGGGTCCTTATGCACACACTCTGCATGCAGTCCCTAAAGAGTATAGGTGTTTGCATCTCTGGTGAATGGGGTACCCCCTGAATGTATCTGACAAACCCTGGTGCCTGGTATTCAATGTTGGCCTGCTTTTGGTGGGGCCCTACTTTAGATGGTGCACTATCCCTTTAAAGGAATTAGCAGATGTCAGAGGGTAAGCAGCTAAGTAGGACTAACAAAATGTGGCGGGCATTTAGGACATGTAGTTCAGCTCACCACTACCAGGCAGGTGGCTAATCATGTCCCAATGGATTGGTGATCAGCTGTTGTCCCAAAAAAACTGGCTGCATTCCCTATGCCACTGTGCAGCAGGGGGGATGGAGTGAAGAGTCACCAACAGCACCCGGCTACACCAGATCAATTGGGAAATGGTGGATTTTGAAGCTGCGTGACCCTTCCTTGGGCCCTTAGGAAGCATAAAGAGGGAATCCAACTAACGGCAGTCAAGTTCAGGTGACACCTGACACCAAGAACCACAACCAGCTATTGTCTTCGAAGGTTCCTATGGCTGGAACCCCTCAACGCGCACCAGGGTTAAGCGGTAAGCAGCAGGCAGAACCCTGGCTCATAAGCACCCTAATTTATACTCCACACAAGATGAACAATCTAACTGTTTTTGCCCATACACAGGGCAATTTCCAGCAATTTTAGCGGCCATCAAATTCATCAAGGCAACCCACCACCATGGCCGTCCGCTCCATAGGGCAGGGGGGGGGGGGGCAACTGACCCCCCTGGAAAATCGAGAAGGTGTTAAAGAGTCTCGCTGCCGCGGGCTGTCTGAGCGGTCCCGGGCCGGATGTCACACAGACACAGCGAGCAGAGTGAAGTCGCCTCCCCTTCCAGTGTTTGTGTACACAGGAGGAGGGAACCTGCTCTGACCCAGCCGTGCTGATGGCTGATCTAAGGTACTGAATGGGATGGGGGAGGTCCATCTGTGCTGAAAGGGGGGTTTGTACTGAATGGGGGTCCATCTTTGCTGAAGGGGGGGTCTGTGCTGAATGGAGGGGTCTGTGCGGAATGGGGGGCTGCGCTAAATGGGGAGGTCCATCTGTGCGGAATGGAGGGGTTTGTGCAGAATGGGGGTCTGTGCTGAATGGTGGGGTCTGTGCTGAATGGAGGGGTCTGTGCTGAATGGAGGGGGTCTGTGCTGAAGAGGCGTCTGTACATTCTCTAGGCTATATTTATATGGGCATGGAGTGAAGCTGCCAACTGGCCGCGTTATCGGTAAAGCACCGCTTTACCATAGTTTTAGCTGCGCTTTTCGGCCGCTAGCAGGGTGCTTTTAACCACTGCTAGCGTTTGAAGAAATGGTTAAATATGTATCACCGCTGCGGAAGAGCACCCCTCTGAAAAAATTTGAGCGGACGCCCATGCCCACCACCGGTACTTTAGATTTGTATTCTTACATGGTGAGGCATTGGTTGGTTTCATTGATCCATTCCATTGGAATCTGGTTGAAATTGCCAGAAGAATGCTCAGCGTAGGTCTGGAATAAAATATGCGTTTATAAGACAGTGAAACTTAATCAGAGAAGTGCATAGAGGCTGCTTTTCTGGCTAATGAAAGTAACGGTGCTCTTAGGTAGGACTATTACTGTACCCAAGTATGGAGAACTCAGGTGCCCTTTAATACCTGGTTTGTGGTTGTGTAGAAAGGTCATTTCAGGCGGAGGCTTCTCTGGATTACTGAACCGTAGCCCGTGTGTTTTATGCTCTGATATTTCCCGTAGCTGGCGGCTTTGGTGTTGAAGGATTTAATTTACAAAACAAACGGTTGGCTCACCAAACGCTCACAAATCAGGAGAGTTTTAGCAAGTCAGCGAAAAGTTTTTTTGGCGCGGGTGACCAGTTTGGGATTTCAGCTAGTTTAGAATCGAAAGGCTATGTAAATCCCAACAAAGAACTTCTCGGATTTGCTCCCCTTAAAGACATTACTAAAAGCACGATCTAATGTTTGCTTCATAGATACAAAATTTGCCTGTTGATCCTGCCAGAAAACCAGTGCTGGCTGTTATTATTTACAAAGCCTCCAGTCCTCCATAGTGTCCCCAACCTCCATCTGTGTTCCACAGTGCCCCCATCCTTCTCCAGAAACAGCAACCCCAACAGGGCTACCCAACAGGGCCTCCAGTCCTCCATAGTGTCCCCCAACTTCCAACAGTGTCCCACAGTAGCCTCCAACCCCCTTCATAAACCTCATACCCATCAAGCCCACCATGTCTCCTGCAGAGCTTCAAGCCCTCCATAGAGCACTCAACCTCCAAAAGTGTCCCACAGTACCCCCCAACCTCCTCCACAAACCTCATTTTAAACATGCCCACCAAGTCTGTCGAAGAGCCTCAATCCCTCCATAGTGCCCTCAACCTCCAACAGTGTTCCACAGCACCCCCCAACCTCCTCCAGTAACCTCATTCCCAGCAGGGCCATCAAGTCTGCTACAGAGCCTTAAGTCCTTGCCAGTACCCTCAACCTCAAAAAGTGTCTCACAGTACCACCCAACCTCCTCCAGAAACCTCATCTCCAACAGGCCCACCAAGTCCACTAAAGAGACTCAAGCCCTCCATAGTACCTTCCACCACCAACAGTGTCCCACAGTGCCCCCCCATCTCCTCCAGAAATCTCATGCCGAGCAGGGCCACGAAGTCTGTTACAGAGCCTCAAGCCCTCCATAGTGCCCTCAACCTCCAACAGTGTCCCACAGTGCCCCCCCCCTCCAACCTCCTCCAGAAATCTAATGCCCAGCACGGCCACCAAGTCTATTGCAGAGCCTCAAGCCCTCCACTGTGCCCTCAACCTCCAACAGTGTCCCACAGTACACCCTAACCTTCTCCAAAAAAACTCATCAACAACAGGCACTCTAAGTATGATGCAGAGCCTTAAGCCCTCCATAGAACACTCAACCTCCAACAGTGTTCCACAGTGCCCCCCAACCTCCTCCAGAAACCTCATCCCCAGCAGGGCCACCAAGTCTGCTGCACAGCCTCAAACCCTCTGCAGAGCCTCAAGTCCTCTCTAGTACCCTTAATCTCCAACAGTGTCCCCCAACCTCTTCCAGATACCTCATCCCCAACAGGCCCACCAAGTCTGCTGCAGAGCCTTAAACCCTCCATAGTACCTTCCACCACCAACGGTGTCCCCACAGGACACCCCAACCTTCTAAAAAAAAAAACTCCCCAAGAGGCCCACCAAGTCTGCTGCAGAGCCTTAAACTCTCCATAGTACCCTCAACCTCAAACACTGTCCTGCAGTTTCCCAACCTCTTTGAGAAACCTCATCCCTAACAGGGCCACCAGGAGTCTCCTAACTGTTGGCGGAGTGTTAAGTAGCAGGTTTGGTTATTCTTAACAGATGTCTCCTAATAAAACATACAGCTCCCTGGATTGTGTGCGCACTATTAATGAGGATGGAGTCAATATATCAGACACTTATCATTAGCAGAGGATAGACGGGTGACTCACCAGGGTTGGCTCTACCGCCACCGACGCTCCAGACACTGCTATCTGCAACAGTTGTCAGACATTATTATTATTTTTATCATCATCATCGGGGCTTGACAATTCCCGCACGCCATCTCACTGCTCAAAATATCACCAGCTCTCTTGTGTTCAGAAATTTTTAAGAAACTTTACAGATTTAAAGAAAAGTGTAAATGTTGCTCAGCATTTCTCTACCCACTAGACGCCAACATCCTCGGCAGGTGTGTACAATGGCACTTGTCGGAGACATTGCCTGAGTTTGGGTAATGAGGGCTCTGCATATCTACTTACGGCCACAACAAAATATTACAGCCTACCTCTCATGTGATGCTTTGGTCAGGACATACTTTCACCGATCAGCCATGGCAAATAATCCCTGTAATGCGTCTAATATGTTCATTTCCTACGATAGTCAGCTCAATCTAGTGGCCATATTGCAGTATTTTCCAGAAATGCCCCAATCAGAATAGTACAATATTATGGCCATTAGATGGAGCTGATGATCATAGGAAATACATTTTTTAGACACATTCCGAGGACTATTTGTGCTGGCTGAGATATTCATGCAGCAAGTAAGTAAAAGAGAGTTTTCTAAATAAATAGCCTCTAACATTTAACCACTGCCTGAAACCTTTGGCTGAAGTTTCAAAATAACATTAACTCCCCCCCAAAAAAAGAGACAACTGACCCGAGAACATTTTTCCCTTCCAGTGACACCACCGACTCGGAGACATTTTTCCCTTCCAGTGACACCACCGACTCGGGGAAATTTTTAATTCCAGTGACACCACCGACTCGGGGACATTTTTCATTCCAGTGACACCACCGACTCGGGGACATTTGTTCCTTTCAGTGACACAACTGTCTTGGCGAAATTTTTTCCTTTCAGTGACACCACTGTCTCTGGGACATTTTTCCCTTCCAGTGACACCACCGACTTGGGGACAGTTTTCCCTTTCAGTGACACCACCGACTCTGGGACATTTTTCCCTTCAAGTGACACCACCGTCTCAGAGACATTTTTCCCTTCCAGTGAGACCACTGTCTCTGAGACATTTTTCCCTTCCAGTGACACCACCGACTCGGGGAAATTTTTCATTCCAGTGACACCACCGACTCGGGGACATTTTTTCCTTTCAGTGACACCACCGACTCGGGGACATTTTTCATTCCAGTGACACCACCGACTCGGGGACATTTGTTCCTTTCAGTGACACCACTGTCTTGGCGAAATTTTTTCCTTTCAGTGACACCACTGTCTCTGGGACATTTTTCCCTTCCAGTGACACCACCGACTTGGGGACAGTTTTCCCTTTCAGTGACACCACTGTCTTGGCGAAATTTTTTCCTTTCAGTGACACCACTGTCTCTGGGACATTTTTCCCTTCCAGTGACACCACCGACTTGGGGACAGTTTTCCCTTTCAGTGACACCACTGTCTTGGTGAAATTTTTTCCTTTCAGTGACACCACTGTCTCTGGGACATTTTTCCCTTCCAGTGACACCACCGACTTGGGGACAGTTTTCCCTTTCAGTGACACCACCGACTCTGGGACATTTTTCCCTTCAAGTGACACCACCGTCTCAGAGACATTTTTCCCTTCCAGTGACAAAACCGACTGGGACAATTTTTCCTTCCAGTGACACCACCGTCTCTGGGACATTTTTTCTTTCCAATGACACCACCGGCTCAGGAACATTTTTTCTTTCCAATGACACCACCGGCTCAGGAACATTTTTTCTTTCCAATGACACCACCGGCTCAGGAACATTTTTTTCCTTTCAGTGACACCACCGACTTGGGGACATTTTTCCCTTCCAGTGACACCACCGACTTGGGGACATTTTTCCCTTCCAGTGACACCACCGACTTGGGGACATTTTTCCCTTCCAGTGACACCACCGACTTGGGGACATTTTTCCCTTCCAGTGACACCACCGACTTGTGGACATTTTTCCCTTCCAGTGACACCACCGTCTCGGGGACATTTTTTCCTTTCAGTGACACGACTGACTCTGGGGTAATTTTTTTCTTTCCAGTGACACCACCGGCTCAGAGACATTTTTCATTCTAGTCAAATCCTTTTTTTTCCTTTCACGACACCACTTGGGGAACATTTTTTGTGACGCAGATGCAGGGACATTTTTTCCTTTCAGTGACACCACCAACCCAGGGAAATTTCCTTCACTGTTAGCCCCATATTTCTTTGCCCTTTACCCCAAACTTATGTTTTGGCAGCAGTATGATGCCATCCCATCTTTTGCTGTGTGTCCTAGTGGCAGGTGCCTTTTTAAATAAGCCCCTTTGTGACATTCAGACGAGTCCAGGAGCAGAAGAGGAGTTCTCTCCGGCCTGGATACGTTTTCTGTGCTGCAGCCAACAATAACAAAGCTTCCACTGGGTGTTATCATCCCGGCAAGGACAGGTGCTTCCTGAGCAGACTGACTGCGGCTCTGCCTTAGAGCAAATCAGGGGAAGTTGTGTATGCTGGCACGCCGGGCATCTGGAACAGACCTTACCCGTCCGGCATCACTTTTCATGTACAGTCACGCCATTGCTACATCACATATACAGTTGTGCTCATAAGTTTACATACCCTGGCAGAATTTATGATTTCTTCGCCATTTTTCATAGAATATGAATGACAACACAAATAATATATAACATAATAATAGACATAGACCCCCCCAGCAAAAATAGACCCCCCCCCAACAACAAAATACCCCCCAGCAACAATAGATCCGCCCCAGGAAGAAAATACACTCACCAAAAACATTAGATCCCCACCAGCAACAATATATTTGTCCCAGCAACAAAAGACCCCTGCTTGCAACAATAGATCCCCCAGGAGCCACCATCAATAGCCCCCTAACAGTTGACCCCCCCCCCCATAATTTTTTTGCTCTCACTCACTACTGTCATTTTATTATCCTTTTTTTTTCATTTTTACGCTGACCCTTTAAAAAAAAAAAATCTTTAACACCCCCTGCAATAACAATACAGAATTACAGGTCCTCTTTACGGAGAGATCTGGGGTCTAAAAGACCCCAAATCTCTCCTCTACCCTTAAAAGCCATCACCAGTCAGTCAGTAGGTGTGTCAGTGAGGTGTGCAGCAGACGCTCTCACCTTAGTCTGCTCACCTTAGGGACTGGGAGAGCAGGACGCTCTCAAACGAGTCGGCTCTCCCCAGGGACAGCATCAGCTAGGCAGGCAGGATCTTGTCTTTTACAGCTCTCTCCTTCTCCAGACATCCTCCCCAGGTAGGCCCTACTTTCTATCACCTCCCCTGGAACCGATTGGCGGCCGTCCTTATCAGGATAAGCCGCCGAATCGGCTGAACGCTGGGGTCTCCTTCCCTCTCCTCACCCCACATTACCACCCACCTGTCAATGCAACCTTCCCCCCGGAGCCTCCGCGCGATTCCCCGTTTTTTTCCCCTGAACCGCGCCAGCCGTCACTGATTCGCGGCCGCCACATCTTAGGAAAGGCCGCGGCTTCATCCGCGGCCTAGCGGCGCGCCGCATTCTCGGCCAAATCTCCGGTAGTAGCCCCCAGGAGCTCACCCCCAGCCCCTGTAGGTACTCATCCACCCCTGGGCTCAACAACCAGCCCCCCCCCCTGGATCACCAATCCACCCAGCTGGCTACACACCAGCCTGGGTCCCATGCCCTGCTCCTGGTCGGCGGCCATCTTGGTACACCCAGCAGCAGTGTCAGCAGTGTCAGCTTCCCCCCCCCCCCACCCCCCCTGTCACAACTTAATAGTACTTGATCCAGGGGTTCGCCCGATCGCCTTTCAGGGATCAGGAAGGAATTTTTTCCCCTACCAAATGCAAATTGGCATAGCATGGTTAGGGTTTTTTTGCCTTCCTCTGGACCAAGCCGGGAGGATTCACTGAATCCTCTCTTCATCGCCACCAAAAGGAACGACTTTTTCCCTGGTGAATGGCGACCATGGCTAATCTGCGGTACTCTGCAGAAACCATTTGGAATTTGAGGCGTTTCGCCGCAATACTGCCAGCCATCACCAAAAAGACCCTAAGAATTGAGCACCTTTTGAGGATCGATCGACGATCGACCGTCAAAAATTTTAGCCATTTACCCCAACCTAAGCGCATTTCATGTGCTCTGATCAACACAAGATCGGCAGTAAAACACCGACTTGAAATCCATGATTTCATTCTACAACACGATCTAGACTGCCTCTTCATTACAGAGAGCTGGCTCACAGCCGACTGTAACACCATTCTAGGAGAATTGGTGCCAGAAAACTACCGTATTATTACGGAAAACAGAATAGGGCAAAGAGGAGGAGGACTGGCGGTGATCCATAAGACGCGTCTTGCGATCACAAAACCAAGCCTCCAAAACCCTCTTCCGTTCATGGAAACCCTTACTCTTCAACTGCAAGTAAACGGCCAGGAGACCGTCCGGATTCTACTCTGCTATAGGCCACCCGGCCCCAAGTCGCAGCTGCTCCCATCTTTGATGGACTTTGTCTCCACCTATACACTGAATAGCAAACACCTTTTGCTGCTCGGGGACTTCAACCTCTGGGCCAACTCCCCGCAAGACCCCATTGCCGACGCCTGCATCAACCACCTGGAAGGATTATGGCTTCAGCAACTAGTATGTGGGCCCACACATGCTTCAGGTCATACGCTCGATCTTATTTTCAGACAAGATCTGGAAATAAAAATCTTGGAAAATGAACCATTGCCATGGTCAGATCACCATGCAATTAAATTCATTATTTCCGAATTCCCTCCCTTAACAAAAACATCAAATCCAGACAACACACTGGACCAGATGTCGAAAGAAGCTCCATTCGGAACTCTTCAAAGCCACGTTAGGGGAAAAATTAAACACAATTCAGCCGCACCAAACAGCGGAAGAAACACTGGAGGCCATAAACACAGCACTATTGCAGTCAGCTGACTTGATAGCGCCGAAACGAAAGACCCAGATCAGGAAAAATAACTCCGGCTGGTTCAACAACCAGCTGGCGTTACTGAAGCAAGAGCGCAGATGGGCAGAAGCAGCCTGGAAAAGAAACTCTTCAGATGCGAACCTCTCGATCTACAAGACAATAACCAGAAAATACTACAAGCAAATCTTCGAAGCCAAGAAAAACTATTTTTCTGAGGCTATCAACGGTGCCCTAAATCGCCCCCGTGAACTCTTCAAGCTGGTCACTCAGACCACGAATCCAGAATGTCTTGAAGCCCCCAACTTGGACACACAAGAATTTTGCGATGAGTTATCGGATTGCTTCATTAACAAAATTATGGCTATCCGGCAAAGCATTCAGCAAAACAATTGCTCTCCCAGCCCCCCCCCCCCGTAGTCATTTACACAGCACCGGCAGCAACTCACCACAGTTTAGTGAGTTCACGCTGGAACCCATCTCCATTCAGACCACTAAAAATATCATCGGCACTCTGCGCAACAGCACTGCGCCAAATGATATTATCCCCACCAAACTGCTGAAGGAATGCGCCGACATCCTGGCACCTCCTGTCACACAGCTTATTAACCTATCCTTCAGGGAGGGCAAAATGCCCTCCCAGCTGAAGGAGGGCTTCATTCAACCCATTTTGAAGAAAGCCACCCTGAATCCTAAGGATCCACTCAACTGGCGCCCCATAACAGGCCTAAATGTTCTCTCCAAGGTAATGGAGAAAGCAGTGGTACAGCAGCTGCAACAGCATCTAGATACCCACAACTTACTCGCCCATTGCAATCAGGATTCCGGCCCGGACACGGGACGGAAACAGCATTGCTTAAGATATGGGACGACGTTCTCGAGGCCGCAGACGAAGGAGAATCTTCTCTTCTGGTTCTGCTGGACCTAAGCGCAGCCTTTGATACAGTTGATCACAAGCTGTTATTGACTCGGCTGGCTAAAATAGCCAAAGTCGCAGAAAGCGATCTATCTTGGTTCTCCTCTTTTTTGGAAAACCGATCGCAAATAGTGAAGCTAGGACCAGTCACTTCGGAACAACGCACATTATCGTGCGGGGTCCCTCAGGGATCTCCCCTGTCGCCGATGTTATTCAACATCTATCTGCGTCCTCTTTTTGAAATCATCAGCAGCCAAAAACTGCTATATCACTCTTACGCAGACGACACGCAACTGTACTTCCGCATTTGCAATAAAAAGGATCACCACCTCAATCTAGAGACATGCCTCTCTTTGATAGAGGACTGGATGACAAAGAGTTATCTAAAACTCAACGGAGCAAAAACAGAAGTTCTTCTGTTTCACGCCAAGCGTAGGAATCAATCGATAACAACCTGGATCCCCCCGCCCATTCTGGGCAAAGTCATCACCCCTAGCGCCAAAGTCAAAAGTCTTGGGGTCATTTTTGACTCCGACATGACAATGAACGCACAAATAGGGGCAGTAGTCAGCGGATCTCACTATCTGCTGCGCCTACTACGCAGACTCACGCCTTTTATTCCCAAGAAAGACATAGCGGTCGTGGTGGGAGCGATTGTAAACTCCAGATTGGACTATGCAAATGCCCTTTACCTCGGACTCCCCAAGTACCAAAACGCTCGTCTTCAAGTCGTTCAAAATACGGCCGCCAGACTTGTGACTGGGAAAAAACCCTGGGAATCAATCTCGCCTTCGTTGAGATCCCTTCACTGGCTACCAGTCAAAGACAGAATCACCTTTAAAGCACTCTGTCTAACGCATAGATGTATCCATGGGAATGCTCCCCATTATCTATGCGAAAAATTAAAAATTTACAATCCCAATCGTATTCTACGATCCAACAATCAAAATCGGCTTCAGATACCGAAAGCCAGATATAAGTCCAAAGGAGACAGGAGATTCGCTGTCCAAGGTCCCAGACTATGGAACGCCTTACCAGCCAGCATTCGACTGGAGGAGAACTACTTAGTCTTCAGGAGAAAGATTAAGACTCATCTCTTTTGATCTCAAAGGAGACAGGAACAACAAGCGCCCAGAGGCGATTTACTTCGCATGTGCTGCGCTATACAAGTTCTTCATTCATTCATTCATTCAAAAGCGAATGATCAAAAAGTGATGTCAACGCGACCCGTGCCATTTTGTTGACGTATATCGTTGTGCGGTGGTCCTTGAGTGGTTAAAGAAACCGGAAGTTAAATAGTTGAAGTTTCTGAAGAGTTCGCACCTCCTCTGCCGCTTCTAGAATATGCAAGAGCATATTCATTCTGTGCTGGAGGTGCCGGAACGGCGTTTCCCCATGTTCCCCCACGTTCCCCCTTGGTTTGGATACACTGTAACCAGCAGAGTAGTGTAGAGAGCGCCGGCTTATCACTTCTGAGGGACATCTCCCATATGGGTGAAAACACGTTCCCTGTATTCAACATCTGCACGGCATATGTCATTTATCGATGATTGGGTGTCGGGTGACTTTTATTAAATCTATTGCTCTATAATTCGAATGATCCAGGCCAGAGCTCAGAAATTAAACTGCGTTTAACACGTCAATTAGCTCCCCTCTGCCGTGACACGGAACGCGGGGGAATAGGGAAACAAGTTCCTTTTCTCTAATTACAGAAATCCTATCCGTGCAAATAAGATTTATACATCCCATAAATGTAATTTTTCCACCTGATGGGCTGTAATTACACGGGGCATTTATATGCAGATTATAGAAATTACCTGCAGGTTTCTTCTCTTCATTATCTCTCCTCTGCGTGTTCTTGCGGAAATATTAAGTTCCATATAGATGCCGTGGCAGTGATAACCTGTCTGCGCGTGCTACATGACGGCTTGGTGGCCTCGTCATCGGTGAGGAGCTGGTGGTTTACCCAGAACACCTTTCTTCTATGGTAGGAAGAAGGGGTTACACAGGGCTGTCTTGATGAGAGGGTACAGCTGTGCAATGCCCAGGGGCCCCAGCTGCATAGGGGGCCCCTGCATTTCCCCAAAGCAGGGTGTAGAGAGGTCAGAGTGCTGGGGAGATATCTGGGGTGTAGAGGGATCAGAGTGCTGGGGGGATATCTGGGGTGTAGAGGGATCAGAGTGCTGGGGGGATATCTGGGGTGTAGAGGGGTCAGAGTGCTGGGGGGATATCTGGGGTGTAGAGGGGTCAGAGTGCTGGGGGGATATCTGGGGTGTAGAGGGATCAGAGTTCTGGGGGGGATATCTGGGGTGTAGAGGGGTCAGAGTGCTGGGGGGATATCTGGGGTGTAGAGGGGTCAGAGTGCTGGGGGGGATACCTGGGGTGTAGAGGGATCAGAGTGCTGGAGGATATCTGGGGTGTAGAGGGATCAGAGTGCTGGAGGATATCTGGGATGTAGAGGGGTCAGAGTGCTGGAGGATATCTGGGGTGTAGAGGGGTCAGAGTGCTGGGGGGATACCTGGGGTGTAGAGGGATCAGAGTGCTGGGGGGATATCTGGGGTGTAGAGGGATCAGAGTGCTGGGGGATATCTGGGGTGTAGAGTAAACAGAGTGCTGGGGGGATATCTGGTCTGTTTACCTGCGCTGTCTCCATTGTAGGGGCCCCAGAGCATTACTTTGCCCAGGGGCCCATGATGCTATTAAGACGGCCCTGGGGTTACATTTATTTATATGTATGGCTGCAATTGAATGAGGGACGGTCTTAAACGGCCCCACATCCGCGTGGACTCAGAGGGTTAAAACAAGGAGGCAGCGCATCGCCTGCTCACCGCCAGTCCAACACCCTAAAAAGCAATCCGAATGCGGATCAGTCTTTAGAGAGCAACACTAATTTAACCACTTCAATACCAGGCAGTTACACCCCCTTCCTGCCCAGGCCAATTTATGGCTTTCAGCGCTGTCGTAATTTGAATGACAATTGCGCAGTCATGCTACACTGCACCCAAACACATTTTTTAGTATTTTGTTCCAACAAATAGAGCTTTCTTTTGGTGGTATTTAATCACCTCTGCGGTTTTTATTTTTTGCGCAACAAAAAAAAACGACACTTCTGTAATCTTTTTTGTAAATAAGTATGTTTTCTTCTTCAATGATGGGCACTGATATGGCTGCACCAATAGGCACCAATGAGGTGGCGCTGATAGGTGGAACTGATATGCAGCACTGATGGGCACTCATAGACGGCACTGATGGGCACTGAAAGGTGGCACGGTAGGTTGACCACGTGTCCCGGATTGCCTGTGACAGTTCCGCATTTTGCAGGTCTGTCCCAGGCACCTTCATTCTAGGACAATACAATGTCCTGGAATGAAACTGACACAGCCAACCCCCGGGCAAATCTGATGCCCCAAAAAAAGGCCGCCACATTACCGTTTTACTCACTGACAGTACTTGTCCTGGCCGGGAATGTCTGGAGCAGCACAATCCCCGTCCCCTGCTTGTGATTGGGGAAATCATAAATCCCGCCTCTTGTGTCCAATCACTGTGCTGTGATTCGTTACACCACAAGCTGATTTTTTGGGAAGGGAGGGTGTCCCTGAATGCTAGTTTGGAAATGTGGTCACCCTATGGCACAGATGGGCACTGATAGGTGGGCACGGATGGGCACTGTTAAGTGGCACTGATGGACACTAATGGGTGGCACTGATGACACTGATCGATGGCATTTCTGGGCATCATTGATTTCATTTGTTCCATAATGGTGCCAGTCAGTGCCTATATGTGGGCACTGATTGGCATATATTGGGCATGTATTGGCATATGTGGATGGCCTTGGGGGACATACCTGGCCATCCAAATGTTAGGGGCTTCCCTGGTGTTCCTGGCGGCTTCCCTGGTGGTCCAGTGTGGGCATCCGCGGGGGGGCTTTTAGAAGAGCCACCGACTGGTTCTATAACTTTTGCGCACACCATACTATAAATGCTTATTGCGATTTTTTTTATTTTTTTATATCAAAAATATGTAGAAGAATACGTATCGCCCTAAACTGAGGATACAATTTTTATATATATATATATATATATATTTATTTTTTTGGGGGATATTTATTATAGCAAAAAGGAAAAAAAAATTGCTTTTTTATTCAAAATTGTTGCTCTATTTTTGTTTATAGCGCAAAAAATAAAAACCGCAGAGGTGCTAAAATACCACCAAAAGAAAGCTCTATTTGTGGTGAAAAAAATTACATCAATTTTGTTTGGGAGCCACGTCGTACGACCGCGCAATTGTAAGTTAAAGCGACGCAGTGCCGAATCGCAAAAAGTGGGCACCCAAATGGTCCGGCGCTGAAGTGGTTAAAGCGTCGCCTATGGAGATTTTAAAGTACCGTAATTTGTTGCCATTCCACAAGCTTGTGCAATTTTAAAGCGTGGGATGTTGGGTATTTACTTACTCGGCGTAACATCATCTTTTACATTATAGAAAAAAAATTGGGCTAGCCTTATTCTTTTTTTATTCATTAAAGTGTATTTTGCCCTAAAAATTGCATTTTAAAGGCCGCTGCGCAAAAGCAGTCTGCCATAAAATATAGCAATGACCGCCATTTTGTTCTTTAGGGTCTCTGCTAAAAAAAATTATATTAAAAATATATATATATATATATATATATATATACAGTGCAGAAAATAAGTATTTGAACACCCTGCTATTTTGCAAGTTCTCCCACTTGGAAATCATGGAGGGGTCTGAAATTGTCATCGTAGGTGCATGTCCACTGTGAGAGACATAATCAAAAAGAAAAATTCCAGAAATCACAATTTATGAATTTTTAACTATTTATTTGTATGATACAGCTGCAAAGAAGTATTTGAACACCTGACTATCAGCTAGAATTCTGACCCTCAAAGACCTGTTAGTCTGCCTTTAAAATGTCCACCTCCACTCCATTTATTATCCTAAATTAGATGCACCTGTTTGAGGTCATTAGCTGCATAAAGACACCTGTCCACCCCATACAATCAGTAAGAATCGAACTACTAACATGGCCAAGACCAAAAAGCTGTCCAAAGACACTAAAGACAAAATTGTACACCTCCACAAGGCTGGAAAGGGCTACGGGGAAATTGCCAAGCAGCTTGGTGAAAAAAGGTCCACTGTTAGAGCAATCATTAGAAAATGGAAGAAGCTAAACATGACTGTCAATCTCCCTCGGACTGGGGCTCCATGCAAAATCTCACCTCGTGGGGTCTCAATGATCCTAAGAAAGGTGAGAAATCAGCCCAGGACTACACGGGAGGAGCTGGTCAATGACCTGAAAAGAGCTGGGACCACCGTTTCCAAGGTTACTGTTGGTAATACACTAAGACGTCATGGTTTGAAATCATGCATGGCACGGAAGGTTCCCCTGCTTAAACCAGCACATGTCAAGGCCCGTCTTAAGTTTGCCAATGACCATTTGGATGATCCAGAGGAGTCATGGGAGAAAGTCATGTGGTCAGATGAGACCAAAATAGAACTTTTTGGTCATAATTCCACTAACCGTGTTTGGAGGAAGAAGAATGATGAGTACCATCCCAAGAACACCATCCCTACTGTGAAGCATGGGGGTGGTAGCATCATGCTTTGGGGGTGTTTTTCTGCACATGGGACAGGGCGACTGCACTGTATTAAGGAGAGGATGACCGGGGCCATGTATTGCGAGATTTTGGGCAACAACCTCCTTCCCTCAGTTAGAGCTTTGAAGATGGGTCGAGGCTGGGTCTTCCAACATGACAATGACCCGAAGCACACAGCCAGGATAACCAAGGAGTGGCTCTGTAAGAAGCATATCAAGGTTCTGGCGTGGCCTAGCCAGTCTCCAGTACTAAACCCAATAGAGAATCTTTGGAGGGAGCTCAAACTCTGTGTTTCTCAGCAACAGCCCAGAAACCTGACTGATCTAGAGAAGATCTGTGTGGAGGAGTGGGCCAAAATCCCTCCTCCAGTGTGTGCAAACCTGGTGAAAAACTACAAGAAACGTTTGACCTCTGTAATTGCAAACAAAGGCGACTGTACCAAATATTAACATTGATTTTCTCAGGTGTTCAAATACTTATTTGCAGCTGTATCATACAAATAAATAGTTAAAAAAATCATACATTGTGATTTCTGGAATTTTTATTTTTGATTATGTCTCTCACAGTGGACATGCACCTACGATGACAATTTCAGACCCCTCCATGATTTCCAAGTGGGAGAACTTGCAAAATAGCAGGGTGTTCAAATACTTATTTTCTGCACTGTATATATATACACACACACACACACACATACATACATACACACATATATATATATAAGGCCAGATCCACAAAGCCCGTCCTATCTTTCTGCCGGCGTAAGGTATCTTGTTTACGCTACGCCGCCGTACGCTAGGAAGGCAGGTTCTGTATTCCACAAAGGACTTGCGTCCTAAGTTACGGCGGCGTAGCGTAAATAGGCCGGCGTAAGCCCGGGCAATTCGAATGGGGAAGAGGTGGGCGTGTTTTATTTAAATCAATCGTGTCCCGACGTAAATTACGTTTTTTTTTAACTGCGCATGCCCCGGCCGTGAACGTATCCCAGTGCGCATGCTCCAAATCACGTTGCAAAACGTCAATGAAAACGACGTGAACGTAATTTATGCAAATCCCTATTCACGTACTGTTTACACAAACGACGTGAACGACGGAAAATTCGACGCTGACCCGACGTCCATGCTTAACATTACGTACGCCTCTATACAGCAGGGGTAACTTTACGCCGGACCTACGCTTACGCAAACGACGTAAAAACACTGCGCCGGACGTACATTCGTGGATCGGCGTATCTACCTCATTTGCATATTTTACGTGGAACAACAACGGAAGCGCCCCTAGCGTCCAGTGTAAATATGCAACTAAGATACGACGGCGTAAGACGTCATATCTTTGCGTAATTCCGGCGTATCTTGTTTTGTGAATACAAAACAAAGATACGCCGGCGCAGATTTGAATTTATGGCGGCGTATCTGGAGATACGCCGCCGTAAATTTCTGTGGATCTGGCCCATAATGTTTGAGGGTTATTTTCGAGCAAAAAATGCAGATTTTTATTTGTAAACCACAAATGTCAGTAAAAGCCAGGGTCAGCAAGTGGTTAGCTGGAGGGCCGTAGTTTGGAGACTCCTGGGTTAGAACATCTTAACGAAAAAAATAATAATAATAAAGAGAAAGAAATTAATAATAATTTCTTTCTCTTTATGTCTATATTACTTTGTATTTATGGGCTTCCTGTTTAAACCTCATTGCCAATTCTTAGCAAATTGATGGCATTTAAGTTGTTTTATCTCCGCCCCGTATTGATTATGGCGGCACGCTGAATTAAGAAGCTATTTAAGCGTGACTATCCCCATTTCGGTGCTGGGTCGCCCCGGTCCTATCGGGTCTGTAATTAAAGTGATGGATATGTAAAGCGCGATGAGTGGATCGTTATCCTAATCTATGTGTATTCTTCACTTGGTGGCTAATCTCCGGCAAACAGGCTTTTAATCCACGCGAATCGAACGGCTGAGCGGCCCCAGCAAGAGCAAATATGGGTGATGCGTTCCGCCGCATTAGACGGCTGATGTCTTTCTGATGGCAGATGATAATGATAAGAACGCGCTATTGATGGCTTTGGGAGCCAATGAACTGGGAGAGACACGGATATCTTTACAGCGATCACAGAGTTATGGACACGTGTTTTTTTTACAACAAATATATGCTATATGCACTCACTGGCCATTTTATAAACAATAAGAAACAAACAATAAACAAACAATAAACAATAAAGGGGTATTGTTTATTACGTCCCCCTTGCTAGTAGCAGGTTGGACCCCATTTATTAGGCCCCCCTTGCTAGTAGAGTGTTGGACCCCATTTATTAAGTCCCCCTTGCTAGTAGAGTGTTGGACCCCTTTATTACGTCCCCCTTGCTAGTAGCGGGTTGAACCCCCTTTATTACGTCCCCCTTGCTAGTAGCGGGTTGAACCCCTTTTATTACGTCCCCCTTGCTAGTAGCAGGTTGGACCTCCTTTATTAGGTCCCCCTTGCTAGTAGAGTGTTGGACCCCTTTATTATGTCCCCCTTGCTAGTAGCAGGTTGGACCCCCTTTTTTAGGTCCCCCTTGCTAGTAGCGAGTTGGACCCCCTTTTTTAGGTCCCCCTTGCTAGTAGCGAGTTGGACCCCCTTTTTTAGGTTTCCCTTGCTAGTAGCCTGTTGGACCCCCTTTATTAGGTCCCCTTTGCTAGTAGCGGGTTGGACACCCTTTATTAGGTCCCCCTTGCTAGTAGCAGGTTGGACCCCTTTTATTAGGTCCCCCTTGCTAGTAGCAGGTTGAACCCCTTTTATTACGTCCCCCTTGCTAGTAGCAGGTTGGACCTCCTTTATTAGGTCCCCCTTGCTAGTAGAGTGTTGGACCCCTTTATTATGTCCCCCTTGCTAGTAGCAGGTTGGACCCCCTTTTTTAGGTCCCCCTTGCTAGTAGCGAGTTGGACCCCCTTTTTTAGGTCCCCCTTGCTAGTAGCGAGTTGGACCCCCTTTTTTAGGTTTCCCTTGCTAGTAGCCTGTTGGACCCCCTTTTTTAGGTCCCTCTTGCTAGTAGCCTGTTGGACCCCCTTTATTAGGTCCCCTTTGCTAGTAGCGGGTTGGACACCCTTTATTAGGTCCCCCTTGCTAGTAGCAGGTTGGACCCCTTTTATTAGGTCCCCCTTGCTAGTAGCAGGTTGGACCCCCTTTATTAGGTCCCCCTTGCTAGTAGCAGGTTGGACCCCCTTTATTGGGTCCTCCTTGCTAGTAGAGGGTTGGACCTACTTTATTACATCCCCCTTGCTAGTAGAGGGTTGGACCCCCTTTATTAGGCCCCCTTTGCTAGTAGCGGGTATACCTAAACTGAGGGGAAAAAAATGATTTTTTTTTATATATTTTTGGGGGATATTTATTATAGCAAAAAGTAAAAAATAATGTTTTTGTTTTTTTCAAAATTGTAGCTCCTTTTTTTCTTTATAGCGCAAAAAAACAAACAAAAAAAAAAAACCCGCAGAGGCGATCAAATACCACCGGTTCTATTTGTAGGAAATAAAGGACGCCAATTTCGTTTGGGAGCCACGCAACACGGCCGCGCAATTGTCAGTTAAAGCGACGCAGCGCCGAATCGCAAAAAGGGGCCTGGTCCTTAACCTGCATATTGGTCCGGGTCTTATGTGGTTAAAAAGCTTGAAAAGTGGCTGTGTTTTACTCCCAAGCTGTTGTTTTCTTTTTTAATACATAAATTGTGTCCTGGTGGGGGTGGGGTTTGGAAGTTAAAGTTAAGCCATTTATCTTAAAGTCCTTTATGACTATTTCTGCAGAAAATCGGTAGAATTCCCATTTAAAACGACATTTTTTTTCCCCTCCACTTAAAGTCAGAATTACCTTGTCGTCTATATATAAAAATGAGGATGGAATGAAGTCTTACCAGCTCATTGGCACTCCAGTTGCCCGTTTTATTGTCACTCTTGCTAATGTTTCATTCTTCAAATGACGCGCCTGACCTTGATGTTCACATTTCTCCGTTTTAACGTCTTTTGGTAAGAGACTTATTAGCGGCGGACAAGATCCTGGCGTCTTTGTTCTTGACAAGGCTTATTTTTCTTGTAGTAGCAAAGTTATTTTCATTTGAGCAATAGAGGGGGGGGAGGGGCTACTGTGGTCATAGCGGGTTTTTAACCACTTCCTTACTGGGCACATATACCCCCCTCCTGACCAGGTTAAATTTCAGCTTGTGGCACTGCGTCGCTTTAACTGACAATTGCGCGGTCGTGCGACGTGGCTCCCAAACAAAATCGGCGTCCTTTTTTCCCCACAAATAGAGCTTTTTTTTGGTGGTATTTGTTCACCTCTGTGTTTTTTATTTTTTGCGCTATAAACCAAAAAAAGCGACAATTTTGAAAAAAATTAAATATTTTTTGCTATAATAAATAGCCCAATTTTGAAAAAATAATAAAAAATTTTCTCAGTTTAGGCCGATACGTATTCTTCTACATATTTTTGGTTAAAAAAAAAAAATCGCAATAAGCGACTGCAAAAGTTATAGCGTCTACAAAATATGGGACATAATTATTATTATTTTATTTTTTACTAGTAATGGTGGCGATCTGCGATTTCTATTGGGACTGTGACATTATGGCGGACACATCGGACACTTTTTACACATTTTTGGCGCCATTCACATTTATACAGCGATCAGTGCTATAAAAAATGCACTAATTACTGTATAAATGTGACTGCCATTGAAGGGGTTAACACTAGGGGGTGAGGGAGGGGTTAAATGTGTACCCTGCATTGTGTTCTAACTGTGGGGGGAGGGGGGGTGACTGGGGGAGGTGACCGATCTGTGTCCCTATGTACAAGGAACACAGATCGGTCTCCTCTCTCCCTGACAGGACATGGATCTGTGTGTTTACACACACAGAATCCACGTCAATGTCTGTGTACCGCCGATCACGAGTGCCTGGCGGACATCGCGGCCGCCAGGCACGCGCATCGGCATGTCAGTGATGCGGCAGGCACGCGCACGCCTCCAGCGGCCCTCGCGCTCCCCTAGTGGCACGGAGGAGCGGAGGCTGTAAAAAGACGGCGACCCGGAGAATTAGAACCACTCTACGGCCATACAAAGTCGTACGGCCGTCAGCAAGTGGTTAAACTCTCCTGGATCATAGAAATCTGGTTGTTTGGAGATCGGTGGCACCAAGTCTGGAGATTGGGGATCAGCATAGGTGTGCGCAGCCTATTGCATTAGGGTGGGCACCCCAAAGGTCAAACACACACGAACGCCACCTGCTGTCACAGGAGGGGGCGCTGGTGGTGGGAGCCAGTTGATAGGGAACATATTAGTATGCACACTAAATATGGGTGTAATGTGTTCTTAAAGACTGTAGCGGAACTTCCCGCTCTCTGATTGAGTGCTTCCGTCATATACCGCTTCCTATCAGTCTGGATATAGATATCCGATATTCCAGCTGCCCTCAACACACAACGAGACGAGACTTGTTTGTGTGCTAAACATGGAGGACCAGATTCAGAAAGAATCTACGCCGGCGTATCTCCTGATACGCCGCCGTAAATTCAAATGTGCACCGTTGCATCTTTACGCCGATTCAGAAAGTGAGATACGCCAAAAAACATGGCTTCAGTCGTCCGGCATAACTTGCCTACGCCGGCGTATCGTGGGCGCATAGTTACGCTGGTTAGTGTACTAACCAGCGGACATATCCGACGGACATGTCTCCGGTGGACAAATTTTAAAGCATGTTTTAAAATGTGTCCACCGGTCAGACATGTCCGCTAGCCCATACACACGATCGGATTTGTCTGCTGAACTGGTCCGTCAGACCAGTTTGAGTGGACAAATTCGATCGTGTGTACGCGGCCTGAGAGGTTGATAGGCAAGGTGGACCATTATGGGAGACTAAGTGGAACATCGGGAACTGTGGTAGGTTGGGTGGCACGGTGGATCACTATTGGAGGTTGGGTGGCACTGTTGGAGGTTAAGGGACAAGCTTGGACCACTATGGTAGACTAGGTGGCACTGTTGGAACTTTATGAGGTCGAGGGGCATGGTGGAGCATTATGGGAGGTTAGTTGGCAGTATGGGAACTGTGGGAGGTTGGGGGGCATAATAGGAACTCTGGGATGTCAGGGGATCTGCAGGTGACTGGAAGCTCGGGAGGGGGGGAGCCCCAGGCCGGTGGTTGAGAACCACAATTCTAATCCCTCCTGTTCTACTCAACTTCCAAATAAACTTTTATCTCTAATAACTAAGGAGTGCTATCTGTGTAGGGAAGATACCGCTAAGTGGAGGCAGATTGTGCATTTTATATTGCGGGACACATTATATACATTAAATATGCGCTTTTTGGAACAATCAAAATCAAAAACGTTTACGGCTGCATGAGACGATGGAAGATGATTCCGCGTCTTCAGACACCAGAAGAGGACAATTTAGTAAAGTGATTTTCTGTATCTCTCGACTCAGGCTGGACAGACGGCAATGTCTGAGGTTTGTATGCGGGATAAAAACTTGGATGTGCTACCATCATAGAAATCTCACCAATTGGCTCACAGACTGAAATTAAAACCTCCAAGGAATTTTTTACTTTTCCCGACCCAAAACAAACAAAAATTGGACTGAAGTTAAGCTTTAAAGGGTCTTTCCCTTCAAGCCAACACTGGGCACCTGCTTGTGACAGCCCTGCGAAATACGTAAAAGGGATTCTGTTCCCTCCTTGAGTCTTTTCTTGCTTTTTTTTTTTTTTTAAGTATAACAATATTGATATATTTATCCCCAAAGCCTTCATCTCAGGGTGGTATGTAGAAGTCGTGGTATCTCTGCTTTCCTTTACTCAGGTTCCCGCTCTGAGCAATGCCTATAGGTACATTTTAACCCCCCTCCTGCCCAGACCAATTTTCAGCTTTCAGCCCTTTGAATGACAATTGCGCCGTCATACAACACGGTACCCAAATGTAATTTTTATCATCTTTTTCATACAAACAGAGCTTTCTTTTGGTGGTATTTTATCACCTCTGCGGTTTTTATTTTTTGTTAAAAATACCAAATTTAAAAAAAATATGTTTTATATTTTGTTATAAAATTTTGCAAACATGTAATTTTTCTCCTTCATTAATGTACGCGGATGAGACTGCACTTATGGGCACCAATAAGGCGGCACTGATGGGCACTAAGAAGTGGCCCTGGTGGGCACGGAGAGGTGGCACTGAAGGGTGGCACTAAAGGGCATCTATAGGTTGCACTGGTGGGCACTGAGAATTGATTTTCTGTATCTCTCTGTATCTCAGTCTGGACAGACGGCAATGCCTGAATTTTGTATGCGGGATAAAACCCTCAAAGAAATAGGAATAGGTGGCACTGATGGGTGGCAGTGATGGACACTGACCAGCACTGGTAGGCTACACTGATAGACAGCATTGCTAGATGACACTGATGAGGCACCGATTTGCACTGGTGGGCACTGGCAGGCGGTACTGGTGGGCACAGATGAGGCGATGTCCCTTGCACAAACTGGTGAAAAGACGATTACCAAGCTTTTTTTAAAATCATGTGATCAACTGTCATTGGCTGACAGCTGATCAAGTGGTAAGGGGCCGGGATAAGCCCCTTATTCAGGTCTGTGATCACCCAAGTCTCAGTGACTCTGTGATCATCCCGCACGCCGGGGCGCGCGGGGAGCGTGCAAAGGGGAGGACATCCGCGCTGTAGCCGTCATTCAGCTATAGCGCGGACACCAAGTGGTTAATAACTCCTGACCGTCCTGAGAAGGGAGAGCTTTCAGAAATTCAATATACGTGGTGCCACCAAATATGTTTAGATTTGGGGGACCCATTAGAAGGTCACCCAGCCGCCATGAATAATCACAGTATTATGCCCTTAATGCTTATTTCCTATGGTGGTCAGCCCCATCTAGTGGCCGTGGTGCAGTATTTTCCTGAAATGTCACAATACGGAAAATACTACAATATGGCCACTAGATGGAGCTGACAATCCTAGGAAATAAACATATTAGTTATAATACTATATATTGTTTTATAGAGATCTCGTAATGATCTCCAATGAATAAAGCAGGGCAGACACACATAAAAAATTATCCTGGGTGTTTTAGTTAATTTGCATCCTCTTTTCTATGTTTAGTTTAGTTTTTTTTAGAGGGTTCAGATGAGGAGATACACAACTACAGTTTTTGCAATGGGATCTATGAGGAATATCTGAATGCCCTGGACCCTGCATGGTAAAGTGAGTTGGACGGGTGTCTTGTGTTGTCACATTCAGCGGTTCCTTAGTCTGTGTGTCACTGTATGGATCATTTCACAAAGCAAATTCCTCATTCCGAAACCCCTCAACTGGAGCTGGGAGATATCAATGAGCGCTGCAGGTGGGTGACCCCGTGTTGGGTCGGTGGGCCCCCTGTGGGCCATGTTTTCTATAAAGCAGTTGTGGCTCAGTGCCCGGGGCAGCGGGGTAGGAAAAGCTGCCACAAAGGACAACGTCTACAATCTGTGATTCATTGTCTGGCCTTCTCTGGATGTTCTTCATCTCCGAGATGTTCTGAGGTTTATGAATAGACCAGGGAGCTCCAAACTGTTCAGTTCAAGGTCTGAATATCCATGAACTCGCCGAAAAAAATCAGCTTTATAAATCAGTGAATAATGAATTAGAAGAATCAGTTTTCTGAGGATGCTTTTAGAATCAGGGTATTATGATTAAAATCTAAAGAGAGACCTTTCTTAAAACAAACCCCCTTACTTTACAGTCCCCCCTTACTTCACGGGCCCTACATAAGGATCCCCATCAGAACCCCCCTACGTCAGGGTCCCCATCAGAACCCCCCTACGTCAGGGTCCCCATCAGAACCCCCCTACGTCAGGGTCCCCATCAGAACCCCCCTACGTCAGGGTCCCCATCAGAACCCCCCTACGTCAGGGTCCCCATCAGAACCCCCCTACGTCAAGGTCCTCATCAGAACCCCCTATACGTCAGGCTCCTCATCAGAACCCCCCCTACGTCAGGCTCCTCATCAGAACCCCCCCTACGTCAGGCTCCTCATCAGAACCCCCCTACGTCAGGCTCCTCATCAGAAGCCCCCTACGTCAGGGTCCTTATCAGAACCCCCCCTACGTCAGGGTCCTTATCAGAACCCACCTACGTCAGGGTCCTTATCAGAACCCCCCTACGTCAGGGTCCTTATCAGAACCCCCCTACGTCAGGGTCCTTATCAGAACCCCCCTATGTCAGGGTCCTTATCAGAACTCCCCTACGTCAGGCTCCTCATCAGAACCCGGCTACGTCAGGCTCCTCATCAGAACCCCCTATACATTAGGCTCCTCTTCAGAACCCCCCCCCCCACGTCAGGCTCCTCATCAGAACCCCCCCTACGTCAAACTCCTCATCGAAACCCCTCTACGCCAAACTCCTCATCAGAACCCACGTACGTCAGGCTCCTCATCAGAACCCCGCTACGTCAGGCTCCTCATCAGAACCCTGCTATGTCAGGGTCCTCATCAGAACCCCCCTACGTCAAACTCCTCATCAGAACCCCCCTACATCAGGCTCCTCATCAGAGCCCCGCTACGTCAGGCTCCTCATCAGAACCCCGCTATGTCAGGCTCCTCATCAGAACCCCGCTACGTCAGGCTCCTCATCAGAACCCTCCTACGTCACGGTCCTCATCAGAACCCCCCCTACGCCAGGGTCCTCATCAGAACCCCCCCTACGCCAGGGTCCTCATCAGAACCCCGCTACGTCAGGCTCCTCATCAGAACCCCCCCTACGCCAGGGTCCTCATCAGAACCCCGATACGTCAGGCTCCTCATCAGAACCCCGCTACGTCAGGCTCCTCATCAGAACCCCGCTACGTCAGGCTCCTCATCAGAACCCTCCTACGTCAGGGTCTCCATCAGAACCCCCCTACGTCAGGGTCCTCATCAGAACCCCCCCTACGTCAGGGTCCTCATCAGAACCCCCCTACGTCAGGGTCCTCATCAGAACCCCCCTACGTCAGGGTCCTCATCAGAACCCCCCTACGTCAGGGTCCCCATTAGAACCCTTCTACATCAGGGTCCCCATTAGAACCCTTCTACATCAGGGTCCCCATTAGACTCCCCCTTACATCAGAGTCCTCTCTTACATCAGGGTTGCCATCAGAGCCCCCCTTACATCAGAAGAAGTCATTGATTGCCAGGATGCTGGCAGCCTGCTCCTTGTCCTCCACTGCAGCCGCAGCAGCAAATCTTGGTCAAGAACACATCTCCAGCCTGCTGACCGAACAATGAAAGTGCAACAGCACCCTGTTTAGTCATCTCTCTGCTCCCCCCCCCCCCCTCACACCCTGTGGGCACATGTGCACTGCAGCCAAGTCTGATTGGCTTACAGAGCTGCCCCTCCCAGCTGCGGGAGGCATTGCAGAAGGCTGGCATGGAAAGTTAAATTCACATAGTAACATTAACTGAAAAAAAAAGACTCGTTGTAAAGTAATTATTTTTTTTTATGAATATGTAGCGGCATTAATTGATGTTTTATTTTCTATCTCCCCGGAGTTCAGTTTTTAATAAGACTCATCCATCAGTCCCCTCCTCAGAAGCACAAACAATGGCTTTGTAGCTACAGTTTGCTTGGGAAAGAAGTTGGCTTTGTGGAGGAGCCGGGAACGTTGGATGAAACATCTGGCTCTGGGAACGCGGCTACTTAAATAAAAAGTTAAAACGCAAAATACAAGGCAACAAACAAAGACGTCCTTTCTGCTTTAATGAGCTGATTGCTGGAAGAGTCGGGCAGGTTCACCAACCTCTGTGGCCCGTACGCTAGTTTTATTTTTAGCCGGATGAGCGAACGGGCCGCAGACCCAGCTGCAGATGTTTGGGAAGGAAATGCAGAGCCCTGCGTAATGAATGGCGGCCAACGTTCACTTTGTTTCCCGTGTAATCACTTTCCCAGCTTCAGTTATGGCTTCTCAAACCGATCTCTGTTATACTGAACTGTCTTTCTTTCTTTATTTTTTTTGTACTTTAAGGGGTCTATTTATCAAAAATTCAGCACAAATAATCTTCGTAATGTGTTTTATTTCCTATCATCGTTATCTAGTGGCCATAATATGATATTTCCCTGATTAAGATTTTCCAGTAAAATACCACATTATGGCCAGTAGATGGAGCTGGTGATAATAGGAAATATAGGAATATAATAGGAAATAAATATATTAACCACTTCCATACAGGGACACTTATACACCTTCCTGCTCAGACCATCTTTCAGCGCTGTTGCACTTTGAATGACAATCGTGCTACACTGTACCTAAACTAAATTTGTATCATTTTGTTCCCACAAATAGAGCTTTCTTTTGGTGGTATTTGATCACCCTTGGGATTTTTATTTTCTGCTTAAAGAGACCCCCCTACATTGGGGTCCCCATCAGAATCCCCCTACGTCTGCTTAAAAAGACCGAAAATTTGGAAAAACAAATGCTTTTTTTTTGTTTCCTTCACAAAACTCTGTAAATAAGTACGTTTCCTCCTCTTTGAAACTGCCTCAGCCCCTGTTCAAATCCAATCTGGGTACAAAACCAGGAACACACTTGGTCCGGGGACAGTGTCCTTAATCTAGGGACTGTCCCCTGAAACTGGGGATGTCTGGTCACCCTATCATAAAGAGCCGACGTACAGCTATAACGGCTCTCAGTATGAATGAATGAAAACTTATATAGCGCGGCACATGCGAACTGAATCGCCTCTGGGCGCTTGTTGTTCCTGTCTCCTTTGGTATCAAATGAGATGAGTCTTGATCTTTCTCCTGAATGCTAGGTGGTTCTCCTCCAACCGAATGCTGGTTGGTAAAGCGTTCCATTGTCTGGGACCTTGGACCGCGAATCTTCTATCTCTTTTGGACTTGTAGTTGGCTTTCGGTATCTGGAGTAGATTTTGGTTGGTGGATCGCAAAATGCGATTGGGATTATGAACTTTTATTTTTTCGCACAGATATTGGGGGGCATTCCCATGAATACATCTATGCGATAGACAGAGAGCTTTAAAAGCAATTCTGTCTTTTACTGCCAACCAATGAAGCATTCTCAGTGAAGGTGAGATTGATTCCCAGGGTTTTTTCCCAGTCACAAGTCTTGCAGCCGTGTTTTGAACGACTTGCAGACGAGCGATTTGGTACTTGGGGAGTCCAAGGTAAAGGGCATTTGCATAGTCCAGTCTGGAGTTTACAATTGTTCCCACCACGACCGCTATGTCTTCTTTAGGAATGAAAGGAATAAGTTTGTGTAGTAGGCGCAGCAGATGGTGAGATCCGCTGACTACTGACCCTATTTGTGCGTCCATTGTCATGTAGGAGTCGAAGATGACCCCAAGACTTTTGACTTTGGCGCTAGGGGAGATGATTTTGCCCAGAATGGGCGGGGGGGGGTCCAAGTTGTTGCTGGTTGATTCCTACGCTTGGCGTGAAACAGGAGAAGTTCTGTTTTCGCTCCGTTGAGTTTGAGATAACTCTTTGTCATCCAGTCCTCTATTAAAGAGAGGCATGTCTCTAGATTGAGGTGGTGATCCTTTTTATTGCAAATGCGGAAATACAGTTGCATGTCATCTGCATATGAGTGATAGAGCAGTTTTTGACTGCTGATGATTTCAAAAAGAGGACGCAGATAGATGTTGAATAACACAGGCGACAGAGGGGATCCTTGAGGGACTCCGCATGATACTGTGCGTTTTTCAGAAGTGAAAGGTCCTAACTTTACTGTCTGCGATCAGTTTTCCAAGAAAGAGGAGAACCAAGTATAACTGTGGCGGCTGGTCCGTAAGCGGTTAAATACCAACAAAAGAAAGCTTTATCTGTCTCAAAAAGATTATGAGAACGCCTTACGGGTACAGTGTTGCATGACTGGGCAATTGTCATTCAAAATGTGACAGCGCTGAAAATTGGCCTGGCCAGGAAAAGGGGCTGAAAGTGCCCCGTACTGAAGTGGTCAAGAAAGGCTGCTCTAAACCCTCACCCCAATACTACACTGACCCCTACAAACCCAGGTATGGAAGTAATCTGCAGGGAAAGCAAACTTTCTTACACTAAAGTCTCCCATACTGAGATCTCTATACAGCAGACACCGCTTTGCATAACAATATCCACCGAAAAATATTATTTTCAAAAGTCAACTTTTCAATCAGTTTTCCCAGTAAGTACAAGATATTCCCGTTGAATGAAGCAGTTTAACACACCTGATCCCCCGACTACAGAGACCTGTTCCTGACCTTTTTTTTTTTTTTTAATAACGAGCCTCCCGTACAAAACCCTTCTCTTGAAAAATGTCAATGCCGCTTTTTACCGCTTATCGCAAGAGATCCCGCCTCGGCAGCGAAAATTAGCCTTTTGGTGGGTCTCTCTTAAAATTTGATGAAACGGCAGAGACTAGATAACTTCCCCTTTAGTTCGCTCAGTCGAGAGTTTGATCCAGGACTCACGCGGCTCCGTCGGCGCGCGGGCCTATCTCGCGGAATCTTAATGGGGTCTCCTGATAGACAAGTGTTAGTGCTGCGGAAATGAGACCCATAAAATCTGCGCGGCTCTGCCTGCGCCGTCCCGAAGGTTGACGCTCCTTTGATCTATTTAAATGAAGTGCACTTAGCATCAATTCCGACTGTCAGCGGAGAGCAAACGCTGCAGTAAGTGATTTTATTATCTATGGGGAGCCATCTAAATTACCCTTTTCAAGTTTTAATGTGAGCCATTTAATTAGCAATAAAAAAACGAAATCATCGCAGGCTTCCAGTACAGAGGCTGCGGAGCGGGTTGCACATCATCCCCCTATAGGCTATTGCACTGTTTATTTGTACTAATATAGATCTGCATGGGGAAAAAGAAAAAAAACAACAAGGCAGATGCTGTATTTTACATGGCAGACATCTAACCCAGTTAGGATTCCAGTCTTGCAGGATCCTCTTTTGAAAAGATATTACAGGAAGGAGAAGACTTTTCTTTTTATGCAGAGCTGGGGTAAAAATGTAGCAGAACACTTTTAAAGACATGTCTCTCATCATCTTGCTTACAGGAATAAATGCGTCTAAAACCCAAAAGTCTTTCAGTTAGTTTTCTTTTTAAAAAGCAGCCACAGTATATGTAGAAAGGCATGTCCCCGTCCAGTATGCTGTGGAAAAGGGCCATCCCGAATAACGTCACCATGACGAAACACGTTTGAGGGGGGCTTAATACCTCACTTAACGCATAAATTTATTAATGTGTATTGGTCCCTTGTTTGCTAATATCCCCTAACCAGAGTGTATTAGGCTTAAGGCTATAATGCTAGTTATAACGACTGACACAATTGCTAGTTACACACATTGGCCCGGATTCACGTAGCACTTACGCAAATGTATCTACAGATACGCCGCATAAGTACAAATGTGCGCCGTCGTATCTATGCGCCAGACCCACAAACTAAGTTACGTCGAAAAATAGGCTTCTTCTGACCGACGAAACTTTCCTACGCCGGCGTATCGTGGGCACATATTTACGCTGGATGCATATGGAAGTTTCGATTCAGATATGCAAATGAGGGAGATACGCCGATTCGCAAACGTAGATGCGCCCGGCGCATGTTTTAAGCGGTTTGCGTAAGGGTTACGTCCAGCGTAAAGTTATTCCTCATATAGGAGGCGCAACCCATGTAAAGGTATGGACCAGGGAACGGACGCCGTTGAATTTTACATTGTGTACGCCGTTTATGTTGTAAGTGAATAGGGCTGGGCGTAGGTTACGTTCACGTCGTAGGCAGTGTTTCGATGTATCTTAGGCAGTTTTTTCGACGTGACTGTGAGCATGCGCACTGGGATGCGTCCAAGAGATGACGCATGCGCAGTTTGTTTTTTGAAGCTCAGCCCATCATTTGCATGGGGTCACGCTTCATTTTAATATATCACGCCCACTTCCACCTACTTTGACTTACGTCGGCTTACGCTGACAACTATACGCTACGCCAGTGCAACGTTGATCGCATTTTCTTTGTGAATACCATGCTTGCCTCTCAACGCTGCGCCGGCATAGCATAAAGAAGATACGCTACACCCGCACAAAGATGCGCCGAGGTACGTGAATCTACCTGACAGTATTTATTTCCTTCAAAGTAGGAATATCACATTCTAACAACAGTTATCCATACAGCCTATAACAATACTGGTAAATATAATGAAAGATACTTAACACTTCCTTTCGGCTATATCCTCACTGACTGAGCTCAGATGCTCAAAGAGGAAAGCTAGGCCTTGCCCACATGTCTTAGGCCCAGGCCAGTCTGGGCCTCAGTTAGGCCCAAGCACAAGCTTAAGGCCTTTACCAGCCGAGGTCCTCACTCAAACTTGCGTCAAAGAGAATAGACTAGCTCTGTGTTTCAAACTCTTTTTCCAAAAACTCACTCATTACTCATTCAAACTCCCTCCCATTGCCCGCCCATCTGATGTTCGACCAATCGTTGCACTTCCATGACGCACATCCTTGTTCCTGATTGTCATGCCATACCTAGCCTCTGGGGGGCAATATTACCCATATAATCTCCAATAGATTGCTGGTCCTTTCATCATTGCAACTATGTTGACGGTAGCACTTCCCTTTTGTCTGCCAAGGGGCTAATCAAAGACTTTCGTAGACATTTCAAATATTATTTCCTTGCAACATAGTGCAACTGTACATGGTAGCCGATCGGCTTCTAACTTCAGCTTGTTCAATTAGTCTCTGTCTACTATGCACAGCTGCAACAAATTTTGCACTATCCAGTTTTAGGAAATCAACCCCAGTCTGTCCGGACCAGACTTTCTCAACAAGGGTTCTGTTGAACCCTATGTTTCCTCCATGGATTGTTAGGGGTTATTTTTTTGGCCCTTGGAGAAGTAACCACTGACAGCATTGACCTTTTTATCTATCTGTAAGGGGGCATTTTTCCCAATGGCCTCAGATCGATGTAAGGAGCATTCTTCCCACTGACCATCACGCTAATGTACCGTGAGCTGTAGTAATTATTAGTAGGGGTTCCTTGAGACCAAAACATTGTTTCAAGGGTTCCTCTGTGTTAAAAAGGTTGAGAAAGACTTGTCTAGACAATATGGCTACCTACTGAATTGGCACTATCCTAAAATGGAAATTTGGCTTTTACGCTGTGCGTAAACCATATCTCCTGTGCTAATACGCACACATTCAATCTAATGGTATAATGCATCTTACCTATCACTCTATTTCCCGCATTATCCCAGAGTAAACAGTCATGACCACAGCTTACGTGTTCACATTCCCTGTACCATGCTCTTCTGGCCTCTACTTAACGCACTTAGCTTTTTATTCATAGACAACAAAAGCAGCGACAAACAGGAAGCCATGGCCCCAACAGCCAATCGCTTCCTTTATAGGAAATTACATCACAGGAAATGACCTCCACACAGGAAATGACATCCACACAGGAAATGACCTTTTTAGGATGGGTTTATACAAACAATCAAGGAAATATTGGCTAGGGGAGTCTTATGGGCGTGTCTGGGCAGGGACAGCTTGTATGTTTTTCCTTTACCTGGAAGCTAGACAAAGGAAGCCGCATGGCTTTCAAACATGGATGATATCCCTGACCATGACAATTCAAAAGCTCCCGTATTACCGCTGGTATAAGACCTTATTCTGCATGGTTGAAAGAACCCATACCCGGATTATACTACTGTTCCTGTGGATGGGAGGTTATCTGCAGGTGTACGCTACACTTCCTGCCACGTGTTGATCAGGCACACAGAGACTCACGAGCGTACATCGCCTGTAACCATTAATGTCTTTGCAGAGGGAACACATCTACCCAGACGCACGTTCTGTGCATTTCACAGGGGCCCTTTCGCTGGCGGACATATCCCCACTCCGCAAACACCTCTCTCTATTTCCAAGAAGCTTTTCACTACCAGGTGGGACTCAACCAGTCTGCCCCAATCAGCTCTTTAGAGCGGGCTGCAGGGGTACTAACACTGGGAGACACTATGACAATACATAAAAGGAGAAAGATAGGAGAGACTGGGCTCTTCCAGATATAATAGGACTTTAATAGGAGATAATATGTCTGTTATTAAGGTGAGCACACAAAACAAAATTCTTTAAAAAAATATAAATTTATCAAATAGTATCATTAAAAATGGCACAGTCATATTATATATTTAGACCATGAAGTTGATGCTTGATGCATGAAATGCGATGCTTGATTATGCAGGAAGCCTACATGTTTCGCTATGCACTTCTTCAGGGCACTGCATACATCTATTTCATCTAATTTATACAGGACATAAAACACGTCATTAGTATAATATCAAACAAACTATTATACATTGTAACAATGATAAAACTTTTTATCAAGTTAAACAACATTTTAAATGTTTAACTTGATAAAAAGTTTTACCTTTGTACCAGTCGGCATCCAAAGCCGATCTGTCCCTTGGCTCTTGGGTGGAGGCGCAGTCGCCTGCTCTGAGTGGTACTAGGCTTTAGGGCAGTTTGCACACAGAATGTAGACTAGTTCCCTTTGGGCATTCGTCCCCAGGTGCATATTGCCCTAAACTTTAGTACCGGGGCTAAATGCCCAACGCTCAAAACTATCCGACAAACAACTTTGCAGGTTATTGGCCAGAATGAAGAAGAATCTGTTTTGAAGTTCTTCTCAACATGGAAAACCCGACGGAACACGGAGCTCGAATATATGAGTTCCACCTGCTGTGAATTCATTGAGTATCACTGTGTTTTCTTTACCGTCCCGGTGCTGTTGTTAGGCGGTTCATACAAACATCACTCTTCCACACCCGCAAGCTTCCACTTAGAGACAAACACTTTTAAAACTCATCACTTTTCTATCCGTTACACAGGGGATTCCGGAAAAAGAACCTTTACTAAGATAAGACGCACGTTCATGTCTGCCCAAGGTTGGGTATTGATAGCAGCATCTAAACTCTGCATACCTTACAACACTTCATCGTTTACAAATGACGGCGCGCTTGTGACTTTGCCTCTTAAGTGTTCCCTCCGGTGCTCTTGTGGGCTATGTAAAGTGTAAAATGAATAGCCTTGGGGTTTAGCCTAAAGTCTAACATCCATCTCAAACTCAACTTTTTTGTACTTGGCTCCATTTCTTTTTCTTGAATGTGCCTCTGTAACTGCAGCCTCATTGCACCCAAAGGTAGTGGAAAGAAAAGCCTTTAACTGATGGTGTTTGTTATCCTCCGATATTGAATTCACTCAATCTCAATTTTCTTTGTGATTTATCTGACATAGGCAGCAGCTAAAAATGAACCAGTACTTAGACCATACAGGTTTACTTTCTTCTAAACATAAAAAAAACTGCAAAACAGATGTAAGCACACCCAAATTCCTATGCAAGCGCTACGACCCCTACCAACTGTAACAGAAGGGCCTGTGGGGCCCAGAAGCTCCCCGATGCCTCTTATCGCGTAGATCACCCTGTGTCTCTAATAGGGGAACAGGGTGAATGAGAACCCCACTATGGTCTGGGCTAGTCAGATTTAATGCGGTATATTTTGTATATATGTAGCGTCACCCCCGAAGGAGCCGCTGGATTGATGATGGGACCGTCGTGTTGAAGTTACCCTTGCTTAGTCTAGGGATGCACCAGAACACCTTGCAATAACTTGAATGTCCAGGCAGGCAATAAAGATTTTCTTATGCTTTAATTCTAGGCCAACATAGCCAAACAGCAACTCGATGAAGGACAGGTTGATGAATAAGAGATAGAGATTCTTGATGTCAGGCCTGGATAAGCACACAGCGCAACTCAGTAGCAGAAAACGCCAGTTCACACGCGTCACAGTCACAACACAGGCTAGAAGGGACGGGTCTTTTCTCTCTCTGACCCGGCTCTAGGCCTCTGCCACAGGCCAATGTAATCTGAATAATTTGCCAGCACCCGAACAGAGCAAATCCTCCCAGCTATTTCCCGTGCGTCCGGCATCATGCGACAGCGAATAGTACCTGTCTATGTCTCCAGTGCTGGATCTTCCCGGCGACGTTCAGGAACCCAGCCATCCACTGGGTTCCCTCTTAGATTTGTCTCCGACGGAGACTCGGCAAGGCCAGGACATTGGCTGGATGGGCCACACCGACAGGGTCCCTGGGTGCGCACACCCTAAAGGTGGATGCCGCACCCTGACTCCTGGACCCCCCACAGGGAACGCCGAAAGGACCTAGAACACCTGACCTCCCTTCCAGATATACCCCTCCCCAGCATGCCCAGCGAGAGAAAAACTCTCCCATTGGCTGCTGGGGAAGACTCAATCTGCCGGAAATCCCTCTAGCTCCCACTGCCGGCCAAGGATGAACTTTCATCCCCAGAATGCAGTCCGAGCCAGTGGACCCTCCCAGAGTAAGAAAGGCCAGTAACTCAACAATTGTGATTGAAAGCAAAGTAACTCTCCCAATCAACTATTCTTTTTAAAGCGGAAAATACCCGCGCTAAACGCAAGGGGGCGCTACATATATATTGTGTGTTGGCTGTTGTGTACTATAAAGCTTGCTGTGGTAATTAAGTCTGCTACTGTGATAGATGTGTATTGAATCCAGAAAATAATGGACATGCAGAATATGTCCCGGACCGCAGCCCACCTGTCTGTCTGTTGCGATGTAAATTAATCTAGGATGGCTTCCTAGGATCTTTCATTGTGGCTTGTGCTAATTGACCCTGTATTGTGTGTAGGTCTATTGATGATGATGTGTATTGTGAGAGTGTAACAGACAGCCTAAAGGTCAGGTGTCTGAAGTATAACCTGTAGTTAATTAGCTCATGTAAATTACATCAGAGCAGGAGTCAGAATGGCTACTAAAAGATGTGTATTGGGACTCGTTAGGAACCATTGTATGATGTTGTGGGTGGAGTTGGGTCATTGTTCACTTGGTTACTGCAGTATTCTTTTTGTGTATATAAGAGCCTGCTTTCTCAATAAAGATTGTCTTTCCTGTGGAACCTCAAACAGAGCTGTGGGTCTCGTTAATGGAGGAATTCGTATGGGTCGTGTTCGCCGGATTGTGGAGTGACGATAGCTGCCTTGTGTGTGAGAATGGAATATCCTAAACGGCTTTAACCCCTGTCCCATTTGGGGTTCCGTTCCACCAAATATTAGAGAATAAATAGACGACACAGTTTTGGAGTGAAAATTGGCAGTAGTGGGGAGCTGTGGTGGCTCAACGTGATTGGCACTGCGCTGACAAGCCGTTCACCTCTGCAGCTAAGGGTTCGGATCCCGGTCTCGGCTACATGTGAATTGAGTTTGGTGGTCTCAGCCCGGCTCCCGGTGGGTGTGCTATGCAAGGTACGCCTGTGCTTAGTATGCCCACCCCCCCAAAAATACCACACTTGCGCGCACACAAAATTGGTTTAACACACACACACTTTGGCCATGAGGTCTCCTAAAATAAAGAGAGGCGAAAGACCTACGGGGCTGGCTGGGTGGGCTAGACCCCCTCACTCCCTCATAGGGGGAGTCCCTCTGCCCCGTTGGGGTCCCGTTGGGCCCCAGTCGGGCTCCCAAGTGGAGCAGGTAGGGCGGGGTGAGTGGGAGGCCCCCCTCACACCCGCCATTGCCACCAGGGGCATGGAGAAGGATGGAGATTGCCTCCGGGGGGAGGTTCTGCCTACTTCCAGCTCCTGCAGTCCAGCTCCTCTCTCTCGAGTTCACGCAAAAAAAAAAAAAAATTGGCAGTAGTGGCCATTTATTAACATATAATCAATAAAATGCATTCCTTTAACAAAAACATAATAATCTCAATGATGAACAATAATCCAGGTTGCCGATCTTTGAAGGCACTGAAGAACCGAAACTTGTTTTTTTTTTATCTTCGTGACTGCATACAGGTCACCAGCCGCAACACACCGTCTCGGGGACGATCCCAACTCTCCACATTCTACACAGATACCTCCATATCCCAAATACCAAGTTGAACCTCTGTTTACTGGAATTGTACAGAGGACCCCATACATAGTCAGGTTGAAAAAAGACACAAGTCTATCCATTTTAACCATAACAAAATAAAATAATATCATACAATCCCATATACCCAATTCTATACCCACAGTTGATGGTACCATAGATGGTTCCTCACTATGCCATATCACTATTACTTTAAAAGGCCTCCGAAGATCCCAACCCCCAGGCCACTACGCCACAGAACCCCATCTGACCAAGAATAGGTGGGAAGTCTCCTCTTCGTCCGATGATTTCCAACTGCCTGGTGAAATCCTGACCCCACCTATACCACACCAAAACCACTCCTAAATTTCAAGCCCACCCATCCTGGTATGCAACTTTCTGTCTTCATCCTGTGGTAAACCCTTTCTGTGCCTGTTTACACACGATCGGACATTCCGACAAAGCCGTGGATAAATTTCCCACAGATGTTGGCTTAAACTTGTCTTGCATACACACGGTCGCATAAATGTTGTCGGAAATTGCGAACGTGAAGAACGCGGTCACGTACAGCACGTACGACGGCACAATAAAATGGAAGTTCCATACCAAGTGGGCCACCCTTTGGGCTTCTTCTGCTAATCTCGTGTTAGTAAAAGTTTGGTGAGAAACGATTTGCGCTTTACAGCCTTTTTAGCACAGGAAAAAAAGCTCTACTCAAACCAGTCCATAGTTGCACCCTCTTGTGAAGTAGTCCAGCATTCAGTTCAAAGGGCTCCAGGGGGCTCTCCCCAGGGCTTCAGACTATTTAACAGCATTTCAGGCACGATCTGGGTACACCTCCTCAGGCATTGGCTAGGCTCTGCTTAGTATTCAGGCTGGTCATTTGAATTCTCCCTCCCTAAGCTCTAGAACAGTGGTCTCCATACATCCAGCCCTTGAGGCATTATTTCTGCCACTGACACCAACAATAGGGCATCATTCTTGCCAATGACATCAGCAATGGGGCACTATTCCTTCCACTGACAACAAAAATGGGATACTATTCCTCCCAAGGACACTGACTATTTCTCCCCCTAATACCAAAGACCAGGCATTGTTTACTCCCACTGGGCACAGTCCGGCCCCCTAAAGTTTGAAGGACTTGTAGAAGTAGTCTAGAAGGACTTGGTCTAGAAGCTACTTATAGAGACAGAGGGAGGCAATCAAACTCTCCAAACCCTGAACAGACCAGAACAAACAATTGCTGCTCCCCTGATTACAGAAACCCAACAACTACATTTGCCTAGCAGCCTGACTAAGTCCCCATTTCACACTTATACGATTTGTCCCACGATTTTGGACTGCAAAATCGTATGACAAGTCATTCTCCATTATTTTCAATGACTACCATTCATACTGGCACGACTTTAAGTTGTGCCTCCTTGAAAGTAGTCCTTGCACTGCTTTTGTCCGATTTTGATGCCACTTACACAGGCATTCATTGAAATCGCGGCAAAATCGCAGCCGCCAAATCACGGTAAAATCACGCGACTTTGAAGTCGTACAAGTGTGAATGGGGGCTAAGAGGGAACTTTACATTTGTTTCTTAGCAGTCATTTATTTCGGACAAGAGAACATTTTTTTTTATCAATATAAATTTTGGGTAGACCATTTTAAAATTAACTGAAAAAACATGCATCCATTTTCTTACGTCGAAGGAAAGCGTTTTCATCTGGACAATTTAAGATTTTCAATTAGCCAGTTAAATATAATTTTCCGCTTATTAGCTATCGTCTAAATTTTCCTGCAGGGATTTAGAAGATTGTAAACTTCCAACCTTCAAAACATAATTTGCATTGAAGCTAATCAATGTGTCCTCGTTTCACTGGAGGGTGGATTTACCTATTGGTAGGTTGGGGAAACTTGACAGATGGATGTGGGTTTCACCAAAATAGATCAAAAGATACAATACCCCAATACCGCAAGGGCATTTTATCTGGCCCTTGGGGCACTTTTCATTTCATTGATAAAATACACTATTCCTCCAACTGACACCAAAATTGAGACACTATTCCTCCCACTGACACTAAGATTGGGACACTATTCCTCCCACTGACACCAAAATTGAGACACTATTTCTCCCACTGGCACCAAAAATGGGACACTATTCCTCCCACTGACACTAAGATTGGGACACTATTCCTCCCACTGATACCAAAATTGAGACACTATTTCTCCCACTGGCACCAAAAATGGGACACTATTCCTCCCACTGACACCAAAATTGGGACACTATTTATTTCTCCTGCTGACACCAAAATTGGGACACTATTCCTCCCACTGGCACCAAAATTGGGACACTATTCCTCCCACTGACACTAACATTGGGACACTATTCCTCCCACGGACACCAAAATTGGGACACTATTCCTCCCACTGACACCAAAATTGAGACACTATTCCTCCCACTGACACCAAAATTGGGGCACTATTTCTCCCACTGACACCAACAATAGGACATAATTCTTACTTCCGACATCAATAATGGGGCACTGTTTCTCCAATTGATTCCAATAATGGTGCACTATTTCTCTCACTTACACCTAAGATGGGACACTATTCCTCCTCCTGATACCAGCAATGGAGAATTATTCCCCACCCAATGCCAAAGATCCATTGTTAACTCCCACTGATACCAGGCCCTGGTGGATGGAACGTCCCAAAAGCTTTCTTATATTTAATCCAATAGACCAGGGCTTCTCAGCCAGGCTTTCGTGGAACCCTTGGTTTTTGCTAGAGGTTGCTAGGGATTCCTTGTAGAGGTCGACCGATATATCGGCGATATTTGGCCGTTTTTGTGAAATCAGCATTGGCCGATTATTGTGAAAAAATCAGGCGATTCGCGACTATAATGTCCGGCCCGTATGGCCGCCTGCCCTGCAGTACTGTACTGACCCCGCTCCCACATTCATGTATCCAATTCCTCCATCCACACGGCCACCACGGAAGGGACAGAGATTTCACTGGCATCGTGCCGCCCGCCGTGCCCCGCCCCCTCCCTCGGCGTGCTGTATTAGGGAGAAACAAACAATCATTGGCTTACAACTGCCGCCTGACTAATGTAACTCCCCCCAGCAGGAGATCGTGGCCAGCAATAGCTCTGTCTTCCTTCCCTGCTGAGGGGGAGCCTGGTGGCATTACACTAAGTTCTAAACAATGATTGGCTGGTCAGCTCATCAGCATGCACCCAGCCTATTAGGTGCATGCAGATAGATTAGGATACCAGCATGTATGGAGGGTAAGTTGCCCAAATTGTGTACTAATGTGCCCCCCTGCAGAATTTATTTAAACTCCTTTTAATAAACCTGGCTGAGGCTGGTATTGAAAAAATGGATGAGGATGACTGGGTGTATATCAGAGTAACATTGTGGAGATCCTCTTCACAATGTAACTCTCATCCTCATTCATTTTCACAATGCACCACCCATCCCTCCCCGCAACGCACCACCACCCACGCCTACCACCACCCATTCCCTTCCTGCGACGCACCACCACCCACGCCAACCACCACCCATTCCCTCCCCGCAACGCACCACCACCCATCTCTCCCCGCAACGCACCACCACCCACGCCTACCACCACCCATCCCTCCCCGCAGCGCACCACCACCCATCCCTCCCCGCAACGCACCACCACCCACGCCTAGCACCACCACCCACGCCTAGCACCACCCATCCCGCCCCACAACGCAGCACCACCCATCCCTCTTAATAACGCAGCACCACCCACGCCTAGCACCACCCATCCCTCTCCACAACGCAGCACCACCCATCCCTCTCCACAACGCAGCACCACCCATCCCTCTCCACAACGCAGCACCACCCATCCCTCTCCACAACGCAGCACCACCCATCCCTCTTCACAACGCAGCACCACCCATCCCTCTCCACAATGCAGAACCACCCACGCCTAGCACCACCCATCCCTCCCCACAACGCAGCACCACCCACGCCTAGCACCACCCATCCCTCTCTAAATAAATGGTTAATTTATGCAATTTTCTGTATCCCTTCTTCATTATTTAACGAAACTGTTAAATTTTCCGAAATGGAAAAAAAAAAACGGCCCGAAATATCGGCTGCAAAAATCGGCATTGTATATCGGCCATCGGCCGCCCCGATTTCAAAATATCGGCATCGGCCATAGAAAAACCCATATCGGTCGACCTCTAGTTCCTTGAGCAATGAACAATGTGAAAGTATTGGAGATAACGGTCTAGAAGAACTTACCTGATCTTTGGGAATCTTGCCGTGCCTCTGCATTGCTTCTGACAACCCATGCAAGTGGAGTTGGAGAAATGTGCCTTAGTGGAAAGAAAAGGGGCAGTTGTGGTAGAGGCAGCATGTGTGGTGCCACTGTTCCTAGGATCGTGAGCATACCAGTCTGGGGGGACTTTTTTGATGTATGGGACTTGCTCTGGGTCTTTGCTAAAATATATATATATACAATGTTTGGGGGTTCTATGTAATTTTACAGATTTCAACTTGTAAGCAACAAATGCCAGAAATAGGCTTAGGCATGAAAGGGTTGTTAACAATGAATTAAATAGTATTTTCAGTTTGTGGTGCTCAAATACATTTTTCCGTTTATCTTTAAGCACATTCCTGACATGTAACAAAGCATATAGCATATTTTTTTCATTTAAAATGGAAATGTTTTAAATTAAAGTGGTTTTAAAGGCAGAAACCTTTTTACAACAATGCATTTTCTGTATTAAGGTAAAATAAAAAGAGAGAGCAGGGGAAGGGGAAGCCCCCGTGATGACCGCGGAGAGCAGGGGAAGGGGAAGCCACCGTGATACCCGTGGAGAGCAGGGGAAGCCGCCGTCATGATACCCGTGGAGAGCTAGGGAAGGGGAAGCCGCCATGATGACCGCGGAGAGCAAAGGAAAGGGGAAGCTGCCGTGATGCCCACGGAGAGCAGGGGAAGCCACAACCACGTACCCACAAAGAGCAGGGGAGAGGGGAAGGGAAGGGGAAGCCGCCGTGATGACCGCGGAGAGCAAGGGAAGGGGAAGCCGTCATGATGACCGCGGAGAGCAAGGGAAGGGGAAGCTGCCGTGATGCCCGCGGGGGAAACCGCAACCGTGTACCCGCAAAGAGAAGGGAAGGGGAAGCCGCCATGATGACCGCGGAGAGCAAGGGAAGGGGAAGCCGCCGTGATGCCCACGGAGAGCAGGGGAAGCCACAACCACGTACCCACAAAGAGCAGGGGAGAGGGGAAGGGAAGGGGAAGCCGCCGTGATGACCGCGGAGAGCAAGGGAAGGGGAAGCTGCCGTGATGCCCACGGAGAGCAGGGGAAGCCACAACCACGTACCCACAAAGAGCAGGGGAGAGGGGAAGGGAAGGGGAAGCCGCCGTGATGACCGCGGAGAGCAAGGGAAGGGGAAGCCGTCATGATGACCGCGGAGAGCAAGGGAAGGGGAAGCTGCCGTGATGCCCGCGGGGGAAACCGCAACCGTGTACCCGCAAAGAGCAGGGGAGAAGGGAAGGGGAAGCCGCCATGATGACCGCGGAGAGCAAGGGAAGGGGAAGCCGCCATGATGACCGCAGAGAGCAAGGTAAGGGGAAGCCGCCGTGATGACCGTGGAGAGCAGGGGAAGCCGCCGCCAAGTGATGACCGCAGAGAGCAAGGGAAGGGGAAGCCGTCATGATGACCACGGAGAGCAAGGGAAGGGGAAGCCGCTGTGATGACCTTGCAGAGCAGGGGAAGGCCGCCGCTGAGTGATGACCGCAGAGAGAGCAAGGGAAGGGGAAGCCACCGTGATACCCGTGGAGAGCAGGGGAAGCCGCCATGATGACCGCGGAGAGCAAGGGAAGGGGAAGCTGCCGTGATGCCCACGGAGAGCAGGGGAAGCCACAACCACGTACCCACAAAGAGCAGGGGAGAGGGGAAGGGAAGGGGAAGCCGCCGTGATGACCGCGGAGAGCAAGGGAAGGGGAAGCCGTCATGATGACCGCGGAGAGCAAGGGAAGGGGAAGCTGCCGTGATGCCCGCGGGGGAAACCGCAACCGTGTACCCGCAAAGAGCAGGGGAGAAGGGAAGGGGAAGCCGCCATGATGACCGCGGAGAGCAAGGGAAGGGGAAGCCGCCATGATGACCGCAGAGAGCAAGGTAAGGGGAAGCCACCGTGATGACCGTGGAGAGCAGGGGAAGCCGCCGCCAAGTGATGACCGCAGAGAAAAAGGGAAGGGGAAGCCGTCGTAATGACCACGGAGAGCAAGGGAAGGGGAAGCCGCCGTGATGACCGTGCAGAGCAGGGGAAGCCGCCGCCGAGTGATGACCGCGGAGAGCAAGGGAAGGGGAAGCCGCCATGATGACCACGGAGAGCAAGGGAAGGGCAAGCTGCCGTAATGCCCGTGGAGAGCAGGGGAAGCCACCGCTGCCACAATGACTGCGGAAAGCAAGGGAAGGGGACGCTGCCGTGATGCCCACGGAGAGCAGGGGAAGCCGCATCCACGTACCCGCATAGAGCAGGGGAAGGGAAAGCTGCCGCCGCTGTCATTTCCTCTGGAGTTCAGGGGAAGCCGCAGGTGAAGCCCAGGAGAAGCGCTGGCCACCAATAGGGTGAGGTTAGTGCCCCGGACCCGATCGACTGGGGGAGATAGTGGTGGCACTGTTTGCCCCCCCCCCCCCAAAAAAAAATTACCTTATCTTATGTTAACCCTGGGCACTGGATGACCTTTTCACAGCACTGGTAGAGACATAACAGCTAGCGGTGGAACCCCAGCACTCAGTGGGTAGACTCAGGCAAGGTCGTTTGGATGCTAAAGACTCTTCGGCTGGTGTACCCCTGTACATATACCATGAGTGAGCGTTGTCACCCTAGAACAGGAAGTGTGTTACTGGCAGGATTGCCAGGTGAGAATTAAGGAAAAAGAAAACAATTGCAGCTACAGACTGGTAAGCTGCCATATAATGCATCTTTGCTTTTGAGCCTAGTTGTGGTTTATCATGGTGGGTCATTTAACTTTTTTTTTTTAGAGGCAGAAGTGCTTTACCAAATAGCATTACCGGTTTTCAACTCGTGCTTTACAACCATAGATATATGTCAGCTCGGTTCTGTAATTGCGGTGGAGACGTTTTATAGAGGTTAATGAGGACTCCTCAGCTAAAGTATTTTCATAGGAAACAGATGATGAATGTCAGTCCATCCACGTTTGGTAAATATGGAACACATTTTAACTTGGAAGGTCTGGTCGGACAGCTGTATCTGTTCTTCTTGCTATAGACAGACCTTGCTGCAACTTCCTCTAAGCACAAGCCAGTAGTATGACCAAGTGGCAGTAAAGAAGCACCACATGGACCTTTTTCAGGGGCAAATACATTTAAAGATCTTCACCGCCTATCTGTGATCTTGACTGAAAAATGTGTTTCATCTAAAGCTAGACATACAGGAAGCGCTTTTTACCATTTTATGATGAATCCCCCAAAATTTGAGCCATTGGATGATCCTGTAGGCTCCTTTCCCACCAGACATCCTTCAATCTTCACCGTCTATCTGTGATCTTGACCAAAATATTAATCTAAAGCAGTGGTTCTCAACCTGGGGGTCGGGAACCCCTCGGGGGTCAAATTATGATTTGCCAGGGGTCACCAAATCCTGGGCTGTTCCTGAAGCCCGCACCTCTCTCCCAGCCTTTTTGAGGCTGCCACTGGAGCCTGTGGCCCCCCAGCTGGGCTGTTCCTGGAGCCCAAGGCCACCCACTCAGCCTCTTCGCAGCCGCTCATTAAGTTCACAGCATGGCTGAGGGGCAGAGACTAGATGTCCGCTGACTGGTGAGGTTTGTGAGATAGGAGGGGCTGGAGGAGACCCTATCTCCTGACTGCAGCATAGGTGTCACTGCTACGAGACACCATAAAGTCAGAGACACAGTGAGCAACACTACCTGTAAATTATAGTTGCCATTAAAAGTCCACGCTACAGTTCTCAGATCAGCAGATGACCTTGATCAAGAGCACCTAAGTTGGCTGATCCGAACTCCCCCCACCACTGACATTCATCCCACCCCCCCCCCCAAGAAGTAAGAGAAGGAATAAAAATAGAGAATACATGGAAGGGAGAGGAAAAGAGGGGGAGGACCCATAAGGGGTTTTAATACTGTTCTAAGTGGGACTCAGGGAGCGCTAAATGTCCATGGGTTAGGGGTGCAAATTACTTGTCTTGCCTTGGGTGCTGACAGCCCACACTTCGAAAATAATTTTATTGTTGGGGGTCCCCACAACTTGGGAAATTTTATCAAGGGGCCACAGCACTAGAAAGGTTGGGAACCACTGATCTAAAGCTAGCCATACAGGGAATGCATTTTGGCCAGTTTGAGCCAAAATTTGAGCCATGGGTTAATCCTGTAGGCTCTTTTCCCACCCGACATTTTTCAGTCTTCACCGTCTATCCGTGATCTTGCCTGAAATGTTTGTTTCATCTAAAGCTAGCCAGACTAAGACTGGGAGGCCATTAAAGTTCATGTGGGTGTAAAGGCAGGCGTCTCAATATTTTTGGTAATATAGTGTATGTTCCTCAGCTGTCACAGAGGTGAGAGGTTTTGGTTGTCCTCTATACTAAGTCCTCGGATTGGTATATTGGTATTGACCCTTGGTATGTGTTTTTTTCCAATGCTTTCATACACGACCGTCCTTAGAAATCCATACATGAGGTCAGGCTTTAAGGATGTTATGGCATTTACTGGCGAATCAAGAGAAACGGGATTATTGTCTAATTACACCACTTATCCTGACGTGTGTTTCATCGGTCCTGTGCGCTCTGCTTTTGATCACGCTCTTTTTTTTTTTTAACAGAAAGGTATTTTTATTCACAAAACAGCATTACAAGATATGCATTAGTCGACAATCAGATTTGCAGAGAAACGGTAACAGTTAGAAACAAGCAATTTCAGCGTTTGCAGATAGTAAAACAAAAGAAAATCAAAAATAGGGGAAATAATAAAAGTAAAATAATCTATCGAGGTGCAAGTTGATAGCTCTCTCACCCCAGTGCCCCCCATCTGTAAACCATCAGGCGCAGACCCAACCGGAGACCTTCCCAGAGTACACTAGGGTAAATGACCGTTGCCCTTACGCCAAAGCCACATATATTCAACCAGAACATGTAAGTAACTCAGCAGGCGATCGAGTTAGGTGGCGCCCCGGGAGAGAGGGGAGGGGCAGCAGCCCCCATACCGGGCGGGGGGGGGAGTCCATCTCTAGTCCCCCACCCCATCAGCCCCCCACCCCCGCGCATCCACCCAAGCCGACCAAACCTTATCGTACTTAGCAGGGCACTGCCTACTCTCATACGTGAGTTTATACAGGGGCAAAGCCGAGTCCACCGCCTTCCTCCAGGAACCAAGGGTGGGGGGTCCCACCGACTTCCACCGTAGCAGTATCTCCCTCCTAGCATAAAACAGTGAGAATGTAATACATAGCTTAGTATATCTGTCTCCCTCTACCTCACCCAAATGACTCAGAAGGAGCACCATGGGATCCAGCGGCACCCTGGTCCCTCCTATATCGCTAAGCCTCTCTGCTACCCCCGCCCAGTACGGCCGAAGCTTCGGGCAGTCCCAGACCATGTGCCAAAAGGTACCCACCCCTACCCCACACCTAGGACAGTTCGGATCCAGATGTGGGAATATACTGGCCATTCTATGAGGGGTGAAGTAGGCCCTATGTAGGAACTTGAGCTGGATGAATCTGTCTTTAGCTGCTATCATGGACGGGATGTAAGTGGAGACACATTCCTCCCATTCCTCCTCCCCCAAAGCTGGAATGTCCCCCCTCCATTTATCCATTACCCGGGTGAGTTTAACATCGTGGCCCACCGTCAGATACATATACAGAGTGGAAAGGGGCTTCCCCATTGCGCTCGACGTCAACAGTCGCTCGATCGAGTCAGGTTCCAGGGTCAGTGTGTCCGGGAATTGGGCCCTCAACGCATGCCTCAGCTGGTAGTATTTAAACTCGAGGGAGTTAGGGAGGGAGTACTGCCGCCTCAGCTCTCGAAAGGGCTTGATCCTACCGTTTGCCATGACATGTTTAAGGGTGGTAATCCCGCATCTGGCCCACTGTGAGGGTTCAGGCAGGTCGCAGAGGTGAGGCAGGGTGGGATTGCCCCACAATGGGGTGTGTGGAGAGATACAATTCGGTTTAGAGTAAATGGCTCTGGCCGCCCGCCACACTCTAACGGTTGTCTTCATGGACGCCGTCAAAGGGTGAGGGGCACTGGGACCCCTATATACCAGATTAGTCAATGCAGCATATGACCCCAGTATGGCCGCCTCAAGTCTTACCGCCGGATTCTGTCTGGGCTGGGAGAACCACCAGCGCACAGTAACTAGGACAGCCGCCCAGTAATACAAAAGAAAATTTGGGAGAGCCAGCCCACCCCCCGATAAGGGGAGGTATAGTATCTGCCTTGCCACCCTGGGGGGCCTCCCGGCCCAGATGAAAGAAGTCAGCACCCCCTCCAGTCGTCTAAAGAAGGATCTGGGAATGTGGGAAGGGGTATTGCGAAAGAAATATAAGAACTTAGGGAGGAACACCATTTTGAGCAGGTTTACTCTGCCAACTGGGGTCAGCGGGAGGGTGCGCCAGGCCGTGCACTTGACCGCAAGATGCGATAAGAGAGGCTGTACGTTCCCTTCGATATATTCCTGTGTGGTGTTACCAATCCGAACGCCTAGATATGTGAAGTCGCCCACCCACTGGAGGGGAGTTCCAGTATCTACCCTCGGAAGCGAGGGGTGCAGTGGGAAGAGAACGGACTTGCCCCAGTTTATGCGAATTCCTGAGAACCGGCCGAATTCCTCAAATAGGTCAAGTGCTCTCCGTAGCGACTGACTGGCATCTGCCAGATAGAGTAGGGTGTCGTCCGCATAAAGGGACACCTTCTCCTCTACATCCCCCACCGCTATACCCCTGACCCGGGTCTCAGCTCTCAGGGCAATGGCGAGGGGCTCAACCGCCAGGGCAAAAAGCCCCGGCGATAGCGGACAACCCTGGCGGGTCCCCCGGCCAAGGGGGAAAGTATCCGAGAGGAGGCCGTTCGTGCGGACCCTGGCCCTGGGGTCAGCGTAGAGCATCCTCAACCACGCCAGAAAGTTCGGCCCGAAGCCAAACCGCCCAAGGACACCCCACAGGAACTCCCACTCCACCGAGTCGAAAGCTTTTTCGGCGTCTAGGGACGCCACTACCCCCGCCGACTCCGGCCGTGCCCTGTCCATATGCGTGAAAAGCCTTCTAATGTTAATGTCCGTTCCCCTCCCCGGCATGAACCCCGTTTGGTCTGGATGTACCAAAGCGGTTATGACTGTGTTTAGTCTCCTGGCCAGGACCTTGGCCAGGAGTTTCGCATCAACGTTTATCAGTGAGATGGGGCGGTAAGAGGAACACAGGACCGGGTCCTTACCTGGCTTAGGGATTACCACCACCACTGCGTCACTCAGGGAATGCGGGAGCTCCCGCACCCTCTGAGCCTCTGTCAACATACCGAGCATTTTGTCTGTCAAGTCCTCAGAGTATTGTTTGTAAAATTCAACTGGTATACCGTCGGGGCCCGGCGACTTACCCGATTGGAGGGTCTTAAGAGATTTCAGGAGTTCATCTGCAGTTATGGGGGCATCAAGCAGCTCGCGGTATTTAGTGGTCAGGACTGGGATGTCAATAGGATCTAGATAGGAAGCCAGGTCGTCCCCAGAGTATTCAGCCCTGGAACTGTAGAGGTTTTTGTAGAAGGAGACAAAGCAATCGTTTATCTCTTCAGGGGCATACAGTAGGTCCCCCCCCGGTCCCCGTATACAGGGGACGCACATCCCCCCGGACTGTTCCCGTGACAACCAGGCCAATAGCTTTCCGGACCTCTCCCCCTGCTCAAATATACGCTGCGATTGGGCGAGTAAACGTTTCTGGGTGAGAGAGGTGCGAATACGCACCACCTCTCCAGTCAGGGACTGAAGTACGTCATAGTCACCGGGATCCCTGGAACGGACATATTGTGCTTCCTGCAAGGCTGCCCTCCCCTCTGCTCCCGCCAATTCAGCCCTCCTCTCCCTTCGGACCCTAGCTATAATTGATTGATACCGACCCCGCGTGTATGATTTAAAGGCATCCCACACCGGTAATGCTCCGGCCGAGCCGGGGTTGACTGCCCAATATTCCTGTAGCGCCTCCCTAAAGTGACCCTCCACCGCCTCGTCTGACACCCAGAACCTGGACAGCCTCCATAAAACTGTGCCCGGGGCCGAGGAGAGCTCCATCGTCAGGAGAAGCGGCGCGTGGTCTGAAATGCCCCTCGGAAGAATCCTAATGTCCTGAACCTTAGGCAATGCCAGGCCCCCCAGGTACGCCAGGTCTATTCTAGAGAAGGATCTGTGAGATGCAGAGTGACAGGTGTAAGCTCTGGAGTGAGGATTTCTCCAGCGCCACACGTCCGTCAAACCAAACAGTTCCGCCCACTCCACCAGACCAGAGTGGAAGGGTCCACTCTGGGACATCCTGTCCATGCTCTGGTCCGGGACCATGTTAAAGTCTCCCATTATGACCAAGTTATCACTAGCAAAATCAGCTATTTCCGAGGTGACCCGATGCAAGAGGGAGATCGATGCAGGAGGGGGCAGATACACACCTGCTACAACCAACCTCATGGACCGGATCTGTGCATGCATTATTACATACCTGCCATCCGAGTCAAGTACCAAGTTGAGCAGCCTAAAGGGGAGGGACTTGTGCACCAGAACGCTGACTCCCCTGGCAAAGTTTGAATATGTGGAATGATAATGATGTCCAATCCAAGGTTTTTTTCAGGGCCATCGTTCTACTACCCACCAAGTGGGTCTCTTGGAGTATACAGATATGTGGGCTGTGGGCCCTAATGAATTGAAATACCAGCGACCTCTTCGTCGGAGAATTTAGACCCCTAGTGTTCCATGACAGTATGTTAAGGGCTGACATAGCCACACCCGGGGTGAATTATCGCAGGATGAAAAGGGCGCCCACCCCCTGAGACCGCTCTCTTGACTCGGAAGGGACAGCCAAAACATATACCTGACATTGACTCACGTAATGCATATTCAGAACCTACTTGCAAGACACTTTTTTTGAGAGAACAAACATAAAAAACAAACCATAAACCGTCCCAAACGTGGGAGCCCTCCCCTCCCCCCACCCCACCCAACCCCTTAAAACTGAGGCAGGTTTCCATCCCAAAAACCAAAAATCAGCTCGCTGGCTGCAAAAGGGGGGTCCTGTGCAAGAGCCGCTCCCAACCCCTAACAAGTTCAGCGGGGTTAAGGAGTGAGTTGCGCTATGTCCTCCTAGCTGTAGCATCCGCCGGGATATATCTCAGACTGTCGGGAACCAAAAAATAAAAAAATAAAATAATGGAAAAAATAAATAAAAAATAAAAATAAAGTAGCAATTCAAAAAAAATGTATATGTAAATGAGGAGTCCCTCCAGTAAGAAAGGGGAAAACTTAAACCATCAACTCGGAAGGGCTGTTGGCCTGTTTATCAGATCCTTTGGGTGACAGGAAGCTGCAGCTTCAAAAGTCTCCTGGTTCATCTAACCAGGGGCACCATCTTAATGTCCCACACGTGGGGAGTATCTGGGCCCCCGTGAAGGCAGCCACAGCATCAACGGGCACAACGGTTGCAACAGACGCTGCGGGCGCACAACGAAACGGATGAGTGGCGTAGTGCTCGTCCGGCGAGTCAAAGCAGGGGGGCCCAGTGCATATTAAAGGTCGTCTCAAGCTCTTGGATGGTCACGAGGCAGGGACTCCAGCCAGGCAGAAGCGTCTCTCGGAGAGGTGAAGAAGCGTGTTGTCTCCCCATCTTGGACCCTCAGGCGGGCTGGAAAGAGAACGCTGTAACGAATGTTACGAGCCCTCAACGCTGCCTTCACGTGATCAAACGATTTCCTCAATTTCTGCGTTTCTAGAGAGTAGTCAGGGAAGATCATCAATCTGTTGTTCTGGAGCCTCAAATCCCCCACCGCCCTAGATGCACGGAGGACCTCGTCTCTGTCCCGGAAATTGAGGAGTTTGAGGATAAGCGTGCGGGGGGGAGCACCCGGAGGGCCAGGCCTGGGTGGGATCCTATGAGCCCGTTCCACCGCGTAGTGAGGGGACAGGCGTGCATCAGGCAAAAGGTTGCGTAGCATGTCCTCCACAAAGCACGTCGGATTGTTGCCCTCCGCGCCCTCTGCCAGGCCAACTATGCGCAGGTTGTTGCGTCTATTTCTGTTCTCGGCATCTTCAGCTCTATACTCCAGGGCCTTGACCTTAGTTTGAAGCGAGTGGAGCGCCGCACTGTGTTCCGCAACTCTATCCTCTGCATTGCTGACCCTCTGTTCAGTCTCTGTCATCCTGGACCTGAGCTTATCCATGTCCTGCCTGAGAAGGCCAACATCCATTTGCACTGCCTCTATTTTTGCCATGAGTGTGGATTGGCACATGGCTATGGCCGCCATAAACATCTGCCAGCCTAGGGGGCCTCTCTTCCTCGGCCTCCATCGGGCCCGTCTGCGATGCCCTGGGCTGGCCGCGAGTGGCCCGAGGGGTAGCCAGGGGGTCCGGCGTCAGCTGGGGGGACACCGGGAGAAGAGGGAACTTGTATTTTTTCCCCTTACCACCCGTTGCTCCCGACCGGCCGCGCCTCATTCAGGTGTCTCTGCGACCGCGGTGGGGGCCCCCAGACGCCCCAGCCCCGTGCTCCAGATGAGGATCAAAGTCTAGAAAAGTGCTGGTGACAGGCAGCCGTGGAGGGGGAAAACAGAGTCCAGCATGCAGCACTCCTGGTCACTCACCGCAGTAGTACCCCCCAGGTGTGGACACCAAGGCCACCGCTCCCAGTGAGGGGGGAGCCGGGTCAGGGGAGAGGCCCGGGCAGCTATCAGTCCTCCTGGGGAGCCCCTCAGTGATTGCTCCGCCGTTGGAGCCGTCTGTGTGCAGGATCGGTCCGCGAGTGAAAATCGAGGCCGCGGCTTCGTTAGGGCCTAGTCCAAGTCCCGTGAATAGGGGCAGGGGCGGGCGGGGAGCACACCCACGACGGCCCCCCGAGTCCGGATCAATGACCGAGGATATCAGGTCTCCCTCGCCTGTGTGCTGGGCGGGATCATTGCGCCGGGGGTCCGCGAGTGGAAATCGAGGCCGCGGCTCCGTTGAGGCCTAGTGCAGGTCCCGTGGTGAAGAGCAGGAACGGGGGAGGTGAGTACATCCGCGGCGATCCTTGGAGCCGGAACGGCGAACGAGGATGTCGGGTCTCCCCCACCAGAGCTGGATGGGGTCGCTGGAGGCCTTTTCCACGCGCCACGTGTGGGGGGCCAGGCCGGACCGGGAGAAGACAGTACGGCTCACACCTCAGCAGGGCCAAAGAGGCAGGATCCGCCGACCAGCTCCCCAGATCCCCAACGCTGCAAGGTATCCCTGGCAGTCCTTCAGAGCGGCAATCTTGCGCCGATAGCTCGGATATTGGAGCGGATGCCGGCGGAGCTCAGAGGTTAGCTTCTGCTCACAGCGCCATCTTGGACACGCCCCTTGATCACGCTCTTAGACCGTGAAATATGTCCAGGCTTAGCAGACAATTCATTTACATTAAAATGTTAGTTTTAAGCACATTCCGCTTCTATTACAGATGACATCACTCGGCATTGTTAATGAAACAAACCGTACATCCTTGACATTACTTCGAGAGCTCAGCAGTTTTATGCCGCAAAACGACAGTGAAGGCTTCTGCCAAGTGGGGGCAGGTGCGTGAAGTTCACCAATCTCATTGTGTGCGATTCCTGGAAGGCTTCTTCCATCGCTGAGTGCGCCGGGGTGCAGGTGTGTAGTGTGAAGGAATGCCAGGCTAGAATGGAAGAGAAAAGGTGGGGGTAAAGCACAGTTTAATCTGACAGGTATTACACAGAAGGGGCGCTGATTAGCCATTATCCTTCTCATGACATAAATCCCCGGCTGTCAGAGGCCTGGTGTGTTTTGTACATTCTAATTGGCTGGAAAGGCTCTACTCATCAAGTCAGCTTTGCAGAACTTTGGAGAGAATACTGGCCAGATAAAAGAGGAAAAGAAAGAAAAGGAAAAACAAATGGGGAAATAGGAAAAGAAAGTAAAGAAAAAGAAAGAGAAAAAAAATAAAATGCAAGAGAAAAAAAGAAGAAAGGGGGAAAGGAAGCAACAGAAAGAGAAAGATAATGAGAGAATAAGGAAACGAAAGAGGAAAAAAAGAATATTAAAAAAATAAAATAAAAGATGAAGAAAGTAAAGAAAGCAAGCAAAATAGAAAAAGAGCAAGAAAGAAGGAACAAAATAAGGAAAGTAGGAAGAACAGAAGGAAAGAAAGAGAAAAAGAGAGACAGAAAGAAAGAATGAAATACGGAAAGGAAGGGAAAGAAAGGAAGAAACATAAAGAGAAAAAAAAGATTGAGAGAAAGAGGAAAAGAAAAAAATGAAAGAGAGAAAAAAAAATGAAAAAAAGATGAAGGAAGGAAAAAAAGGAAAAGAAAGAAAGCAAGCAAAAGAAAAAAAAGGCAAGAAAGAGGGAACAAACGAATGAATTGAAAAAGGAACAAAAGGAGCAACGAAAAGAAGGAACAAAATAAGGAAAGTAGAAAGAGTAGAAGATAAGGAAGAGAAAAAAAGAAAGCAAAAGAAATACAAAAAGAAAGGAGGAACGAAATATGGAAAGTAGGAAGAACAGAAGGAAAAAAGGAAGGAAAGAAAGAAAGGATGGAACATAAATGGAGGAAAAGAAAAAAAAATGAAAGAGAGAAAAAAACTGAAAAAAAGATGAAGGAAAGTAAGCAAGCAAAAGAGAAAAAGATCAAGAAAGAAGGAACAAATAAATCAATGAAAGAAGGAAAGTAGGAAGAACAGAATGAAAGAAAGAGAAAAAGAAAGAAAGCAAAAGAGAGACAGAAAGAAAGAAGGGACAAAATACAGAAAGTAGGAAGAACAGAAGATAAAGGGAAAAAAAGAAAGGACATAAAGGAAGGAACATATAAAGAGAAAAAGAATGAGAGAAAGAGCAAAAGAAAAAATTGAAAGAGAGAAAAAAATAGAAAAGCAATAGAAGGAAAGAAAAAAAAAAGAAAAAAAAGGAAAAGAAAGAAAACAAAAGAGAAGGAAGGAAAGTAGGAAGAAAAGAAGGAAGGAAAAAACAAAGGGAAAAATACATAAAATAAAAGAGAGACAAAAGAGAAAATAAATAGAAGGAAAATAAATAAAACAAAAGACAGAAAAGTGGTAAAAAGGAAAAAGGAACAGAAAGATAGAAAAAAAAATTAGAAAAAAAAGTGCAAAAGAAGAGAGAGGGAAGAGAAGGGAAAACGAGAAAGAGAGAAAGTTCTTCTTTGACCTGATTGAAGGTTTCTTGCCTCCACCACCAACAATGCACAAAAAAAATGCACCTGCACCTTTATTACAATGCAACTTACCAAGAATTCACATCAATTTCCGCACTCCCCTCTGTCGCCATCACCTTCACATTCTCTGGGTTCAGATTCAGAGGCACTTTGTATGTGAATAAAAATAATTTATAGAAAGGAAAAACACTTAAAATCCTTACATTTTCTGTGATTTTTACATGCAACTTTTTAGGTTGGTGACAGGGTCTTCAAAGTCTATATGCAGATGTTTCATTACTTACCCTAATCCGCACGGTGAGAATATTTTGTTCCCATCACTTCCTCTGGACATTCTCTGCGTCTTTCATTTGCATAACAAGAACAAAAAAAGTAATTGTGTCATTTTCCAAACCATTGTTGGACTTTGCAGCTACTTGACCATCTGTTGAAGCAAACCCACCAACGGAAAGAGGGCCACCAATTACACGGTTACACTGGAAGCATCTGTCCTCTTGAAGTTCCAAGATGCCAAAAACAAGCACCACACAGGAACCGGTGTGCCGTAAAATTTTATTTCCTTTTTCCATATCCTTTTTTTATCTTCTGTCCACTCAAGCATAATAATTCAGTACTTTGGTAGATAGATGTTCAAGACCTACACAGACACATGCACAGTTCAATTGGATGCTTGTGATGTCATCTACATACATGGGCCACCTTGGAGTTGGCCATTAAACAAACAACCCAACTTTTCTAAGCATACGGTCTACAGGAAGGGGTAGAGTGACCCACCGGCTTTAGACCCACCAGCAGACTGCTGCGGATGGACAGGAAACGTGACCCCAAGATTCCCCAGGGCGCGGAGTCTAAGGTCCAGCAGGTGTTCACCAGAGCCTCTAGTGGTGAGGATGGCCTTCGCTGCAACTGAACCCAGGTCACAGCCCCTGGGGTCCCCCAGGTCACGCTCCGTAGGGAGAGAGGGGAAGCAGCCACTGAGGACACAAGGGATTGAGGACACAAGGGATCGTGATGGGTAAGCTGAGGTCGGGGGCAACAGGCAGACAAGGGCAACCAAGGGACAGGCCAAAGGTCAGGGTCACAGGCAAACAGGAGTAGTCAGAGACAAGCCAAAATCGGTACACAGAAAGGTGAAGGTAGCACGCGGCAGACAGGAACACAAACAAAGTTGAACAGCAAAGCAGACCTGCACTGCAACAGTTAATATAGACTTCCTGGGGTGGAGCCATACAGGGAGGAGATGATAAAAGCCAGCCAGAAAGAGCCTCTAATGGACACATGGAGGAGAAGGTAAGCTGCCAGACATTATTGCATGTCCATGACACAAAAGTTATATTTAAGTAGATGTAGACTTATGGACCCAATTATATTTGTGCGGTCATCAACGCGCAGGGCCGGTGCTACCACTAGGCGGATTAGGAAGCCGCCTAGGGCGCACTGCCACCTAGGGGCTCTGCTAACTCTTGCCTCACCTCTTCCACAACACGTGTTATGTCCCTAAGGAGAGGTGGAAGCAAGGCACTCTACCAAACTCTTTAGCTGCTAGGCGGAAGATCTAAGTTAAAGTGATACTAAACACACACTGTTTAAAGTGGAGCTTCACCCAAAAGGGGAAGCTCCACTAGTTCGCAACCCCCCTGCCAGTTTTTTGGGGGGAGAGGGTACCTGGTTTTGACAGGTACCCGCTTCCACTTCCAGGTAAGATTTCCGCAGCGATCGCCAAGCATTTCCGGCCCCTCCTCCTTCCCTCCCCTGCCTTCTGGGATGCAAACAGGTCCCAGAAGATGATGGGACCTTTCAGAAAGCGCAGTGCGACTCGCGCATGCACAGTAGGAGGCTGTGTCGCATCCAAATGAAATAAATTCATTGTTTCATTATAATTAATTTTGGATTCCTTGAAATTCATTACTATTGTGATTCGGAGATTCATGTACATCTCTGAATAACAAAAATGTTGTCCCAATTTTGATTAGTAACGAAAAGAATCGCACATGTCTAGCCCTGATGATGGTGGTTTGTTTGGCCCCCTGAAACGCGTTGGATGCCATTTGTAGACTATTAGAGGCTATTTGTGGAATCAATAAGTCACATTTCTTGAACAATCTGCCGCCACACACAAGCACCATTTGTCTTGATGGCTAGTGTCCTAGCCACGCCCACACACCACTCTGTGCTGCTTTATTCACATCACTCCCGCTTCTGCGCCGGTAGTGTGCTCCAAGCTAGATTACATGAGTCGTTCCATTTTCCTGGCTGTGGTTGTGGCTTCAGCGTTTTACCATACCTCCCAACCAGGGCCGGTCCGCCCTATAGGCTCACGATGCAAGCCGCTTAGGGTGGAGGGCCCCCCAAATTACTAGAGGTCCCCAGCCTGGTGAGAAGTAATTTTCGGCCCCTCACCCCTGTTTCTCAACTCGCTGGCTGCATGGGAGAAGAGGTAAGAAAGAAGTCGGCACCCCCTGCTTCTCACTCTAATGTAAGATGTAGTTTTCGACAGCAGAACACCCCCTCCCCCCGCTTCTCGACTTTAATCTTTAATGTGACATGTCGGCAGCGCCCCCCCCGCGCTTCTCAACTTTAATGTGACATGTAATTTCGCTTAGGGCCCCAGGGAGGTCAGGATCGGCACTGCTCCCAACTTTTTGAGATGGTAATAAGAGACACCTATCAGCAAAAGTATACAGGCATAGGACACACCCCTTGCCACACCCCCTTAAAGCAGAATTGTACAAGAATTGGTTAAACCCACAAATTTTTTTTTTTTTTACACCGCTACTATTCCATTATGTTGGGTTTTGGAATTTACAAATGCAGCAATTTAGAATTGCAATGAAAGGTTTAGCACTGGGAAACACTTTTTGAAAGATAAAATGTGCATTTTATATACAACTATATAGATCAGACCAAAATGAGGGACAAGTGAGGAGGAATGAGGGACAGAGGGGACATTGCTTCAAATCAGGGACAGTCCCTCGAAATCAGGGACAGTTGGGAGCTATGGTTTTACTCCACCAAACAGGAATGCAGCGGAGGCTGCCCAGTGCTGAGTGAGACCCCAGGATCATCAATATACATCATAATGTTGACGTTAAATACCGGGGTTATGGCAACAGTTAGCTGCCATAACCGCAGTATCGTTATTTTTATTGGTATTTTTACCAGTATTGTTATTACCAGGCCCGTTGCTACAGGACAGGCAAAACAAACAATTGCTTGGGGCCCCGAGCCGGCCTGGGGCCCCCAACTTCCTCTTCCCAGGCTGTAGCGTGGCCGAGCTCTTCTTCCTTCCTCCTGGAGTTCTGTCAGTGCGGCCAGGTACCGCATGTGGTACAGGAGATTCAATGTTGGTGACAGTGGAGTGCTCATCAGTCCGGCCGGGAACAGGAAACTGAATCTCCTGTACCATGTGGTACCCGGCCCGGGCACTATCTGATAGGGGACCCATAATGTTAGAACACCGGACTGGCAGGAGGAAGAGGAGCTCGGCCACGCTACAGTGGCAGCCTACAGGGAAGGAGAGGTGAGAATAGAAAAACACAGGGACTAGGGAGGGTGAAGAGTAAAAACATGGGTGTAAAAATTAGTGTAGCACTAACGTTGGCTTTGCGTGCGGGGGGGGGGGGTGGTGCTTAGGGGCCCCCATTTTGCTTGGGGACCCCAAATTCCTTCAAACGGAAGTGGTTATTACTATCGCTATTTACACCTTTGTTTCCTGGTCATTTCCGAGCTTACCGGCGTCGTTGGTAAACCCGGGAGTGATCCGATGCGTCTGTTTGCTGGACAGGAAATCAAGTGAGGGCAAGATGGCCACCACTCATCTCTATGCACTCGGAAGACAAGAACGACCTTTGACATCACTTCTCGTTCTCGGGCATTAACATTTTAAAGTAAAAAAAAATAATATTTTTCTTTTCGAACGTAAAGAAGAGATTTGGGGTCTTTTTGACCCTGGATCTCTCAATAAACAGGACCTGTCATCCTTATTTCTATTACAAGGGATGTTTACATTAAACTTCATTTTTCTCGGCTCGTTGTAGTGTTGTGCGTCAATGCGTTCTTGGCGATCGGAATTTCCGAGCAACATTTGTGTGACCGTGTGTGTATGCAAGACAAGTTTGAGCGAACAGCCGTAAAAAAAAAAAAAAAAAAAATCCACGGTTTTGTTGTCGGAAATTCCGATCGTCTGTACGCGGCATCAGGCTGTAAAAACGCCAAAAAACGCAGCTAAACGCAACGATGTAACAAACATTTAGCTGCGTATGGTGTTTTTTTTTTTACATTTTAGGGAGTGTTTTTACTGTAAAAGGGCTTTAAACGCTAACGCTCAAAAACGCACAAACGCTATTCAAAAATGAGGCTAAAAACTGATTTTTCCTGATAGCAGTGCTGGCGTTTTTTAACCACTTAAGGACCACCTAACGCCGATATACGTCAGCAGAATGGCACGGCTGGGCACAATCACGTACCTGTACGTTGCCTTTAAGAGCCCAGCCGCGGGGTCGCTCGCGACTTGGTCTGAAACTCCGTAACCGCGCCCCCGATCGACGCCGGTGTCCCACGATCGGGTCACAGGAGCTGAAGAACGGGGAGAGGCGAGTGTAACACACCTTCCCCGTTCTTCATTGTGGCAGTCCTGATGTAGGGAACGACGATCGCTGATGTCACACATCCAGCCCCGCCCCCCTACAGTTAGAAACACACATGAGGTCACACTTAACCCCTACAGCACCCCCTAGTGGTTAACTCCTAAACTACAATTGTCATTTTCACAGTAATCAATGCATTTTTATAGCACTTTTTGCTGTGAAAATGACAATGGTCCCAAAAAATGTGTCAAAATTGTCTGACTCAAAAAAAAAAAAAACCCAGATGCCCCTAAAAGCAGATACAAAAAAATCCTGTGTGCATGAGCCGTTATTACATATATTTTTATTTGTTTCTTCTCTGCCTACTTGTTCCATCCTCAGACATCTTTTTTTTTTTAAGCTAGAGGTCAAAATTACGCCACATTGATATTTATGTCCACTGCCTCTTCACAACTATAAATAAAAAAATAAGTAGAGCTTCGGGCACCTTATCTAAAGTGTTGCATTGTGGGTGCCTGTGAATTAAATATAGGTAAGATAATTCATATGTTATAGGCTGCTGCGGAAGACCGATAGCCACTTGTAATCCCGAGATAACAGCTCTGTCTTTATTGGTCGTGAATTATTGTGCTACAATAATTGGATTTAATTATCATCATAGCGCAAGGATTTTGCTTTAAGTTAATTTAATTAGTATTTGTAAATTGCTGGTTTCTGGCAAACATGTTTGCGACTTTTTCTTTTTTTTTTCACATCTACTGCGCTTTTGTTTTCTGATTAAAGAGTACCGGTCATGTAGAACGAGCGACTCTCTGCATATTCATTCGAATTTAGGGAAAATAGGAAATGTAGCAAACACCCGAATGCATTCGCCATTTTATTTATAGCGCACAAAAAAAAAAAAAAAAAGCAGAGGTGATCAAATACCACCAAAAGAAAGTTCTATTTGTGGGAAAAAAGGACGCCACTTTTGTTTAGGAGCCACGTCGCGCGACCGCGCAATTGTCAGTGAAAGCGAAGCAGTGCCGTATCGCAAAAAAAAAAATGGCTTGAGGACCGCCGCACGACGATATACATTGACAAAATGGCACGGCTTGGCCTACATGTACGTCCCCTTTAAGATCCCAGCGGCGCGCTCGTGACCCGGTCCTCTTCTCTGTGACCGTCCCTGCGGGAACAGTGCACCTGATCGCCGCCGGTGTCCTGCGATCGGGTCACAGAGAGGAAAAACGGGGAGAGGAAGGTGTAAACAAACCTCCCCGTGCTTCCTAGTGAGCCTGTCACTGATCGACTGTTCCCTGTAATAGGGAACGACTATCAGTGACGTCGCACTCCCAGCCACAAACTAGTCACACACTAGGACACACTTAACACCTACAGCGCCCCCTCCTGGTTAACCCCTTCCCCGCCAGCGTCATTTTTACAGTAACCAATGCATTTTTATAGCACTGTTCGCTGTAAAAATGACAATGGACCAAAAATAGTGTCCGATGTGTCCGCCATAATGTCACAGTCACAATAAAAAATCTCTGATTGCCGCCATTACTAGAAAAAAAAAAATATTAATAAAAATGCAATAAATCTATCCCCTATTTTGTAGACGCTATAAATTTTGCGCAAACAAATCAATAAACACTTATTGTGTTGTGTTTTTTTTTTTTCAAAATTCTCGCTGTATTTTTGTTTATAGCGCAAAAAATAAAAAACGCAGAGGCGATCAAATACCACCAAAAAAAAGCTCTATTTGTGGGGGAAAAAAATGCGGCGCAGTGCCAAATCGCAAAAAAAAATGGCCTGGTCATGAAGGGGGTAAATCCTTCCAGGGCTGAAGTGGTTAACCACTTCCCGCCCGGCCAATAGCAGATTTACGGCTGGGAAGTGGTTATGAAATCGTGACTGGACGTTCTCAAACGTCCTGCACGATTTAATGCCGCGCGCGCCCGTGGGGGCGTGCAGCGCGGCAATCGCTGATGCGGGGTGTCAGTCTGACACCCTGCATCACCGATCTCGGTAACGAGTCTCCGGCGGAGGCTCGCTACCACGTGATCAGCCATGTCCAATCACGGCTGATCACGATGTAAACAGGAAGAGCCGCCGACGGCTCTTCCTCACTCACTTCCTTACTCACTAGACCACCAGGGATGCCCACACTGGCAGGGCATTTTTTTTTAAAAAAAATGTAAAAAAAAAAAAAACAGGATTAAAAAAAAATACAGGTAAAAAAAAGAAAGGTGCCAGTCAGTGCCCACACATGGGCACTGACTGGCAACATATACATCAGTGCCACCCCTCAAAGTCCATCAGTGCCACCCCACAGTGTCCTTCAGTGCCACCCCTCCGTGCCAATCCATGCCCAGTGCCCACCTATCAGTGCCCATCTGTGCCACCCATAAGTACCCACCAGTGCCACCCATGAGTGCCATTCTGTGCCGCCTATGAGTTCCCAGTGCTGCCCATGAGTGCCCATCAGTGCCGCCTATGAGTGCCCATCAGTGCCGCCTATGAGTGCCCATCAGTGCCACCTATGAGTGCCCATCAGTGCCGCATACCAGCGCCGCCTATCAGTGCCCATCAGTGCCACCTCATCGGTGCCCATCAGTACTACCTCATCAGTGCCCATCAGTCATATAAGTGCCCGTAATTGAAAGAGAAAACGTACTTATTTACAAAAAAGTTAACAGAAAAAAATAAAAATGTATTTTTTTTTCTAAATTTTCAGTCTTTTATTAGTTGTTGCGCAAAAAATAAAAACCGCAGAGGTGATCAAATACCACCAAAAGAAAGCTCTATTTGTGGGGAAAAAAAACGGCCAATTTTGTTTGGTGCAGTGTAGCATGACCGCGCAATTGTCATTCAAAGTGCCACAGTGCTGAAAGCTGAAAATTGGCTTGGGCGGGAAGGTGCGTAAGTGCCTGGTATGGAAGTGGTTAAGATCATTTCTGGAGTCTTAATAAATAGAGTCGCCAATTTCCAGCCAGAAATCTTTTTTTCGTTTTATTTTCAATTTTTTTTAAGGTCAGGCGGATGTTGTGACTCCTTGTGGAAGGATTGCGGCGGATCTCCCCCAGAAGGAACGCGTCGGGCGTTTAGAATGATGGATCTGCGGCGTTGTAATCACCTCTATAAAAGTATAAGCGGAGGTGCGATGGCTCATTGAATGGAATCAATGTCAATGAGCTTCTCGCAAGCCCCGAGTCTCCGCGCTCCGACGTTCTGGGAGACGATTATTAAACGCTCGTCTTTTAAAGTTGTCATTATATCCAATCTGTGGAACAAGGTTATACAGACAGTAAGGGACTGCCAGGGATGGAAGAGCCCCCCCCCCCCCACTCCGATCACGAGGAATCCCTGGAGATACAAGAGGAACAGAGCTACTGTTAGAATCCATGGGGCCCTCTACAGTCTACCTAACAGAGCCCCCTCTTCCAGTACTCTGCTATTGGCTGCCCTTCCCACTAATCCACATTCTGTACCATTACTACCCCCCCCCCCCCCTCCCACTACCTGTAAAAAAAGAAAAAGAGAGGAGATTTCGGACTGTGGAGGCCACACAAGGAGTAAACAACTTATCGTATATACTCGAGTATAAGCCAAGTTTTTCAGCCCCCCTTGGCTTATACCTTGCACCTGATCTCCCAGACTTTAGGGACCCGGTACTGGACGGCCGTAGGTCCTCTGGACCCCAAACTTGGCACACATGTAGCCCCACTCTTCCTCTACAAGTGTACAAAGTTTGTTGGCCAAGGAGCACCAATTTTTCAAAGCCGGGCACTCCTTCCATAGACTCCCATGTTAAACGGTCATTTCTCCAGGGGGAATTTGGGGACCCGGTACCGGCTGGTCGTAGGTCCCGTTGGCACACATGTAGCCCCATTTCTCCTCTACATGTGTGCAAAGTTTGTTGTCTGGGGGGACCTACGGCTGGGGAGCACCGATTTTTCAAAGCCGGGCACTCCTTCCATATCTTAAACGTCAGTCGAGGCATGGGCACAGTGAGGCATGGGCACAGTGAGACATGCACATGGACACAGTGACGCACAGTGAGGCATGCACATTGGCACAGTGAGACATGCACATGGACACAGTGACGCACAGTGAGGCATGGGCACAGTGAGGCATGCACATGGGCACAGTGAGGCATGCACATGGACACAGTGACGCACAGTGAGGCATGGGCACAGTGAGGCATGCACATGGGCACAGTGAGGCATGCACATGGACACAGTGAGGCACAGTGAGGCATGCACATGGACACAGTGATGCACAGTGAGGCATGGGCACAGTGAGGCATGCACATGGGCATAGTGAGGCATGCACATGGACCTAGTGAGGCACAGTGAGGCATGGGCACGGACACAGTAAGGCAAAGTGAGGCATGCAGATGGAAACCCTAGGCTTATACTCGAGTCAATAAGTTTCCCATTTTTGGGCTTATACTCGAGTATATAAAATCATACGATTTATTAAGTAACAAACATTTAAAAAGTTCATCCAGTATATATGTATCTTAATGATTATGTAATATATGTAAACCGTGTTCAAACCACATATGTGCGGTATCCCCGCGGTTGTTAGAGCGAGAGCAATAATTCTAGTGTAAGACCATCTCTAACTCTAAACAATTTACCTGTAAAACATTTTTAAGAGTCGCCTATGGAGATTTTTAAGTACCATACTTTGTCACCATTCCACGAGCGTGCGCAATTTTAAAGCGTGACCTGTTGGGTATCTATTTACCCGATTCCCGACCGGCTCCTGTACATAAACGTTGGCAGAATGGCGCGGCTGGGCAAAGTAACATAATCGTGTCCTGGGGACACCCATGTAGGGTCGCCACCCATCCGGGATTCACCCGGACAGTCCCGGTTTTGAATTGTTTGTCTGTTTTTTTAGACTGCCTGAAACCTGGACACATTATTCAGACCAGACTGTGGCTCCCCAAGTATCCGAGTACCATAACGGCTCAGGTGTTTTCTTTTACACCAACATTTACCTTAAACCAAAAAAAAAAAATGTATGCTGCTAAGGTGGTTGGGTTTGGCTTGAAGAAAAGGTGGCGACCTTACACCCATGGGACCCAAGACCCGCCTGGGAAGAAATATGTAACCATGCAAAAATAACTGTGATTGAACCCTAAATGTGAAGAAATTGTACACAGCAGAAGACATCATGTACTGTAAAGTACTGGAATAACCACTTCCAGCACAAGGACGTCATATGACGTCCCGGATTTTCAGGGGGGATATCTGAATTATGCATGCAGCTACAGTTGGCTCTCTGGGCTCTTCCGTGCTAACGGGGACCCAGAGAAAGAATCGTCTGGCGCCGGGTGACGACCATAGAGATTTTCGGTGACCAGTCATCTCTATGACCGTCGGAGGCCCAAACACGACGTTATGACGTCACGCCCACCCGGCCCTGGATGTAAACAGAGCCGCAGTTGTCAGCATGAGATCAATGATTTTTTTTTCTCAATCTCATGTTCTCCAGCCTGGAGGAGAGATGTGAGGGTCTTATTGACCCCGTCTCTCACCATAAAGAGGACCTGTCACGATATTACAAGGTATTTTTACATTCCTTGTAATAGAAATAAACGTGATCAAAAAAATGTAAATGTAAGAAAAAGTGTAAAAATAAAAAAAAATAAGTAAAAAAAAAAAAATGTTTTAAACGCCCCTGTCCTTGTAGCTCGCGCTCAGTATCGAACACGCACGTAAGTCCCGCCCACATATGTAAACTCCGTTCAAACCACACATGTGAGGTATCGCCGCGTGCGTTGGAGCACGTGCAACAATTCTAGCACTAGACCTCTTCTGTAACTATAAACTGGTAACCTGTAAAAAAATTATAAGCGTCGCCTATTGAGATTTTAATGTACCGAAGTTTTGGCGCCTTTCCATGAGTGTGCGCAATTTTAAAGCGTGACATGTTAGGTATATATTTACTCGGCGTAAAATCTTCTTTCACATTATACAAAAAAATTGGGCTAACTTTACTGTTTTGTTATTTTTTAATTCATGAAAAATTCTTCCAAAAAAAAAGGCGTTTGAAAAATGATTGCGCAAATACCGTGCGAGATAAAAAGTTGCAATGACCGCCATTTTATTCCCTAGGGTGTCTGCTAAAAAAAACATTTATATAGTGTTTGGGGGTTCTGATTAATTTTCTAGCAAAAGAAATGATGATTTGTACATGTAGAAGAGAAGTGCCAGAATAGGCCCGGTATGGAAATGGTTAAAATGTGAAAATCAGATTTAGCACAAGACGCTTCTACAACTTGATTTGTGAATGTTACGAATCCCTCCTTAATGTCAGCCGCGCGTTACTTGCCGCGTTCCATCACCGCGGCCGTAATTGGTAACACACACGGAGAAGAAGACTCGCGCGGGCCTGGTTTTATTTTACAAGTGGAATAACAGGGCCCCGAGGGCGCCTTAGATAAAGCATAAAGCACGGCCCTGGCAGCCGTCTCAGTAAATTGGTTCGGAAAGTCGCCCCCGGGCGCCTGTCACGGACGGATATGTGCGTGTCACAACAGGACCAGGCAGACAGCGGGACGCGTCGCTTGTGACTTTGACAGGAGCTGAGGGTGCCGTCTGAGCCAGGGCCGGAGCGACTGGGCCCGTCCGTCTGTTCCCTTTACATCCATCACTCGGTGTGGGCCTCAAATCTCATTAAACAGCAGAGTTTTGCCGCGGGGCGCGCTCACCATCCGCTCGCGCAGTTCTGACTCTCCCCACGGAGGTTCAGATTTATGAACGCGTTCCACCTCCACCTTCCCAGCCTGCCATCCATTGCCCCATAAATCTGATTCTCCTTTCCGAGCAGATGATAGAATTGGTCCCTCACATCGCTTCTTTAGCCCCCATTCACACTTTCGTTTTTAGGCGATTTTATGGCATTTTTGCGTTTTTTTTTTTTTTTTTTTTTTTTAGCATGAACACACATTTTTGTAACCTCTTGTGTCACAGCCAGGGCCGGCGCTAGCGCAAGGCAAGATGGGCTCTTGCCTTACGGCACCAGCGCCGCCCAGGGTGAAAAATTGACCGGGACAGTCGCCCGCCTGACACAGGCGTTGCTAGGTGGGTGCAGACCGCCCGCGGCACCGCTATCACCGCCCGCTGCCCTGGTGATCTGACCTCGCTCCGTTTCGGTGGAGAGGACTGAAGCCGCCGGCGCCTCCTCCTCGCTCTTTACACACAATGAGGAGGAGGAGCCGAGGGACACACACCGCTGTGTGTATACGTCTGCTGCCGCGCTGTTCTGAGGTCTGTACTGTACACATTATTACTCTATTATAAGTAGATGGACATGTGGGGGGTGGGGGTTTGAGAGGGGTGGGGAGAGGGGTGCCTATGCTGATGGTGGGTCTGAACTAGGGGGGGTCTCTATACTGTGGGCGTCTGTACTAAGGGGGTTGTCTATACTAGTGGGGGGTCTGCACTAAAGGTGGGGTGTCTGTACTAAGAGGGGGGATTCTACACTGATGGGGTGTCTGTACTGAGGGAGGGGGTCTATACTAACGGTGGGTGGTCTGTACTCAGTGTGGGGTCTATACTGACGTAGGGTGGTCTGTACTGAGGAAGGGGTCTGTTTTTAGTGAGGGGGATTCTACACTGATGGGGTGTCTATACTGAGGGAGGGGGTCTATACTAACGGTGGGTGGTCTGTACTCAGTGTGGGGTCTATACTGACGTAGGGTGGTCTGTACTGAGGAAGGGGTCTGTTTTTAGTGAGGGGGATTCTACACTGATGGGGTGTCTGTACTGAGGGAGGGGGTCTATACTAACGGAGGGTGGTCTGTACTTGGTGTGCACCAAATTTCCCTTTCCAACTCAAATCCCCTCTCCTCCAAATTTCCCCTCTTATCATGAATACCCCCCAGTCATCCCTACTATCACAAATCCTTCTCCCCAAAAAAAGTCCCCTCCTAGCACAAATCACCCTACCGTATTACCTTTTCTAGCAAAAAACATCCTAGCACAAATCCTCTATCCTCTTCCCAATCTCCCCTCTCAACACAATACCCCCCCCCCCCCCCCGCACATCACCACTCCTAGCACACCTCTCCAAATTTCCCCATCTAGAATGATTTTTTACCTCCTGCCACCCCAAATTTTCCTTCCCAACTCAAATCCCCCCTCCTCGAAATTTCCCCTCTTAGCATGAATGCCCCCCAATCATCTCTTCTATCACAAATTCCTCTCCTAAAAAAAAAAAGTCCCCTTGTAGCGCAAATCTCCCCATATTACCTTTTCTAGCCCGAAAAACGCAGTGCCGAATTGCAAAAAGGGGCCTGGTCCTTTGGCAACAAAATGGTATGTGGCTCAAGTGGTTAACTTGAATTGACCCTTCGCGTCCTAGTTTTTTTGGTTACAGTCAGGGCCGGCATCAGGAATTATGGTGCCCCTCTTACACAGCTTTAGGCATGGGCCCCCTGGGGCAGAGAACCGGGGGGTGCTGCCAGCTCAAATTGACAAGCAGGGGGGCTGCCGCGAATTGAGAAGCGGGTGCGGCTGCTAGATCAGAAAATTGAGAAGCGGGGGGTCGTGAATTGGGTGAGAAGTGGGGGGTGCCACGAGTTGGGGATATTGCCCTGCCCCTTACAAAAAAATTATATAGATATATATATATATATATATATATATATATATATATATATATATTATAAAAAGAAGGGGGGGTTGCCCTGGGGACCTCTGGGCCCTTTAATAAAAACAAAGAAAATATAGAAATAAAAAATATAAATAACTAAAAAAAAATACATTATTTTATAAAAATAAAATAAAAAAGGGGGGTTGCCATCCGGTGTCCTGGGGACCTCTGGGTCCTTTAATAAAAACAAAAAAAATATTTAAATAAAAAATATAAATAAATAAATAAAACATTTTTTTTTTAATAAAAATAAAATAAAAAAGGGGGGTTGCCATCCGGACCTCTGGGCCCTTTAATGAATAAATAAATAAAAAAAAATATGTGTGTCTATATATATATATATATATATATATATATATATATATATATATAAATTATAAAAAAAATTGTACAAAAAGTTTTAATTATTTTTATTTTTTTAAAAGGGGGGTTGCCATCCGGGGGCACAAAGTACTCTGGGCCCTCTGGGCCCTTTAATAATAAAAAAATATATAAATAAAAATAATTTAAAAAAAAATTAAATTTTTTTTTTTAAAAAGGGGGTTTGCCATCCGGGGGCCCTAGGGACCTATGGGCCCTTTAATAAAAAAAAAGGAAAGAAAAAATATATAAAAAAAAATTATAAAAAAAGGGGGGTTGCCATCCGGGGCCCTGGGGACCTATGGGCCCTTTAATTAAAAAAAAGGAAAGAAAAATATATTAAAAAAATTATAAAAAAAGGGGGGTTGCCATCCGGGGCCCTGGGGACCTATGGACTGCCTGTACCCCCCTGATGGCGGCCCTGGTTACAGTACTTTGATAGATGTCGTTACAAAAACTGAAAATCAGGGCAACATTAAACCCGAGGCATTCTTCAAAATGAGTAAACAAAACCTTTTTAATCATGCCAGTGTTGAAAACGAGAAATTTCCGAAAATATGAAACAGACTGACAGAAAGTCGTCATCACCGCCTTATGGAAGACATTCTGGTTACGACATACACGGCGCTTGTTGTTCCAAATCAATGAATCCGGTGCTCCGATTTATTATTTTGTGAGTGTGAGAGATTGTCTACATACGAGGAGAACACAACAGAAGTGTATTCCCAGCTCTCCTCCTCACACACGTAGCCAAAATGTATAAAAAGTTGAGTTTCTTTATTTTTTGTCTTTTGCACAGAGAAGATTGCTGTGCCCTAGATTGCCCGCCGTACACGGCAAATTATCTCAATAATGGGCGTAAAAATGCCAGGTGTAGTACTTTTTATCTTTACAAAATGGCATGTAATTTTATTTAATTGTGTTTTTGGCACTTCATTTTTGTTCTTTCTTTTTTTTCTATATATTGTATCTCCCTGAATGCATAGCTACAATTTATTTAATTGGCCTCACATTTAGAGACATTCCTGCCAAATTGTTGGTTGTATATGATGTCTGCAGAGCATTGCAGAAGTGATTATTTAAAAGGCTGGTAAAAGCAAAAAAAAAAAAAAAAGAAGATAGAAATGTATGTATAAAATATATATTGTTTCTTTTTTGGAATCTTGCAGTCTTAAAAACAATATATTTTTCTTTTGATTTACATTGGGGAAAATAATTATTTGATCCTCTACAGATTTGAAGGTGTTGTGGAAATTTTATTTAAACCATAGGTCCACCCAAAGTTTTTTTTTTTTTTTTTTTTAAGCCAGCAGCTACTAATACTGGGGGCACTTTGATGAGAACACCTGATCTATGGGGGCATTCTGATGGGGACACCTGATCTATGGGTGCACTCTGATGGGGACACTCTGGTGGAGACATCTGATCTATGGGGGTACTCTGATGGGGACACTCTGATGGGGACACCTGCACTATGGGGACACTCTGATGGGGACACCTGCTCTATGGGGACACTTTTATGGGGACACCTGCTCTATGGGGACACTCTGATGGGGACACTTTGGTGGAGACATCTGATCTATGGGGGCACTCTGATGGGGACACTCTGATGGAGACATCTGATCTATGGGGGCACTCTGATGGGGACATCTGATTTATGGGGGCACTCTGATGGGGACACTCTGATGGAGACATCTGATCTATGGGGGCACTCTGATGGGGACACTCTGATGGAGACATCTGATCTATGGGGGCACTCTGATGGGGACACTCTGATAGAGACATCTGATCTATGGGGGCACTCTGATGGGGACACTCTGATGGAGACATCTGATCTATGGGGGCACTCTGATGGGGACACTCTGATGGGGACATCTGATTTATGGGGGCACTCTGATGGGGACATCTGACCGATGGGGGCATCTGATCTATGGAGGGACTCTGATTGGGGGAGCTGATCTATGTAGGCACTCTGATGGGGACACCTGCACTATGGGGACACTCTGATGGGGGCAGCTGATATAAGGGGGCACTCTGATGGGGACATCTGATCTATTGGGGCACTCTGATGAGGACACCTAATCTTTGGGGGCACTCTGGGGACACCTGCTCTATGGGGACACTCTGATGGGGACACCTGCACTATGGGGACACTCTGATGGGGACATCTGCACTATGGGTACACTCTGATGGGAACAATCTGATGGGGACACCTGCACTATGGGTACACTCTGATGGGAACAATCTGATGGGGACACCTGCACTATGGGGACACTCTGATGGGGACACCTGCTCTGGTGGGGACACTCTGATGGGGACGCCTACACTATGGGGACACTCTGATGGGAACACTCTGATCAGCCAAATTTGAAAGGAAATTCCAATAACTATAATTTAATAGTTAGCAATTTCCGAAATCAACTGATTTACAAATGCCCGTATTTTCGAATTTACTAATTTACAAATTTCTGAACTTCCGAATTTACGAATGTTTGAATTTACAAAGTTACGTATTTTTGAGTTTATAAATTTACTCATTTTCTAATTTCTGAATTTACAAATTTTTTCCAAATTTGGAACTTCCAGATTTTTGCATATTCGAATTTATGGATATTCTGAAAAATGGGCCAGATTCACAGAGTGATTACGCCGGCGTTACTGGAGATGCGTGGCGTAAGTCTAAATGTGCGCGTGCGTTTCGATGCGCGGCATCCCCAAAACGAGATACGCAAGAAATCTACTTTTTTTTGCCCGGCGTAATTTCGATAGACATGCGCAACCGTCCGCGCAAAACTGCGCTAGACACACCATTGATTTGCTATTCAAATATGCTAATGAGGGAGTTACGGGGATCCACAAAAGAACGTTGTTGCAGCGCAGGCTACGCGCTGTGCGCAACAGCTGCACGTCCTGTCTAAAATTAGACCATATAAAAGGTGGTCTAAAATTAGACAATCCGTCTACATGTCAGAGAAAGCAACACTGTTAGTGAGGAGCTGAGCAGTCACACTTGCTGCACAACAATCTGTATGCCAACATGTCAGGGACATCCTCGCTCATAACTATACTACTGACTTTAGAGGAGCAAAGAAGGAGGAGGGCACGGAGGATGGCACAGGAGAGTATATACCGCACCCGCATAGACCTGTTTGGCATGAGTGATTGTGAGGTGGATCGCATCTTCAGATTCACCCCTCATGCCATCCTGGAATTAACCACAACCCTGCAGGAGGACATCACCAGCCCAACACACCGCTCACATGCAGTGCAGCCACTGGTCAAGGTCATGGCAACACTCCATTTCCTTGCCAGTGGCTCTTTTCAGCGTACAAGTGGAGTGGTGGCTGGGATGTCACAATCCTCCGTGAGCAGATGTGTGCACCAGGTTATCCCTGCAATTTTCAGACGCATGGCCAACCAAATCATCAAACCAACCACTGAGGAGCTGCGGCTGAAGGCAATGACAGATTTCTACAGAATTGCCAGATTCCCACGCACCGTGGGGGCCATTGATTGCACACATGTGGCACTCCAGCCCCCCCAGGAGACAGAGCACATATACCGCAATCGGAAGCATTGGCATTCCATCAACGTACAGGTGATAGTCGATGCCCAAGGCCTCATATGGCACGTCCGTGCCAAACACCCCGGATCCAGCCATGACAGCTACATCTACAATCAGAGCCCCATCCGAATGGAATTCGATCAGAACGTGTATGGGGACACCTGGCTGGTTGGTGAGTGACATGGGTGGCAGGCATGACTGTCCCCCCCCATGATGCACACATCACAAGGGGCACATGCATGACTAACATCCTCCTGTGTTTTCCCTTACAGGTGACTCTGCATATGCACTGGGACCCCATCTCATGACTCCTATCCGGAACCCCCAAACCCCAGGAGAGGAAAGATACAATGAAGCCCACACCCAAACACGTGCAGTGGTGGAGCGCACCTTTGGCCTCCTGAAGTCACGTTTCTGATGCCTGAATAAGTCTGGGGGTACCCTGTTGTATTCCCCAAACTTCGTGTGCCAGATCATCGGTGCCTGTTGCCTGCTGCACAACTTCACAGTGAGAAAGGGCCTGCAGATTTCCCTAGGTGATGACCTGACCCCTGAACCAGACAATCCCCCCCCTAACCGAGGTTACCCCGTCTTCTGAGGGAAGAGCAGCCAGGAGACAGCTCACATTAGGCATCTTTGCACATTAAACACACACATTAATCATGGCACAATGATAATGCATGCATGCACACCACTGTGGTCCCTAGCACACACACCCCATATCCACATCAAATTGGATTGGCACCAGTCCACCATGCTGGACTTGTGAGCAGCAACGCCACGCCAAGGCTCCAATTATGTCACTGTACATTCATACACCATTCACACAGACCTGGGGATCACTTCTCCCTGGTCCTGGGGAACCCTTCTCCACCAAAATAGAGGGTGACACCCCTTTTCCGGCAGGAATATCACCCCCACATTTCAAAAACATTCACAACACAAAAAAAAATAATAATGTCCAGCAAAAAAAAAAAAAATTCCAGAAAAAAAAAAAACCTGAAAAATAAAAAAAAAGGGGCAAAACAAATTAATGCCGCTGGCGTGAGCCACGCCTGGGGCGCACACGGCCACGGTCCCGGCTCCTCAGGGGAGACTCATGGGGAGGGGGGGGGGTAATCCGGGGAAGGAGGAGCAGCCCCTGGTCTCTGCCCACCTGGCGGCCTGCCCTCCAAGGCCACGGCAATTCTGTTCAGGCCAGCACTTAGTGTTAACGTGTTGTCCTGGATAGCCTGGGTGAGGGCCCTCACATCCTGCCCAACGTCTGCTGTAGTAGTCTGCAGTACGTTTAGGCAGTTTGTAAGAGCCTGGGAGTGGGAGTCCAGATCCCCAAGCGTATCCTTTATGGAGGACAGGCTCTCCTCCATCCGCACCAAAGTCTGGCTGACCTGTCCCAGATGGCGGGTCTGAAGGACCTGGTCCCTTCTCAGATTGGTGGGCAGAACCTCGGCCACCCCCCTGGTCTTCTGGGGTGACTTCCTGCCTCCAGCTGAGGCTTGTGGCCGGGGAGAAGGGGAGCCCCTTGGGAGGGGAGCCCTGTTGGGGGAGGAGTGGGAGGGGCTAGCCCTTATGGAGGGCTGGCTGCTGCCAGCCAGAGAGGAAGACTCCTCCAAAAACAGCAATCCACTGGCTGACATGACATCCTCCTCCTCCTCAAACTCCTCCTCCTCAACCCCCTCCTCTTCAACCTCCTCCGAGGACTCCGGCCTTGTCGGGGGGTCCTCATCAGGCTGCTGTCCTGGGGATGGTGCGGTCAGGCCAGATGGCCCAGCACCCTCCTGCACATCTGTGGATGACACAAAACATTCACAGGTTGCAGGATCCACACACTTGCCACATATTCCCTCCCCCCCCCCCACACATGCTACACACCTGATAGGGCAAAAAAACCTTACCTGGCATCACGGCTTCATGACTTGAGTCATAGCCAGGCAGGCCCTCCACCTGTTGTCTATGAAAGGTCTGGGCCACTGCATGCTCCTCCACTGTCAGCCTAACAGGGCATGGTGGGCCCCCTCCTGTGCCCCTGGCATGGGCAAGCATTTTGGCCAGCTTCTTTCGGACCAAACGCCGGAGATCATTGATTTTCTTTTCGATCTCCTCGCGTGTCCGGGTCTCCCCCCCCCCCCCCCCCCAATGCATTTACCTGGTCAGTAATGTGCTGCAAAATCTCCTGCCTCCTGGCCGGGGTGGTGTTGGCACTCTCCGGGCCGTGGAGGAAACGCCCATATTGGGTAAGGGCCCGGGCAATTATTTGTTTCTCCCCCAAAGTAAAATTCAACTTCCTCTTCCTCTCAGTCATACTCAATCAAAGGGATGTACTTTTGCAAAGGAAGTGCGTTTGTGTCTGTCTATTTATGCTGTTTGCGTAGTTCACTAAGTTGCCCTAGTCCACTTCCAATTTCACTGATTGCGCCGTTCCCGAGTTGTGAGCATGCGGACAGAGGGGCTGACCATGGTCTGCTTCATGCGCGCATGCGCGAGCCGGCCGGCCCTTCATTTGCATGGGGTCACGGCTCATTTCAATGTAACACGCCCACGTCCTTCCCAATTTGAATTACTCCGCCTTACGCCTCTGAAATTACGTTACACCGGCGCTAGTTTCTGCGCAAATACTACGAGGATAAGGTGATTGCACCGCTACATTGCGGCAGTCTAACGTAAAGGAGGTGCGCTACGCTAGTCAAAAAATGCGCCGATGTACGTGAATCTGGCCCAATGTGTTTAACCGGTTATCGTTAGTCTTATCGTTAGTTTTCCAAATGAACAAATTTGTCGAAATTCGTTAAACTAATTTGGACCAAAATAAATTGTCTAGTAAGCACCCCTGTCGGTGTTGAATGGTTTGTCTCATCGCTGTAAACTCATACAAGAGAGCTTGTTCTTTTAAAAAACAGCAGACTTGCTGGCTGGGTCAGCAGATGAAAATAGAAGAAGGAAAGACTTAAAAAATAAAACAAATGCAGCCGTCACATCTAAGAATATAATAAAATCTTTGCTTTTGGGTTTAATGTTCAGTTTTGGGCACCTTCCTGCTGAGCCTTGTTGTTCTGGGTTACCTGATGACGCAACCACTGTGATTGGCTGTCACAGTGGTCACATGATCGGGAGCTGCTCCTGCCTCTGACAGCTCGGTCGCTGTGCTGGGATCGCGCTGTCGGCACAGAAACCTCTGCCGCCCAATGGATGTATACGTGCGGCATGTAAGCGTTTAAGCCCGCCCTCTTTCATGTCACACATATATGCGTTACGTGGGTGACAAGAGGTTAAACGCGGCAGCACAGACGTTTTTCCTGGGTATCATTTACAGCCTGGAGATGTTCTTTATACTGAAAATCCACTTTAAACCGCGCTGTAGACGGAGGGGGGAGGGGGGCTGTGATTTGCGCTATCGCATGTAAATTACTGGGATCGTTAAGTAAACGGCACGCGATTTAAATTCAGCTCATCCTTTAATTTCACTTTTCTGTATCAGAGAATGTGCGGAATGTTTAAACAGAGCGGCGGCGAGATAAGTCCGAGGGTGTGGAGCGGAATCTCTTGAATACCTGAAGACAGGCCGGCGTGCCGGGACTCTGCCTTGTGTGCGGTGCCCGATCAGTACGCCCGATTGGCTCCCTAGTCCAGCCCCTCCCAGTCTGAGCTCCGCTGTACAGGGGGTTACAGACAAGCTGAAATCAAGTCAAGTTCAGGTATTTACACTAGTTGTGTTTAATTATACGTTTAGGCTCGGTTTCCACTTGTGCGACTTGGGAATGCAAAGTCGCATGGCAAGTCATACCCCCATGATTTTGAATGAGTACCGTTCATATCTGTGCGACTTCAAAGTAGTCCCTTTATTACTTTGGTCCCACTTTGATGCAACTTTGAGGTCCATACACCTCTAGAATACACAGGCATTGCAGGAAAATCGCGGCAAATGTTGTGTTGAAAAATCGTGGCAAAATCGCACGTCTTTCAGGTCGCAATAGTGGAAACCTAGACACTTTTGTGAGGAGGAGCATTTTGCTTAATTTTCCCATCAGATTGCCTCCATAGATCAACTGTCCCCATCAGAGTGCTCCAGCGGTTGGTCCCCATCCCACTGTGATGGGGACCACCTGCACTATGGGGACACCTGATCTACATGGACACTCTGATGGGTACACCTGAACTATGGTGAAGGTGTCCCCATCAAAGTGTCCCCATAATGCAGGTGTCCCTATCAGAGTACCCCTGTAGATCAGATGTCCCCATCAGAGCGCCTCCATAGAGGAAGTGTCCCCATCAGAGTGCCCCCTTAGATCAGATGTCTCCATCAGAGTGCCCCCATAGAGGAAGTGTCCCCATCAGAGAGCCCCCTTAGATCAGATGTCCCCATCAGAGAGCCCCCTTAGATCAGGTGTCCCCATCAGAGTGCCCCTTAGATCAGGTGTCCCCATCAGAGAGCCCCCTTAGATCAGATGTCCCCATCAGAGAGCCCCCTTAGATCAGGTGTCCCCATCAGAGTGCCCCATAGATCAGATGACCCCATCAGAGAGCCCCCTTAGGTCAGGTGTCCCCATCAGAGTGCCCCCTTAGGTCAGATGTCCCCATCAGAGTGTTATCAGAGAACAAGTGTCCACATGAGATTGTCTCTTTCAGAGTGCCCCCGTAGCAACGGCGGATCCAGGGGGGGGGCAACGGGGCAATTGCCCCCCCCGAGGCAATCATGTCACATTGGCTTTAAAAAAAAAAAAAAAAAAAAAAATTTTTTTTTTTTTTTTTTTTAGGGGTCCGGAGGTCCCCAGGGGCCCGGAGGCCACCAGGGCCCCAGATGGCAAACCCCTCTTTTTTTTATTTATTTTTTTATAAAAAAAAAAAAAGTTTTAACATATTTTTCTTTTATTTTTTATTAAAGGGCCAATTTTTTTTCTTTTATTTTTTTTATAAGTCCAGAGGTCCCCAGGGTCCCGGAGGCCGCCAGGGCCCCGTATGGCAACCCCCCTTTTTTTTATTTATTTTAATAAAAAATATATATTTTATTTTTTTATTAACCTCCCTGGCGTTATGATTCTGTCTGGAATTTTGTACCAAAAGCGTTGCAATTGTTTTGCAAGGAAATGTGGTGTTATGTATTATAGGCCTGCAATTCTTAGTAAGTACTTACTTAAATCTATCTAAACAAGAGTCTAATAGGCATCCCGGGTATGATTTTTTATTTTTTTTTATTAAAAATTATAATATAATAAATAATTATAAAAAATTATAATAAATAATAATATAATTATAGTAAAAATTATTCAATAATGTAATCACATCAAAATCACTGAAATTTGCTCAGTTGCAGAATTTTTGCTGTCATTATTTTTTTTTTTATGACGAATTTCCCCACAAATCGCTATCGCTAAATTCTGCAAGTGATTATAATTTATTATCGCTGTTTTTTAGCTGCTCTAAAAATTTTTTGCCATAAAGGGACACTTTTGGTTGCTATGGGCAATCTACAGTTTGCAGGGAGAAAGAAAAGTTTTTATTATATAAAAGAACATGTAGGGCACTGGGCAGACCACTAGGGACATGGGGGGTGTGTATTTTTTACATACAGTACTGTAATCTATAAGATTACATTGTACTGTATGTATAGTGTTTGTTTACATTTTTGAATTTGGCGCCGTTCTCCGTCCCTGTGCGTCGTAACGTCGCAGGGAACGGAGCTCGGCGGCACACGGGGACGCTGTGTGAATCGAGCGAGCACCCGCTCGCTCACACAGCGGGGATGCATCGCTGGATCCACGGAGAAGGTAAGTAAACTCTCTCTGGATTCTGCGAGGCGAGCCCGTGTAGCAGCAAATTTTTACCCCGTGTCAGACACGGGAAAAACGCCAGGGAGGTTAAAGGGCCATTTTTTTTTTTAGGGGTCTGGAGGTCCCCAGGGGCCCGGAGATCCCCAGGGCCCCAGATGACCACCCCCCTTTTTTTATTAAATTTGTGTATATATATATATATATATATATATATATATATATATATATATATATATATATATAAAATTATTATTATTATTATTGTTAGTATTATTATTAAAGGGCACAGAGGTCCCCAGGGCCCCCGGAGGACAACCCTCCTTTTTTTTATAATTTTTTTTTAATTTTTTTTATATTTTATTTATTTTTTTCTCTTTTTTTATATATAGATATATTTTTATTAAAGGGCTCAGAGGTCCCCAGGGCCCCATGTGTCAAACCCCCTTTTTTTAATAAATGTTTTTTTTTTATTTTTTTTATATATTGTTTTATTTATTTTTTATAACTTTTTTTTAATCATTTTTTTTAAACTGCTTTGCGGTGCCTGCAGCTGCTGCTGCCGAGTCTGTCACTCTCTCTCTCTCATCACCAGGGCTGGTAGGCTGCCTGTCCTGAGGCTGCTTTGAGCTGTTGCTGACTGCAGCACTCCCCTCTCTCCTGCTGACATCGGGCATCTCTGGCTGTGTGTGAGAGCTGGATCTGTGTTCGGCTGTGCTGCCTGTGCTAGACCTGCTCGTGTGATAGTAGATAGAGATGGAACACTGATTGAACCAGTGTCAGGGATTCTAAATAGACCAGTACTGTGTGCCTACACAGAGGAGACCAACACTGTATGCAGTGAAATAAAAGGTGTTTATTTACAAGGTGAACAAAACAGGTGAAGACAAACAGTGCACAAATAACAACAAAGCATAAATAAGTGAAGGGGAAATGCCGTAATCATAAACCAAAAGCCAAGCCGAGGTCATATACCAGGAAATCACAGAAGAAGCTGCAGACAGGGAATGGGCAGGAAGGGAATGTCCAGGAGAGGGATCAGGTCAGGTCGTATCAGATCAGAAGTCAAGAAAGGGGACAGCAGGCTCAGGGTCAGATATCAGGCTCAGGATCAGGTTAGTAGACAGATACCAGGGCGAGGAGTGATTACACACGCCGGGTATTATAGAGGCGTGCTGATTGCATTCAGGTCACACCTGAACGCAGGAAGGGCTGTGTGCTCCATACTGCCAAGACCTTTCCTGACAATCAGTGTTTTGTCTATCACACAAGCCTGTCTAGGGGGGACCTTGCTAGAGCACACTGGCCTACCGAACACAGACCTTCAGCTCCTGTTTGTTCCATGACACACGTCGGGAGAGGAGATGCCTGCTGTGTGTGATTGAGGCAATGCCATGGTGAGTGCCGTGCACAGTGTGGCTGCATTCATAGACAAAAGGGGGGCTGCATTGATAGACAAAAGTGGGACTGCATTGATAGACAAAAGACGTCTGCAGTCTCTGACCATCTCTTGTACCACGTCTGCAGTCTCTGACCATCCCTTGTACCACGTCTGCAGTCTCTGACCATCCCTTGTACCACGTCTGCAGTCTCTGACCATCCCTTGTACCACGTCTGCAGTCTCTGACCATCCCTTGTACCACGTCTGCAGTCTCTCACCATCCCTTGTACCACGTCTGCAGTTTCTGACCATGTCTTGTACCACGTCTGCAGTTTCTGACCATCTCTTGTACCACGTCTGCAGTCTCTGACCATCCCTTGTACCATGTCTGCAGTCTCTCACCATCCCTTGTACCACGTCTGCAGTTTCTGACCATGTCTTGTACCACGTCTGCAGTCTCTGACCATCTCTTGTACCATGTCTGCAGTTTCTGACCATCTCTTGTACCATGTCTGCAGTCTCTGACCATCTCTTGTACCATGTCTGCAGTCTCTGACCATTTCCTTGTACCACGTCTGCAGTCTCTGACTATCTCCTTGTACCACGTCTGCAGTCTCTGACCATCTCCTGTACCACGTCTGCAGTCTCTGACCATCTCCTTGTACCACGTCTGCAGTCTCTGACCATCTCCTCTACCACGTCTGCAGTCTCTGACCATCCCTTGTACCATGCCTGCAGTCTCTGACAATCCCTTGTACCACTTCTGCAGTCTCTCACCATCTCCTGTACCATGTCTGCAGTCTCTCACCATCTCTTGTACCACGTCTGCAGTCTCTGACCATCTCTTGTACCACGTCTGCAGTCTCTGACCATCTCTTGTACCACGTCTGCAGTCTCTGACCATCTCTTGTACCACGTCTGCAGTCTCTGACCATCTCTTGTACCATGTCTGCAGTCTCTGACCATCTCTTGTACCATATCTGCATTCTCTGACCATCTCTTGTACCATGTCTGCAGTCTCTGATCATCTCTTATACCATGTCTGCAGTCTCTGACCATTTCCTTGTACCACGTCTGCAGTCTCTGACCATCTCCTGTACTATGTCTGCAGTCTCTGACCATCTCTTGTACCACGTCTGCAGTCCCTGACAATCGTCTACAAACCATGGGATAGATTTATGGCATTCATATTTAAATATTTTTTACTAGTAATGGCGGGGATCATTGATTTTTTAGCAGTACTGCAACATTGCAGCGGACACATCGGACACCTAATTGAGTTCTGTAAGCAACACCTTATTTTCTGTCAGTGCCCCCCCCGAGACTAGACTCTGGATCCGCCCTTGCCCCGTAGTGCAGGTGTCCTTATCAGAGTGCCCCCTTAGGTCAGATGTCCCCATCAGAGTGCCCCCTTAGGTCAGATGTCCCCATCAGAGTGCCCCCTTAGGTCAGATGTCCCCATCAGAGTGCCCTCTTAGGTCAGATGTCCCCATCAGAGCACAATCAAAGTGTCATCAGAGAACAAGTGTCCACATGAGAGTGTCTCTTTCAGAGTACCCCCCATAGTGCAGGTGTCCTTATCGGAGTGCCCCCTTAAAGGGTTACTATAGGGGAAAAAAATGTTTTCTTTAAAATAACAAACATGTCATACTTCCCTCCACTGTGCAGTTCGTTTTGCAGCGAGTGGCCCCGATCCTCGTCTTCTGGGGTTCCTCGGCGGCTGTCTCTGGTCCTCCCCCCAAGAACTCACCACAGTAATGCGAGAGCTCGCATGGTGGTCAATAATTGCAGGCGCATTAAGGTGACATTTTTTTTTTTGTTTTACAATCCTTTAAGGCTTAAGCTACGGCGGCGATCCTTGTACCCAATGACGGTGGTACAGTAGGTCTCTAACGCTGCAGACTGGCAGGCTGATGGTCCAGACAGGAGTGTTCCTTGTTTTACGGGTCCAGACCATGGTCCACCATATAACGAAGGCCGATCTATCCCTTTCCTCCCCGGCCTCACTGTCTTTGGCCATCCCATCCATTGTTCTTTTAGTTATGGAGGCTCAGCATCACATGTGGGCGTTACCTAGGGCGGTCTACATGTAAAAACCCTGCCTAGGAACGCCCACTCCTCCAGACTGGCACCCACACACCAAGGCATTGTGATATTTGCATAACCCCTCCCAAGAGCCGCCCTACTGCTTGCATCAGGGCCGAAGGGCTTTTGAGAGGAGTGCTGATCACACCCTGCCGGCCCCTCCCACCAGCCACCATCTGCCTGCATTGCATAGAGAAGCACATGATGTCACTGGATGTAAAATAAAGTATGTAATGGAAGCAGAAATCATTTTATTAGATGAAAAAGAGGAACCGATAATATAATCAGAACAAACTTGACTTTTAACCACTTAAGGGCCGCCTAACGCCGATATACGTTGGCAGAATGGCACGGCTGGGCACAGGCACGTACAGGTACGTCGCCTTTAGGAGCCCAGCCTTGGTGCGCACGCACCAACCGGTCCGAAGCTCCGTGACCACACCCGCGGGACCCGTGGACCCGATCGCCGCCGGTGTCCCACAATCGGTCACAGGAGCTGAAGAACAGGGAGAGGTGAGTGTAAACACCCCTTCCCCGTTCTTCATTGTGGCAATGTCAGTGATCGTCTGTTCCCTGATATAGGGAAAGACAATCACTGACGTCACATGCCCAGCCCCGCCCCCCTACAGTTAGAAACACAAATGAGTTCACACTTAACCCCTACAGCGCCCCCTAGTGGTTAACTCCTAAACTGCAATTGGCATTTTCACAGTAATCCGTACATTTGTATAGCACTTTTCACTGTGACTATGACAATGGTCCCATAAATTTGTCAAAAGTGTCCGCCATAATGTTGCAGTCACGAAAAAAAATCGCAGATCGCCGCCATTACTAGTAAAAAAAAAAAAAGATGAATATAAATGCCATAAAACTATCAGCTATTTTGTGAACGCTATAAATTTTGCGTAAACCAATCGATAAACGCTTATTGCGATTTTTTTGTATGTAGAGGAATAAGTATCTGCCTAAACTGAGGAAAAAAATATGTTTTTTATATATATTTTTGGGGGATATTTATTACAGCAAAAAGTAAAAAATATTGAATTTTTTTCAAAATTGTCGCTCTATTTTTGTTTATAGCGCAAAAAATTAAAACCGCAGAGGTGATCAAATACCACCAAAAGAAAGTTCTATTTGTGGGGAAAAAAGGACGCCAATTTTGTTTGGGAGCGACGTCGCACGACCGCGCAATTGTCAGTTAAAGAGACGCAGCGCCGAATCGCAAAAACTGGCCGGGTCCTTTACCTGCATAATGGTCCGGATTAGGAAGGATTACATTTTGGACCCTTTATAAATATGCAGGCGCAGCGCTTCTCCTGGAGGAATGACGGAAATCTCTCTCCCCATTGGCTCTTTCTCAGGTCTGTGGCAGAACTGTTGTATTTTGTTCGGGATAAGACAGGAATCGGTCTGGGTGAATCGCCATGATAGCTCCTTTGGCAGCCCCTCTTCACTTATCTTTAGTGTGAATGTCCCGCCGTCTCCTCCACAAGTATGAGAGAGATTCCTTCACCAGCCAAAGAGCCCGACCCCCAGATATCCGTCTTCCCAAAACTTGCTTTACTGGATTGCCGAAAAATGTGCATCATTGTGACATTAACCCCCACCGTGCCACCGAACTAATGTTCATGCCTAAGCACAATTTTGCAACTTTGACACGTGTTAGTAAAACCGTACAGATCATCACCACTACTTTGTGCATCCCGGTGGATTATACCGCGCTTTTTTCAGGACAAATTACGCTTTCTTTTGGTGGTAAATGGTAATAGATATCTCCTATTTTTTTTATTATCTAAGGAAAATGGCCAAAATAGTAAAAAAATAATATATATTGGGCTAGATTCAGGTACGGCCGCGTAAAAATGTGCGGGCGTAGCGTATCCCATTTACGCTACGCCTCCGCAACTTTTACGGGCAAGTGCAGTATTCACAAAGCACTTGCCTGTAAAGTTGCGGCGGCGTAGCGTAAATGGCCCGGCCTAATTCAAATTCGGCGGGTAGGGGGCGTGTATCATTTAAACGAAGCGCGTCCCCGCGCCGAACGAACTGCGCATGCGCCAGGCCAGAACGTAGCCCAGTGCGCATGCTCCAAATCACGTCGGAAATTGTCAATGAAAATGACGTGAACGTCACTTACGCAAAGCCCTATTCGCGAACGTTCTACGTAAACGACGGGAAAAATTACGCCGGCACGCCGTCCATACATAACATTGGCTGCGCCTCATACAGCAGGGGTAACATTACGCCGGAGTTACGCTAACGCAAACGACGTAAAACAAATGCGCAGGCCGGGCGTACGTTCGGGAATCGGCGTATTACGCTAATTTGCATATTTTACACGGGAAAGCCACCTAGCGGCCAGCGTAAATATGCATCTAAGATATGGCGGCGTAAGTGCCTTACGCCGCTCATATCTTGGCAACATTTAAGCGTATCTCATTATGAGCATACGCTTAAATGTGCGATGGCTCAGAGTAGGCCTACCTGAATCTAGCCCATTGTTTTTAAATTTTAGATGTAGATTTCTTGCTACTACCATAACCTTCCACCAAAGAACCCAAAATAAATTCCGCTGCTCCTGACGATCGCAGCGATACCGCATACGATATATTATCAAAAGTATTGGGACACCTGCCTTCACACGCACACAAACTGTAATGACATCCCAGTCATACCCTAGAACCCATCTCCGTTGAGTCCACTAAAAATGTCATTTGTACTCTGCGCAATGGCGCAGCGCCAAATGACATTATCCCCACAAAACTGCTGAAGGAATGCGCCGACATCCTGGCTCCTCCCATTACGCAGCTTATCAACCAGTCTTTCTTGGAGGGCATAGTGCCCTCACAGTTGAAAGAGGGTATAATCCAACCCATCCTGAAGAAACCCTCCCTGGACCCCAAGGACCCACTCCACCGCCGTCCCATAACAAGCCTCAAAGTATTCTCTAAGATAATGGAGAAAGTAGTGGTACAACAGCTGCAACAGCATCTAGATACCCACAAGCTACTTGATCCATTGCAATCAGGCTTCCGTCCCGGACATGGGACGGAAACAGCATTGCTGAAAGTATGGGACGATGTTCTCAAGGCCGCAGACGAAGGAGAATCTTGTCTCCTGGTTCTGTTGGACCTAAGTGCAGCTTTTGACACTGTAGACCACAATCTGTTACTGACTCGGTTTACTGAAGTAGCCAGAGTCGCAGAAGGCGATTTATCTTGGTTCTCCTCTTTTTTGGAAAACCGATCGCAAACAGTGAAGCTAGGACCGTTTACGTCTGAAAAACGCACAGTAACATGCGGAGTCCCTCAAGGATCGCCTCTGTCACCAGTGCTATTTAACATCTACCTTCGTCCTCTTTTTGAGATTATTAGCAGCCAAAAACTGCTTTATCACTCATATGCAGACGACACGCAACTGTATTTCCGCATCTGCAACAGACAGGATCACCACCTCAATCTAGAGACATGTCTCTCTTTGATAGAGGATTGGATGACAAAGAGTTATCTTAAACTCAATGGAGCAAAAACAGAACTTCTCCTGTTTCACGCCAAGCGCAGGAATCAACTTTCAACAGCGTGGACCCCCCCGCCTATTTTGGGCAAACTCATCACCCCTAGCGCCAAAGTCAAAAGCCTAGGGGTCATTTTTGACTCCTTTATGACAATGGATGCACAAATAGGGTCAGTGGTCAGCGGATCTCACCATCTACTGCGCCTACTACGCAGACTCACTCCGTTCATCCCTAAAGAAGACCTAGCGGTCGTGGTGGGAACAATTGTAAACTCCAGGCTGGATTATGCAAATGCCCTTTACCTCGGCCTCCCCAAGTACCAAATCGCTCGTCTGCAAGTCGTTCAGAATACGGCCGTCAGACTTGAGACTGGGAAAAAACCCTGGGAATCCATCTCACCTTCACTGAGGGCACTTCATTGGCTGCCAGTCAAAGACAGAATTGCTTTTAAAGCTCTCTGTCTTACGCATAGATGTGTCCATGAGAGTGCCCCGCTTTACTTATGCGAATTAATAAAAGCGCATAATCCAAATCGCGTTTTGCGATCCACGAATCAGAACCTGCTCCAGGTTCCGAAAGCCAACTTCAAGTCCAAAGGAGAGAGAAGATTTGCGATCCAGGGTCCCAGACTATGGAACGCTTTACCAACCAGCATTCGGTTGGAGGAGAACCACCTAGCATTTAGGAAAAAGGTCAAGACTTTTCTCTTTTGATATCAAAGGAGACAGGAACAACAAGCGCCCAGGGGCGATTCAGTTCGCAGGTGCCGCGCTATATAAGTTTTCATTCATTCATTCATTCATTCATTCATTCAGTCTTAGTCCATAGGGTTCAATATTGAGTTGGCCCCGCCCTTTGCAGCTATAACAGCTTCACCTCTTCTGGGAAGGCCGTCCACAAGGTTTAGGAGGGTGTCTATGGGAACGTTTGACCATTCTTCCAGAAGAGCATTTGTGAAGTCAGGCACTGATGTTGTCATTTAGTTGAGTTTCATTTATTTTATTCGTTTTTAAAGGAATTCCAACTTTTTGGACAGATTTGAGTTCGAATCAAATCAAAAATATCGATCTTATTTGAATTCGGTGTGAAGAATAGCTGGCTGTTAAAACTTTGAGAAGGCCTGGCTCGCATGTCTCCGCTCTCATTCATCCCAAAGGTGTTCTATTGGGTTGAGGTCAGGACTCTGTGCAGGCCAGTCAAGTTCCTCCACCCCAAACTCGCTCATCCATGCCTTTATGGACCTCGCTTTGTGCACTGGTCCAAATCATTAGGTGGAGGGGGGATTATGGCGAGGGGTTGTTTTTCAGGGGTCGGACTTGGCCCCTTAGTTCCAGTGCCAGTGAGCCCATCAATTGCCACTACTGTGCCCATTAAATGCTGCCAGTGTGTATCCCCTGGCACTTGCCTGTCTCGGTAGGGCAGCGGGTCATGGTGGTGATGTCCTCCACAATGTCTTTTTCCGTCCTCTCTTCCCGCCCTCTGCTCTTATTGGACACCTTATAGGCATCCAATCACAGCGCCTGTCTTTTCAGCCAATCAGGTGACAGGTAACAGACCCGATGGCTCTTTAAATTTTGCACACTGTAACCCCACATTTATCACATGCCTGACGAAGGGGCCCTATGCGGCTCCAAAACTTTGCACTTTCTTTGTGTTGTGATCATGCAATAAAACATCCGTTTGGACGCTATTTAAGTCGTTCCTTGGTGTGCTGGCAAATATTTATACTCTAAGGTAACAGACCCGAGCACCTGATTGGCTGAGAGGCGGTTCAGTGTTAGGAAAGCGAATATTCCTTTGCTTTCCTAACACAACGGCATGGCTCCCACTCTTCACCTTTTTGGACTCCTATTAGAGCCTGCGGCTCCAATCGGGTGCTTCCAAAAAATACCCCGCCGCTGTAATTCATGTGCTCAGTGCCAGAAAAGGGGCTGGACACCTGAATAGTGGGCGACCATAGATAGATTCATGCAATGCATGAATCTATGGTGATAGAGGGACGGCAGGAGGGAGGGGGCGGCGCCCGTGCGCCCTTTATGGACACACCGCCACTGGTCCCCAGATTCTGTCCCCATAATTGTTGCTGCAGATGGGAAGCATGGTGACCATGGCATGTGTACCACCCTGTTTGGCGTATGTTGTAGTTTAGGGTGGGCAGTCAGGGGGGAAGTAAAACTGCAGCTCAATCGCAAACCCTCCCCCCCCTCCCTCCCCTCCCTGGCCGAAAGGGTTTTTCTTTTAAAAAAATAAAAATAAAAATTTGATGAAATTTGCTCCTTAACCTTCTCACTACCGGCCGCACGATACCTCTCTTGTCATATGACGTCCTCGTCTTTCAGAGCCACTAGGGGGCGTGCGCACCCGCCGTGTTACTGTGAACCCGCTGCGCGTGGCCGCCGGGCACCTGCGATTGCCCATTAACTGATCAGGACCGTGGATCTCTGTGTGTAAACACAGAGCTCCACCTCCTGTCAGGGAGAGAAGAGACCGATGGTGTGTCCCTTACATAGGGACACAGATCGGTCTCCTCCCCTAGTCAATCCCCTCCCCCCCACAGTTAGAATCACTCCTAGGGAACACATTTAACCCCTTCCTCGCACCCCTAGTGTTAATCCCTTCCCTGCCGGTCACATTTACACAGTAAGCAGTGCATATTTATAGCACTGATCGCTGTATAAATGTGAATGGTCCCAAAAATGTGTCAAAAGTGTCCGATGTGTCCGCCATAATGTCGCAGTCCCAATAAAAATCGCAGATCGCCGCCATTACTAAAAAAAATAAAAATTCATATTTATGTCCACTATTTTGTTTTGCGCAAACCAGTCACTGTACGCTTATTGCGATATTTTTTTTTTTTTTTACCAAAAATATGTAGAAGAATACGTATCGGCCTAAACTGAGAACATTTTTATATATTTTTTTAATTGGGATATTTATTATAGCAAAAAGTAAAAAATATTGGCCCGGATTCACTGAGCACTTACGCTGACGTATCTACAGATACGCGGCGTAAGTACAAATATGCAACATCATATCTGTGCGCCGGACCCACAAACCTAGATGCGTCTAAAAACCGACGTAACTTGCCTACGCCGGCGTAGAGTGGGCGCATATTTACGCTGGACGCATGTGGCGCTCCCATTGATTTTCTATGCAAATGAGGGAGATACGTCGATTCACGAACGTACTTGCGCCCGGCGCATGTTTAAGCGGTTTGCGTAAGTTTTACGTTCGGCGTAAAGTTATTCCCCATAGATGAGGCGCAACCCATGCAAAGGTATGGACCAGGGAACACAAACCTATGTATTGTACGTTGGACGTCTGTGAATATGGGCCGACGTGGGTCTGGCGTATCTTAGGCAGTTGTTCTGGCGTGGTTGTACACATGCGCACGGGGATACGGCCATGTCCCGACGCATGCGCAGTTCATTTTAAGTACTTTTCTCGGGCGCCCGGCCCATCATTTGCATGGGGTCACGCTTCATTAGCATGGATCACGCCCACTTCCAGCCCACTTACACTTGCGCCTACGAAATATATACGCTTCGCTGGTGACGCGTCATATTCGGCTCCCCCATCACATACTGGTCCGGAAGTGCTGCGGCGGCCAACTGCGCATGCGCGATGCGTTCCAAATGCATCTGCGATGCGTTCCAATGCATTTACGACACTGCACACCAGCGAAGCCGTCATTCAAAGCGACGTGGACTTAGGGGAAAGTGGCCAGTCGGCCTCACATCCTCGCTTCGCTCGGCCTCCTGGCTCTTTTTTTAACATCCTCCATTCCACAGGGATGTTAAGGAAAGAGCCTGGATGCCGAACAAGGTTTCGCTGGTGTGTACTGTCGTAAATCCATTGGAACGCATCGCAGATGCGTTTGGAATGCACCGCGCATGCGCAGTTGCCGCCACAGCACTTCCGGAGCAGTCTGTGATGGGGAGCGGAGTATGACGGTACACTGGCGCAGAGTTGGGAGTAATTGCTTTGTGAATTCCATGCTTGCCTCTCCGCGCAGTACCGGCGTAGCGTAAAAGAGATGCGCTACGGCGGCATTAAATATGCGCCGATGTCTGTGAATCCGGGCCATTGTGTTTTTTTATTTCAAAATTGTCGCTTTATTTTTGTTCATAGCGCAAAAAAAAAACGCAGAGGTGATCAAATACCACCAAAATAAATCTCTACTTGTGGGAAAAAAAGGATGCCAATTTTGTTTGGGAGGCACGTCGCACGACCGCGCAATTGTCAGTTAAAGCGACGCAGTGCCGTAAGCTGAAGTTTCGCCTGGGCAGGAAGGGGGTTTATGTGCTCAGTAAGGAAGTGGTTAATGAAGAATAGGAAGGTGTGGGTGCCGGATCCGGACATCTTTGAGACAGATGTAGTGCCTATTATCTCTGCCTGTAAGTAGATATATCATGGAGCGGGAGCAGAGGATCTGAAGTGCAGACTACTGTCTCGCTCTGCAGTCCTCCAAGACGGATTGCGCTTCCACTTCTCCTTATCAGTCCCACCTGATGAAGCCTCTTATCACCCCGAACATTCTACATTAATGGGGGAAAGCACACAGAAGATTTTAGCATAATAACACGCAGACTTTAAGCTGAATTTTAAAACGACCCTTCCAGGGGTTCTCCCCCCTGCACCGCAAAAACACTCGTTTTTGTTGAGCCACTTCCAACCTCCAGAAGAATTGCAGTATCTCACAAAAGTAAGTACACCCCTCACATTTCTGTAAATCTTTTCTTGTATCTTTTCATGTGACAACACTGAAGAAATGACACTTTGCTACAATGTTGTGTAACGGTGTCAATTTGCTGTCCCCTCAAAATAACTCAACACACAGTCATTAATGTCTAAACCGCTGGCAACAAAAGTCTGTACACCCCTAAGTGAAAATGTCCAAAATTGGACCCAAAGGGACAATATTTTGTGTAGCCCCCATTATTTTCCAGCACTGCCTTAACCCTCTTGGGCATGGAGGTCACCAGAGTTTCACAGGTTACCGCTGGAGTCCTCTTCCCCCTCCTCCATGACGATATCACGGGCCTGGTGGATCTTAGAGACCTTGCGCTCCTCCACCTTCTGTTTGAGGATGTCCCACAGATGATCAGGGCCATCTTATCCAGTGGGCACCATGGGGCCCCATCAGGACGGGCAGGGCCGATCACAGGCGGATGCACAGCGCCACGGCACTGTAAGCTGCTGCACAAAAGGGGCGACAAGCATGCCACTTGACTGCCCTGGTTGCTAGAATCTCTGGTCGTCCGGCGCCTAGCAACCAGTGACGTCGGAGGCCGCGGCTGCCCCAGCATTCAGAGCGTGCCCCCTCCATGGCTGGAAAACTAGATCGGCTCCACCCACCTCTGCCATCTTCGCAGGTCACCGTATTCATTGTTTAGGCCCCAATGCATTTCTTTGCCCAGGGGCCCATGATGATATTAAGATGGCACTGCAGATGATCAATAGGGTTTAGGTCTGGAGACATTCTTGGCCAGTCCATCACCTTTACCCTCAGCTTCTTTAGCAAGGCAGTGGTGGTCTTGGAGGTGTGTTTGGGGTGGTTATCATGTTGGAATACTGCCCTGCGGTCCAGTCTCTGAAGGGAGGGGATCATGCTCTGCTTCAGTATGTCACACAGTACATGTTGGCATTCATGGTTCCCTCAATGATCTGTAGCTCCCCAATGCCGCCAGCACTCATGCAGCCCCAGACCATCACACTCCCACCACCATGCCTGACTGTAGACAAGACACACTTGTCTTTGTCCTCCTCACCTGGTTGTCGCCACACACGCCTGACACCATCTGACACCAAATACATTTATCTTGGTCTCATCAGATCACAGGACAGGTTCCAGTAATCCATGTCCTTAGTCTGCATGTCTTCAGAAAACTGTTTGCAGACTTTCTTGTGCATCATCTTTAGAAGAGTCTTCCTTCTGGGACGACAGCCATGCAGACCAATTTGATGCAGTGTGCGGTGTATGGTCTGAGCACTGACAGGCTGACCCCCCCACCCCTTCAACCTCTGCAGCAATGCTGGCAGCACTCATACGTCTATTTCCCAAAGACAGCCTCTGGATATAATGCTGAGCACGTGACCTCAACTTCTTTGGTGGACCATGGCGAGGCGGGGGGAGGGGAACCCATCCTGTTATACCGCTGTATGGTCTTGGCCACCATGTTGCAGATCAGTTTCAGGGTCTTGGCAATCTTCTTATAGCCTCGGCCATATTTATGTAGAGACACAATTATTTTTTTCAGATCCTCAGAGAGTTCTCTGCCATGAGGTGCCATGTTGAACTTCCAGTAACTGGTATGAAAGAGTGAGAGCGATAACATCAAATTTAACACACCTGCTCCCCATTCACACCTGAGACCTTGTAACACTAACGAGTCACATGACACCAGGGAGGGAAAATGGCTAATAAAGCCCAATTTGGACATTTTCATTAGGGGTGTACTCCCTTTTGTTGCTAGCGGTTTAGACATTATTGGCTGTGTGTTGAGTTATTTTGAGGGGACGGCAAATGTACACTGTTATACAAGCTGTACACTCACTACACAACATTGTAGATACAAAGTGTAATTTCTTCAGTGTTGTCACATGAAAAGATATTTTCTTCTGGCACCCGGTGTGTGTGTATAGCAGGCGATTGATTAAAAGGGTAATCGGCCCTGAACAAAATAGCCCCTGTAGCGGCGTCCTGGTGCACGATTCCCTGGTAGTTCCAGTTAAGGCGGAAGTGACGCAGTATTACCTCGATGCTTCAGCCAATTATAAAGCCATCATCAGGAAGGGAATCGTGCACCAGGACGCCGCTACAGGGGCTATTTCATTCAGGGCCGATTACCCTTTTAACCACTTAAGGACCGGACCAATATGCTGCTAAATGACCCAAGGGGTTTTTACAATTCGGCACTGCGTCGCTTTAACAGACAATTGCGCTGTCGTGCGACCTGGCTCCCAAACAAAATCCGCGTCCTTTTCTTCCTACAAATAGAGCTTTCATTTGGTGGTATTTGATCGCCTCTGTGATTTTTTTTGCACTATATACAAAAATAGAGCAACATTTTTAAAAAAAATCTATATTTTTTACTTTTTGTTATAAGAAAAATCAAACTAAATTTTAGTCAAACATTTAGGCCAAAATGTATTCAGCCACATAAAAAAAAAAATAGCTACCTAGCGGGAACAGCGACACTAATACAGAGATCAGAAAAATGATCGCTTAGTGACGCTGGCAATAGGGGGTTAAAGGGTTAACTAGGGCGGTGATCAAGGGGTTAAAACTTTATTAGGGGGGGTACAGGGGCTACCCTGGACCTAACACTAACTGCCTGTCACACTGACACTAAATACAGTGATCAGTACATAAATGATCACTGCATTCAGTGACACTGTGACAGGGGGAGGGGGGGGGGTGATCGCAAGGGGTTAATGTGCCTGCGTGTAGTGTGTGTCAGTGTAATGTTAGTGCAGACTCACTGTGTGATGTGATCTCTCCTCAGCAGCGGTTGAAAATACCGCCGAGAGCAGAGATCACATCACTTCCCTCTTCCTGTGTTTACACAGGAGGAGGAAGTGAGACACAGGGGAGCGCGCGGATTGGCTGGGAGCGATCCGGAGGGGGCGGACAAAAACGAACAGCCGCCCCCTCATCCCAGATCGCTCCTGAAGCCACGGGAACTGCCGCATGTACCGGAGGGGGGTGTTCCCGATCGGACCCCCGACCCACGTTTAGGCAGGCACGTACAGGTATGTTGATGTGCCTGTCCGTGGTGCCATTCTGCCGATGTGTATGTACATGCGGCGGTCCTTAAGTGGTTAATCAATTACCTACTATACACACACGGGGTGCCAGGACTATTTGGCATTTAGTAATGTAAGTGTAACCTCTTTCATCTTTGTGGAACCAATACAGGTTTTTTATACGGCATTGTGCAATGAGGCTCTTTCTCTTTGGATCCCATTCATCCCTTATGAGGTACATCTCTACCAATAAGACGTCATCCTGAAGTCCTGAGTTGGGGATATCCCCACATGCTTACTAGACCACACTAGCGATAGTTGGTCCATATTGTGGGGTGAGTGCACATCTATGTGGGGCACCCAGTCTGAGCACCAGTCCATAGGAGATATCTATTGAGCACGAGCACCATATGGGATTATTACACGTTACCATTCAATGTTATAAACACTGTGACGGTATGCGAGGTGCGATACATGACACTAGGTACACTTCACCTCGCATTCCTTCCATTATGAGGGACTGTACCGGAATCCGGTCCGGGTTTTACAGCCTTTGGGCCTGGCTAGGGTTTCCGGTCCGGATGTTTGGGTCCACTGGAGTCCACAGTCAGCTGGACTTCAAAAGACCAGGAAGAGAGCACAACAGGGCTCTGGTATTGGAGACTCGGGAGGGAACCTGAGTGTGAGGGGCTCTATGGAAAAATAACTGAAAAGGTTTGCTTTGTTTGTTTTGTGGGTGGTGGGGACCAGCCCCGCACTGTATAGAGAGGAGATCCGCCGGGCGGCAAGGATTTAATTTACTGTTTTGTTTATTTTTGACCTGCAAACCATTTGTAAATAAAATCTGGCATCCGCCAGACTTAAAAAGAAAGTGCCTGCTTGCGGACTGTGATTCAGAAAATGTGATCCCCACAAGCTAATCTCCCACAATACGTATATAATTGTTTGCTAGTTTGTTTAAATACCTTAGTGGATGATTTCTAGCGCATTTTTATTTTTCTCAATGATGGGACACTTCATTCCACTGACACCAATGATGGGACACTATTCCTCCCACTGACACCAATGATGGGACACTATTCCTCCCACTGACACCAATGATGGGACACTATTCCTCCCACTGATACCAATGATGGGACACTATTCCTCCCACTGACACCAATGATGGGACACTATTCCTCCCACTGACATCAATGATGGGACACTATTCCCCCCCACTGACACCAATAATGGGACACTATTCCTACCACTGACACCAATGATGGGACACTATTCCTCCCACTGACACCAATGATGGGACACTATTCCTACCACTGACACCAATGATGGGACACTATTCCTCCCACTGACACCAATGATGGGCCACCATTTCTTGTCACTGACATCAATGATGGGACACTATTGTTCCCAATGACACCAATGTTGGAGCACTATTCCATCCACTCGAACCAAAGAAGTTGGGCACTATTCTACCCACTGACACCAACGTTGGGGCACTATTCCACCCACTGACACCAACGTTGGGGCACTATTCCACCCACTGACACCAACGTTGGGGCACTATTCTACCCACTGACACCAACGTTGGGGCACTATTCTACCCACTGACACCAACGTTGGGGCACTATTCTACCCACTGACACCAACGTTGGGGCACTATTCTACCCACTGACACCAACGTTGGGGCACTATTCTACCCACTGACACCAACGTTGGGGCACTATTCTACCCACTGACCTCAATGATGGAGCACTATTCCTCAAACTGACCAACAATGGGGCACTATTATTCTCATTGACACCAACGTTGGAGCACGAATTCTCCCATTGACACCAATAATGGGGCATTGTTACTGGCACCAGGACATTTTCTACTCCTATTGGCCACAGTCTGGCCCCTCTAAAGTTCTAAAGTCTGAAGGATAATTAATAACTGTCCCTTTGTTTAGAAAATTGAGAGATCCCCAATCTATAACAGACTATGTATATATAACTATAGGGTTTAACCACTTGAGATCCGCTCTATGGACAAAAGACATCCACAGGGCGGCTCTCAAGTGCCGGTTTGACGTCTTAGGACGGCATGTTATTGTAATTCCCCACGCGCCACTGGGTGGCACACAACGGGGAAAAGCGGTGCCGTCGCATCGCTGGGGATCCGATGCGTGTGCCTGGCGGCCGCGATGTCCTACAGGTACACGCGATCGGTGGTGACAGAGCAGTAGGGTGACCACATTTCCAAACTACCATTCAGGGACACCCTCCCTTCCCAAAAAAATGGCTTGTGCTGTTACAAATGACAGCACAGTGATTGGACACAAGAGGCGGGATTTATGATTTCTCCAATCACAAGCAGGGGGCGGGGACTGTGCTCCTCCAGGCATTCCCAGCCAGGACAAGTACTGTCAGTGAGTAAATCGATGATGTGGTGACCTTTTTTGGGAGCATCAGATTGGCCTGGGGGGTGGCTATGTCAGTTTCATTCCGGCACACTGTATTGTCCTGGAATGAATGTGCCCGGGACAGACCTGCAAAATGCGGGACTGTCCCAGGCAATCCGGGACACGTGGTCACCCTACAGAGCAGTGACGTGGAGCTTTGTGTGTAAACACAGAGCTCCACATCCTGTCAGGGAGAGAGGAGACCGATCTGTGTCCATTGTACATAGGGACACGGCATCGGTCACCTCCCCCAGTCAGTCCTCCTCCCCCCACACAGTTAGAACACACCCAGGGAATACACTTAACCCCTTCCTCACCCCCTAGTGTTAACCCCTTCAATGCCAGTCACATTTATACAGCAATTAGTGCATATTTATCGCACTGGTCGCTGTATAAATGTGAATGACGCCAAAAGTGTGTCAAAAGTGTCCGATGTGTCCGCCGTAATGTTGCAGTCCCAATAAAAATCGCAGATCACCGCCATTACTAGTAAATAAAAATAGTAAAAAAAAAAAATCATAATTCTGTCCCCTATTTTGTAGGCGCTATAACTTTTGCGCAAACAAGTCGCTTATTGCGATTTTTTTTTTTTACAAAAATACGTAGAAGAATACGTATCGGCCTTAACTGAGAAAAAATAATGTTTTTTTTTTAAAAAAAAATTGGGATATTTATTATAGCAACAAGTAAAAAAAAATATATATTTTTTAAATTGTCGCTCTTTTTTTGTTTATAGCGCAAAAAATAAAAACCGCAGAGGTGATCAAATACCACCAAAAGAAAGCTCTATTTGTGGGGAAAAAAGGACGCCAATTTTGTTTGGGAGCCACGTCGCACGGCCGCGCAATTGTCAGTTAAAGCGACGCAGCGCCGGAAGCTGAAATTTCGCCTGGGCACGAAGGGCGTTTATGTGCCCAGTAAGCAAGTGGTTAATAAGTAATAGGCACAGATAAGATTCTTAGCACGGAGCCGATCTGTATAAAGGTGGTTTCCTAGGACCACCAGAAGCCAGAAAATGTTCCAGCGGTGGCTTTCCCCGCCTCTCTGTGGACATCAGTCAGTAGAGGAAGACTGGCGGGTTCTGGTTGTTTGTCGGAGAGCCGACACTCGGCACAGAGCTTTTCCATCACCGCGATGTCCTCCAACGTTCCCTCTGCCAAATCCACTCTGATCATTGCTGCCAGAGACGCCGCTGACCCCGTCTACTCTCTGTGTTCGGAGATTCTCCTCCAGCTGGCTCGTCACTCCGAGTTAATCATTTCTCTACATTTTTTCCCCTTTTCTCACAGTTATAGTCATTCCTTGGCCTGGCAGCCATAACCTTGCGGAAAGGGAAGCGCAGCACGTGACAAACCCAATAATTCCATTATTTACATGCGGAGGTTCAACTGTTGATGGCACTTTTGTAGGACTCGGCCAATCTTTGAGACCCACCATGGCAGCCACCTGTGCATTCCTTCCTGGCCAGTGCACAATATTCTGGGGGGGAAACAGGGACTTTTAGGAGTTGAAGTAGATGTAATTCCAATCTCTCACATAAAGCCTAAACATGTTAACTACTTTTCATCCACCTAACGTACAGTGCCTTGAAAAAGTATTCATACCCCTTGAAATTTTCCATTTTTTTTTTTCATTTTACAACCAAAAACGTAAATGTATTTTATTGGGATTGTATGTGATAGACCAGTGATGGCGAACCTTGGCACCCCAGTTTTGGAACTACATTTCCCTTTATGCTCATGCACTCTGCAGTGGAGTGGAGCATCATGGGAAATGTAGTTCCAAAACATCTGGGGTGCCAAGGTTCGCCATCACTGTGATAGACCAACACAAAGTGGCACATAATTGTGAAGTGGAAGGAAAATTATAAATGTTTTTCAAAATGTTTTACAAATAAGTGAAAAGTGTGTGGGGGGGGGGGGGTACATTCGTATGGTGCCCCCCCCCCCCCCCCCCGGAGTCAATACTTTGTAGAACCCCCTTTCTCTGCAATTACAACTGCAAGTCTTTTTGGGGTGTCTCTTCCAGCTTTGCACATCTAGAGAGGGACATTTCTGCCCATTCTTTTTTGTAAAATATCTCAAGCTCTGTCAGATTGGATGGAGAGCGTCTGTGATCAGCAATTTTCAAGTCTTATCACAGATTTTCAACGTGATTTAGGTCTGGACTGTGACTGGGACATTCTAAGACATGAATATGCTTTGATCTAAACCATTCGATTGTAGCTCTGGCTGTATGTTTAGGGTCGTTGTCCTGCTGGAAGGTGAACCTCCTCCCCAGTCTCAAGTCTTTTGTAGACTCTTAAAAGGTTTTCTTCTTAGATTGACCTGTATTTGTCTCCATCTTCCTGTCAACTCTGACCAGCTTCCCTGTCCCTGCTAAAGAAAAGCATCCCCACAACATGAAGCTGCCACCACCATGTTTCACGGTGGGGGTGGTGTGATGAGGGTGATATGCAGTCTTAGTTTTCCCCACACATAGCGTTTTGCTTTTAGGCCAAAAACTTAAATTTTGGTCTTCTCTGACCAGAGCAACTTCTTCCACATGTTTGCTGTGTCCCCTCCCCCACACGGCTTCTCACAAACTCTAAATGGGACTTCTTATGGCTTTCTTTCAACAATGTCTTTCTTCTTGTCACTCTTCCATAAAGGGCAGATTTGTGGAGAGCACCACTAATAGTTGTCCTGTGTCACAGATTCTCCCCCCTGAGCTGTGGATCTCTACCATGGACCTCTTGGCTGCTTCTCGGATGAATGCTCTGCTTGCCCGGCTATCCCTCCATTCTCCATGCTTGCTTGCTTTTCCCGGGGCCCCTCAACATCTCTCTCTCTCTCTCTCTCTCTCTCTCGCTCTCTCTCTCTCTCTCTACGGCTGCTTATGGAGATACCCATAACCTATCCCCCTCCACTACCAAAGTGACCGTCACCTTTGCCATGTCACCCATCTCTTGGCTAATTGGTTGCCTTGCATGAGACATGGTAGAAAATTAAGGAGTTCTCAAGTTGATCCATTTTGCAGTTATTGGGGTATCCTATGCTCCCTTACCCTATCCAAGTTCAATGTTCCCCAAAAAGAAACCCCTAGACCTCATGTGTCAAACACAAGGCCCGCGGGCCGCATCTGGCATGCTAGGCCATTTCATTTCATTTCATTTGCACCTCTTCTGCAGCTGCGACACTCGTCTGATCTCTGTCCCACCTTGTCTCAGCTGTCGGCAGCAGAGAGGAGGACAGAACTCATCCTACAGAGGCGATTCAGTTCGCATGTGCCGCGCTATATAAGTTTTTCATTCATTCATTCATTCACAGATCCTGCGCCTCTCTGTACAGTACCGGCATTCCTTTGTCTTCGCCTACCCGGGTCTCAGCATTTAGCACTCTCTGTCAGCTGACTACAGCCCTCCTTCAGACCCTACATGTTCTGCTTCCCAACTCCGCCCCTAGCTTCTTCCCAGGAGTAGCACAAGGAAAAAGGGGAGGGGGGTGCACTAATATAAGCAGAGGCGGCTCTAGGCTTTGTGAGGCCTTAGGCAAAACTTGACATGGGGGGCCCCCTCTCACACCCATGATGGGTAAAATAATTCAAGGACAAGAGCCTCTTCCCCACAAACCTGGCCAGTGGTTGTGGGGTTCTGCGGGCAGGGGGGCTTATCGGAATCTGGAAGCCCCCCTTTAACAAGGTGGCCCCCAGATCCTGCTCTTTAATAAATAAGGGGCGGGGCCACCTGGTGATGTCATTGACTGGGGGCATGCTGGGCAATTGACATCACAAGGGGTGGTGTCACCGATATTCACTGGTTGTTAGGGATGCTGGCGGCCCCGCTGCTGAGTCCAGGGCTCTTAACGCTGCCTGAGCACATCAGCGTAAAGGTCCCCTGTCCCTCAAAACTGGGTTAATGCATTGGGTAATTTAGGCGGCCATGAGGCACCTGTGAGTGTTAGGCCTTAGGCCAGGGATATGCAATTAGTGGACCTCCAGCTGTTGCAGAACTACAATTCCCATGAGGCATAGCAAGACTCTGACCGTCACAATCATGACACCCAGAGGCAAAAGCATGATGGGACTTGTAGTTTTGCAACAGCTGGAGGTCCGCTAATTGGTTATCCCTGCTTTAGGCGACTGCCTAATTTGCCTAATTAAAGAGCCGCCTCTGAATATAAGGGAGGGTGGGGGGACTCTCGACTTCGGACAGTGGGGGGCTCTTGACATCTAATGTAAGAGGAGAAATCTAGTCATACAGATACAAACAGCCATTGAGGGCAACCATAATGCCCATGCGGCCCGCGATAAATTGATTTTGACACCCCTGCCCTAGACTGTTCTTTGGAGCCAGTGGAAGACTAAAGAAAATACTGTGTGTCTGGCCGTGTGTGCTCTTAGAGGGAAAATAGGACAGAAGTTCACCAGTGGCTCTTGCAAGGGTAAATTATGGCAGTAAGAGAGGGTAAGTTGCTCCAGTCATATGAAATAGACTACAGATCCTCCAAGAAACACGTGGGAAATATTACAGAATTTAGCCGCAATGGGTTCCATGAACCTTTTAGCTTTTGCTGGTTGACATTCACATTACGCTGAGTGATTTCACTTGTTCCGAGGAATTTCAGATCCGGTTTATTTATAATGAATGTGCTGATGAGAGTTTGAGTAAGTGAGGATTGGATTCTGTTTACAACACACATTTTTCATAAAGAATTCCACCAAGGATGTTTCCCATGATGAGCGATCCAGGAGAGGGACAGATTGATGGCGGTGGCGCGGTCCCCACTTAATCTATAGGAATTTTTCAGATAGTTCTACTAGGGAGCTGACGTGTGGGAAGACATTCCTGGAGGGAGAGGAGGAGAGAAGGTCCAACGCACACCAGCAGCTGGCTCATTTATACCTTCCTTTCTAGGAAGTGTGCACCCCCCCCCATCATGTTTATGACACGTGTACCCCCCAAGGGCAGCCAGCACGTGGCGCACACATTCATCCTGGCAATATGGGACTGTAAAGTCATTACACTTAATTCACTATAATGGTTATGGACCTTTACCTGATGAGCTGACGATTACTGCATTAAAGTGGAGCTTCCAACTGTTGCCGCCAGTGTGCCCCATCGATTGCCGCCAGTGTGCCCCTTCAATTGCCGCCAGTGTGCCCCATCGATTGCCGCCAGTGTGCCCCTTCAATTGCCGCCAGTGTGCCCCTTTCGATTACCGCCAGTTTGCCCCATCAAATGCTGCCAGTTTCCCCCCCCCCCCCCTTTGCTCTGCCCTTACCTGTCTCGGGTCAGCGCATTCCTCCACGCTCCCTCCTCGATGTCTTCTCCCGTCCTCTTCTGCTATGATTGGACGCCTGATAGGCGTCCAATCACAGCGCCTGACGCTTTAGCCAACCAGGTGACAGGTAAACAGACCGATGCACCTGATTGGCTGAGAGGCGGGTCAGTGTTAGCGATTTATTTGATTCCCTAACACAGCAATGTGTAAATGGCGTACGAACCGGGGTGCGCGTGCTGTTTACCAATTTGGAGGCCTATTAGAGCCCATGGCTCTAATCAGGCACTTCCAAAAACACCCCCACTGCTGTAATTCAGATGCTCAGCGCCCGTCCGGACACCTGAATAGGGGGTGGCAGCGTCGACAATAGATAGATTGATGCAATGCATGAATCTATCTATTGAAGATTGATGGGGGCGGCGCTCCTGCGCCCTCTATGGATGCACCCCCACTGTATACCAGGCGAAAATAAGAGTTAGACCCTGCCTAGTTTTTTTTATTGCCGCCGTGTGCCCGCTGGGGAGATTTTCCCTCACTTGCTGCTCCCTCCCTCCCTGCCTGCAGCAGAGTAATGACGTCATCTTATCCTAGACAAAGTCACTGGACTGGAGACCAAGAATGGCCTTTTAATGGAGGTTTTCTGAAAAACGATAACTGCACTGCCCATGGGCCCCTAGCTGCATGGGGGGCCTCTGCCCTTTCCCCAAAGCAGCTGGTCCTTAAGCCCAGGCTGCCCCTCTACACCCTAGATATCTCCCCAGCACTCAAACCCCTCTACACCCTAGATATCCCCCCAGCACTCGGACCCTTCTACACCCCAGATATCCCCCCTGCACTCCGACCCCTCTACACTCCAGATATCCCCCCAGCACTCGGATCCCTCTACACCCTAGATATCCCCCCAGCACTCGGACCCTTCTACACCCCAGATATCCCCCCTGCACTCTGACCCCTCTACACCCCAGATATCCCCCCTGCACTCTGACCCCTCTACACCCCAGATATCCCCCCAGCACTCGGACCCCTCTACACCCTAGATATTCCCCCAGAACTCGGACCCCTCTACACCCTATATATACCCCCCAGCACTCGGACCCCTCTACACCCTAGATATCCCCCCAGCACTCGAACCCCTCTACACCCTAGATATCCCCCCAGCACTCGGACCCTCTACACCCCAGATATCCCCCCCAGCACTCGGACCCCTCTACACCCTAGATATCCCCCCCAGCACTCTGACCCCTCTACACCCTAGATATCCCCCCAGCACTCGGACCCCTCTACACCCTAGCTATCCCCCCAGCACTCGGACCCCTCTACACTCCAGAAATCCCCCCAGCACTCAGACTCCTCTACACCCTAGATATCCCCCCCAGTACTCGGACCCCTCTACACTCCAGATATCCCCCCAGCACTCAGACCCCTCTACATCCTACATACACCCTAGATATCCCCCCAGCACTCGGACCCCTCTACACTCCAGATATCCCCCCAGCACTCAGACCCCTCTACACTCTAGATAAACCCTAGATATCCCCCCCAGCACTCGGACCCCTCTACACCCCAGATATCCCCTACCTCCTACCTACTTTATTTATGTTTACCTGCACTGTGTCCATTGTAGGGGCCCCAGAGCATTACTTTGCCCAGGGGCCCATGATGTTACAGAATACGGCAAAGCAGGGCCGTCTTAATATCGGGAACTAATTCATGCATTCTTGTAAAGTTACTGAAGAACCATAAAACGGATTGTGTTCGTATTACACCGGTGACAGAAAATCTTGCTTGACCTTGGAAGCCAAGAGTGGGTTGGGCCTGGAACACGACTTAGGCGACCCATACTTGGTTTCAAGGGTCAGCAGGGCAGTTTTATGCACACGACGGGGTCCGGGGGTCTCTGAGAAGTTGCAGCTCGCTTCGGCTCTCTTCCCTTAACAACCCTGCAGTGCTTCAGCCTGTTTATTGCAAGTGAGACGAGATAATTGGCAATTAGCGGCATTGGAAGCGAGGATGAATTTTCATTAAGGACCTTAAGATTCCATATTATTTGCAGTTAAACGTTGGAGACTGATTAAAACCCTCCAGCTGGGTAAGAGGGACGGCACACTCCCTGACAGTGATCAGCGCAAAGGCTTGTTACGTTACAAATTGGAGATGTTATTAAGTCTCGTCCAGTCTTCAGAGAATTCTACAATCCACGGATCATGATTGCCCGCGTTCCTCGGTACTTTGATTCCTTGTAGGCTGCAGATTAGAAAAGTAAAGGGAAACTATAAAGTGTTCTGAGTTGTTATTGTTGTAAACTTACCAACATTTTCTTAATGATATTTTCAAAATTTAACTAGCTTGCTGAACCATATTTCAAGGATCACATCTCATGCCGAGATCAGCGGGTGTGCCTGTCACTGCAACCATTCTCAACTAGGGTTCCTCCAGAGATTCTTCTCACTGATCACCAATGTAAGGAACATTCTTCTCACTGATCACCAATGTAAGGAACATTCTTCTCACTGATCACCAATGTAAGGGACATTCTTCCCACTGATCACCAATGTAAGGAACATTCTTCTGATCACAATGTGATTCTTCTCATCACCAATGTAAGGAACATTCTTCCCACTGATCACCAATGTAAGGAGCATTCTTCTCACTGATCACCAATGTAAGGAACATTCTTCTCACTGATCACCAATGTAAGGAGCATTCTTCTCACTGATCACCAATGTAAGGAGCATTCTTCCCACTGATCACCAATGTAAGGGACATTCTTCCCACTGATCACCAATGTAAGGAACATTCTTCCCACTGACCCCCAATGTAAGGGACATTCTTCTCACTGATCACCAATGTAAGGGACATTCTTCCCACTGATCACCAATGTAAGGAACATTCTTCTCACTGATCACCAATGTAAGGGACATTCTTCTCACTGATCACCAATGTAAGGGACATTCTTCTCACTGATCACCAATGTAAGGGACATTCTTCTCACTGATCACCAATGTAAGGGACATTCTTCTCACTGATCACCAATGTAAGGAAAATTCTTCCCACTGATCACCAATGTAAGGGAAATTCTTCCCACTGATCACCAATGTAAGGAACATTCTTCCCACTGATCACCAATGTAAGGGACATTCTTCTCACTGATCACCAATGTAAGGAACATTCTTCTCACCAATGTAAGGAGCATTCTTCCCACTGATCACCAATGTAAGGGAAATTCTTCCCACTGATCACCAATGTAAGGAACATTCTTCCCACTGATCACCAATGTAAGGGACATTCTTCTCACTGATCACCAATGTAAGGGACATTCTTCTCACTGATCACCAATGTAAGGGGCATTCTTCCCACTGATCACCAATGTAAGGGACATTCTTCCCACTGATCACCAATGTAAGGAACATTCTTCCCACTGATCACCAATGTAAGGGACATTCTTCTCACTGATCACCAATGTAAGAAGCGTTCTTCTCACTAATCACCAATGTAAGGAACATTCTTCTCACTAATCACCAATGTAAGGAACATTCTTCTCACCAATGTAAGGAACATTCTTCTCACCAATGTAAGGAACATTCTTCTCACTGATCACCAATGTAAGGAACATTCTTCTCACTGATCACCAATGTAAGGGACATTCTTCCCACTGATCACCAATGTAAGGAACGTTCTTCCCACTGATCACCAATGTAAGGGACATTCTTCCCACTGATCACCAATGTAAGGAACGTTCTTCCCACTGATCACCAATGTAAGGAACGTTCTTCCCACTGATCACCAATGTAAGGAGCATTCTTCCCACTGATCACCAATGTAAGGAACATTCTTCTCACTGATCACCAATGTAAGGAACATTCTTCTCACTGATCACCAATGTAAGGAACATTCTTCTCACTGATCACCAATGTAAGGAACATTCTTCTCACTGATCACCAATGTAAGGAGCATTCTTCTCACTGATCACCAATGTAAGGAACATTCTTCTCACTGATCACCAATGTAAGGGACATTCTTCTCACTGATCACCAATGTAAGGAACATTCTTCCCACTGATCACCAATGTAAGGAACGTTCTTCCCACTGATCACCAATGTAAGGAGCATTCTTCCCACTGATCACCAATGTAAGGGACATTCTTCCCACTGATCACCAATGTAAGGAACATTCTTCTCACTGATCACCAATGTAAGGGACATTCTTCTCACTGATCACCAATGTAAGGGACATTCTTCTCACTGATCACCAATGTAAGGGGCATTCTTCCCACTGATCACCAATGTAAGGGACATTCTTCCCACTGATCACCAATGTAAGGGACATTCTTCTCACTGATCACCAATGTAAGAAGCGTTCTTCTCACTAATCACCAATGTAAGGAACATTCTTCTCACTAATCACCAATGTAAGGAACATTCTTCTCACCAATGTAAGGAACATTCTTCTCACTGACTTCCAATATAAGGGGCATTATTACCACTGATCACCAATGTAAGGAACATTCTTCTCACTGATCACCAATGTAAGGAACATTCTTCTCACTGATCACCAATGTAAGGGACATTCTTCTCACTGATCACCAATGTAAGGAACATTCTTCCCACTGATCACCAATGTAAGGAGCATTCTTCTCACTGATCACCAATGTAAGGAACATTCTTCCCACTGATCACCAATGTAAGGGACATTCTTCTCACTGATCACCAATGTAAGGGACATTCTTCTCACTGATCACCAATGTAAGGAACATTCTTCTCACTGATCACCAATGTAAGGAACATTCTTCCCACTGATCACCAATGTAAGGAACATTCTTCTCACTGATCACCAATGTAAGGAACATTCTTCCCACTGATCACCAATGTAAGGAACATTCTTCCCACTGATCACCAATGTAAGGGACATTCTTATCACTGATCACCAATGTAAGGGACATTCTTCTCACTGATCACCAATGTAAAGAACATTCTTCCCACTGATCACCAATGTAAGGGGCATTATTCCCACTGATGACCAATATAAGGGGCATTCTTCCTAATGGCCCCTGATGGACTAATCTTTACCTTATGCCGCGTACACACGGTCATTTTTTGTCTTGTAAAAACCGTTGTTTTTTCTCGTGAAAAAAAAACAACATTTTTCAAACTTCATTTTAAAAAACGACGTTGCCTACACACCATCGTTTTCTGAAAATGCTCTTGCAAAGCGCGGTTACGTAAGACACTTTCGACGGCACTCTGTTCCATTGAAGCTCCCATCTCATAACTTGCTTCTGAGCATGCGCGGGTTTAAAAACGTTGTTTTGCGCACACACGATCATTTTTTATGACACAAAAAACGACATTCATAAAAAAGACATAAAAAATTCAAGCATGTTCGAATTTTTTTTTGGTCGTTTTTTTTAAGACATAAAAAAACTTTTTTCCCCCACACGATCATTTTAAATGACGTTTTTTTTTTAAAACGTTGTTTTCTTTCATCACAAAAAACGACTGTGTGTACGCGGCATTAGACCTGGAAATTATTTCAAGGGTTCCTTCGGGGTAAAAAAGTTGAGAAAGGCTGGTCTACAGGCTATTTGCATGCTAGGGAGTTCCATCACCTTCATTGCATACATTAAGGGTAGAGCTTGGAGTTGGTCTAAGCTCATGCTCGGCCGAACCCGGAATTCCCCACCCGCCAGCTGCATGAATACAAGGGAGCGGGGATACTTGTGACATCATTGGCCTATTATGGCCACATGGCCATATTGGGTCAATGTAATTGAGCCACGTGGCCATATTGATTTAATGTAATGCATCCCTCACCCCTTTGTATACATACAGCTTTAATGTGCCCGCAGCTGATTGGCTCAGCACTGACTGCTTCCTTCTGGGTTTGTACCAAACCCAACCTCATTCCTAGCATGTATGCCAGGAGAGTCCCGAATCTTGGCCCTTTATAAAAAATAATAATGCAGAGCTACTCCCTATGTGAAACTGTATGTATTGTACATTCATTCTGTTTGACTAGGGCCAAAAAACACATTTTATTTGGCTAGTTTTTCTCCTGGTTGAATGTCATTCTTCATACAGAATACAAAAGAAATACCACATTACGACCACTAGATGGCGCTGACCATCATACTATTAATTTTCTATGATCATCAGCTCCATCTAGTGGTCAGTATTTTCCTGAATTACTCTCTTCTGTATGAATGAAAAACATCTGACCTGGAGAGACAATAGCCTAATAACATTTGCATTTGCAAAGAGCGAATGTACATGCAGCGTCCCAGCATGGATAGCTCTGCAAGTTTTTTTTATTTTTTTTTTAATTACACCCCTTCATTTCCTAGAATTGGCTTTCACATAAGGCAGACTGCTAAAATGTAATCAGTTTACAAACGTCATTTATTTACTGCATTGTTCTCCACTTGTAAATACTAAATTAAGCTTCGCTGCAGCCAAATTCCCAGCGCTGCTTTAATATTCCTCACATGATCTGCCAAGCAACTTGTCGAGTTATTTAAGCAAGTGGCTTTGAAGTGGAGTGATTTATAATATCAGCACAGAAGGACTAATATCGGCCACTTTTCCAGGACCGCAGATAAAGCTGCTTGAGAATTGGCTCTCCGGCTTTAATGGAATTACATTAACTTTACTGAAAAGTGTCAAGTTAGAATTAAAAAGAAGAAAAAAAAGGAAAGCGACATCAAAGCGCTGAGAAGCTAACTGTCGTCATTTGTGTACTGGCAGGCCTTCCTTCTGCGGTGCCAAGCATGGGCAAAGCGATCGGCGGGCAAAAAGGAAAAATGGTGCCAGACCGGGCAATGGCTTTGTGAACGTCCCTTGATTGGCCTCACTGATAAGTACGGCGGTAATGACACTTCCATGTTGGGCATCTTTTGTTTTTTGGCTTCTGAAACCTGACAGTATGGTTCTGGCGTGGGAACTTCAGCGGCTGAACTCACAAGCAAATTTTTGGTTAAAAAAATTGCTTTTATGGCACTGGATAAAAGTTATGGGGGCGATCTACTGAAAGATAACACATCGGGTTCGTTCCCTGCCGGGAGTCGCATTAAAAAAAAAATGTTATTGCAAGGTATAGGAAGTGCTCCTCCTTCTAATCCCATGTGCGCAGCCTTCTTCTCACTTCCGCTCCTTCTCCATATCCCCTGTGCTCTTTCTTCTCCTGTGTGCTCCTTCTCTTTATCCCCTGTCCTCAGTCTTCTCCCTTCTGCTCCTTTTTTTCTTCTCGCATGTTTTCATTGTTCTACTGATTCTTCTCCCTTGTGCGCCTTCTCTTACCTCTCCCTTGTGCGTCTTCTCTTACCTCTCCCTTATGCGCCTTCTCTTCCCTCTCCCTTGTGCTCCTTCTCTTCCTTCTCCCTTGTGCTCCTTCTCTTCCCTCTCCCTTGTGCTCCTTCTCTTCCTTCTCCCTTGTGCTCCTTCTCTTCCCTCTCCCTTGTGCTCCTTCTCTTCCCTCTCCCTTGTGCTCCTTCTCTTCCCTCTCCCTTGTGCTCCTTCTCTTCCTTCTCCCTTGTGCTCCTTCTCTTCCCTCTCCCTTGTGCTCCTTCTCTTCCCTCTCCCTTGTGCTCCTTCCTTTCCCTCTCCCTTGTGCTCCTTCTCTTCCATCTCCCTTGTGCTCCTTCTCTTCCCTCTCCCTTGTGCTCCTTCTCTTCCCTCTCCCTTGTGCGCCTTCTCTTCCCTCTCCCTTGTGCTCCTTCTCTTCCCCCTCCCTTGTGCTCCTTCCTTTCCCTCTCCCTTGTGCTCCTTCCTTTCCCTCTCCCTTGTGCTTCTCCCATGTTCCTCCTCCATATTCTTCCCCCCTTTTCTTCCTTCTCCCATGTGCACTTTCTTTCTTCTCTCTTGTGCACTTTCTTTTTCTCCCTTGTGCTCCTCCTCCCTCCCTTCTCCCTTGTGCCCCTACTTATTTTCCCTTGTGCTTTTTCTTATTCTCCTTTGTGCTTCTTTTTTATTCTCTCATGTGTTCATCCTTCTTATTAGTCTCCATTTCTTCCTTCTCCCTTGTGCTTCTCCTTCATCTCCCTTGTGCTTCTCCTTCATCTCCCTTGTGCTTCTCTGTCATCTCCCTTGTGCTCCTCCTTCATCTCCCTTGTGCTCCTCCTTCATCTCCCTTGTGCTCCTCCTTCATCTCCCTTGTGCTCCTCCTTCATCTCCCTTGTGCTCCTCCTTCATCTCCCTTGTGCTCCTCCTTCATCTCCCTTGTGCTCCTCCTTCATCTCCCTTGTGTTCCTCCTTCATCTCCCTTGTGCTCCTCCTTCATCTCCCTTGTGCTCCTTCTTTATCTACATTGTTCTTCTCCTTCATCTACATTGTTCTCCTTTTATCTACCTTGTTCTCCTCCTTCATCCCCCTTGTGCTCCTACTTCTCCCTTGTGCTTTTTCTTATTCTCCCTTGTGCTCCTTTTTCTTCTCCCATGTGTTCCTCCTCCTTCTTCTCCATTTTCTTCCTTCTCCCTTGTGCTCTTTCTCTTTCTTCTTCCTCGTGCTCCTTCTCTTTCTTCTCCCTTGTGCTCCCTTTTTCCCCTCTCCCTTGTGCTTTTTCTTATTCTCCCTTGTGCTTCTTTTTTTATCCCATGTGTTCTTCCTCCTTCTTTTTCTCCCTTTTTCTTCTTTCTTTCTTGTGCTCCTTCTTCATCTGCACTTTTTTCTTCTCCCTTGTGCTCCTTCTCTTCTTTCTCCCTTGTGCACTTTTTTCTTCTCCCTTGTGCTCCTTCTTTTCTTTCTCCCTTGTGTACTTTATTCTTCTCCCTTGTGCTCCTTCTCTTTTTTCTCCCACGTGTTCATTTTTCGTCTTCTTCTCTGTTGTGCTCCTTCTCTTTCTTCTTGCTACTTCTTGTGCTCCTTTTTTTCCATTGTGCCAATTCTCCTTCTTCACCATTTTTCTCTTTCTCTTCCTTCTCCCTTATGCTCTTATCCTTCTTCTTCTCTTCTCCTTCTTCTTTTTCCTTATGTTCCTTCACCTTCTCCATCTGAATCTAATTAGAAATTAATGAATACAGAGCTACAGGAATAAATCTCTCTTTTTTTTTTTCCATCTGTAATTCAAACCAAAATCCAATAATAAAAAAAAAAAAATCTACCCTCAAATCTTGTTATGTTTAGGGGGTTTGGAAACAGGCAGTGTTACTCTATCCCTCGCTCTGGTGCCGCCATCTTCTCCCCAAAGCTCTTCCCTTGAGTGGCTTAGAGAGGAGCCTAGGAGGATCAATCGCACTGCTGGAGGATCAACCTACTAGAGTGCGGAATAAAGTATTTCCCCTTATTACAGAACCCCCAGTAATAATGACCACTTAACTATTGCAGCCTGTGTGGGGAAGGGGGGGTCACATACTGCAAGGATAGATTTTTCCATGACTCAAGCTTTCAGCTTTATGAAATATTGGAAATTCCAAATTTTATGAACATCAGAGACTTCCAGTAGCATGATTTTCTCCAAATCGTCAGAATCAGAAGCTTGTACTAAATGTCTGTACTATAGCTCATGTGACGTTCTTCAATGTCGTCAGGTAGCGGTGAAAACTCTCCATGAATACATTTGATAAAAGTCTATTTTAGCCATCCTTAAAGAAGAGTTACAATTTTGAACTATTACCTCCCACTTCTAAAGGGATACAGACTCATGGGTGGCCCGTCCACAGGGCCAGATTTGCTCTCCCAGCCGCCCCAAGGCCAGGTTCCCCAATGCACCCCCTCCCCGCCAAACGAACCACCCCCCCCCCCCCAAATTAACGGAGAATGGCAACCGGATGGCAGGGGCGGCACAGTTCAAATACTATTTTTTTCTTTTTATTTATTTTTTTGTAGCTTATTGTTTACCTTTTTTTTGTTTCAATTTTCAATTACTTTTTTATTTTAATAATTTAATTATCATTTCTTATTTATTTATTTTTATCATTTTTTTTTACTTAACTTTATTGCACACGTTTTACAAGTGAAAGAGCGAGCCGATTCAAGAAAGCAACTTACCGCCCTTAACTAGCCGTTGCCGCCCCTCTGCACCCTGCCACCCCGAGGCCCGGCCTTGGTGGCCTTGTGGGAAATTTTGGCCTGCCCGTCCATTAAGGGTCGGGATGCAGAGAATGCAAACAAAGTCCACCCAGGTGTGTTACAACAGCGAATGAACATTCGATGTTGTAACACTGATCCTCAATCTGGCCAGTCAGAAGCGGGTGTGAGACCAGTTTTTCGATTGGCCGGAAAGAGAAGCCTCCTGGTTGGCCGCTGAGGAGGAGGGAGAAAACTAAAGCTGCCACGCCATCGCCAAGTTGATCCGTGGAGAGGCCGCCGAGCAGGGTAAGCCACCGTTGATGGGCGTAAGTGCATACTGTTTGTCGCGCCCCCCAAAAAAAAGAATTCCACCAGCAGCCACTGCCACTTTCCCAATTAGAACACTGAGATTGCTCAGGGATGATAATGAGGATTATCCCCTGCCATTCAGAGATCATGACATGGTGGAAGAAATGGTTATCCCTTCAGGACAGAAATGTATGAAACTGCAACAAAGTTTGCTTAACTCCTTGTATTATATAACATTCACCCAAGTAGTGTAGTGCACCCCCTAAAGAGCCGCTGGAGAATGTTGATCCTATTTTCCCATTTAGAGCACACACAGCCAAGCACACAACATTTCCTGCACTCTTCCACTGGATCCAAAGTACAGTCTAGGGCAGTGGGTCTCAAACTGGTGACCCTCCAGCTGTTGCAAAACTACAAGTACCATCATGCCTCTATAAAACAAAGTATCAATAAAATAGCCAAAAATTGGTTATAAATGATAAAACAGCGCATAGCATAAATAGTCCAATGTAGATAAAAAAATGTTGAAAGAAAGTCCATAGATCAGTGAAATTAGACACTGTCTATCCCCCTCTATTGTTGCCCCCCTTTTTTGTGCACTCTTCTCTAACCATCATGCCTCTGCCTGAGGGAGTCATGCTTGTGTAGCGTCCCCTTATTTTCAGTATGGGCACTACGCTAAAGTTAGTTGGAATGGGAGAGTTATATTGCTCCCATTCGTGATTTATCTAAATTGTGACTTCTGTCGTTCCAGAAAGGTCTCCTGGACTAGTCTGCATTCTAAGAATGTGGCATCATCTCTGGCCAGCAGTTGGCGCCAGCGGGGTTTCTGGCAGAGCAAGTCTTCCCCAGCAGCCAATTGGAGGAGTTCCTCCCTTGCAGGGCATGCTGGAGAGGGGTATACCTGTGACAGGTGTCATGTGTTCTAAAATCTTCGCGGGGTCCCGGTGCGCGCTCCCATGGACCCCGCCGGCATGGCCCTCCTGGCCAAGCTTACAGGCTTCGCCGAGCCTCAACCGGAGGCGAAAGGGGACCCTACTGAGTTCCAGGTTCCATTGAGGTGGATCTCAGGCTAAGCGCCGAGCCAATCGGGGATCTGGTCACCGGGATGCTACAGGTACGCATTACTGTCTCCCGGTGACCTGGGCTAGAGTCCATTGGAAGGATTCGCCCCTATTCATCCATTTAACAGAAGCGATGAAGAGTTACTAATCTGTACTACTAAGGGCTGGCTTGCCCGTCCACATCTAGGCCTGACACCGCAAGTTCACCTCTTTCCTCTCATCAACCTTTTCTCTCCTAACTGAAGTTGATGTTGGCTGTGTTGGCCTGGAAATAAAGCATTGGAAAAACCTTTATTGACTGTCTGGACCTCCGCTCACTACTTTGTTCCTGCATCACACCCCTAGACAACGATAGGGTAACGTAATGTGCCAATCCCAACAATCAACCAGCGGCTCCTTCGGGGGTAGCGCTACACTTGTAACTGTCAGCCTTGCAATGCCTCATGAGAATTGTAGTTTTGCAGCAGCTGGAGGGCCGCCAGTTTGAGACCCCTGGTGTAAGGGTTTCTTTTTGGGTTGTTATTGAGAACAATGAACTTGGATAGGAATAGGGAGTATAGAATACCCCGGTAAGCTGTAGAACTGAACAACTTAAGGACTCCTCATTTCTGGCTACACTGTGCAAAACAAGGAATATCTTTACGTGAATGGTGACCTGTAATTCTTCTAGAGTTAGAAGCTGCACACAGTCCCTACTCTTTAGAACTGGGGCCATCTGGAGCCACAGGATCATCGGTTGCCTCCTTCCGATATCCGTATATATATATATATATATATATATCGGGCCCTTCCTAGTGAGGGAGATGTAGACTCGCACCACCGTAGGACAGTTGGACTCTTTCCCGCAATCCTCCTTCTGGCTCTCTGCGGAGAACTTCTTCAGACCCAACTTGATCCCTACAAAAAAGGATGTCGGAGAACTGGAGAAAGTGCAGAGAAGGGCAACATAACTGATAAGAGGCATGGAGGAGCTCAGCTATGAGGAAAGATTAGAGGAACTGAATTTATTCACTCTTGAGAACAGGAGAATAAGGGGGGATATGATCAACATGTACAAATATATAAGGGGTCCCTATAGTGAACTTGGTGTTGAGTTATTCACTTTAAGGTCAACGCTGAGGACAAGGGGGCACTCTTTACGTCTGGAGGAAAAAAGATTTCACCTCCAAATACGGAAAGGTTTCTTCACAGTAAGAGCTGTGAAAATGTGGAACAGACTCCCTCCAGAGGTGGTTCTGGCCAGCTCAGTAGATTGCTTTAAGAAGGGCCTGGATTCTTTCCTAAATACACATAATATAACTGAGTACTACGTTTTGTAGGTAAAGTTGATCCGGGGTAAATCCGATTGCCCCTCGGGGGATCAGGAAGGAATTGTAGCAAATTGGATCTTTCTCTGCTGTTTTTTTTTTGCCTTCCTCTGGATCAACTGTGGGTATGGAGTTGGGTGTATGGGATGTACTGTGTTTTATTTTGTTTGTTTATTTTTTTTTATGGTTGAACTGGATGGACTTGTGTCTTTTTTCAACCTGACTAACTATGTAATACCCCCCCCCCCCCTCCCAGCTAAGCCTAGCTGGGACCTCCACCTTTTCCTAAAAGCCTCTTCTGAGGACTTGCACCCGATCCACAGGGGTCTTCTCCTCGCAGAACCGGGGCCAGGAACTCTACACTTTGCTGCTCAGGCCTCAGACTATTTATGGGCTCTCTCACCACCTACTGAGCACACCTCCCCAGGGATCGTCTGGAATTTCATAAATATTCAGGCTGCATGTCTCATTCTACCTTCCGCTATGTTTCTAGTATCCTCTAGATCAGTGGTCATCAACCCTGTCCTCAGGGCCCACTAACAAGCCAGGTTTGCAAGATAACTGAAATACATCACATGTGATATAATTTGCTGCTCTAGTGATTGCAGTATTCTAGTTTGCATCTCCCCAAGGTATTACATAAAACCTGGCCTGTTAGTGGGCCCTGCGGGAATGGTTGATGACCACTGCTCTAGATCAGTGGTCATCAACCCTGTCCTCAGGGCCCACTAACAGGCCAGGTTTTATGTCTTACCTTGAAGAGATGCAGACTAGAATACTGCAATCACTGAGCAGCAAATTATATCACCTGTCATGTATTTCAGTTATCTTGCAAACCTGGCCTGTTAGTAGGTGCTGAGGACGGGAGTTGATGACCACTGCTCTAGAAGACAGGGAAAAGCAACAGAGCAGCAGCCTGTGAAACACTGAGCAGCCCCTAATAATCAACCCCTTGCTCCTCTGATTACTAAATGTACCTCAGCAATCAGCCTGCTCTACACTAGGAGGGCGCTACATCAGGATTGCATTATCTCAACAAAACTGGGGGTACGCTTTTAGCAGCACAATGAGTTTAAAAGAAGGGACTAACACCCTGTACACACAGGCCAGAATCTCATCAGGAAAAAAACGTTGTTTTCCCTGACGAGATTCTTGGCAAGAATCTCTTGCCGCCCCGAGTGTACAGACTCTCCTTTTCAAAAGAACCCCGATTCTCTTGAAAGGCAAGAACGCAGTGACGTCATCGCGTACGACGAGCATTCCTTAGGAAGCTACCGCGCGTGCGTTAAAGTCATTTCGAGCATGCACAGATTTCCACGGCGACCAGGTAAGTATACACACTCTCGGGTTTCTCGGCAGGAAAATTGCAGAGAATCTCACAACGAGAAAAATAGAGAACATGTTCTCTATTTTTCTCGTCTAGATTCTCTTGTCGAGAAGCCTGAAAGCCTCGTACACACGCCCGGTTTACTCGGCAAGAAAGATCTGCCAGCAGTTTTCTTGCCGAGTAAACCGAACATGTGTACGAGGCTCAGCACCCTGTTCAAAAAATGATTGCGAGCTTAGAAATGTGAGTCTCACTCTGCCGTGTTGCATAGAAACATAGGGCTAGATTCACGTAGGAGCGCGTATCTTTGTGCGGGCGTAGCATATCCTGTTTACGGTACGCCTCCGCAACTTTTACAGGCAAGTGCTGCATTCACAAAGCACTTGCTCCGTAAGTTGCGTCGGCGTAGCGTAAATGGGCCGGCGTATCCGCGCGCAATTCAAATTGGGCAGGTAGGGGGCGTGTTGTATTTAAATTAACGGTGACCCCACGTAAATGACGCGCCGAACGAAACGGCGCATGCGCCGGCCGTGGACGTATCCCAGTGCGCATGCTCCAAATCACGTCGCAAATAGTCAGTGAAAACGACGTGAACGTTACTTACGCCCAGCCCCAATCGGGGCTTACGCAAACGACGTAAAATTTATAAATTTCGACGCGGTCCCGACGTCCATACTTAACATTGGCTGCGCCATCTTTTTGTTGGAATATCTTTACGCCTGAAAAAGGCCTTACGTAAACGGCGTATCACTGGTACTGCGACGGCCGGATGTACGTTTGTGAATCGGCGTATCTAGCTAATTTACATATTCGCTGCGTAAATCGACGGAAGCGCCACCTAGCGGCCAGCGTAAATATGCAGATAAGATACGGCGGCGTAATACACTTACGCCACTCGTATCTTAGCTCAATCCCAGCGTATCTTGTTTTCTGAATACAGAAAAAAGATACGCCGGCGCATTTTAGAAGTTACGCGGCGTATCTTGAGATACGCCGCGTAACTTCTTACTGAATCTGGCCCATAGAATTTACTGTATGTGTGTGTGTGTATATATATATATATATATATATATATATATATATATATATATTTTAATTCTTAGTTTTATTTTCGAGCTCTTAATTGCGCAGTTAATGAGGCCTTTTGGCGGTAACAGAGGCAGTCATGTTGGGTACGGAGTTGCAGTCTGTGCTCTCCCTGTCTGATGATTTAAATCTTATGCTATGTTTTTTTTTTTTTTTTTGGAAATAGAATAAAAGCCAGAACCTCCTCAGTCTACATCCCGTGCCAAAGTAGTAAATCTGTCAAAACTGTAAAGGTGTTTTCTGCTGTGCACCCGCCAGAGGAAAGGAAAGCCCTCTCCGTTCTCACACAAACTCAAACCTCATTCCTTGTAAAGAGAAACCAGTGGGTTTTATTTTTTTTTCCTGATAATAACTATTCTGAATTATTGTTGGATTTTTACCTTTAACCACTTAAGACCCGGACCATTTTGCGATTCGGCACTGCGTCGCTTTAACTGACAATTGCGCGGTCGTGCGACGTGGCTCCCAAACAAAATTGACTTTTCCCCCACAAATAGAGCTTTCTTTTGGTGGTATTTGATCACCTCTGCGGTTTTTAATTTTTTGCGCTATAAACAAAAATAGAGCGACAATTTTGAAAAAAATTCAATATTTTTTACTTTTTGCTATAATAAATATCCCCAAAAATATATAAAAAAAACATTTTTTTCCCTCAGTTTAGGCCGATACGTATTCTTCTACATATTTTTGGTAAAATAAAAAAAAGGAAACGTATATAAACAAAAATATATATAAAAAAAATTTCCTCAGTTTAGGTCGATACGTATTCTTCTACATATTTTTGGTAAAAAAAAAAAACGGCAATAAGCGTTTATCGATTGGTTTGCGCAAAAGTTATAGCGTTTACAAAATAGGGGATAGTTTTATGCCATTTTTATTAATACGTTTCTTTTTTACTACTTATGGCGGCGATCTGCCATTTTTATTGTGACTGCGACATTACGGCGGACACATAGGACACTTTTGACACATTTTTGGGACCATTCTCATTTTTACAGCGATCATTGCCATAAAAATGCATTGATTACTGTGAAAATGACAATGGTAGTGAAGGGGTTAACCTGTAGGGGGCGCTGTAGGGGTTAAGTGTGCCCTAGTGTGTGATTCTTACTGTGTGGGGGCGTGGCTGGACATGTGATGTCGCTGATCATCGTTCCCTATGACAGGGAACAGACGATCAGTAACAAGCCAAGAAGAACGGGGAAATGTTTGTTTACACTCACCTTTTTCCAGTCTTCATCTCTGTGACCCGATCAGGGCGCCATGGGCAACAGGGGTGCCGTACGGCCATCACAGCTCGCAGAATGTGAGTCGCAGTCAGTTACTCACATGATCATCACAGGAGTCTGACTCCTACGAGTTGCAGCAGCAGGCGCTGCCAGGTCCCTCTGCCCTGGGACTGGATGAAAAGCAACGCATCGGCTGCGGCAACTGAAAAAAAAATGCTCGGGAAACCCCGAAAACGATTGGCTATTCTCGGGCAGACGACGCATGTGCAGTGACGTCTAAGCGCCGGGCAGCGCCATTTTTAAGTGCAAAGCCGTTGGGGGGGGGCGCCACAGGATTAGCTCGCACAGGGCGCCGCCACAGGATTAGCTCGCACAGGGCGCCGCCACAGGATTAGCTCGCACAGGGCGCCGCCACAGGATTAGCTCGCACAGGGCGCCGCCACAGGATTAGCTCGCACAGGGCGCCGCCACAGCATTAGCTCGCACAGGGCGCCGCCACAGGATTAGCTCGCACAGGGCGCCGCCACAGGATTTGCTCGCCCAGGGCGCCGCCACAGGATTTGCTCGCCCAGGGCGCCGCCACAGGATTTGCTCGCCCAGGGCGCCGCCACAGGATTTGCTCGCACAGGGCGCCGCCACAGGATTTGCTCGCACAGGGCGCCGCCACAGGATTTGCTCGCACAGGGCGCCGCCACAGGATTTGCTCGCACAGGGCGCCGCCACAGGATTTGCTCGCACAGGGCGCCACCACAGGATTTGCTCGCACAGGGCGCCGCCACAGGATTTGCTCGCACAGGGCGCCGCCACAGGATTTGCTCGCACAGGGCGCCGCCACAGGATTTGCTCGCACAGGGCGCCGCCACAGGATTTGCTCGCACAGGGCGCCGCCACAGGATTAGCTCGCACAGGGCGCCTGAACACCTAAGGCTGGCCATGATCACAGGACACCAGCGGCGATCGGGTCCGCGGGTCCCGCGGGTGCGGCCACAGAGCACCGACCCGCGGCTGGGTTCTTAAAGGGGACGTACATGTACACCCTTGTGCCCAGCCATGCCATTCTGTTGACGTATATGGTCGTGCGGCGGTCCACAAGCGGTTGAAGAGTCATTGTAATCATTTAATGAAGATTTTTCTTTTCCACATTCTAATCGAAAAAAAGATCTAAAGTTTTCAATTTGGCCGATTGAAAATGTATCGATTTGAGAGTTTTGTATCGAAAAAAAATAAAATCGTTAAATTCTAAGAAAATTGGAAAAAGACATAAAATGAATTCCGAACGCGAATCGAACGAATCAACCAAATTTAACGAAGCAAATTAACGAATCGAAACAAAACTCAATTTTTTCGTCACGCACACGTCTATTTGAAAGATGAATATATTTGAACTGCCATCTAGTTGAAAGACTTGTGTGCCCACCATAAAACAAGCTGATATTTGTTATTGGTATTTGAAGCCTATTTTTTTCCCCGACCATAAATCTCGCCGTTGTTACAATATAAGCGTTTTTTTCGTTGCATAGCTAGGAAAAGAAAGAAAGAAACTTGATTAAGAAAACACACGGTACTCATTCGTCAGGGTAATTCAAGTCCTTCTTAATAATTTCTAATCATTGCCTAAGATTTCGTCTTCACCTCCGAGCAGCAAGGAATATATATATATATATACGGCGAGAGAGAGCGATCCCCCCGGGGGACCCCGGCGCAGACGTGTACGTGGAAAAATTACTTTTGATCAGAAGCCAGAGTGCTCCATGACTTTATTTACATATGCATTAAATCGAAGATTAATTGGCTTCTGTGCAGCCGGGCATGCTGGAAGAAAAATGCCTTTTATTTAAACCATATGAAAGGATGGATTTAGAAACGGCCAAACATTGGAGCTCCATATGATTTCCACATTAATGTCCCGACCGTGTAGCATGACTTGGAAAATCACACTTATATATAGAACTGTATTCATTTCATTTATTTAATAGCAGCATTTTTTTTTAACTACCATATATATTACCGTTTAGATTACCGTATATACTCGAGTATAAGCCGACCCGAATATAAGCCGAGACACCTAATTTTACCACAAAAAAATGGGAAAACGTATTGACTCGAGTATAAGCCTAGGGTGCCCATCTGCATGCCTCACTTTGCCTCACTGTGTCCGTGTGCATGCCTCTCTGTTCCCATGCCTCTCTGTTCCCATGCCTCTCTGTTCCCATGCCTCTCTGTTCCCATGCCTCTCTGTTCCCAATCCTCTCTGTTCCCACGCCTCACTGTGCCCATGCCTCATTGTGCCCATGTGCATGCCTCTCTGTTTCCCGTGCCTCGCTGTGCCCATGCCTCACTGTGCCTCTCTGTGTCTATGTGCATACCTCTCTGTGCCCATGTGCATGCCTCACTGTGCCCATGCCTCACTGTGCCTCACTGTACCTCACTGTGCCCATGCCTCACTGTGTCCATGTGCATGCCTCTCTGTGCCCATGCCTCGCTGTGCCCATGCCTCACTGTGCCCATGCCTCACTGTGCCTCACTGTACCTCACTGTGCCCATGCCTCACTGTGTCCATGTGCATGCCTCTCTATGCCCATGCCTCGCTGTGCCCATGCCTCACTGTGCCCATGCCTCGCTGTGCCCATGCCTCACTGTGCCTCACTTTGGCTCACTGTGTCCATGTGCATGCCTCCCTGTGTCCATGCCTCTCTGTGTCCATGCCTAACTGTGCCTCACTTTTCCCCACTGTGTCCATGTGCAGGCCTCACTGTGCCCATGCCTCTCTGTGCCCATGCCTCTCTGTGCCCATGCCTCTCTGTGCCCATGCCTCTCTGTGCCCATGCCTCTCTGTGCCCATGCCTCTCTGTGCCCATGCCTCACTGCGCCCATGCCTCACTGCGCCCATGCCTCACTGTGCCCCACTGTGTCCATGTGCATGCCTCTCTGTGCCCATGTGCATGCCTCTCTGTGCCCATGCCTCACTGTGCCCATGCCTCACTGTGCCTCACTTTGGCTCACTGTGTCCATGTGCATGCCTCTCTGTGCCCATGCCTCCCTGTGTTCATGCCTAACTGTGCCTCACTTTGGCTCACTGTGTCCATGTGCATGCCTCCCTGTGTCCATGCCTCCCTGTGTCCATGCCTAACTGTGCCTCACTTTGCCCCACTGTGTCCATGTGCAGGCCTCACAGTTCCAATGCCTCACTATGCCCATGACTAGACTTGCGTTTAACATGTGAGTATATAGAAGGGGTGCCCATAGTTTGAAAAATTGGTGCTCCTCGGTCGTAGGTCCCCCAGACAGCAAACGTTGCACACTTGTAGAGGACAACTGCGGCTACATGTGTGCCAAGTTTCGGGTCCAGGGGACCTACGGCTGGTACCAAGTCCTCAATAGGGTGACCACGTGACCCGGATTGCCCGGGACAGTCCCGCATTTTGCAGGTCTGTCCCGGGTACCTTTATGCCAGGACAATACAGTGTCCCGGAATGAAACTGACACAGCCAATCTGATGCCTTCAAAAATGACCGCCACATCATCGCTTTATTCACTGACAGTACTTGTCCTGCCCGGGAATGCCTGGATGAGCACAATCCCCGCCCCATGCTTGGGATTGGTGAAATCATAAATCCCGCCTCTTGTGTCCAGTCTCTGTGCTGTGATTTGTTACAGCAGAAGCTGATTTTTAGGAAGGGGGGGGGGGGTGTCCCTGAATGGTAGTTTGGAAATGTGGTCACCCTAGTCCCCAAACTTACCAGAGAAATTACCGTTTTAACATCGGAGTCTATGGAAGGGGTGGCCGACTTTGAAAAATCACTGATCCGCGGTTGTAGGTCCACCGGACAACAAACTTTGCACACTTGTAAAAGAAGAGTGGCCTATATGTGTGCCAAGTTTGGGGTCCAGAGGACCTTCGGCCGGCTGGTACCGGGTCCCCAAAGTCCAGGAGATCAGGCGCAAAGGGGGGCATTTTCAGCTGAGTACTCGAGTATATACGGTATTAGCACAGTGGTATTATGTTCCCATTCAACTCTATGCTATGAACTGAGTCTCAGCAAATGTCAGAGGCATTCATGCAAGCTGGTGAAATCTTCCCCGTGTAGCGCCCTCTACCATAGGTAGGTGCCTAGAGGTGAGGATTTTTGTGTGGTAGCTGCCAGGCAGGTAAATATAGGCAGGCCTATGCAGGGCCGGCCTCTGGGGTGTGCGAGCTGTAGGGCCGCACAGGGCACCAAGGGAAACGGGGGCACTGTGCGGCCATCACAGCTCGCAGAATGTGAGTCATAGTCAGTAACTCACATGATCACATGGGACCCGATGGTACCAATGTACCAGGCGGCACTTTTGGGGGGCAGCAAATTGCACAATGTCTTGGGGGCGAGGGGTGAAGATGGGGGGGCGCCACAGGATTAGCTCGCACAGGGCGCCTGAACACCTAAGGCTGGCCCTGGGCCTATGCTGCAAGCTAGGCCTGCTTGTTTTGATCTGGGGGCAGGGAGTGGTTAGTGTAGCAGTGGGTGTGACCACATGTGCTTCAGTTCTCCCAGTGAGAATGTTCTGGAAGAGGGGCAGGGCTGGGGATTGGAGATGTGATACAAGCTCATGTGAGGAGCCCTGACCAATCCCCAACTGAAATTGGCAGGGGGCAGGTCTCCTTTAAAAGCTCTGGTCCAGCCCACTGGAGGGGAGTTGTCGGCTGGGAGAGGGAAAGAATGAAGTGCTAGATCACAGCAGGAGGCCCATCCCTGTCGGGGGGGGGGGGCATGCTTCAGCAGAGGAGCCTGGGCTGGGAGGGAGCCTCGTCCTTACACGGTCATGGAAGAGGTGTCCTGGAGAAGTGATTGGTAACGCATGTCCGGTTGAGTTCTTTCCCATGGACTCAGGGCAGGAGAAGGTTGGTGAGTGTAACACAGTGGTTATCTGGCGGAGGCATGCCAGGGGAGCTGGGTGCAAGGCCAGAGGGTTTTGCATCAAATCGATGCAGCCTGCAGGATTTTTCCAACCTGGGCTAGCTATGATCAGTAGTCCACCAACCAATTCTAGCTGCTAATCAACTGGGCCGCCAGTAGGGGGTACTGCAGGCCCCGGCCTATTACCAAGACAGCCAGTACAGCCAGCATCTGGGATTATTCAGAGTGATTTCTTGTGTAAAGTGTAGATGATGGGACAAGAGGACTAATAGTGCTGATATGGTGGATGATAGTAACTAGTAGCAACCATCCACTACGCCCCTATCTTTCTAATATAATAATTCCTATATTGTCAGCTCCATCTAGTGGCCAAAATGAAGTATAGCTTTCTGAAATACAGAGTTTTTTTTTAAAGATTTATTTGTATTTGATCATCTAGTGGCCAAAATAGTATACTGTGTCACTGATGTAATGTAAAAAAAAAAACTGTACTGCAGGTGGCCACTAGATGGAGCTTATTAAACATTCTATGGCCCAATTTCAGAAGCATTAGCGCAAGTTGGCTGAAAAGTTCCCATATTCTTTCTAATAGAATAATTCCTATATTGTAAGATCCATCTAGAGGCCAAAATGGAGTATACTAGAGGCTGCCGATGGGCACTAAGCAGGCTGCAATGATGGGCATATTAGAGGCTGCCGATGGGCATATTAGAGGCTGCAGATGGGCACTAAGCAGGCTGCAATGATGGGCTTATTAGAGGCTGCCGATGGGCACTAAGCAGGCTGCAATGATGGGCATATTAGAGGCTGCCGATGGGCACTAAACAGGATGCAATGATGGGCATATTAATTAGAGGCTGCCGATGGGCACTAAACAGGATGCAATGATGGACATATTAGAGGCTGCAGATGGGCACTAAGCAGGCTGCAATGATGGGCATATTAGAGGCTGCCGATGGGCACTAAACAGGATGCAATGATGGGCATATTAGAGACTGCCCATGGGCACTAAGCAGGCTGCAATGATGGGCATCTTAGAGGCTGCCGATGGGCACTAAGCAGGCTGCAATGATGGGCATATTAGAGGCTGCCGATGGGCACTAAACAGGATGCAATGATGGGCATATTAGAGACTGCCGATGGGCACTAAGCAGGCTGCAATGATGGGCATCTTAGAGGCTGCCGATGGGCACTAAACAGGATGCAATGATGGACATATTAGAGGCTGTCGATGGGCACTAAGCAGGCTGCAATGATGGGTATATTAGAGACTGCGGATGGGCACTAAACAGGATGCAATGATGGGCATATTAGAGGCTGCCGATGGGTACTAATCAGGCTGCAATGATGGGCATCTTAGAGGCTGCTGATGGGCACTAAGCAGGCTGCAATGATGGGCATATTAGAGGCTGCCGATGGGCACTAAGCAGGATGCAATGATGGGCATATTAGAGGCTGCCGATGGGCACTAAGCAGGATGCAATGATGGGCATATTAGAGGCTGCCGATGGGCACTAAGCAGGATGCAATGATGGGCATATTAGAGGCTGCCGATGTGCACTAAGCAGGATGCAATGATGGGCATATTAGAGGCTGCTGATGGGCACTAAGCAGGCTGCAATGATGGGCATATTAGAGGCTGCCGATGGGCACTAAGCAGGATGCAATGATGGGCATATTAGAGGCTGCCGATGGGCACTAAGCAGGATGCAATGATGGGCATATTAGAGGCTGCCGATGGGCACTAAGCAGGATGCAATGATGGGCATATTGGAGACTGCCGATGGACACTAAACAGGATGCAATGATGGGCATATTAGAGGCTGTCGATGGGCACTAAGCAGGATGCAATGATGGGCATATTAGAGGCTGCCGATGGGCACTAAGCAGGCTGCAATGATGGGCATCTTAGAGGCTGCCGATGGGCACTAAACGGGATGCAACTATGGGCATATTAGAGGCTGCCAATGGGCACTTAACAGGATGCAATGATGGGCATATTAGAGGCTGCAGATGGGCACTAAGCAGGCTGCAATGATGGGCATCTTAGAGGCTGCCGATGGGCACTAAACGGGATGCAACTATGGGCATATTAGAGGCTGCCAATGGGCACTTAACAGGATGCAATGATGGGCATATTAGTGGCTGCCGATGGGCACTAAGCAGGCTGCAATGATGGGCATATTAAAGGCTGCAGATGGGCATGGATGAGGCTGCATTGATGGGCACTGGTGAGGCTGCAGATGGGCACTGATCAGGCTGCATTGATGGGCACTGACCCTTTTTTTGCTTCAAAGTTCGTTCTTTAAAATGTAAGTATTTTTTCCTCTTAAGGTTAAGGTGGGTGTCATACGCCGGTAATATTCTTCTGTGTTTTTCTGCCTCCTTGTGATGTCCTCCCGATCCTCTCCTTTTCCATCTCAATTCCAGACAGTGCATGTTAGTTGCGGTTATGGGCACTGCTCTATGCACACAAAGTCCATAGTCCATCTCGGGAGCGAGCAAGAGAAGGGTGACTACACTCCTACAATGGGACCGCGGAGAATGAACGTAGTCACTCTAACAGGAAGTCGGCTCACAGCAGCAAATAAGTCATTTGTAGATTTGGAGGCGGCTGAGAGCCATAGAAGGGAATATTTTCATTACTGGAATAGAACTTTCTTTTGCATCATCTGAACTCTCCCGCACCCAGCAAGCCGTGACATCTCAGTTTTAGGTGGGGTGGCCCATTAATGAATGAATGTTGTGCAGTAGAGGAAATATAGTGATGACATCACAGCAGAGGAGGGCTCCGGCAGTTCACATTATTTCTATTGTCGCCTCTTTGTGCAAATAGTTTAATTGCTAAATTGGCGGATGACCGCCGAAGCCACGGAGTGTCCCCATCGTTTAATTTGTCTGTAATTACTGGCAGTGCAATTACCGCTCAGCATCGCCCGTCATTATGAAAGTAGGCGCTGCGGCCGATCCCACAGAGAGGCTTTCATAGGACATAAAGGACACAAACCATCCCCTAAAAAAGCAGCCATTATATTCTGAAATAACTGGGGGGAGGAGGGGGAGGGGCAAATTTAATACATTTTAAATCTGACCTTCGGCGTTCAGTTTTGCATCGTTGTAGCGGCTCCTCTCCTAGACCGAAATGACTTTGTCTGATTGCACCGCACACTGTGAGCTTCTCTCCATGTGCGATAGAAACTGCAGCAAGACACAAAGAGCTCCGCCTCATTTCCTGGCTGGAGGACAACCACCTAGTTCTTTCCTCACCAGCCTGACTGTTTCATTTATTGGATTTCAGTTCTTTCAATCATGGAGGCTCAACATCACATGTGGGCGTCACTGAAGGCAAATACGGCCTGCCTAGGAACGCCCACTCCTCTAGACCAGGGGTCTCCAAACTTTCTGAGCAAAGGGCAAGTATACCGTACTGTGCCCAGCGGGAGTAGAACATTTCCTGGAGTCACTGGAAGTAAATAGTGTCCCCTCTTTGGTATCAGTGGAAGGAATAGTGTCCCATCATTGGTGTCAGTGGGAGGAATAGTGTCCCCTCTTTGGTATCAGTGGAAGGAATAGTGTCCCATCATTGGTGTCAGTGGGAGGAATAATGTCCCATCATTGGTGTCAGTGGGAGGAATAGTGTCCCATCATTGGTGTCAGTGGGAGGAATAGTGTCCCATCATTGGTGTCAGTGGGAGGAATAATGTCCCATCATTGGTGTCAGTGGGAGGAATAGTGTCCCATCATTGGTGTCAGTGGGTGGAATAGTGACCCATCATTGGTGTCAGTGGGAAGAATAGTGTCCCATCATTGGTGTCAGTATAAAGAATAGTGTCCCATAATTGGTGTCAGTGGGAGGAATAGTGTCCCATCATTGGTGTCAGTGGGAGGAATAGTGTCCCATCATTGGTGTCAGTGGGAGGAATAGTGTCCCATCATTGGTGTCAGTGAGAGGAATATTGTCCCATCATTGGTGTCAGTGGGAGGAATAGTGTCCCATCATTGGTGTCAGTGGGAGGAATAGTGACCCATCATTGGTGTCAGTGGGAGGAATAGTGACCCATCATTGGTGTCAGTGGAAGGAATAGTGACCCATCATTGGTGTCAGTGGGAGGAATAGTGACCCATCATTGGTGTCAGTATAAAGAATAGTGTCCCATAATTGGTGTCAGTGGGAGGAATAGTGTCCCATCATTGGTATCAGTGGGAGGAATAGTGACCCATCATTGGTGTCAGTAGAAAGAATAGTGTCCCATCATTGGTGTCAGTGGGAAGAATAGTGTCCCATCATTGGTGTCAGTGGGAGGAATAGTGTCCCATCATTGGTGTCAGTGGGAAGAATAGTGTCCCATCATTAGTGTCAGTGGGAGGAATAGTGTCCCATCATTAGTGTCAGTGGGAGGAATAGTGACCCATCATTGGTGTCAGTGGGAGGAATAGTGACCCATCATTGGTGTCAGTGGGAGGAATAGTGACCCATCATTGGTGTCAGTATAAAGAATAGTGTCCCATCATTGGTGTCAGTGGGAAGAATAGTGTCCCATCATTGGTGTCAGTGGGAAGAATAGTGTCCCATCATTAGTGTCAGTGGGAGGAATAGTGTCCCATCATTGGTGTCAGTGGGAGGAATAGTGACCCATCATTGGTGTCAGTGGGAGGAATAGTGACCCATCATTGGTGTCAGTGGGTGGAATAGTGACCCATCATTGGTGTCAGTGGGAAGAATAGTGTCCCATCATTGGTGTCAGTATAAAGAATAGTGTCCCATAATTGGTGTCAGTGGGAGGAATAGTGTCCCATCATTGGTGTCAGTGGGAGGAATAGTGTCCCATCATTGGTGTCAGTGGGAGGAATAGTGTCCCATCATTGGTGTCAGTGGGAGGAATAGTGTCCCATCATTGGTGTCAGTGGGAGGAATATTGTCCCATCATTGGTGTCAGTGGGAGGAATAGTGTCCCATCATTGGTGTCAGTGGGAGGAATAGTGACCCATCATTGGTGTCAGTGGGAGGAATAGTGACCCATCATTGGTGTCAGTGGAAGGAATAGTGACCCATCATTGGTGTCAGTGGGAGGAATAGTGACCCATCATTGGTGTCAGTGGGAGGAATAGTGACCCATCATTGGTGTCAGTATAAAGAATAGTGTCCCATAATTGGTGTCAGTGGGAGGAATAGTGTCCCATCATTGGTATCAGTGGGAGGAATAGTGACCCATCATTGGTGTCAGTAGAAAGAATAGTGTCCCATCATTGGTGTCAGTGGGAAGAATAGTGTCCCATCATTGGTGTCAGTGGGAGGAATAGTGACCCATCATTGGTGTCAGTAGAAAGAATAGTGACCCATCATTGGTGTCAGTGGGAGGAATAGTGACCCATCATTGGTGTCAGTGGGTGGAATAGTGACCCATCATTGGTGTCAGTGGGAAGAATAGTGTCCCATCATTGGTGTCAGTATAAAGAATAGTGTCCCATAATTGGTGTCAGTGGGAGGAATAGTGTCCCATCATTGGTGTCAGTGGGAGGAATAGTGTCCCATCATTGGTGTCAGTGGGAGGAATAGTGTCCCATCATTGGTGTCAGTGTGAGGAATAGTGACCCATCATTGGTGTCAGTGGGAGGAATAGTGTCCCATCATTGGTGTCAGTATAAAGAATAGTGTCCCATAATTGGTGTCAGTGGGAGGAATAGTGTCCCATCATTGGTGTCAGTGGGAGGAATAGTGACCCATCATTGGTGTCAGTGGAAGGAATAGTGTCCCATCATTGGTGTCAGTGGGAGGAATAGTGTCCCATCATTGGTGTCAGTGGGAGGAATAGTGTCCCATTATTGGTGTCAGTGGGAGGAATAGTGACCCATCATTGGTGTCAGTAGAAAGAATAGTGACCCATCATTGGTGTCAGTGGGAGGAATAGTGACCCATCATTGGTGTCAGTGGGTGGAATAGTGACCCATCATTGGTGTCAGTGGGAAGAATAGTGTCCCATAATTGGTGTCAGTGGGAGGAATAGTGTCCCATCATTGGTGTCAGTGGGAGGAATAGTGTCCCATCATTGGTGTCAGTGGGAGGAATAGTGTCCCATCATTGGTGTCAGTGTGAGGAATAGTGACCCATCATTGGTGTCAGTGGGAGGAATAGTGACCCATCATTGGTGTCAGTGGAAGGAATAGTGTCCCATCATTGGTGTCAGTGGGAGGAATAGTGTCCCATCATTGGTATCAGTGTGAGGAATAGTGTCCCATCATTGGTATCAGTGGGAGGAATAGTGTCCCATCATTGATATCAGTGGGAGGAATAGTGTCCTATCATTGGTGTCAGTGGGAGGAATAGTGACCCATCATTGGTGTCAGTAGAAAGAATAGTGTCCCATCATTGGTGTCAGTGGGAAGAATAGTGTCCCATCATTGGTGTCAGTGGGAGGAATAGTGTCCCATCATTGGTGTCAGTGGGAAGAATAGTGTCCCATCATTGGTGTCAGTGAGAGGAATAGTGTCCCATCATTGGTGTCAGTGGGAGGAATAGTGTCCCATCATTGGTGTCAGTGGGAGGAATAGTGTCCCATCATTGGTATCAGTGGGAGGAATAGTGTCCCATCATTGGTGTCAGTGGGAGGAATAGTGTCCCATCATTGGTGTCAGTGGGAGGAATAGCGTCCCATCATTGGTATCAGTGGGAGGAATAGTGTCCCATCATTGGTGTCAGTGGGAGGAATAGTGTCCCATCATTGGTGTCAGTGGGAGGAATAGTGTCCCATCATTGGTGTCAGTGGGAGGAATAGTGACCCATCATTGGTGTCAGTGGGAAGAATAGTGTCCCATCATTGGTGTCAGTGGGAGGAATAGTGTCCCATCATTGGTGTCAGTGGGAGGAATAGTGTCCCATCATTGGTGTCAGTGGGAAGAATAGTGTCCCATCATTGGTGTCAGTGGGAGGAATAGTGTCCCATCATTGGTGTCAGTGGGAGGAATAGTGTCCCATCATTGGTGTCAGTGGGAGGAATAGTGACCCATCATTGGTGTCAGTGGGAGGAATAGTGACCCATCATTGGTGTCAGTGGGAGGAATAGTGACCCATCATTGGTGTCAGTGGGAGGAATAGTGACCCATCATTGGTGTCAGTGGGAGGAATAGTGACGCATCATTGGTGTCAGTGGGAGGAATAGTGACCCATCATTGGTGTCAGTAGGAAGAATAGTGACCCATCATTGGTGTGAGTAGAAAGAATAGTGTCCCATCATTGGTGTCAGTAGAAAGAATAGTGTCCCATCATTGGTGTCAGTAGAAAGAATAGTGACCCATCATTGGTATCAGTGGGAAGAAAAGTGCTTCCGTTGTCAGTGTCAATGGCAGAAACTATGCCCCACTGTTGCTGACAGTGGGGGGGAATAATGGCCCAAGGGCTGGATAAAAACACACAAAGGGCCGCATCTGGCCCCCGGGTCTCAGTTTGGAGACTACTGCTCTAGACTTTTATTTACCCATTAAACTGCAGTTTCAGCAAATGTCAGAAGCATTCATGCAAGCTGACGAAAACCTCCCCATAATTTTTCCAATAGATAAATTCCTATCTTATCTGCTCCATCTAGTGGGCAAAATGCAGTATAGCTTTCTGAAACACATTCATTTTCAATGAGATAATTTCTATCTCATCAGCTCCATCTAGTGGCCAGAATGTAGCATGTTTTCTCACTAGTGTAATTCAGAAAGCCAAACTGCATGTGGCCACTAGATGGAGCTGACAATAAATGAATTCATCTATTAGGGTAACACTAAGGTGGGTATTTATAAAACATTTGTTGGCCAAATGTCTGAAGCCTGGGTCGGACTGGCCTACCGGGATAGCAGGAGATTTCCTGGTAGACCGCCTGCCCTTTGCAGGGCCGATCCTGGCCGGGTGCACGGGCTGCCTCTGAGGGGCTCTTGTGATAGACAGCACACCCGTCCACAAGACGTGCGACATCCATCATAGGAGCCGGTCCAGGAGGCGAGACTTAGTGTGACAGCGGTTGCGCCGGGTAAGCGGGAGATCCCCGCACTCTGTAATCTGGCGGCTCAGTAAGGCTGAGCTAATGAGCACTGATCAGGCTGCATTGATGGGCACTGGTGAGGCTGTATTGCTGGGCGTTGTTAGACTGCATTGATGGGCTTTGATCAACACAGATGAGGCCGTATTGATGGGTACGGGTGAGGCTGCATTGATGGGCAATGATAAAATTGCAGTGATGGACTCTGGTGAGGCTGCATTGATGGGCACTGGTGAGGCTGCATTGATGGGCACTGGTGAGGCTGCATTGATGGGCACTGGTGAGGCTGCATTGGTGGGCACTGATGAGTATAATACTCTTCAAATGAAGTGCCTTAAAATGCATGTTTTTCCCTTTTATGAACAAGAAAATAACAATGTTGGGCCGGTATAATGGGGCCGGTATGCAATTATTTCCAGGACTGGTTTTTATTCCCAGTCTGTCAGAAACATTCGTACAAGTTGGCCAAAACATCAATTTTTTATTAAATTAATTCCTATATCATCAGCTCCATCTAGTGGCCAGAATGCAGTACATGTTCTCACTCATGAATTTCAGAAAGATTTACTGATGTGGAGCTGACAAAAAAATGAATTAAGCTACTAGAAAAAATGCGGGGACATTTTGGGTAATAATACGTTGGTTATTTTATTTAAAAAAACAATCATTGGCCGAATGTCAGAAGCATAAGTGCAAGTTGGCTGATGTGTTCCCACATTCTTTCTAATGATTGCTATATTGAGAGCTCCATCTAGTGGCCAAAATGCAGTCTAGCTTTCTGAAAAACAAAAAAACATAATTTTTTATATTATCAGCTCCATCTAGTAGCCAAAATGCATTATAGCGTTCTGGGAAAAAAAAACATATTTTTTTTTATATCATCTCCATCTAGTGGTCAAAATGCAGTATAGCCTACTGAATAAAAAAACAATTTTTTTTTTATATTATCAGCTCCATCTTTTGTCCAAATTGCAGTATATTTTTTATATCAATAGTTCCATCTAGTGGCCAAAATGCAGTATAGCTTTCTGAAAACAAAACAAAAACAAAATGAAGTATAGCCTACTGAAAAAAAAACATTATTTTTCATATCATCAGCTCCATCTAGTGGCCAAAATGTAGTATAGCTTTCTGGAAAAAAAAAAACATAATTTTTCATATCATCAGCTTCATCTAGTGGCCAAAATGCAGTATAGCTTTCTGAAAACAAAACAAAAACAAAATGAAGTATAGCCTACTGAAAAAAAAAACATTATTTTTCATATCATCAGCTCCATCTAGTGGCCAAAATGTAGTATAGCTTTCTGAAAAAAAAAAACATAATTTTTCATATCATCAGCTTCATCTAGTGGCCAAAATGCAGTATAGCTTTCTGGGAAAAAAACAAAACAAAAGAAAAACATAATTTTTCATATCATCAGCTCCATCTAGTGGCCAAAATGCAGTATAGCGTTCTGAAACAAAAAAAAAAAACATTATTTTTCATATCATCAGCTCCAGCCTTTGGCCAAAATGCAGTATAGCGTTTTGAAAATAAATAAATAAAATGTTTTATATAATCAGCTCCATCTAGTGGCCAAAATGCATTATAGCGTTCTGAAACAAAAAAAAAACATTATTTTTTATATCATCAGCTTCATCTAGTGGCCAAAATGCGGTATAGCTTTATGAGAAAAAAAAACATATTTTTTTATATCATCAGCTCCATCTAGTGGCTGTATAGATGCAGTATAGCGTTTTGAAAAAAAAAAACATAATTTTTTATATCATCAGCTCCATCTAGTGGCCAAAATGCAGTATAGCTTTCTGAAAAAAAAAAACATTATTTTTAATATCAGCTCCATCTAGTGGCCAAAATGCAGTATAGCGTTTGGAAGAAAAAAAACATAATTTTTCATATCATCAGCTCCATCTAGTGGCCAAAATGTAGTATAGCGTTTGGAAAAAAAAACACATAATTTTTCATATCATCTGCTCCATCTAGCGGCCAAAATTCAGTATAGCTTTCTGAAAAAAAAATAAAAACATTATTTTTTATATCATCAGCTCCATCTAGTGGCCAAAATGCAGTATATTTTCTCACTGATGTATTTCAGAAGTATTAGAAACAATATTGGTAAATGTTGGGGGTAATATACTAAAGAGGCTATTTATAAAACATTTGTAAGGAATGTCATAAAAATTGTAAAAAGTTTCATTTGGAAACCGTACTGTACAAGACTGAGAAGAAAGCTGGGGGCAGCTCCGCTAAATGATTTTTAAAAAGTGTCTTTAAAGCTCTGGGAAAATTGTCACCCCCTCCCCCCCTGCACTGCAAGTGTTAACCGCTCATTAAGTCTGGGGGAGAGTGAAAGCGTTTTACTTCATCCCCTGTTCCCCCAGCAGATGGCGCTCTCCCATGCTCCGGCTGGGGATGATCCCTCAGCACCATCACATCCAACGTGGAGCTATGGAGCCTGCATTGGTCTTGATCATGTCAGGACTTTAGACCACTGGAGCAGGGGTGACGGGAGGAGGGGGGATGGGACAGGACCCTGCAGGAACCCGTCTTGCAGTGCAAACGATTGGGAAAGTAGATCTCTTATTCCCTAGAACTGACTGAGCAATTGGCCTTGCACCTCCACTGCAAGGGTTAGTATTTTTTCCCCCGGAGTGGTATCAGTAGCATGCAGTCCTGTTTTAGGTCAGTAGCTGCTTTAAGATCTCCTTGTGTCTGGCCAGATTTACAAGTTGTGGATAATTGGTCACCATGATAAGAACAGTAGACCTGGGGGGGGGGGGGGGGTCTGGGGTTTCGCCTGCCTTCTGCAGAATCTTAGCTTCGTCATGTAGATTTTTTTATGCCACTAGATGGCGCTTTTATCATAGGGGTTAGAAGACCCCCCAACTTTCTTCACGTCAGCAGATTTTAAATAAGAAACTCCATTTAGTAGCGAATTTTTCTTTTATTTCCCTTTCCAAAACTTCCATACTCTCCTCCATTCCCTCCTTCCAAATCCCAGAGTTTACACATTGTTAAAGCGGAACTTTTAAACAGTGGTGGCTGCATTCGTTTTTTTTTTGTTTTTTTTCAGGCTGTTTTCCCTTTATTTTCACCGGGTGATCCTGCCAGTAACACAGTGCCTCTCCCTTAATGTCTATACTCATTCCTCCATTGTATCTATGGAGGGATCCATGCCCAGGCTGGACTTCGAACATGTCTGCCTTTGTTCATCTCTTTTACACACATTGGATTGATGGGATGAGGAGTTGCTGAACATTTACTAGCGTCCAAAAAAAACGAATGCAGCCACCAGATGTAAGGACTGGTAAGCTGCATTCCATTTGTTGTTACGTTTAAATACACCTAAATCATCTTTGCGCAAAAAGCCACTACAATTTCCGGCACCCCCAATTGCCTCTCGGTTCAGATGACCGGTCCCTCTTATCGGTCCTCCAATTTCAGATGACAGGTCCTCTTAGCAGTCCTCTGATTTCAGATGACAGGTCCTCTTAGCAGTCCTCTGATTTCAGATGACAGGTCCTCTTAGCAGTCCTCTGATTTCAGATGACAGGTCCTCTTAGCGGTCCTCTGATTTCAGATGACAGGTCCTCTTAGCGGTCCTCTGATTTCGGATGACAGGTCCTCTTAGCGGTCCTCTGATTTCGGATGACAGGTCCTCTTAGCGGTCCTCTGATTTCGGATTGACAGGTCCTCTTAGCAGTCCTCTGATTTCAGATGACAGGTCCTCTTAGCAGTCCTCTGATTTCAGATGACAGGTCCTCTTAGCGGTCCTCTGATTTCAGATGACAGGTCCTCTTAGCGGTCCTCTGATTTCGGATGACAGGTCCTCTTAGCGGTCCTCTGATTTCAGATGACAGGTCCTCTTAGCGGTCCTCTGATTTCAGATGACAGGTCCTCTTAGCGGTCCTCTGATTTCAGATGACAGGTCCTCTTAGCGGTCCTCTGATTTCGGATGACAGGTCCTCTTAGCGGTCCTCTGATTTCGGATGACAGGTCCTCTTAGCGGTCCTCTGATTTCAGATGACAGGTCCTCTTAGCGGTCCTCTGATTTCAGATGATAGGTCCTCTTAGCGGTCCTCTGATTTCAGATGACAGGTCCTCTTAGCGGTCCTCTGATTTCAGATGACAGGTCCTCTTAGCGGTCCTCTGATTTCAGATGACAGGTCCTCCTAGCGGTCCTCTGATTTCAGATGACAGGTCCTCTTAGCGGTCTTCTGATTTCAGATGACAGGTCCTCTTAGCGGTCCTCTGATTTCAGATGACAGGTCCTCTTAGCGATCTTCTGATTTCAGATGACAGGTCCTCTTAGCGGTCCTCTGATTTTGGATGACAGGTCCTCTTAGCGGTCCTCTGATTTCAGATGACAGGTCCTCTTAGCGGTCCTCTGATTTCAGATGACAGGTCCTCTTAGCGGTCTTCTGATTTCAGATGACAGGTCCTCTTAGCGGTCCTCTGATTTTGGATGACAGGTCCTCTTAGCGGTCCTCTGATTTCAGGTGACAGGTCCTCTTAGCGGTCCTCTGATTTTGGATGATAGGTCCTCTTAGCGGTCCTCTGATTTCAGATGACAGGTCCTCCTGGGCTTAGTAGAACTGCCTCTTGGTTCAGATGACGGGTCCTCTTGGGCTTCGCGGAATCATGAAGATCTGTGTAAGAGTCGGAGCTGCTGATCAATCTGATAGGTTGGATCGGTCACGGTACACACACACACGGGGGGGGGGGGGGGGGGTGCGATGGTTTCCAGTGTTCTGACAAGTCTTGGACAGTTCTGGAGCCTCTCAGTCGGATTTGTGTTCCCGGCCAACATTCCTCTGTCTGTATGATGTGTGGAAACGTCCATGTGGTCTTCATCATAAGCCCCTGACAACGTGGGGGGCGATTGGGAGGCGGGGACAGAGTATTGTCTCCCTTTGCCATTGGCAGCCAAGTAAACCGGAAGTGACGTTGTGACGTCGCTTCTGTGTTTACATTCAGGAAACTGGAATGAAGCCGTTTTACGGCTTGGTTCCAGTCTGTGGCTAGATGCTTGAAGTTGCGGATTGGGTCTCCCGGGGGGACGCTCGGCGCAAAGGGGTTAAATGTAATTTTAAGGGAGAAATTGCACTTTAATGATAAAAAAAATCATATAATATACCTTCATTTTTTTGTATAATATTAAAGATGATGTTACGCTGAGTAAATAGATACCCAGTGCACAAAGCAAGGTCCATAAAGACATGGATGAGTGAGTTTGGAGCGGAGGAACTTGACTGGCCTGCACAGAGTCCTGACCTCAACCCAATAGAATCACCTTTGGGATGAATTAGTGCGGAGACTGCGAGCCAGACCTTCTCATCCAACATCACTGCCTGACCTCACAAATGCTCTTCTGGAAGAATGGTCAAACATTCCCATAGACACCCTCCTAAATCTTGTGGACGGCCTTCCCAGAAGAGGTGAAGCTGTTATAGCTGCAAAGGGGCGGGGCCAACCCAATATTGAACCCTACAGACTAAGGCTCCATTCACATCTGAGCGACAAAACGCCGGACGCCCGTCGCGCTTGTCGCTCGAGATGTGAAATAACATTGCGGTCTATGGAGACTGTTCACATCTCCACGCCTGTCGCCTGAAAAAAAGTCCCGGACCCTTTTTTTCAGGCGACATTGGCGTTCGCTCATAGACCGCAATGTTAAAGAAAGAAAAAAAAAAAAGTTTAACCTACAGGCGGCAAGATAAGCCGCGTACGCGGCGTATCGTGTCGCCTAGGTGTGAATGCAGCCTAAGACTGGAAGGCCATTAAAGTTCATGTAAAGGCCGGCGTCCCAATACTTTTGACAATATAGTGCATGCTCTGCAGTTGTTTCTTCATTGTGAGTTTTCTATTCTGCTTTCCAGAGGAAGAGAGTCTTACACTGGGGGGGGGGGGCTGCATCTCGGGATACGCGCTCCAGTTCCCCGCACAATGAACCCCTCGAAGACCGCGCTCGGCGCTCGCCATAGTTTGCGAATAACTTGGGCAATTTAGTGTGCTACCTATTTAGTGCGGTAATTAGACTTGTCCATCCATCGATGTAATGGGCTCATTATGAGATCTCAACGTTCTCAGGTCTAGTCCGGACATTCTAGGAGGGGGGAGGGATTAAAAGCGCGCGCGGGTCACAAAAGGGACACCCGTAATTTCTTCTGAAAGAACAACGGACGGCCCGCCGTAATTACCAGCAGTACAAAAGGAGCGCGGAAGCTCTTCTGCCGGGTAATTTTTGCTCGGGAAGTAATGAGACAAACGCGAGTTTAATCCGAACGCCGAGCGGCGCGGTGCCTGTCCCCTGAACTGCGAATCCTTAATGGACAATGCTAAGAGCTTTTCAGACTGTTGTATAAATGAATTGCCCAGAAGGGCACCAAAGTTAAAAATGCCGGGGGGGGGAGGGGGAGCTGTAATGGGGGAGATTCAAAAGACATGAAACTGAAAAGATTCTGCCGTGCAATAAAGGGGCGCTCTAGCTCAGGGGTCTCCAAACTTTATAAACAAGGAGCCAGATTATTATCCTTTAGAGGGCCGGACTATGGGCAGTAGAAAATATCCTGGCGTCAGTAACAGTGCCCCATTATTGGTGTCAATGGGAGGAATAGTGCCCCATCATTGGTATCAGTGGGAGGAATAGTGTCCCATCATTGGTGTCAGTGGGAGGAATAGTGTCCCATCATTGGTGTCAGTGGGAGGAATAGTGTCCCATCATTGGTGTCAGTGGGGGGGAATAGTGTCCCATCATTGGTATCAGTGGGAGGAATAGTGTCCCATCATTGGTGTCAGTGGGGGGAATAGTGTCCCATCATTGGTATCAGTGGGAGGAATAGTGTCCCATCATTGGTGTCAGTGGGGGGAATAGTGTCCCATCATTGGTGTCAGTTGGAGGAATAGTGTCCCATCATTGGTGTCAGTGGGAGGAATAGTGTCCCATCATTGGTGTCAGTGGGAGGAATAGTGTCCCATTATTGGTGTCAGTGGGAGGAATAGTGTCCCATCATTGGTGTCAGTGGGAGGAATAGTGCCCCATCATTGGTGTCAGTGGGAGGAATAGTATCCCATCATTGGTATCGATGGGAAGGAATAGTGTCCCATCATTAGTGTCAGTGGGAGGAATAGTGTCCCATCATTAGTGTCAGTGGGAGGAATAGTGTCCCATCATTGGTGTCAGTGGGAGGAATAGTGTCCCATCATTGGTGTCAGTGGGAGGAATAGTGTCCCATCATTGGTGTCAGGGGGAGGAATAGTGTCCCATCATTGGTGTCAGTGGGGGGGAATAGTGTCCCATCATTGGTGTCAGTGGGAGGAATAGTGTCCCATCATTGGTGTCAGTGGGAGGAATAGTTCCCCATCATTGGTATTAGTGAGAAGAATAGTGTCCCATCATTGGTATCAGTGGAAGGAATAGTGTCCCATCATTGGTGTCAGTGGGAGGAATAGTGTCCCATCATTGGTGTCAGGGGGAGGAATAGTGTCCCATCATTGGTGTCAGTGGGGGGGAATAGTGTCCCATCATTGGTGTCAGTGGGAGGAATAGTGTCCCATCATTGGTGTCAGTGGGAGGAATAGTTCCCCATCATTGGTATTAGTGAGAAGAATAGTGTCCCATCATTGGTATCAGTGGAAGGAATAGTGTCCCATCATTGGTGTCAGTGGGAGGAATAGTGTCCCATCATTGGTGTCAGTGGGAGGAATAGTGTCCCATCATTGGTGTCAGTTGGAGGAATAGTTCCCCATCATTGGTGTCAGTGGGAGGAATAGTTCCCCATCATTGGTATTAGTGAGAAGAATAGTGTCCCATCATTGGTATCAGTGGAAGGAATAGTGTCCCATCATTGGTGTCAGTGGGAGGAATAGTGTCCCATCATTGGTGTCAGGGGGAGGAATAGTGTCCCATCATTGGTGTCAGTGGGGGGGAATAGTGTCCCATCATTGGTGTCAGTGGGAGGAATAGTGTCCCATCATTGGTGTCAGTGGGAGGAATAGTTCCCCATCATTGGTGTCAGTGAGAGGAATAGTTCCCCATCATTGGTATTAGTGAGAAGAATAGTGTCCCATCATTGGTATCAGTGGAAGGAATAGTGTCCCATCATTGGTGTCAGTGGGAGGAATAGTGTCCCATCATTGGTGTCAGTGGGAGGAATAGTGTCCCATCATTGGTGTCAGTTGGAGGAATAGTTCCCCATCATTGGTGTCAGTGGGAGGAATAGTTCCCCATCATTGGTATTAGTGAGAAGAATAGTGTCCCATCATTGGTATCAGTGGAAGGAATAGTGTCCCATCATTGGTGTCAGTGGGAGGAATAGTGTCCCATCATTGGTGTCAGTGGGAGGAATAGTTCCCCATCATTGGTATTAGTGAGAAGAATAGTGTCCCATCATTGGTATCAGTGGAAGGAATAGTGTCCCATCATTGGTGTCAGTGGGAGGAATAGTGTCCCATCATTGGTGTCAGTGGGAGGAATAGTGTCCCATCATTGGTGTCAGTGGGAGGAATAGTGTCCCATCATTGGTGTCAGTGGGAGGAATAGTGTCCCATCATTGGTGTCAGTGGGAGGAATAGTGTCCCATCATTGGTGTCAGGGGGAGGAATAGTGTCCCATCATTGGTGTCAGTGGGGGGGGAATAGTGTCCCATCATTGGTGTCAGTGGGAGGAATAGTGTCCCATCATTGGTGTCAGTGGGAGGAATAGTTCCCCATCATTGGTATTAGTGAGAAGAATAGTGTCCCATCATTGGTATCAGTGGAAGGAATAGTGTCCCATCATTGGTGTCAGTGGGAGGAATAGTGTCCCATCATTGGTGTCAGTGGGAGGAATAGTGTCCCATCATTGGTGTCAGTTGGAGGAATAGTGTCTCATCATTGGTGTCAGTGGGAGGAATAGTTCCCCATCATTGGTATTAGTGAGAAGAATAGTGTCCCATCATTGGTATCAGTGGAAGGAATAGTGTCCCATCATTGGTGTCAGTGGGAGGAATAGTGTCCCATCATTGGTGTCAGTGGGAGGAATAGTGTCCCATCATTGGTGTCAGTTGGAGGAATAGTGTCCCAACATTGGTGTCAGTGGGAGGAATAGTTCCCCATCATTGGTGTCAGTGGGAGGAATAGTTCCCCATCATTGGTATTAGTGAGAAGAATAGTGTCCCATGGGTGACTTTTATAGGTAAAGGTTGAGGTTGGCATATTGTACACCGGCGGGAACATCTGCTCATGTATTCTGCACCCTCCTCTTGTTTGGAGACGCTCCGGTGTTCTTGATCTACAACAAATGGAATAATTATGAATGGAATCCAAGTGTGGTCCAAACCCATGAAGTCACATTCTATATCGGATCTCCTGGCTTCTGAACCAAGAGGAGCGTATGAAAGATTCTCTGACAGGCCAGATGTTTCTCTGCGATGAGTTTCAGCTTCTCGCCTTCTGAACAGCTGGATGCCGCGGGAAGTCATCTGTTTCCACTGGTGGCCTCATCTCCTGCTTATCACAAACCATTCCAACATGTCCGTCAGAGATTGTCCACGCCAAGAAATCACCGTGCAGTCAGGAGATAATGCCGAAAGAATCTCTCGGGGCTTCACAGAAGTTTCCATTTCAGGGTTGAAGGTTTTTTTTATTTTTTCTCCTTTTTTTTTTTGTCTTTTTTTTTTTTTAATGCCTTTTCACCACTGTTAAATATGAAACATTACCAATGGTGTCACAAGAACAAAGTGGACCTTCGAGTAATATTACAAGACTACTAGAATAGATTTCTGGCGTGTCACATTTATACAGCAACAGCATTATTTTTTAGATATTTTATTATTATTTATTTATATTTATTTATTTATTTTTATTATTATTTATTTAATTTGTATTTTATTATTATTTATTTTATTATTATTTATTTTATTTTTATTGTATTTAAATTTATTTTATTATTATTTATTTTATTTTTATTTTATTTAAATGTATTTTATTATTATTTATTTTTATTTTATTTATTTTGTATTATTAAAGTGGAACTTCACTCTTTCAATCAACATTGGCGATTGCTAGGTTTACTATTATGCCTTGTACACACGATTGGAAAAAGTCCAGACTGAATTTTCTTCATCGGATATTCTGACCGTGTGTGTGCCCCATCGGACTATTTTTTTCTGTCGGAAATTTTATTTATTTTTTTTTAACGGAAAAAAATTCTATCGGAAATTCCTTTTGTCTGTTGAGAACTCAGACGAAGAAAAAAAACAATGCATTCTCAGAATCGATTTGACGCATGCTCGGACGCATAGTGTTGTACATCACCGTGTTCGTCTGTAGGGAACTTCAACAGAAAAAAAACACGCATGCTTAGAATCGAGTCGACGCATGCTCGGACGCATAGTGTTAGAAGTCACCGCATTTTTGACGGTCAGAATTTGGTGTGTCCGTGTGTGTAAGACAAGCTTGAATGGAATTACGTCGGAAAAACACGTCAGAGTTTTTTTTCCGACGGAAACTGAGATCGTGTGTACGGGGCATTAGATTATGCTGCTGGCAGTAGTATATAGATTACATTTTTAGTGTTTTTTTAACCACTTCAGCCCCGGACCATTTGGCGGCCCAAAGACCAGGCCACGTTTTGCGATTTGGCACTGCGTCGCTTTAACTGACATTTGCGCGGTCGTGCGACGTAGCTCCCAAAACAAAATTGGCGTCCTTTTTTCCCACAAATAGAGCTTTTTTTGGTGGTATTTGATCACCTCTGCGGTTTTTATTTGTTGCGCTACAAACAAAAATAGAGCGACAATTTTGAAAAAAAAGCAATATTTTTTACTTTTTGCTATAATAAATATCCCCCAAAAATGTATATAAAACGAATTTGTTTCCCCAGTTTAGGCCGATACGTATTCTACTACATATTTTTGGTTAAAAGAAAATCATAATAATCGTATATTTATTGGTTGCACGGTCCTAAACTCAGTGACCGCACCCGAGGAACCCGATCGCCGCCGGTGTCCCGTGATCGGTCACAGAGCTGAAGAACGGAGAGAGGTAAGTGTAAACAAACCTCTCCCTGTTCTTCCTAGTGGCAATGTCAGTGATCGTCTGTTCCCTGTCAAAGGGAACGATGATCAGTGATGTGTCACGCCAGGCCACGCCCCCCTATAGGTAGAATCGCTCACTAGGACACACTTAACCCCTACAGCGCCACCTAGTGTTAACCCTTTCACTGCCAGTGTCATTTTCACAGTAATCAGTGCATTATTATTGCTCTGATCGCTGTGTCCGATGTGTCCACCATAAAATCGCTGATCGCCGCCATTTTTTTGTAAAAAAAAAATTGTAGACACTATGGGCCAGATTCAGGTAGAGTTATGCCGGCGTATCAGTGATATGCCGGCATAACTCACACTTTGTGCCGGCTTATACAGAAAACAAGATACGCCGGTTTGCTGCAAAGATCAGACAGGCGTAACTGTATTACACCGTCGGATCTTAATGGCCCCGGGGGCGTTCTCGCTGATTTACGCCGAGAATTTGTAAATCAGCGAGATACGCCAATTTACGAACGTACGCCCACCCGACGCAGTCACTTTACAACGTTTACGTAAGGGTTTTCCCGGCGTAAAGATAAAGCAACAAAAAGCAGGCACATCCTATGTTAAGTATGGCCGTCGTGACCGCGTCGAATTGAAAAAGTTTCACGTCGTTTGCGTAACTCGTCCGTGAATGGGGATTGACGTCATTGACGTTCACGTCCAAAACACCGTCATAATTTGGAGCATGCGCACTGGGATATATTGACGGCCGGCGCATGCGCAGTACGTTCTTCGCGGGATCGCGCCTATTTTAATTACTACACGCCCCCTACCTGCCGAATTTTAATTACGCCGGCCCATTTACGCTACGTCGCCGCAACTTTAGGAGCAAGTGCTTTGTGAATACAGCACTTGCGCTTAAAGTTGCGGCGGCGTAACGTAAATGAGAAACGTTACCCCAGCCAAAAGAACCGCTCGCCATCCTGAATCTGGCCCTATAACTTTTGCGCAAACCAATCAATAAACGCTTATTGCATTTTTTTTTACCAAAAATAGGTAGAAGAATACGTATCGGCCTAAACTGAGGAACATTTTTTTATATGTATTTTTGGAGGATATTTATTATAGTAAAAAGTAAAAAAATTGAATTTGTTTTCAAAATTGTCGCTCTATTTTTGTTTATAGCCCAAAAAATAAAAAAACCGCAGAGGTGATCAAATACCACCAAAAGAAAGCTCTACTTATGGGGAAAAAAGGACGCCAATTTTGTTTGGGAGCCACGTCGCACGACCGCGCAATTGTCAGTTAAAGCGACGCAGTGCCGAATCGCAAAAAGTGTCCCGGTCATTTAGTAACAAAATGGTCTGGGGCTGAAGTGGTTAAATAGCCACCCTTGAGCTCTGTTCCGATGACTGTACCTAGGCGCAGATGATGTCATCAGCCTACTGGAGGTGTAGGGGTTGAAGTCTAATGCTCCGTACACACGATCGGAATTTCCGATGGAAAAAGTCAGGCGGACTTTTTCCATCGGATATTCCGATCGTGTGTAGCCCCATCTGAGTTTTTTCATCGGAAATTCCAATGAGTTCCATCGGAGGTTAGATATAGAACATGTACTATTTTTCTCCGTCGGAATTCCGACGTGATTTAGCCGGGCAAAAGCCAGATCGTGTGTACGCGGCATTAGTGGACCCAAATCTGGAGTTGGGATGAGCCGAACGCTCCTGGGATCGGTTTGAGCCAGGTCTGGAGGTGCTGAATGCTTGGGCATTATTATTTTTTATTATTATTATTTAAAATAAAAATGTTTTGAAGACTCAGGGGTTCCCCTTCATTATAGATTGTGGTGGAGAAAGAGGTTCTACAGACACTGGTCCATTGGACCATCAAAGGTCATTTTCAGTCTTCTGAAATCTGCAACTTTCATTGTTTAACCACTTCCATACTGGGCACTTAAACCCCCTCCTGACCAGACCAATTTTCAGTTTTCAGCGCTCTTACACTTTGAATGACAATTACTCAGTCATGCAACACTGTACCCAAATGATTTTTTTTGTCCTTTTCCCCCCACAAATAGAGCTTTCTTTTGGTGGTATTTGATCACCTCTGCGGTTTTTATTTTTTGCGCTATTAATGAAAAAAGACCAAAAATTTGGAAAAAAAAATGAATTTTTCTTAGTTTCTGTGATAAAATTTTTCTTCATAAATTTTGGCCACAATTTATACTGCTACATGTCTTTGATAAAAATAACCCAAAGTTTTTGGAAATTTTTTGATCTGTGTGATCACACCTGATGTACTGAAGGCCTATCTCATTTCTTGAGACCCTAACAAGCCAGGAAAGTACAAATGCCCACAGATGGCACAGGTGGGCACTGATGAGGTGGCACAGGTGGGCACTGATTGCAGATGTGCACTGAGGTGGCAGGTGGGCACGGTGGCACAGGTGGGCACGGTGGCACAGGTGGGCACAGGTGGGCACACAGTGATACTGGTGGGCACACGGTGGTACTGGTTGGCACACGGTGGTACTGGGGGGCACTGTGGTACTGGGGGGTACTGTGGGGGCCACTGTGGTACTGTGGTGGCCACTGTAGTACTGTGGTGGGCACTGTGGTGGGCACTGCGGTACTGTGGTGGGCACTGTGGGGGGCACTGTGGTACTGTGGTGGGCACTGTGGTACTGTGGTGGGCACTGTGGTACTGTGGGGGGCACTGTGGTACTGTGGGGGGCACTGTGGTACTTTGGTGGGCATTGTGGTGGGCACTGTGGGGGCACAGGTTGGTGACCTTTTTTTTCCCTGCGCTGGTTACTCACAGTTCCCTCCCTCCTTACACGCTCTGTCTGTGTGAGGAGGGAGAGTCGGCAATGAGAGATGATCTCATATGTTTACATATGAGATCATCTCTCATTGGCCACACAGATCGCGCTGTAAATAGCGCGATCTGTTTTTGGCTATTTACCGCGATCTGCGTTTGGCTGTGTCCAAGGGACACGGCCAGCACAGGAGTTCCATGCTACGCGCTCGGAACGCCAAAAGGGGCGGCCGTAAAAACACGGCCAGTCAGGGATTCAGGACTGTGCTGCGGCCGTACAAAGTCGTACGGCCGTCAGCAGGTGGTTAAAAAAAACAAGAAAAAAAAAAACGTTGGGACCCTGTCATGAATGAAGGTCCTTTCTTATACACTTCCTGTTCTAGGGTGACAACGCTCTGTCCCTGTCTCCCAGTTGTCCTTCTGCGTTGTCACCCAGGCTTTTGATGGAGACTACAAAGGTTTACACCTATTGGACAGAGATGGCGCTATCGTTTGCTTCCCAGCTTTACGCAGTTTCCATTTTTCCTTTCAGATGTTAATGAGTGCGAGACGGCAAACGGGGGATGCGAGGTGCAGTGCTGCAATACGATCGGAAGTTTCTACTGCAAGTGTCCAGAGGGCCAAACGCTGAAGGAGGATGGAAAGAGCTGCCAAGGTAAGAGGCGCTGTGACTTAACCACTTAGACCCCCCTCCTGCCCAGACCAATGTTCAGCTTTCAGCACTCTTTGAATGACAATTGCGCGGTCGTGCTACACTGTACACAAATGACATTTTTATCATTTTTTCCTCACAAATAGAACTTTCTTTTGGTGGTATTTGTTAAAAAAAAACACAGAATAAAAATAAATAAATACAAAACCGTTAAATAGTTTGTTATAACATTTTGCAAACGGGTAATTTTTCTCCTTCATTGATGTTCACTGATGAGACTGCACTGATGGGCACCGATAAGGCGGCACTGGTGAGCCCTGATAAGGCAGCACTGATGGGCACCAATAAGGCGGCACTGGTGGGCCCTGATAGGCAGCACTGGTGGGCCCTGATAGGCGGCACTGGTGGGCCCTGATAGGCAGCACTAGTGGGCACTGAGAGGCAACACTGAGGTGGCACTGGTGGGCCCTGATAGGCGGCACTGGTGGGCCCTGATAGGCGGCACTGGTGGGCCCTGATAGGCGGCACTGGTGGGCCCTGATAGGCGGCACTAGTGGGCATTGAGAGGCAACACTGAGGTGGCACTGGTGGGCCCTGATAGGTGGCACTGGTGGGCCCTGATAGGTGGCACTGGTGGGCCCTGATAGGTGGCACTGGTGGGCCCTGATAGGAGGCACTGGTGGGCCCTGATAGGCGGCACTAGTGGGCCCTGATAGGCGGCACTAGTGGGCACTGAGAGGCAACACTGAGGTGGCATTGGTGGGCCCTGAGAGGTGGCATTGGTGGGCCCTGAGAGGTGGCATTGGTGGGCCCTGAGAGGCGGCACTGGTGGGCCCTGATAGGCGGCACTGGTGGGCCCTGATAGGCGGCACTGGTGGGCCCTGATAGGCGGCACTGGTGGGCCCTGATAGGTGGCACTGGTGGGCCCTGATAGGTGGCACTAGTGGGCCCTGATAGGTGGCACTAGTGGGCCCTGATAGGCGGCACTAGTGGGCACTGAGAGGCGGCACTAGTGGGTACTGAGAGGCGGCACTAGTGGGCACTGAGGTGACACTGATGGGTGGCACTGAAGGGCATTGATAGGTGGCACTGGTGGGCACTAAGAATTGGCACTAATAGGTGGCATTGATAGATGTCACTGATAGCTGGCAGTGATGGGCACTGATGGGCACTGGTAGATGAGACTGATAGGCAGCACTGCTTGGTGGCACTGATCGCACCACTGGTGGGCATTGATAGGTGCAGTGTTGTAAGTAACGGAGTTACAATAAACGCCGTTACCTAACGCAGCCCCTTTTGAGGGTAACGAGTAATCTACCTGATTACTCTTCCCCTCACAGTAACGCAGTTCCCATTACTTGGGTGGCATTACCACAATTACATCTACCACCACTAGGTGGCAGCAGAGTAATTGCTTCTGCCGGTGCTGTAACCATGAGTATGGGTGGAACTCCGCTTTACAGTAGAATCATGTGACCGCTGTGATGGCCTGTCACAGTGGTCTGTAAACTCCCAATCGCAAGGAGCCCTGGATACAATGAGCCCCACCCGCCTCACTCTGACCTATCACCGGGGAACAACTCACATCGATCACACACACTGTGTGCGCAACCTGATCAATGATCCGGGGAACACATGGCCGGAACAAAATGTTCCACAGAACAAACGTTCCCTATACAACACAGTGTACACAGCGACATCTAGTGGTCAACATAGTAAGTGCAGGACACCTATACAGACCAATTATCAGCAGGTTATTTTTGGTCAGTGATTTCATCTCTTCATCAAAGAAAAATCTGACATCCCCATTCCAGATCCCTTGCATCTAATAAAGATTATATAAGATAAATAAAATAATAAACAATAAACTATAAAAAATTCTAATAAAGCCTAATATAAGATTTTAAATTACAGACTCTGTAAACGTCAAGGGAATGTATATTATAAACATACATTTTAATCCAGCTTATAATTTGGATGTAATATGTAGCAGATGGATAAGGGTTTTAAGTCCTATTAGCTGCACATACATGGTGGGACGGATGCACCTAGGCTGGGATATACACGAGATCACCATTTGTTTCCGGTTTTCTTCTCACAAGGATCTGCCATTCTTTTGTCTTGGAGAATTAACTCACTGCTCCCTGGCAAGCGCCCGTCATCTGCTTCTCAACAAAGCATTGTAGAATATAAAAAAATTCAGTTACTTTGCTGAGTAACTAATTACTTTTTCAATGTAGTAACTGAGTCACTAACGCAATTACTTTTTCGGAGAAGTAATTTGTAACTGTAATTAATTACTTTTTTAAAGTAAGATGAGCAACACTGGATAGGTGGCAGTGATAGGTGGCACTTTGTTGCACTGTTGGTCACTGGCAGGGTGCACTGGTGGCCACTAATGAGGCTGATGTTCCTCTTCCACTCGGGACCAATGTGCCTTTCACAAGAGCCGATGATTGGCTTTTTTTTCTTCTCACGCTGTCAGCATGAGGAGGAAAAAAACCCATTGCCGAGCTTTGTTTACATCATGTGATCAGCTGTCATTGGCTCGGCCCCTTACTCGGATCTGTGATCACCGGAGCCTCAGTGACAAGGAGATCACAGCACGTGCCCCGTGTGCAAAGGGGAGGATGTCTATTGATGTCCTCCCGGCATTTGGGGTACGCGCTGTAGCCGTAATTTGGCTATAACGTGGGCGCCTAAAGGTTAAATGGCAACTCCACCCAATAAGGCAAAGAAACCGCTTGAATCATTTTTTTTTGGGCTGTACAGCCTACAGACAGAGACACCCTCCACAATCTTGGGGAAAGCCTCCACAGAAGAGTGGGGGTGGGGCGAACCACATAACAATGTCCGTGGTTGTGGAATTCCATGTCCAGAAAACGTTTGGCCCATACACTGTGTGTGTGTGTGTGTGTGTGTTTTTGCCATGACAGGTCCTCTTTATGTGTACCAGGTGCACTGTTGGCAGCAGATTAGGTCTGCTGTGTGTAGTCCCAATTTTTCTGTCAACGAGACAATACAGGGAGCTGGTTGCATGCAAACGTCGTGTCTGCAGACCGTGGAGATAAAGCCGCGTGTAAATAAATCATTTAGGAATTAAATTCTATTATGTCTCCGATGGGACATGTCGGGGCGGCGTGCCGATGTGGCTGCGCTGTCATTGCGCCATTCCTGTCATTACAGCGCCCAAAGTAAACTCTGCCGTGTATGAGGAGACATTCCTGACATGACTCCGTGTGTCTCTATCATCACAAATGTTTGTATCCAGGAGATGAACGGCCATTGTTCCTCCAAATCCGAGTCCCCGATATTCTACATGACTCTATAGAACACCAGATCTTCTCTATTTATTTCTTCCTTCTTTCTCTTTCCAAAAAATAATATAACATTTACAAGCAGGTTGTAGTTTCATCTTTTCCTTATCTCATGTGTACCGGGCTAATCTTAACTGCTTTGCTGAAAAAAGACAGTTGACAGAGTAGCTGGAGCTTTGAATATAAACATGCAGGAGCTGAACTAGTCTGATTACCCTGCTCTGTACTTTCCCTCTCTCTTTCCTTTTTTCTTTCTTTCTCTCTGTCTCTCTCTTCCACTCTCTCTTTCTTTTTTTCTTTCTTGTTCTCTGTTTCTCTCTTTCTCTCTCTATTCCTCTTTCTTTCTCGTTCTTTCTTTTTAACTTTCTCTCTCCTCTCGCTCTCTTTCACAATCTTTCTTTCTTGTACTCTCTCTCGCTCTCTCTCTCTCCCCTCTCTCTTTCTTTCTTCTACTCTCTTTCACTCTCTCTCTCCTTTTCTTTCTCTCTCTCCCTTCTCCCTCTCTCTCTTTTTCTCTCCCTCTCTTTCTATCTCCTCCCCTATCTTTCTTTCGCTCTTTTTCTCTCTCCCTCTCTCTCTCTCTCTCTTTGTTTCTCTTACTGCTTTTCTCTTTCTTTCGCTTTTCTCTCTCTCTCTCTCTCTAACTCTGTCTCTCCCCCCTCTCTTTCTTTCGTGCTCTATCTCTCATTCTCTCTCTCTCCCCCTTTTCTCTTTCTTTCGCTTTTCTCTCTCTCTCCCCCTTTTCTCTTTCTTTCACTCTTTTTCTCTTTCTTTCACTCTTTCTCTCTCTTTCTCTAACTCTCTCGCGCTTTCATTCTCTCTAGCTCTCTCTACCTCTCTTGTGCACTCCCTCTCTCATCCTCTCTTGCCCCTTCTTTATTTCTTTCTTTTGCTCTTTCTTTCGCTCTCTCTCTCCAGCTTTATCTTTCTTTTGCTCTTTCTCTCACTGTCTCTCTCTCTCTCTCTCTCTCTCTCTCTATCTTTCTCTCGCTCTCACTCTCTCGCCCCCTCTTTTTTCACTTTCTCTTTTTCGCTTTCCCTCTCTCCCCTCCTCTCTCTCAATCTTTTTTTCGCTCTTTCTCTCTCTGACTCTTTTTCTCTCCCGCCTTCAAACTCCTCCTCTCTCCCTCTTTCTTTCGATCTCTTTCTCTCTCTCTCTCTCTTTATAGCTTGCCCTCTCTCTTTCTTTCACTCTCTCTATTTCCCTCTCCCTCTTTTCTTTCGCTCCCTATCTCTTTCGCTCTTTCTCTTTCTTTTGCTCTCTCAATTTCTTTCTCCCTCTCGCTCTTTCACACTCTTGCTTGCTTTCTCTCTCTTCCCCTCTCTCTTTTTTCTCTCCTCCCCCCTCTCTCTCTTTTGCGCTCAGTCTCTTTTTTTTCTCTCTCTCGCCCCCTCTATTTCTGTCTCCCCCTCTCCCTCTCTCTCTCCCTCCTCTCTCTCGCTCTTTCTTTCCGCCTATATCTCTCTCTCTCTCTCTCTCTCTCTTTCTTTTCTCCTTTCTCCTTTCTTTCTTGCTTCATACATCTACAAGCAGGTAGAGCGCTGGTTTCCTTTTCTCACGTTTACCTGGCAAATTGTAGCTGCTATGCTGAAATAACTGCCAATTGAGTGAATAGCTGAAGTTTAGATTACACTCAGAGCTGAGTGATTGGAGGTACGTCCTCTGGTTCCCTGCTCTGCTCTGTCCAGTATAGAGACTTTCCTGCCTAGAGAACTGCCCCCCCCCCCCCCCCCCCCCCATGCTGGAATACCACCCACAGTCTGCACCCGGGCACCCCAATGCCACCCGTTCCTATGGTACCAGCCTGGAGCGACATTTTTGAGGAGTTTTTTTATATACCGGTATATTTAGAAATGTTACTAGGGTTGTCCCGATACCACTTTTTTTAGGACCGAGTACAAGTACCGATACTTTTCCCCAAGTACTCGCCGATACCGAATACCGATACTTTTTTTAAATGTCATGTGACAGTTTTCAAACCACAATACAGACTAAGGATATTTTCTTTAGAATTATGAAGAACTTTAACTCAAGACATTATAAAAGAATAAAAACGAATAAAAATGTTTTATTTTCTTGTCACGCAGTAGTAAAAAACTCAAAGAATTTTCACAGAACATGTTGATAAATACAAAAAAAGTATTCTATTTAGGTATCGGGAGCATTGGCGCGAGTACAAGTACTTCCGCAAATACTTGGTATCGGTCCCGATACCGATACTAGTATCGGTATCTGGACAACCCTAAATGTTACATTTTATTTCATTATGTTTTTTTCTTGTTTTGTGTATTATTATTTGTATTTATTGTTGTTAATGATAATAACTAGTAAAAATAAGGATTATTATTATAATATTTGATCATTATTTATTATCATTATTATTGTTTTTATTACTATTATTATTTTTTGTTGTTAACAATAATAAATAATAAGAAGAATTATTCTATTTGATCGTTATTTATTATCATTATTATTGTTTTTATTATTACTATTATTATTTTTTTGTTGTTAGAATAATTCTTCTATTATTTATTATTGTTCACAACAAAAAAAATAATAATAGTAATAATAAAAACAATAAATAATGATAATAAATAACAATCCAATAGAATAATTCTTCTTATTATTTATTATTGTTATTTGATTTTTATTTATTGTTATTTATTTATTATCATCATTTTTTATTCTATTATTATTATTATTGTTATTAATAATCATCATACCGATTATTAATATTGTTATTATTATTAATAATAATAATAATACTATGTTTTATTATTTTTATGTATTTATTCTTAAAATAATAATAAACAGACGATCATAAGTCACAACATTTTATGCTTTTTCACAGATAAAACAGACAGTAAACACATAATAAAAGCAATTAAGAAAAATAATAATTCAAATCACACAAAATAACAATCAAATAATGATCTATTACAATAATATTAATAAAAATCACAATAATACTTTTTTTTTTATTATTATGTATTTACTCTTAAAAAAAAATATTATTATTTTTAAGAATAAATACATAATAAAACAATTTTTGTTCATATTATTATTTCTTGTAATTGATCATTTTTTTTATTTTATTGTTATTTTGTGTGCTTTAAAAAAAAAAAAAAAGTTATTATTTTCATTATTATTTAATTTTACTGTCTGTTTATTCTTTCTGTGAAAAAGCATAAAATATTGTGAGTAGTAAGGCTCTGGTTTTGGTATACGGGGGGACGGACGGACGGACGGACGGGCCGGTTCAGGAAAGGTGAAAACCGCTTCTGTAATTTTTTAGGAGAATTTCTCGAGCCAATTTTACCTTTTTAAAGGAAAAGTTTAACCACCTTATATTTCGCTTCCCTTGCATTGTCCTTTCCCGATTCATCAACACCCCAATGAAATGATTAAATAAAATCTTCTCCTTTTTATTGCTTACTTTATCTTAGACCAGGGATCCTCAAACTACGGCCCTCCAGCTGTTGCGGAACTACACATCCCATGAGGCATTGTAAAACTCTGACATTTACAGACATGACTAGGCATGATGGGAATTGTAGTTCCTGAACAACTGGAGGGTCGTAGTTTGAAGACCCATGTCTTAGACCCTGTGATGTCATCACTGGGTCTCAGTGCTTCTCTATGCAATGCAGGCAGATCATGGCTGGTGGGAGGGGCCAGCAGTGGGGTGTACATAGCGTCCCGATAACATCACAGCACCCCGGGCCTAAGTACTCCTGTCAAGCGCCCCCAGTTCTGATCTAAGCAGTGGGAGGAGTTATATCACAATGTTTTGATGGGCGGGTGTCAGTCTGGAGGAGTGGGTGGTCCTAGGTAGGCTGTATTGGTGTGCTGACCACTCTAGGTAACACCCACATGTGCTGATCAGCCTCCATGATCGAAAGACCTGAAATCCAGTTGGGCTGAGGAGGAAAGGGCTAGGTGATGCTGGATGTCCTCCAGACAGGAAATGAGGCGGAGCTCTATCTGACTTGCTGTGTCTTCCGATGCACGTGGTGAGAAGCTCACAGTGTGCGGTGAAATCAGAGGAAGCCGTTCCAGTCCAGGAGAGGAGCCGCTACAACTGTGCAAGTCTGGAGGCGGGGTCAGAGGTCACCACGGACTCCTCGCATCCCATCGGTTTGAAACTCATGTACTCTTTGTTACCGAATAGGCTGAAACGCGTCGGTGGTGTCTTTGATTTGAAACTGATGTACTCCTTGTGACAGAATAAAAAGCGATTTTTATATTTACTCTCCAAAAAAATCACTCTTCTGTCACAAGGAGGACATCCGCTCCAAAACTGAGCCAAGACTGACACGTTTCAACCTGCAAAAGCCTTAATCCACTATGACTAAGGCCTTTGTGGGCTGAAACGCGTCAGTCTTGGCTCTGCCTTAAAACTGATGTGACAGAATAGGCTGAAATGCGTCATTTGTTGCTCTGCTTTATAACTGCAATCTTTTTTTAAAAGTAGTCTGAAACGCGTCAGCGGTGGCTTTGCTTTGTAATAGGTGTAATCTCTGTGACAGAATATTCTGAAACGCGTCACTGGTGGCTCTGTTTTGGAACGGCTGTACTTTTTGTGACAGTATAAAGAGCGATTTTATACTTCCTCTCCTAAAAATCACTCTTTATTCTGTCACAGGGAGTAGAAACCGAGCCAAGGCTGATGCGTTTCAACCTGCAAAAGCCTTAATCCACTATGATTTAAGGCCTTTGTGGGCTGAAACGCGTCAGTTTGGCTATGCCTTAAAACTGATGTGCTCTTTGTGACAGAATAGGCTTAAACGCGTCAGTCGTGGCTCTGCTTTATAACTGTACTCTTTGTGACAAAATAGGCTGAAACGCATCAGTCGTGGCATTGTTTTGAAACCGATGTGCTCTTTGTGACCGAATATGCTGAAACGCATTAGTGGTGGCGGCTCTGTTTTGGAACTGCCATACTCCCTGTGACAGAATAGGCCGAAATGCGTCGGCTATGGCTCTGCTTTAAAACTGATGTACTCTTCGTGAACAGAATAGGCTGAAACGCGTCAGTCATGGCTTTGTTTTGAAACTGAGGTACTGCTTGTGACAGAAGAAAGGCCTTTTCCAGGGTGAAACGCGTCAGTGTAAAGAGCGCTTTCCTATTTACTCTCCTGGTTGCCGACTCTTACCCTACATTGGGCTAGGTTCAGATATGCATCTAATACCCGCCACTCCTCTGAAAAGCGATGTGTTTTCAGATGGCTTTTCAGAGGCGGGTGCCAGGCGGCGAGGAGGCTCTGTGACCCCGCCCCTCTCCGCCTGATTGAACGCCATATTTGTAGAACAAATGTGACGCAGCCTGCGATCGCTGTGCCCCCTCCCCCCCCCCCCTCGTTGGGTGGACTCGGTCACAACATGTTGGATGGTTTCCACCAATGAGAGCATCGGGGGGGGGGGGGGGTCCGGCACGGGAACGCCCCATTCACTGATTAGGGGGGTGATAAAAACGCAGCTCAACCAATGCGTTTTTATTAGTCGAAACGCGTCCTCGCTTATATCCGTAGCTAATCCTCCGCTCCGGAATCTGCTTTTTGGAGAGACGGATTTTGGAAGAAGATCGATCGTTGTTGTCGCCCCCCCCTCCCCCCTCCCCCTCCCGGGAAATTCTCTCTTCTCTTCTGTACGGGAAAAATAAAGAAATGTGGTTTTCATTTGAATTTTTGTTTCCAAAGAAAAAAAAAAAGAAAGGGGAAAAAAAAGAGGAAAAAATAAAAACAAAAGAAAAAAAAAGAAACAAAAGGAAAAAAAAAAAACAGAAGGAAAAAAAAGAGAAAAAAGAAAAAAAAGAAACAAAAAGGTTACATTGTATAGAAAGTCGTATCTCTGTGACTTCCCCGGCCTGGAGGTATCACCCCCCCCCCCGGGTGTGTCGTCACTCCCGGGGACTGTGATGTCACCGCCAATCTCTCCGATGATGAGAGACGGGGAACATACGGGGGGGGGGGGGGACATAGAAGGAGGGATGGTGGGAGGGATCCCGACACTTCCTGACAACCCAACATAAGAAAAAATAAATTCCAAAGCAGAAGAGTGAAGGGAAAAGCTCCTCGCCGGTAACATGAGGCTCCTCTCCTGCGTGTGGCTCCTCTGCTGGAGTCTCCCCGCCAGAGCCACCTTCACCGCGTCCCGCTACCACCGCGCCAACTGCTACCCGTGTTACCTGCGGGCTCAGGGGCTCTCCGGCAATCAGGGGGGGCGACCGGGTGAGTACCCGCCCTTGCAGGGCTCATTCACATCACTGGCTTCGAAAACGAACTCGCATCTCTCGCTTAAATCGCATAATGCGTTTGATTTTTTTTTTTTATGCGAAGAGTTTTGACGCGACAAATTAAAAACGTGCAGATTTAGTGGGCGCGGGGGGGGCTTCGCCACCAATCGGGGGGCGACCGGGTAAGTACGCGTCCTTTTAGGAATTGCATCGTTGGGTTAGAAAATTAACTTGTATCTCTCTAAAGTCGCATAATGCGTTTTTTTGCAGGTTTTTAATGAATTGCGTTCTCTTTTAGGGCTCATTCATCGCATAATGCATTTTTCAAGCATGCTATTAACACGCAAAAAAAAAATGCAGGAGATTTAGTAGGCGTTGGGGGGGGGGGGGGGCTTCCCTGCCAATCAGGGGCAACCGGGTAAGTGTTCATTTGGGGGCTCATTCACATTATTGGGTTGGAAAATTAACTTTGTTTCTCTTAAATCGCATTATGCGTTTTTTTGCACATATTTAAGTTGCATTACGCGTTTTTTTTTGCGCATTGCGTTCTCTTCTAGGGCTCATTCATATCTCTCTTAAATCCCATAATGACTTTTTTGCACGCTTTTAATGTGTTTTGCGTTTTCACACAAAAAATGCAGAAGATTTAGTCGGCACAGGAAGGGGGGCGGGGGCTGGCCGCCAATCGGGGGGGGGGGGGGGCGACCAGGTAGGTACTTATCAATTTGGGGCTCATTCACATCACTTGGTTTCTCTTAAATCGCATAATTGCGTTTTTTGCAAAAATGTTATATTTTAGGGCTCGTTTATATCTCTCTTAAATCGCATAATGCGTTTTTTTTTGCACGCTTTTAATGCGTTGTGTTCTGACACAAGAAATGTAGTTAATTTAGTGGACGTGGGGGGGGGGGGGCGACCAGGTAGGTATTTGTCATTTGGGGGCTCATTCACATCATTGGGTTAGAAAATGTACTTCTGTCTGTCTCAAATCGCATAATGCGGTTTTTTTGCACATTTTTAATGCATTGCGTTATCTTTTAGGGCTCATTCATATCTTTTTGCACGCTTTTAATGTGCAGCGTTTTGAATCATTAAAATTAAAAACGTGCAAAAAAAGCAGAAGATTTAGTGGGCGTGGGGGGGTTGGGCTCGCCGCCAATCGGGGGGGGGGGGGGACTCGCTGCCAAACGGGGGGGGGGGGGGCACCAGGTAGGTACTTGTCTTTTGGGGCTCATTCACATCATTGGGTTTAGAAAATGTACTTATATCTCTTTTAAATCGCATAATGCGTTTTTTGCATGCTTTTAATGCGCAGCGTTTTGATGCAACAAATTAAAAACGTGCGAGAAAAGGCTTGAGATTTTGCGGGGGCTCGCCGCCGATCGGGGGGGGGCACCAGGTAGGTACTTGTCTTTTGGGGCTCATTCACATCATTGGGTTAGAAAATGAACGTCTGTCCCTCTTAAATCGCATAATGCGTTTTTTTTGCACGCAATTGCAATTTTTTTTAACGCAATACATTAAAGTCATGCAAGAAGTCTGGAGATTTAGAGGCGACCAGGTGTCGTGCGATTTCAAGTGAGGTCGCACAATTTCAAAGCCGCATTCAATGTGAACCCGGTGCTTAGAGCTCAGGGGCGACTCGTCATGCGATTTCACAGGTCCAAATCTTGTGACAAGTCGCACACAATTGCCGGCAATAGAACTCTTCAAACTGGTGCGACGCCAGCCGATGCCGTACTGATTTGAAAAAGGTTCCTGCACTATTTTTGGCGATTTTAAGGTGCGACTTGCATGGACATCTGTATATGAAGTCGTACAGATGTCTGCTGAGTCGCACCTGAAGTCACACTGATATGCGGCTTTGAAATCGTGCGATTCAATGTGAAGCAGGGCTTAGCGTTCATTCACACTTGTGCGACTTTCAAATCGTGCATGAAGTCGCACGGATGTCTGCCAAGTCACACTGATATGCAGCTTTAAAATCATGCAATTCAACGTTGTGTACACTTGTGTGAAATTGTGCATGAAGTCGCACTGATATTATTGCTGGCAATGCAACTGTCTGAACTGGTACGACGCCGACTTTGCCATGCCATGTCGATTTAAAAAAAAAGTAGTTCCTGCACTTTTTTTGGCGATTTCGGGTGCGACTTGCATAGCCATCCATACATGAAGCCGCACAGATGTCTGTCAAGTCGCACTGATATGCGGCTTTGAAATCGTGCGATTCAATGTGAGGTAGGGCTTAGTTTCCGTTCACATTTGGGCGACTTCAAAATTGGGCATGAAGTCGCACACATGTCTGCCGAGTCGCACCCTATTGCCGGCAATAGAACTGTCCGAACTGGTGCAACACCGACGTTGCGTTGCCGCACCGATTTGAAAAAGTAGTTGAACTATTTTTGGCGATTTCGGGGGGCGCATGAAGCTGCACAGATGTCTGCGAAGTTGCACCGGAAGTCGCATTGATATGCGGCTTGGAAATCATGCAATTCAATGTGAACCAGGGCTTAGAGTCCATTCACACTTGTGCGATTTCAAAATCGTGCATGAAGTCGCACAAATGTCTGGCATGTCGCACCTGAAGTCGCACTGATATACGGATTTGGAAGCAATTCAATGTGAACCAGAGCTTTAGAGTCCATTCTAAAGTGTGACTTTGATGCAATTTTTTTTACGAGTGCGACTTTGGCTCTGACCGATGTGGATTGTTTGTGCTCTACAAAGTCGCACACAAGTCGCATGTATCACGCAGGTGCAACTTTTGAGGGTTTACGTTGAAGTCTATGGCCTTCTAATGTCGTGAAAGTCAGATCAAACCACTTTAAAGTCGCTGCCTTTTTTTTTAAAGTCGCACAGATATTAACGGTACTCATTGAGAAACGTGAGGTGGGGCAAGTCGTGTGACTTTGGGGGTCCAAAGTCGCACACAAGTCGCACAAGTGTGAGCAAATTGCTAGAGAAGAGGAGGTCTGCATGTTATAAGCCGGAGATAAAGATCCAATTAGAAGCCGATACAATGTATCCCTCCCCCCGGCTCCTGATTGGATACGTTTGGAATGGTGGCGGGGCGGGGGTGGGGGGCTGTAGTCCTCCCGGGAGGTTAGGTCGGGTCTCTGGGGTCCGGACGGAACGTGTTGGTATTTTGGTCCAGCGGTGACCTGCAAAGTCGCAGCGGCTCAATTAGTCGTCAGGAATACAAAAGCCCAGCGAGGTGCGGATCGTGCGACTCTCCTGGATGACGCAGGCGGTGTCGCGCCCCCCCCCCCCCAATCCCGGCGCGCTGCAGTCAGAGGCGTCACACTTCAGCCCCATTACTTCTAATGAGTGGAAATGACGGCTCATTAACCTGGCAGATTGGACCCCCTGAGCCGCGTTCGGAGGGACCGGTGTCACCGCCACAAATTGGAGTGACACCTCCTCCAATCACGAGGTCGTCGTCGCAATTCGTTGTCCTTTCTGAGGTTCTGAAACGCATTTTAATACCTTGAGATAAAAGACGCATCCCGACAATCTTTTCTGCTCCACGTTTACTTTTCTCTTTTGTTGTGGATGAAGTGGGGAAATGGCATTTTATTGGGGTGTCTGTGTCCCCATCGGGGTGATTCCTCTTACTTCCTGTCCCAGTGACGACTTTCATTGTCCCTGCTGGAGAGATTTCTCCCAACTTCCTGTTACAGTGAAAGTGATAAAAAAAACCTGGCATAGACTCTCACCTTTCCCTACTATACAGAGCCTTGGTGACACCTTATGGGGGTCAGCTTCAAGAATCCAGATAAGATTGCCAGCTCCCATTGGTGACAGCTGGCTCTAAATGGTGACAACCAGCTCCTGATGACGCCTCATGGTGGAGGCACCCAGCCTGTAGTAGGACCATGCTATTGTAGAGAAGGTTGTCGGCAGAACTGGCAGCATGTCATCGGTGCCCAGCTTCAAGAATCCAAGAGAGAGTTAGTCAGCTCCCAATGGTGACAGTTGGTTCCCAATAGTGACAGCTGGCACCTGATGATGGTGGTTTGGGACCCAGCCTAGAGCAGGACCATGCTATTGTAGAGAAGGTTGCCGGTAGAACTGGCAGCATGTCATCGGGGGTCAGCTTCAAGAATTCCTGAGAGAGTTAGTCATCTCACAATGGTGACAGCTAGCTCCTGATGATGCCTGATGACAGTGGGGTGGGACCTGGCCTAGAGCAGGACCAAGCTACGGTGGAGAAGGTTGCAGGCAGACCTGGTAGCACATCATCGGGGGTCAGCTTCAAGAATCCAAGAGAGAGATTGTCAGCTTCCAATGGTGACAGTTGGTTCCCAATAGTGACAGCTGGCTCCTGATGATGGTGGTGGTGTAGGACCCGGCCTAGAGCAGGACCAAGCTATGGTATTGAAGGTTGCAGATAGACCTGGTAGCACATCATTGGGGGTCATCTTCAAGAGTTCAAGAAGGATTGCCAGATACCGATGGTGACAGCCGGCTCCCAATAGTGACAGCCGGCTCCCGATGATGCCTCAGAATGGTGGTATTGGACTCAATCTGTAGCAGGACCAAGCTATTGTAGAGAAGGTTGTAAGCAGAACCCAAGAGAGACTGCTGGCTCCTGATGGTGACAGTCGTCTCCCGATGATGCCTGATGATGATAGTGTGGGACCCGGCCTGTGGCAGGACCAAACTATTCTAGAGAAGGTTGCATGTAGATCTGGTAGTACCTCATCGGGGGTCAGCTTCAAGAATCCAAATAAAATTGCCAGCTCCCATTGGTGACAGCTGGCTCTAAATGGTGACAACCGGCTCCTGATGACGCCTCATAATGGTGGCATGGCACCCAGCCTGTAGCAGGACCATGCTATTGTAGAGAAGGTTGTCGGCAGAACTGGCAGCATGTCATCGGGGGTCAGCTTCAAGAATCCAAGAGAGAGTTAGTCAGCTCCCAATTGTGACAGTTGGTTCCCAATAGTGACAGCTGGCTCCTGATGATGGTGGTTTAGGACCCAGCCTAGAGCAGGACCAAGCTATGGTATTGAAGGTTGCAAATAGACCTGGTAGCACATCATTGGGGGTCATCTTCAAGAGTTCAAGAAGGATTGCCAGATACCAATGGTGACAGCTGGCTCCCAATAGTGACAGCCGGCTCCCGATGATGCCTCATAATGGTGGTATTGGACTCAATCTGTAGAACGACCAAGCTATTGTAGAGAAGGTTGTAAGCAGAACCCAAGAGAGACTGCTGGCTCCTGATGATGACGGTTATCTCCCGATGATGTCTGATGATGGTGGGGTGGGACCCGGCCTGTGGCAGGACCAAACTATTGTAGAGAAGGTTGCAGGCAGACCTGGTAAGACCTCATCAGGGGTCAGCTTCAAGAATCCAGATAAGATTGCCAGCTCCCATTGGTGACAGCTGGCTTTAAATGGTGACAACCAGCTCCTGATGATGTCTCATAATGGTGGCATGGCACCCAGCCTGTAGCAGGACCATGCTATTGTAGAGAAGGTTGCTAACAGAACCGGCAGCATGTCAGCGGGGGTCAGCTTCAAGAATTCCAGAGAGAGATTGTCAGCTTCCAATGGTGACAATTGGTTCCCAATAGCGTCAGCTGGCTCCTGATGATGCCTGATGGTGGTGTGGGACCCTGGCCTAGAGCAGAACCAAGCTATAGTGGAGAAGGTTGCAGACAGACCTGGTAGCACATCATTGGGTCTCATCTTCAAGAAGGATTGCCAGATACCGATGGTGACAGCAGGCTCCCAATAGTGACAGTCGGCTCCCGATGATGCCTCATAATGGTGGTATTGGACTCAATCTGTAGCAGGACCAAGCTATTGTAGAGAAGGTTGTAAGCAGAACCCAAGAGAGACTGCTGGCTCCTGGTGGTGACAGTCGTCTCCTGATGATGCCTGATGACAGTGGTGTGGCACTCGGCCTAGGGCAGGACCAAGCTATAGTGGAGAAGGTTGCAGACAGACCTAGTAGCACATCATTGGGTCTCATCTTCAAGAAGGATTGCCAGATACCGATGGTGACAGCTGGCTCCAAATAGTGACAGCCTGCTCCCGATGATGCCTCATAATGGTGGTATTGGACTCAATCTGTAGCAGGACCAGAGAAGGTTGTAAGCAGAACCCAAGAGAGACTGCTGGCTCCTGGTGGTGACAGTCGTCTCCCGATGATGTCTGATGACGGTGGTGTGGGACTCGGCCTAGGGCAGGACCAAGCTATGGTATAGAAGGTTGCAGACAGACCTGGTAGCACCTTTTTGGAGGTCAGATTCAAGAGTCTAGAAGAGATTGCCGGCTCTCAATGGCGATAGCCAGTTCCCGATGATGCCCGATGATGGTGGCACGGGGCCTGGCCTGTCGTAGAACCAAGCCAGATTCACTAGGCAGGTAACTATGCTTTCTAAAGTAAACCCTGCATACCGGGTAAGAAGAAAATTTGGGCGTGAGTTCTTCTTTACTTACCAATTATTTGGAACAGGTGGAGTCCGCCGGCGTTAATGGCATTTGCCAAACTACAAGCCTGGATTGCATATGGTAGTGCAGTGTGTAGGAACAGATGTGAGAGTCGGTCCCACCAAAGCAAGGGAAGTGGCCCCTTTCCCAGACCTTCTCCATCCTTGTGGGAGATAACATTTCTTTATCGACTTTGCCTTCAGGCACAACCACGCCGAAGACTTCATGGACTTCCTCGCCCGATACGGATCTCCAGATGATAATCTCTACATGGGAAGATTCTTCAATGGAGAGCAGAGGACAGGCTGGGGCACAGGGAGACGGGTTCGTTTTAGGCCATTTTAGTTTTTTTGGTGTGTCACCATTGGCCATGCACCCTCCCTACTGCGTTTAAGGGTACAGCGCGCCATGTTTTTTTACGATGGTATCAAAAGGATGAGTGATGGATCACAACCCCATGGGCGGTTCATGTCCCACTCTAGTTCGGCTTCTCGTGGCTTTATAACGTACATTATAGAGGGACTACATTCTCCCCATTACCTCTAATAGCTGGCAATCCAGTGGTGTTCTCCAGGGATGCACTCTTCAGCCAAAGCACACCCAGTCCATACCCCCATGTTCATCCGATGTCATCAGGGGGATGCTGACGGTCTCTGACACATATGTGCAGCACCTTGTCATCAGGGAGGCAGCTGCAAAAACCATGAAGAGACAGCTGGTATCTCCTACTGGTGATGGCGCCCCCTCCTGATGATGGCATTCCCTCCTGATGATGGCATTCCCTCCTGATGATGGCATTCCCTCCTGATGATGGCATTCCCTCCTGATGATGGCCCCTCCTCCTGGTGATGGCACCTCCTCCTGGTGATGGCACCCCCTCCTGGTGATGGCGCCCCCCCCTCCTGATGATGGCATTCCCTTCTGATGATGGCATTCCCTCCTGATGATGGCATTCCCTCCTGTCCTGGTGATGGCATCCCTCCTGATGATGGTACCCATTCCTGATAATGGCATCCCCTCTTGGTGATTGCACCCCTTCCTGATGGCTCCCCTCCTGATGATGGCACCCCCTCCTGGTGATCGCATTCGCTCCTGATGAGGAAATCTTCTCCCGATGAGGGAATCCCCTCCAGGAAATGGCATCTCCTTCTGATGATTGCACCCCTTCCTGTTGATGGCAGCCCCTCTGAGTGATGGCACCCCCTGGATAATGGCACCCCCTCCTGATAATGGCTCCCACTTCTGATGATGGCTCCCCCTTCTGATGATGGCTCCCCCTTCTGATGATGGCTCCCCCCCTCGATGATGGCTCCCCCCCTCGATGATGGCTCCCCCCCTGATGATGGCTCCCCCCCTGATGATGGCTCCCCCCCTGATGATGGCTCCCCCCCCCCGATGATTGCTTCCCCCCCCCATTGATGGCTCCCCCCCTGATGATGGCACCCCTCCTGATGATGGCACCCCCTCCTGAAGATGGCTCCCCCGATGATGGCACCCTCTCCTGATGGCACCCCCTTTTGATGATGGCACCCCTCCTGATGATGACACCCCTCCTGATGATGACACCCCTCCTGATGATAACACCCCTCCTGATGATAACACCCCTCCTGATGATGACACCCCTCCTGATGATGGCACCCCTCCTGATGATGGCACCCCTCCTGATGATGGCACCCCTCCTGATGATGGCACCCCTCCTGATGATGGCACCCCTCCTGGTGATGGCATCCCTCCTGGTGATGGCATTCCCTCCTGATAATGGCACCCCTCCTGATGATGGCATTCCCTCCTGGTGATGGCACCCCTCCTGGTGATGGCACCCCCTCCTGATGATAATGGCACCCCCTCCTGATGGCATTCCCTCCTGGTGATGGCACCCCTCCTGATAATGGCACCCCCTCCTGGTGATGGCACCCCCTCCTGGTGATGGCTCCCCCTCCTGATGATGGCTCCCCCTCCTGATGATGGCTCCCCCCCGATGATGGCTCCCCCTTTTGATCATGGCTCCCCCCCTGATGATGGCTCCTTCTCTTGTTGATAGCACCTTCTCTTGATGACACCCCCCCCCCCTGATGATGGCATTCCCTCCAGATGATGCCATCTCTCCTGATGATGGCACCCTTTCCTGGTGATGGTATCCTCTCCTGATGATAGCTTCCCCTCCGGGAGAATGTTGCTGGGGGGGGGGGGGGGGGGGGGAGAGGTCCACATTCCATAAACCATTGCTCATACCAATATTGAGCAATACAAATCCGGCGAGGTTCTAACCCTTCCAAAATGTATGACAGTAATACCTCGATTAGATTATGAGTACAATTCATTCCAGAAGAATGCTTGTAATCCAAAGCACTCGTATATCAAAGCGAGTTTCCCCATAGGAAATAATGGAAACTCAGATAATCCATTCCACAGCCACTGCTTGCCTATGCAGTACCGCATGTGGCCAGAGGTGCGGGGGAGTCTGAGACACTCGGAGACACTCAGGATCACTCGGAGACGCTCAGGAACCACTCGGAGACAACGGAGATGCTCGGAGACGCTTGGAGACACTCGGAGACATTCTGAGACGCTTGGAGATGCTCGGAAACACTCAGATGCTCAAAGACATTCGGTAACACTCAGAGACACTCTAAGACATTCTGAGACGCGCTGGGATGCTCGGCAACACTCTGAGACACTCGGAGATGCCCAGAGACACTCGGAGATGCCCAGAGACACTCGGGAACACTCGGAGACACACTGAGATGCTTGGAGACACTCGGAGATGCTCAAAGACACTCATGAACACTTGGAGACGCTCAGGAACATTCGGAGACAACCGGAGATGCTCGGCAACACTCGGAGACACACTGAGATGCTCGGAGATGCTCAGAGACACTCATGAACACTCAAATACTTGGAGACACCCAGAGATGCTCGGAGACACCCGGGAACACTCAGACACTCTGAGACGTTCAGAGACACTCATGAACACTCAGAGACACTTAGAGACACTCAGGAACACTTGGAGACACCCGGAGTTGCTCGGAGACACCCGGAAACACTCGGAGACACTCAGACGTTCTGAGAGGCTCGGAGATGCTCAGAGACACTCAAATGTTTTCACATTTTTCTAGTGTTTGGGAGCTTTCCGAGTGTCTCAGTGTCTCCAAGCATCACCGGCGCCCCCGCACCTCTGGCCAAATGCCATACTGCACACCCCAGTCGACGCTCGTAAAGCGAGTCAGGACTTTTTAATAAAAATAGCTGGTATTGCGAAACGCTTGCAAACCGCGTTGCGTTACTCGCCATCCGAGGTTCCACTGTACCGAGCATAAAAAGAGGTTTAATGAATGGATACATTGTGAATGGGCTCCTCGCCATGCGTGGGGCTCTGCAGTGTCTAATTAGAGGATGTGGTATTAATCACCGTCCCGTCGGGAGCGTCTCGATCTCACGCTGAGCGCGCTTTATAATGCAGTTAATGGAGGAGAGTTGGACGCGGCGGAGAGGATGTCTTCAGTCAGCTGCCGTCTAATGTGAGGAATGTCTGCTACAGGATATTGGACACAAGTCCATGTTGTCTTCTCCTCTTAGCGAGCGCACAGCTGCGCCATTCCCCTGACACCAACCTCCAGCTTCCTCCACCCCCCCCCCCCAGGAAGAGGCGCAGAAACTGGACACCGTGTCATCTCTCTATTACACAGAAGGACAGGGGGCTCCGGGAATGAGCCGTGTAATGAGCGTGTAACAAGAGGGGTCACGGGCCTATCAGCGCTGACAACTCCAAAGAGAGAAAACTCACTCCAAGATGTAATTCGCTTCCCTGGCTCCTCCCTCTCCCCTCACGCCTGTATTTTCCCTTCCCTGGCTCTTCCCTCTCCCCTAACGTTTGTATTTTCCCTCCCCTGGCTCCTCCCTCTCCCCTCACGCTTGTATTTTCCCTTCCCTGGCTCCTCCCTCTTCCCTCACGTTTGTATTTTCCCTTCCCTGGCTCCTCCCTCTCCCCTCACACTTGTATTTTCCCTTCCCTGGCTCCTCCCTCTCCCCTCACGCTTGTATTTTCCCTTCCCTGGCTCCTCCCTCTCCCCTCACGCTTGTATTTTCCCTTCCCTGGCTCCTCCCTCTTCCCTCACGCTTGTATTTTCCCTTCCCTGGCTCCTCCCTCTCCCCTCACGCTTGTATTTTCCCTTGCCTGGCTCCTCCTTCTCCCCTCACGCTTGTATTTTCCCTTCCCTGGCTCCTCCCTCTCCCCTCACGTTTGTATTTTCCCTTCCCTGGCTCCTCTCTCTCCCCTCACGCTTGTATTTTCCCTTCCCTGGCTCCTCCCTCTTCCCTCACGTTTGTATTTTCCCTTCCCTGGCTCCTCCCTCTCCCCTCACGCTTGTATTTTCCCTTCCCTGGCTCCTCCCTCTCCCCTCACACTTGTATTTTCCCTTCCCTGGCTCCTCCCTCTCCCCTCACGCTTGTATTTTCCCTTCCCTGGCTCCTCCCTCTCCCCTCACGCTTGTATTTTCCCTTCCCTGGCTCCTCCCTCTCCCCTCACGCTTGTATTTTCCCTTCCCTGGCTCCTCCCTCTCTCCTCACGCTTGTACTTTCCCTTCCCTGGCTCCTCCCTCTCCCCTCACGCTTGTATTTTCCCTATCCCTATAATTTTTTGTGTCGTTTTTCAAAACGTCGTTTTTTGTGTCATAAAAAGTGATGGTGTGTGGGCAAAGCAATGTTTTTAAACCCGCGCATGCTCAGAGGTAAGTTATGAGACGGAAGTTCAATGGAACAGAGTGCCGTCGAACTCGGTGTACGTCACCGCGCTTTGCTAGAGCTTTTTGGAAAAACGATGGTGTGTATGCAACGTCGTTTTGGAAAATTAAGTTTGAAAAACGTAGTTTTTTTTCATCACAAAAAGTGATCGTGTGTACGCGGCATTAGGCTATTGTTTTAGGCTATTTTCTCTTCTGGTCAAATGTTCTTTGCTGTATTGTTTTAGGCTTTTTCCCATTCTAGTTGAAAGTTCTTGGGCTAGTAGAATGTTACTAGGCTATTGTTTTGTTCTATTTTGCCTTAAATATTGTTAGTTTTTTTTCTTTTCAGTTATTTTCTCTTCTAGTGAAATGTTTTTTTGCTGTATTATTTACGTTATTTTCCTTCCTATTTAAATGTTTTTGGGCTATTGTTTTAGGCTATTTCCTCTTCTAGTTGAATGTTACTAGGCTATTTTGGGATATTTTCCATAAAATCTTGTAAATCCATGTTGTTTTAGGCCATTTTCTCTACTGGTTGAATGTTTGGCCCTTTAAGGGCTTTAGGATGTTGGGAGGTGGGGGGGGCAGGGCTTATGGTCATGGGCGCTTTCTGTTAGCCTCTGGTAACTGTGCTGGGTGCGCGCAGGGCACTTGCTCTCGGCACTGCTCTATTGGTGCTATCGCACACAAATATGCGTCTGATCCGCGCCAATAGAGGTTAAAGCGGAATTCTACCTTAAATACTGCAAAAACTGTAGCTGCTGCCTACACTTACCTGCCCTAGGCGCCCGCGATTTCGCCCCCCCGAAGCCAATTTGTCCCTAGGTTCTCGGGTGGTGGCACCACCATCTTCGGTAAGGGAATCAAGAAGTGATTCCCTGCTGCGCATGCGCGATGCGTGCTGCGATCCCACTGGTCCATGCTGTCTTCTGGGACCTGTGTGTCTCCCAGAAGAAAACGGGGGGGCGGAGGAGGCGCCGGATGTGGCGTAGATAGCCACAGGTGGCTCGGCTGACTATGCCCGGAAGTGGGAGCAAAATACCTGTTTTACACAGGTATCTGCTCCTGCTCCCCCTGACAGGTGCCAAATGTGACAGCGGGGGACGATTACGAAAAGTGGAAGTTCCATTTTTGGGTGGAACTCTGCTTTAAGCTTTTTTTCCTCTTAGGAATGGATGTTCTTACAGTGGAAAGGTTTCATTCAGCCCATGAAAGACAACCTGAAATGTAGGTATGGTGATCTTTACAGTTTGGACCAAGATGTCTGGGGGGGGGGGGGGGCTATAGGAACCAATGGTAGGGCCGGTGTGTTTGTGCGTTGTGGGAAAGTGTGTGATTTTGTGCATGTTTCCAAAACACACAAGTGTGAACCTAGCCTTAGTACTGCTGTGCAGGGCAACGCAAGAGATTTCCATCCAGCCAAACTCAGGTAGGTACCCTATTGCATTTAAAAAAAAATGTGTTTAACGATCGTCCCTGAACACATGTTTGGAATAAGCGGCGTTTGTTTTTTCTGCGTGGAGTTTAGCGTTAAACACAAGATGACAATTCCGTAGATCGCAGGGCCCCGGCGGTCTGCTGTGTATTTATTGACACGCGTATCCTCGCCACAGGAGGAACCGTGAGAAGCTAAACATGTAATCAATGGGGCTTTCCATTCTGCGAATTCAGCCGTTCAACGTTTCCAAACATGTTATAAATTGTTTAATGAACGTGTTTTTCCAAAACCGAATTCCTCTCTAATTAAACTCATCCTTGTTTTGTTTTCAGTCTGCAAATATTTTCCCGTGTTCCACGTGGTCTTAAGTTTTTTTTTTTTTTTGCACCATCGGCTCATTGTTCTAGGAAGACAGGCGTTTCGCTACATGTTGTAGAATGCCGAGCTTTGTTTAGAGATCTTCTGCTTTACATGGAAGGAGCTCCTTGGGTAGAGAATAGTACAGGGCTGATGTGAGGGGCCCCGAACGCCGTGCTGGCCTCTGGCATCTCTGCATACCTCCGGGATTAGTGAGAGGGGATGAAGGACACCTTTCACAGCACAAAGACATGTCCTCACCTCAGTCTTTCTCAACCTATTTAATCTTTTTACATTTTCAGGTAACGCTAATCAGTGGCGTCACTAGGGTTGGTGTCACCCGCTGCGGTAAAACATGGTTTAACCCCCCTCTACCAACTATAGTTGCTCCTCAAAATAGACCCCCCTTATTCAGAACAGACCCCCTTTCAAATATAGTTCCTCCTCAATACAGACCCTCCCTCCAAAAAATATAGTCCTTCTCAGTATCGACCCCCCACTTAGTACAGACCCCCCTCCCTCAGTATAGACCCCCGACTAAGTATAAACCCCCTCCATCAGTACAAACTACTCCCCTCCCCCATCAGTACAGACCCCCCCAGAACAAAAGCACCCCCCTCCATTAGTACAGACTCCTCCCCCCAGGAAAAAGCACCCCCTCCATTAGTACAGACCCCTCCCCCCAGGACAACCCCCCTCCATCAGTACACCCCCCCAGGACATACTACCCCCCTTTATCAGTAGTACAGCACCCCCAGGACAAACCACGCCCTCCATCAATACACCCCCCCCCCAGGACAAACTACCCCTTTTATCAGTAGTACAGCCCCCCATGACAAACTACCCCCTTTAACAGTAGTACAGCCCCCCACCTGTCACAACACCACTGATGAGGACAAACCCCCCCTCATCACAAGCTGACACCCCCCCCCCCCCCCCGCTCGTTACCGCACCAGCTCGGGCGGCTCGGATACACGGAACACCCAGGCGGCAGCTGGAGAGGATAGTGTGCAGCCGCGGTGGAGAATAGATTGTGACAGGTAGCAGCGAGAGACAGAGGCAGAGGAGGAGAACACCCATGGCCGCAGCGCTGGAGGTGGGTTTCCAGCGGAAAGAAAAAAAACGTTTAAGTCAGTAAGGGGTTTCCTCACCCTTGGGATGGTGTCGCCCCTGTAGCGGGTGGCACCCGGGTGCCGACCGCACCCGCTGCACACCCCTAGCAACGCCTCTGATGCTAATTAAAATCAATTTATTGGGGTTAAATGACAGAAATTCCCTAAACATTGGTGGTCAGTGAGAAGAATGCCCATTACATTGGTGGTAGCCAGTAGAAAGAATGTTCCTTATATTGGTGGTCGGAGCAAAGAATGTGCATTCGTTTTCGTCTGAATTTCAGGGATTTTCGCGTTCGTTTTAACAAACGACAACCAATGTGCAGAATCCGAAATCCAAAAGATCCGACCTAAAAAATGCTTTATTTTCATTTCGTTGTGACAACCGTTCAATAGAGATAGAAGATTCAACATGACGGTGACAATAGCGATCTGTGTCTATCGAATTTGTGGTTGAATGTGCCTAACCTAACTCTATTAGTCCAAGATTATTCGACATTGAGAGAAAAGATTTGACATTATAGAGACATGAAGATTCAACATAGAGAGAAATGATTCAACATAGAGAGACATACAGATTTAACATAGAGATGAAAGATTTGACATAGAGAGAAAAGATTTTACATAAAGACTAAAGATTCGACATAGAGACGTAAAGATTCCACAATATAGAGACGTGAAGATTCGACATTATCGAGACATGAAGATTCGACATTATCGAGACATGAAGATTCAACATAGAGATAAAAGATTTGACATGGAGAGACATGAATATTTGACATGGAGAGACATGAAGATTTGACATGGAGAGACATGAAGATTTGACATGGAGAGACATGAAGATTTGACATGGAGAGACATGAAGATTTGACATAAAGAGGAAAGATTCCACATTATCAAGACAAAAAATATTCGACATAGAGACATGAAGATTCGACATTATAGAGACATGAAGATTCGACATTATAGAGACATGAAGATTCGACATTATAGAGACATGAAGATTCAACTTGGAGAGAAAAGATTTGACATAGAGACATGAAGATTCGACATTATAGAGACATGAAGATTCAACTTGGAGAGAAAAGATTTGACATAGAGACATGAAGATTCGACATTATAGAGACATGAAGATTTGACATAGAGATAAAAGATTTGACATAGAGATAAGATTTGACATGGAGAGACATGAAGATTCGACATGGAGAGACATGAAGATTCGACATGGAGAGACATGAAGATTCGACATGGAGAGACATGAAGATTCGACATGGAGAGACATGAAGATTCGACATGGAGAGACATGAAGATTCGACATTAGAGAGACATGAAGATTCGACATTAGAGAGACATGAAGATTCGACATTAGAGAGACATGAAGATTCGACATTAGAGAGACATGAAGATTCGACATTAGAGAGACATGAAGATTCGACATTAGAGAGACATGAAGATTCGACATTATAGAGACATGAAGATTCGACATTAGAGAGACATGAAGATTCGACATAAAGGGGAAAGATTCCACATTATCAAGACAATGAAGATTCGACATTATAGAGACATGAAGATTCGACATGGAGAGACATGAAGATTCGACATTAGAGAGACATGAAGATTCGACATTAGAGAGACATGAAGATTCGACATTAGAGAGACATGAAGATTCGACATTAGAGAGACATGAAGATTCGACATTAGAGAGACATGAAGATTCGACATTAGAGAGACATGAAGATTCGACATTAGAGAGACATGAAGATTCGACATTAGAGAGACATGAAGATTCGACATAAAGGGGAAAGATTCCACATTATCAAGACAATGAAGATTCGACATTATAGAGACATGAAGATTCGACATTATAGAGACATGAAGATTCGACATTATAGAGACATGAAGATTTGACATTATAGAGACATGAAGATTTGACATTATAGAGACATGAAGATTTGACATTATAGAGACATGAAGATTTGACATTATAGAGACATGAAGATTTGACATTATAGAGACATGAAGATTCAACATAGAGAGAAATGATTCAACATAGAGAGACATACAGATTTAACATAGAGATGAAAGATTTGACATAGAGAGAAAAGATTTTACATAAAGACTAAAGATTCGACATAGAGACGTAAAGATTCCACAATATAGAGACGTGAAGATTCGACATTATCGAGACATGAAGATTCGACATTATCGAGACATGAAGATTCAACATAGAGATAAAAGATTTGACATGGAGAGACATGAAGATTTGACACGGAGAGACATGAAGATTTGACATGGAGAGACATGAAGATTTGACATGGAGAGACATGAAGATTTGACATGGAGAGACATGAAGATTTGACATGGAGAGACATGAAGATTTGACATGGAGAGACATGAAGATTTGACATGGAGAGACATGAAGATTTGACATAAAGAGGAAAGATTCCACATTATCAAGACAAAAAATATTCGACATAGAGACATGAAGATTCGACATTATAGAGACATGAAGATTCGACATTATAGAGACATGAAGATTCGACATTATAGAGACATGAAGATTCAACTTGGAGAGAAAAGATTTGACATAGAGACATGAAGATTCGACATTATAGAGACATGAAGATTTGACATAGAGATAAAAGATTTGACATAGAGATAAGATTTGACATGGAGAGACATGAAGATTCGACATGGAGAGACATGAAGATTCGACATGGAGAGACATGAAGATTCGACATTAGAGAGACATGAAGATTCGACATTAGAGAGACATGAAGATTCGACATTAGAGAGACATGAAGATTCGACATTAGAGAGACATGAAGATTCGACATTAGAGAGACATGAAGATTCGACATTAGAGAGACATGAAGATTCGACATTAGAGAGACATGAAGATTCGACATTAGAGAGACATGAAGATTCGACATAAAGGGGAAAGATTCCACATTATCAAGACAATGAAGATTCGACATTATAGAGACATGAAGATTCGACATTATAGAGACATGAAGATTTGACATTATAGAGACATGAAGATTTGACATTATAGAGACATGAAGATTTGACATTATAGAGACATGAAGATTCGACATTATAGAGACATGAAGATTCGACATTATAGAGACATGAAGATTCGACATTATAGAGACATGAAGATTCGATATAGTGAGAAATATGGGGACAAGGTGCTTTGATACTATAGATCAGTGGTCAATAAACCATTCCTGCAGGGCCCACTAACAGGCCAGGTTTTATGTATTACCTTGGGGGAGATGCAGACTAGAATTCGGCAATCACAGAGCAGCAAATGATATCACCTGTCATGTATTTCAGTTATCTTGCAAACCTGGCCTGTTAGTGGGCCCTGCACAGGGATGGACTGGCCATTGGGACTACAGGGAGTTTCCCGGTGGGCCGATGGCTCAGTGGGCCGGCTTCAGTGACAGCGGACTGCCACCCCCTCCGCTCCTCTGTCTCTCCCTCCCCGCAGTGCTCACCTGTGGGGAACAAAGAAGCAGGGGGAGGACCAGAGGAGCAGGGGGGACGACAGAGGAGCATGGGGGAGGGGACAGACAGCTGACTCAACAGCTATGGCCTGGGAGTTTCTCACTTCTTGTCCCATAAGGGGGGCACTGAACTGATTCTTTGCCCTGGGTAAAATAATGACTAGCTTCCCCATTGGTACTGCCTATAGGAGTACCAGTACCAGCCGTTCTACTCTAATAAAGTAGAACGACTAGTGGCTAGTGAAGGGGGAGAGGGGGCTTGGGTGGCCGGGGGGGGGGGGTGCAGGAGTTGTCTGGCCGCCATGGGAGAGACCTGTCAAAGTGGGCCAGTCTGGATGAAGTCCAGGGCCAAATTTCTGTCCCAGTCCAGCCCTGGCCCTGCAGGACAAGGTTGATGACCACTGATATAGATGGTCTGTTTAACACAAACTTTTTAAAGTCTTGCTTGCCCCCCCAAGCTGTGCCCAGGCTTTCAAGCATTTTTCAGGGTTCATGACAACTTTGGGACCCTCTAGAGCAGTGGTTCTCAACCTGGGGGTCGGGACCCCCTTGAGGGTCGAATTATGATTTGCCAGGGGTCACCAAATCCTGGGCTGTTCCTGAAGCCCACACCACTCTCCCAGCCTTTCTGTGGCCCCCCCAGCTGGGCTGTTCCTGGAGCCTGTGGCTGCCCAGCTAGGCTGTTCCTGGAGCCCACGGACGCCCACTCAGCCTCTTCCCAGCCACTCATTCAGTAAATGACATAGCTGGGGGGCAGAGACTAGAGGTCAGCTGACTGGTGAGGAATATGAAGTGGTAGGGGCTGGAGGAGACCCCATCTCCCGATTTTGGCATAGGTGTCCAAGCGCCACTCCCGATCATCCCCGAAGTCTGGATCACTGGACATCCTCCAATACAACAATACCAGGCCATCATAGTCATAGCCTTCCGTGGGGCTGTCATCCGCTGACCACGGGCACTCTTGGGCTACATACCACCGGAGGGCTCTGTAGCTTTCGTCCAATCGCATCTCTGCCCGAATCAGCCTGCTTAACTCAGCTGTCCACTCCTGCTTTGGTTGTTCCCCTAATAACAGCATTCGTACGTCATACTGCGGCCAGTACCTTACATGGATGGAGGGAAGGAACTTTCCTTGGTGTTGCTGCTCCAGAGATGGCGCTTCCTTCCAGAGTTGGCAACGAATCACAGCCGACCATCCCAGCAGGGCCTCCTCTGATACTAGTATTATGTGTTGTATCCGCATCTCTTGTAACCTCCTTCTGAATTCCTCTTTCATGGCGACTGGTATCTGTACCTTTCCTCTCTCTTCAGTTGGTGCTGCTGTGACTTCAGCTGCTGCAGCACCTCTTTGATGTAGCCAAGTGGCATCCACAGCCGCTATAACCCGGTCTACGATCTCCGGTGGAGGATTAGGACCATATTGTGCCAGTCCACATTTAACAGCCCGATCAAAGCTTTCTTCCTCGGGTGTCCTGTCTGTTACGCCGGGCCTTTCAGCTCTATCCATTTCGATGAGTTCTGCGATATTGTCCCTTTTCTTATGGTTGCTGGCCGGTCTTCCCCGACTCTCCAGTAAGTCCATGAGGGAAGACAGCTTCAGCCGTTCATACTGTGTCTTCATTGTCCTGTGCCTTTGTAGCTGTTCTTCTGGTGATGGAACCATCCCACTGCTGTGCCATCACTTGTACCGGTCACCACCTTTTACGATATCCATTCCATCACCCCAACCACGACAGCTTATCCGACACTCTGACAATCCCTGTAGACACGATCCATTCCCCAGAATTAAGACGAGACAAGCTCCGTTCTCTCTGAGTCAAATGTATAAATGTTTTAATGGTAAACTCAGCTGGTTCTTATACAGTTACAAACATGTCACAGTTAATCACAGGGACAATGAAACTCTCCAACCCCTTAACATCACACAATGAACTTCAATCACATTCTTTTAGATTCAGAGGAGGTAATTATCCCCCAGACGTTCCGACTCTCCCATTAAGTGATTCACCTGCAGAATACACATTCCTATGTCAGACGTTCTGTCTCCGACAAAAAGGTATTCACATCTGATCATCAATAGGGTTTAAACAGTGTTATCATCACACAATGAAATCTCTTTCAGGAGCCAGCCTCAATTAACACCTCAACAGCCTGTTACACAGAGGAATGATTCACTGTTGACCGGTAGGGTCAGAATAAGCCAACAACTTGTAATGTCTCAAGATATCCTGCAATACATGATTTATCAGTAATGTCCCATCTCATGTAATTTATGATATAATTTCTCAGTCACCCAATGCTCCTATTGGACATAAGGTGACCCTAGACATAAGAGTCATTGGTGACGCGGGCACAGTAGCACCCTGCATCCCTCAAAAGTCTCTGGTTGTCACGGGCCATTCTGTTACATAAGGGGTTTGTTTTAATACTGTATGAGTGGAAGGGACTTGGGGAGCGCTAAATGTCAGTGGGTTAGGGGCACAAATTACTTGTCTTGCCTTGGTTGCTGACAGCCCACGCTACGAAAATAATTCTACTGTTAGGGGTCCCCACAACTTGGGCAATTTTATCACGGGGTCACGGCACTAGAAAGGTTGAGAACCACTGCTCTAGAGGGAGCAACGTTCTTCCCAACCCATGCAAGTGCTAGGTGATGACCCATGATGTTTTCACCTCCACTACTCCTCATCCACTCAACAAACAATCATTACATTACACCAAAGAGGCAGCACCGTGCATTTTATGGCATCTACCGACTAGAACAAAAAAAACTAACAATAAAATAAAGCTATATGTAAAATATAGGCGGGCACATAAAAGCCTACACATATAATTCATATAAAAAGAATGTCTTATGTACTGCGGAGATCTGAATGATGGTCCTTGACTTCCCCTACCACACAGATGGGCACGCGACTCCGCTTTGCCGTTATGGCAATGGATGAATGATGGCAATTAATCTGCTGCCGGCAAATTCATTACCCGTATTTGAGGTGCCAAGCTCTGTATTAGCAAGCTGGCAAACAACGACGGATGCTAACTCTTCATTTTGATTGTATAGTAAATCTCCGGGGGGGGGGGGGGGGGGGGGGGCTGTACCTCTGCTGCATCTTCAGAAGGTTCTGCATGTGTAAAATATTTAAGGATCCATGATTACAATTTTCAAGAATTCATTAAAAAAAATTGTGCAACCTTTATATCTTATCATGTAATAATCACTGCAGTGCAAGATGCAGCTTAGCTTAGGAGATCAATGAATAATTGCAAAGTGGCTTTTATTCTGGCGCAACCTACGCGTGCGTTCGCCTCTGCGCCCAAGCATGGGGGGACGGGGCACTTACATTTTTTTCTTTTTATTAAAAATGTTTTATTTTTACACTGTCACTTTATTAATGTATTTATTTTAATTTGATCACTTTTATTGCCATCACAAAAAATCTAATCATCCCTTCTGGAGACCTCTGGGTTCTATAAGATCTCTCCACTAACCAGGGAAACAGGGAAGAGTTGGAACCTCTGTCAGGTTTTTGCTAATTGGGGGGCAGGGTTTATCCTGGTTTCTGTGCTGGTGAAACTAGTCACATCCTGACTCATCGAGTGTCACTGGTGTGGGTAGTGAGTGGAGAAATCCCCACCAGAGAACAGGGGGACCCTGTCCATTAAGGGTGCACAGGTGATGTCCCCCCCTCTCTATGCATCCAACCCCTTGTAGGATTTATGGATTCCAATGGGAGTTTTTTTGAAGCACCTGATTGAAGCCAGAAGCTCTAATAGGCTTCAAAATAGGGTGGGCCTGGGGCGCAGAGCACACCAAACTAAGCCCACCCAGGTGTGTAACACTGATCCTCCAGGCAACCAATCAGGAATCGGGTCTTGTGACTATGAAGTACTTTTTTTCTGCCATTAGCTGTCCTCAGTTTGATGGCCAGCATCATTCAACCAGGTTGTCCCGGACGAGCCCCCAACCTATGCAGTACTTTTTTCTGCCACTAGATGTCCTCAGTCTGATGGCCAGCATCATTCAACCAGGTTGTCCCGGACGAGCCCCCAACCTATGCAGTAATTTTTTCTGCCACTGGATGTCCTCAGTCTGATAACCAGCATCATTGAACCAGGTTGTCCCGGACGAGCCCCCAACCTATGCAGTAATTTTTTCTGCCACTAGATATCCTCCATCTGATGGCCAGCATCATTCAACCAGGTTGTCCCGGACGAGCCCCCAACCTATGCAGTACTTTTTTCTGCCACTAGATGTCCCCCCCTCTCTATGCATCCAACCCCTTGTAGGATTTATGGATTCCAATGGGAGTTTTTTTGAAGCACCTGATTGAAGCCAGAAGCTCTAATAGGCTTCAAAATAGGGTGGGCCTGGGGCGCAGAGCACACCAAACTAAGCCCACCCAGGTGTGTAACACTGATCCTCCAGGCAACCAATCAGGAATCGGGTCTTGTGACTATGAAGTACTTTTTTTCTGCCATTAGCTGTCCTCAGTTTGATGGCCACCACCATTCAACCAGATTGTCATTCAACCAGATTGTCCCAGACGAGCCCCCAACCTATGCAGTACTTTTTTTCTGCCACTAGATGTCCTCAGTCTGATGGCCAGCATCATTCAACCAGGTTGTTCCGGACAAGCCCCCAACCTATGCAGTACTTTTCTGCCACTAGATGTCACTCTGCTCTTTCCTGCTGTCCGCATGCTTCATGTCAGAACATGAACTTATTGGTTGCTTGTGGTGCCTTCCCCCCACCACCAAAAAAGACACCAGCCACCACTGCCAGGGAGACAGCAATAAAAACCTGGCAGAGGTTCACAACCTTCTGTGTTCTATCCATCCCACTTGCTCTTGTATTGGGTAAACTATCTCCAGACTAGCAGGTTTGTGGTTTGCCTGCAGAAGTCACCCTGCACCCCCATCCTTTGGTACCTATTTTTCTGATATCGGTCTCGGCCGGATGTGTTTTATTAGACGTTGCTCCGTTGGGATCCAGAACTCATCCTATAGATCATCTGGCGGTTGTCCAGCGCTGTCTTCCTGTGACCCTGAGAACATTCCAGGAGCACTGCAGATAATATCTAAAATAGGCATGGAAAATGGATACAAGATGGGATATTAAGAAACTATGTAACCTATTCTCCATGAAGAATGCACTTTCTGTACATTTACAAAAGTTGTCGGGACAACGCAGAGCCACTTAGGAGACACTCCATGGCCAAAAGACGAGCGACCTTCGAGGAATCGTCCAATAAATGGATTCCGCCTAACATTAACAAACACCAGAAGGGATGTTTTATTGTGCAATGTGACTTATGACACGAACTACTACTATTCCTGAGACAGAAGACACGCGAGTCTCTCTCTCAATTACGCACTACGATTCAGTTTGGAGCCGACTTGCAGGAGACCATTTTACTTAAAGTTGTACTTGACGTGATTGTAGCCGTATTGGTGCAATTGTGATAGAGAAACTTGAGTACTGTCCGTGATACTTTTTTTATTTGCACTAACATACAATTTTTCAGGACAAGCTTTCGGGGGAAGGTCCCCTTAGTCCCTACTAGAGTACTGCTTGTACCTTGAAGAAGGGGACATACCCCGACAGCTTGTCCTGAAGAATTGTATGTTAGTACTTAAAGTTGTAGTAAATAGTAGGGATGAGCCGAAAAATCACTGAAAAAAAAGTGCTCATTTTAAAGGGTCACTAAAGGAAAAAAAATTTTTTGCTGAAATGACTGTTTACAGGGTATAAAGACACACAAGTTAACTGATTCCTTTTCAAAATGATTAAAAATAGATAAAAATCAATCATATAATGTGCCTGCAGGTTAGTTTCACTTTTGAACTGGCTTCATGTTTTTGCGAAGTAGAAATAGACACACAGAACAAAAACAAACAAATCCAGGGCAGTGTTTTGTTTTTAAAATGAATCTGATTGGTTCTGGGAAGTTTTAGACACACATTAATGACAGCTTAACCACTTAAGACCCGGACCAAAATGCAGGTAAAGGACCTTGCCCCTTTTTGCGATTCGGCACTGCGTCGCTTTAACTGACAATTGCGCGGTCGTGCGACGTGGCTCCCAAACAAAATTGGCGTCCTTTTCTTCCCACAAATAGAGCTTTCTTTTGGTGGTATTTGATCGCCTCTGCGATTTTTTTATTTTTTGCGCTATATACAAAAATAGAGCGACATTTTTGAAAAAAAAACAATATTTTTTACTTTTTGTTATAAGAAAAATCAATAAACTACATTTTAGTCAAACATTTAGGCCAAAATGTATTCAGCCACATGTCTTTAGTAAAAAAAAAATCGCAATAAAAAAAAAAATTAGCTACCTAGCGGGAACAGCGACACTAATACAGCGATCAGAAAAATGATCGCTTAGTGATGCTGGCAATAGGGAGTGAAAGTGTTAACTAGGGCGGTGATCAAGGGGTTAAAACTTTATTGAGGGGGTACGGGGGCTACCCTGGACCTAACACTAACTGACTGTCACACTGCCTGTCACACTGACACTAAATACAGTAATCATACATGTATGATTACTGCATTCAGTGACAATGTGACAGGGGGAGGGGGGGGGGGGCGATATATACGTTGATGTGCCTGTCGGTGCCATTCTGCCGACGTAAATGTACATGCGGCGGTCCTTAAGTGGTTAAACCATCGTGAGAAAGCTCACAGTACTGTGGTTATAAGGAAACAGACAAGCAGGAAGTGTGGAGAACAGAGCAGGATTACAGCAACTTCAAAAGCAAAAACGAACAATAAGGACATGAAACCAGTACTGCAGTAAGGTAAAGGAAGCTATTTAGCTTAAAAAAATGTTTCCTTTAGTGATTCTTTAGAATGCAAGTTATTGTCATAAAAAGGGTTTGGGGACCCGAGTCCTGCCCCAGGGGACATGTATCAATGCAACAAAAAAAAGTTTTAAAAACAGCCGTTTTTTCGGGAGCAGTGATTTTAATAATACTTAAAGTGAAAAAATAAATATGAAATATTCCTTTAAACTTCGTACCTGGGGGGTGTCTATAGTATGCCTGTAAAGTGGTGCATTTTTCCCATGTTTAGAACAGTCCCGGCACAAAATGATATTTCTAAAAAAATATATATATATTTTGGCGCAGTGTTCCCCTTAAAATACATACCAGACCTGAAGGGACTTTTCTAAATACGGGAAAAATGTGCCACTTTACAGGCATACTATAGACACAATTTAACCACTTGCTTACTGGGCACATATACCCCCTTCCTGCCCAGGCGAAATTTCAAGTTTCAGCACTGCGTCGCTTTAAATTAAATGGAGTTGGGTAAATGTGGTGTACTGTGTTTTTTTTTTATTTTGTTTGTTTATTTATTTTTTTGTGGTTGAACTGGATGGACTTTTCAACCTGACTATGTAACTATGTAAATTAAAATTGTGCAGTCGTGCGACGTGCCTCCAAACAAAATTGACGTCCTTTTTCCCCCACAAATAGAGATTTCTTTTGGTGGTATTTGATCACCTCCGCGTTTTTTATTTTTTGCGCTATAAACAAAAAAGAGCGACAATTTTGATAAAAAACTAAATATTTTTTACTTTTTGCTATAATAAATATCCCATTTTTTAAAAAGAAAATATTTTTTTTTCTCGGTTTAGGCCGATATGTATTCTACATATTTTTGGTAAAAAAAATAAAAAATCGCAATAAGTGTATATTAATTGGTTTGCGCAAAGGTTATAGTGGCTACAAAAGAGGGGATAGAATTCTGACAATTTCTTTTTTTTTTTTTTTTACTAGTAATACGGCGATCTGCGAATTTTGTCAGGACTGCGATATTGCGACGGACACATCGGACACTTTTGACACATTTTTGGGACCATTCACATTAATACAGCGAACAATGCTATAAAAACACACTAATTACTGTATAAATGTGACTGGCAGGGAAGAGGTTAACACTAGGGGGCGAGGAAGGGGTTAAATGTGTATCCTGGGTGTGTTCTAACTGTGGGGGGAGGGGGGCTGACTGGGGAGGTGACAGATGCTGTGTCCCTATGTACAAGGGACACAGCATCTGTCTTCTCTCCCCGACAGGACGTGGAGCTCTGTGTTTACTCCCCATCATTACACACAGAGCTCCACATCCCTGCTCTAAAACTCCCGATCGGCGGGTACCTGGCGGACATCGCGACCGCCAGGCACGCGCATCGCAATCTCGGGGATGCGCCAGGTGCGCGCACGCCCCCAGTGGCCGGAGGACACGAAGACGTCAAATGACGGCGGCTTGGATTTACAGAGCCACCTTGCCGCCGTCATTTGACTATATGCCGGGGCTCAAGCGGTTAATGGAATATTTTACTGTTATTGTTTCACTTTAAGCGTTATTAAAATCACTGCTCCCAAAAAAAACAGTTTTTTTAAAACTTTTTTTGCATTGATAAATGTCCCCAGGGGCAGGACCCGGGTCCCCAAACACTTTTTATGACAATAACTTGCATATAAGCCTTTAAAATTTGCACTTTTGAATTCTCCCATAGACTTTTAAAGAGTAAAGCTTTTGAATTTCCCGCAAACACCCCAAATTGTTTGCTATTCGGCGAACAGGCAAACCCCCCGATGTTTGAATCGAACATCTGGCTCATCCCTAGTAGTGTTGAGCGGAATACGCCATATTAGATTTCGCGATATTGCGCGAATATATAGAAGAATATTCGCAAATATTCGCTAATATCGAATATTCGTGATATTTTATCCAAAAAAGTTTTGCGAAATTTCGCTAATGCGAAAATGATTGCGAAATTCTCATAAATGGAGATCATTTCCTGTATTACTAAACTAATATGCACTAAACACTAACTCTACTTAAAAGAAAGGAGAATAAGGGGGCAAAAGAAGGGCGGAGAAGATAATCGCGCAATATTCCTATTGCGCGATTATCTTCTCCGCCCTTCTTTTGCATCAGAGCCAATCAGAATAACTTGAATATTCGGCAAAAGGAATATCGCGCAATATTCCTTTTGCCGAATATTCGAGTTATTCTGATTGGCTCTGATGCAAAAGAAGGGCGGAGAAGATAATCGCGCAATATTCCTTTTGCCGAATATTCGAGTTATTCTGATTGGCTCTGATGCAAAAGAAGGGCTGAGTATCTGATGCGATTCTTTTATGTTGCCGAAAATTCGCAATGCGAATTTTCGGCAACATAAAAGGATCGCCTCAGCTACTCGGCCCAGGGTCTCTAATCATACCAGCAATGCTTTTAGACGTCGATGGAGATCACTAGGATGTGATCTGTTTTAAAAATAAATTTGAAAAAATACGAATATTCGCCATAGCGAATATTCGCTGCGATATTCGAGTTATTCGCGAATACTCGAATATGCAATATTCGTAGCGAATATTCGCAATGCGAATATTCGTGAGCAACACTAATCCCTAGTAAATAGAGACGTGCAAAATAAAAAATGGGTTTAGTTTCGGATTGATTTGTTAGGTTACTAATCTTGTTTTGTAGCATTTGTAACACATATTCTTTTTTTTTTCTTTAAAACAAATTACAAATCTTCAAACAGATTAAAATTTTTCGCATGAATTTGGATCAAAAATATCAAATCAATTCAAATTCATTGTGAAGAATAGCTTGTTGCTAAGGTGCGGATGGTCACTGCGTCCTTAACAACAATGATTCATCTACTAATCTTGTTTTGTAGCATTTGTAACAAATATTCTTTTTTTTTTTTTTCAAACAGATTACATTTTTTCGAATGAATTTGGATCAAAAATATCAAATCAATTCAAATTCATTGTGAAGAATAGTTGGTTTCTAAGGTGCGGATGGTCACTGCGTCCTTAACAACAATGATTCATCTGCTGTCAGCTGGATTTTCTTCATACTTTCATTGGCTCAAAGGAACAGTCTAGGGCAGGGGTAGGCAACCTTGGTTCTCCAGCTGTGGTAAAACTACGAGTCCCATGAGACATTGCAAGACCCTGACAATCACAGACATCACTCCTAGAGGCAGATGCATGATGGGATTTGTGGTTTCACCACAGCTGGAGAGCTGAGGTTGCCTACCCCTGGTCTAGGGGTATCTCTTTATGGGTTTTATTGGAACATGGAACTTGGATAGGGTGAGGGCGCATTGTATGCCACAGAACTGAACACTTTGAGGAGTTTTCACTAGCTTACTGAGCTACACAACAATTTCCAATAGAGTGTCTCATGCTGATATGTGAGTAGGAGTTTTCCCAAAAGACCAAAGTCTGCTCACAGCTACTAACTTCCAGGACTGGGGTCATTTACTCACAAGATCGACTGCCTCCTTCCGATATCCACCAGGCAATCTCTAGTGAGGGAGACACGAACTCGCACCACCATAGGATAGCTGGACGCCTTTCCCTGAACTTCCTCCTTGTACTCTCCAGTGAGCTTCTTCAGACCCACAGTTCAGAGTTCAGGACCAAACTTTAGTGAACATGCCCCCCAGCTGAAGCCTCAGTTGGGACCTTAATGTCTTCTAGGTAGCATCTTCAGGAATCCTGCCCCAGGGGCAGAGCCCCAGCACAGGGGTTTATTCCAGCAGGATTGGACTCCTGCCTCATGCCGCAGGCTATTTATGAGCTCTTCCACCACCTTCTGGGCACACCTCCCCAGGCATTGGCTGCAGTTCCATAAATATTCAGGCTGCCTGCTCTTTTCTTCTATAATTCTCTAAAATAGAGAGGCGGAAGTAATCCGAGACACTTGCAGGTAGAGTGCAGCGCGGTGCAGCAGCAATAACACACACAGTCCCAGTGCGATGAAAGAACTTGTATTAAAATAATGCAAAGGCAGTTCACAAATAACTCGGTGGGAAGACAACCTTGCCAGGAGCACTCACAGTTCCAACAGCATGTAGAAAGCAGGTTTCAGTCAAGCTGACAGCACCTGTTGAGAGAGGGCAGGAAGATGTCCAGAGAAGTTGCAAGCCCTACGCTTTCCTTTCTCATCAGGAACCTTTTCCTGCCCCTAGTTCTATCCCCATCAGGTGGGGGGTACCTGTCCCTACTCTACTAACTCTCAAAATGTGCGACAAGCCTGGGAGCCAGGGGGTTAGACATCAAGTTTGAGTGGTAGACAGCGCTGGACTGGTGACGCTCGAGGCTGCCTAGTTGCAAATTACTGTTTGGTATAGAACAGTGGTTCTCAACCTTTCTAGTGCTGTGGCCCCTTGATAAAATTTTCCAAGTTGTGGGGACCCCCATCAATAAAATTATTTTCGAAGTGTGGGCTGTCAGCACCCAAGACAAGTAATTTGCACCCCCAACCCATTGACATTAAGCGCGCCCTGAGTCCCACTTTGAACAGTATTAAAACCCCTTATGCCCCCACCTCTTTTCCTCTCACTTCCATGTATTCTCTATTTTTATTCCTTCTCTTACTCCTTGGAGGGGGGGGGGGGGGGTGGGATGATTGGCAGTGGTAGGGGGAGTTCTGATCAGCCAACTTAGGTGCTCTTGATCAAGGTCATCTGCTGATTTTAATGGCAACTATAATTTACTGGTAGTGTTGCTCACTGTGTCTCTGACTTTATGGTGTCTTGTAGCAGTGACACCTATGCTGCAGTCAGGAGATAGGGTCTCCTCCAGCCCCTCCTATCTCACAAACCTCACCAGTCAGCGGACATCTAGTCTCTGCCCCTCAGCCATGCTGTGAACCTAATGAGCGGCTGCGAAGAGGCTGAGTGGGTGGCCTTGGGCTCCAGGAACAGCCCAGCTGGGGGGCCACAGGCTCCAGTGGCAGCCTCAAAAAGGCTGGGAGAGAGGTGTGGGCTTCAGGAACAGCCCAGGATTTGGGGACCCCTGGCAAATCATAATTTACCCCCCGAGGGGGTCCCGACCCCCAGGTTGAGAACCACTGGTATAGAAGGAATTGCTTCCAATGGGATGTATCCCAGTTGTAGATGGTGGTAAGTGATGGACTCCTTTGGGGTCTAGTGCTGCTGCCTTTCTGAAAACGAAAATGGAGGCGTTACTGCAGTGAAAACTTAGGTGATTGGAGAGGCTAGCCGATGTCCAAAAAGAAGGTCTCACTTGATGAATTTTATAGTGATCTATTGGAGATCAAATATAAACAAGTAGACCCAACATGTTTTGGCTTCTTCAGCACTGTATTTCTTGGAGAATTGCCGTTTTTGGACATCGGTGTGCTCCTCTTTAATCTCCATCGGGGCTTAAATAAGGTCCGCCTGCCCCAAGATGGCTGCTAGAGTCACATAGGTTGGCATAATCCAACTGGATAGCTTCCCTGGTGAACCAGGAAATCATAGAGGAACTATGTTCCTCTTGACTTGCTCTCTAACTGCAATTCCACTGTGGAAGAGCACCACCTGCAGTGGAGAAAGTAGATTGCACCTGCCTACACACAGGGCTGGTTCAAGGATTTTTGACACCCTAGGCGAAACCTAATTTTGCCACCCCCTCGGCCCCACCCCTGACTCCACCCTCTTTGCCCTGCCCATGTATACCCCACCTTTTTATTAAACCGCCCATCAAATGCAGCCTATCGGCGCCCATCAAATGCAGCCTCACCAGCGCCCATCAAATGCAGCCTCACCAGCGCCCATCAATGCAGCCTCACCAGCGCCCATCAATGCAGCCTCACCAGCGCCCATCAATGCAGCCTCACCAGCGCCCATCATTGCAGCCTCACCAGCACCCATCATTGCAGCCTCACCAGCACCCATCATTGCAGCCTCACCAGCGCCCATCATTGCAGCCTCACCAGCGCCCATCATTGCAGCCTCACCAGCGCCCATCAATGCAGCCTCACCAGCGCCCATCAATGCAGCCTCACCAGCGCCTATCAATGCAGCCTCACCAGCGCCGATCAATGCAGCCTCACCAGCGCCCATCATTGCAGCCTCACCAGCGCCCATCATTGCAGCCTCACCAGCGCCCATCAATGCAGCCTCACCAGCGCCTATCAATGCAGCCTCACCAGCGCCGATCAATGCAGCCTCACCAGCGCCGATCAATGCAGCCTCACCAGCGTCCATCAATGCAGCCTCACAAGCGCCCATCAATGCAGCCTCACCAGCGCCCATCATTGCAGCCTCACCGGCGCCCATCATTGCAGCCTCACCGGCGCCCATCAATGAATGTTTGCTTCCTTCCATTCATTCAGGAGTTGGTATACAGACACAGTTCTCCGCCACCACTGCGCCTCTGATACTATGTGCAAATGGAGCAGCAACTCCCTGCTGAAGCTGAGACTCAGTTGCTTGCTGCAGAGAGAAGAGAGTAGAAACACCAGTGAGCAGGCACCCCTAGGCAGCAGGGTGCACCCTAGGCGGTTGCCTAGTTTGCCTAGCGGTAGCACTGGCCCTGCCTACATACTAAGCAAGCCTAAACAATCGATCCTTGCTCCACTGATTACAGAGGAACTGTCTAAATTTACCTATCAGCCCAAACTAATCTAGGAGGGTGCTACATAGTGAAGAAAGATGGCAAACCTCCTGGAAAAGCGATTTTCAGTCACACACACTTTAGGCCTCCAAAAACCGCAGCAGCATAATGTGAAGCAGAAATGAAGAGAATTTGTCTTTGACTCGCTAAAGCCGTTTTCTTTATATGACATAACAAAAATAAGTAGTGCTTTTGGTTTCCTTTTTAATGGTCCCTATTGAGGTTATTTACATGAGAATGACGCCCGGCGGCCGCGCTACGTTTGCCTTTTTATTTTCAGACAATAATATTTGAAAACGATTATTGCCATTTTTTTTTTTTTAACAATGGTGAAATGGTTATGGTCCAGCTGTTAATTTCCTTTTCTCTTTCTCTGTCCTAGATGTCGACGAGTGCCAGGTCCATAACGGCGGCTGCCAGCAGCGCTGCGTCAACACTCCGGGGTCGTATCGCTGCGAGTGTAAAGCGGGCTTCCGCCTCCACGCGGACAGCAGGTCCTGCATCAGTAAGTAATCTCCATCCAGCGTTCCATTTCGGGGGTTATCATTGCCGTTTATCCCTTTGGCAGCGCTCGGCGCCTTTTTTTTTTTTTCTGTTTCTTTCTGGCTGGCTTGGAACGCGTACAAGTGCTGCTTGTAAAACCTTTACATTTTAAGCACCGTTCCAATGTGCCTCTTCTATAAAAATTTAAAGGGTTCCACTAAGCACGGCTGTAAATAAATAGGCCACATAGCTCTGCGATGATATTAAAAAAATGATGATTGTTTCTGTGAAAATAAAAATACTTTTTATTGTGCATTTAATGGCCAAGTACATGAGCAGAAATATGAACATTTACTAGCGTGGCGGCATGTCGTAGCTCAAGTAGATCTGAAGCAGTGGAAAAATTGTTCTGCGTCTGTAATTAAAGGGTGATCCTTGGACTGACCCGTTAAAGCAGAATTCCAAATAAAAATGAATAGCCCATTAAGCCCTTTTGCTGCAATGTCCACCTTCAATATAGAGATTTCCCCTGCAGTACTTTTTTTCTGCCACTAGATGTCCTCAGTCTGATGGCCAGAATCATTCAACCAGGTTGTCCCGGACGAGCCCCCAACCTATGCAGTACTTTTTTCTGCCACTAGATGTCCTCAGTCTGATGGCCAGCAACATTCAACCAGGTTTTGCCGGACGAGCCCCCAACCTATGCAGTACTTTTTTTCTGCCACTAGATGTCCTCTGTCTGATGGCCACCATCATTCTATCAGATTGTGACAGATGAGTCCCCAACCTATGCAGTACTTTGATTATTCATTATTTATTTCAGATTTTCACATATTACCTGACCCGTTAAAGCAGAATTCCAAATAAAAATGAAAAGCCCATTAAGCCCTTTTGCTGCAATGTCCACCTTCAATCTAGCGATTTCCCCTGCAGTACTTTTTTTCTGCCACTAAATGTCCTCAGTCTGATGGCCAGCATCATTCAAACAGGTTGTCCTGGACGAGCCCCCAACCTATGCAGTACTTTTGTTCTGCCACTAGATGTCCTCAGTCTCATGGCCTGCATCATTCCACCAGCTTGTTTCGGACGAGCCCCCAACCTATGCAGTACTTTGATTAATCATTATTATTTCAGATTTTCGAATTTTACCTGACCTGTTAAAGCAGAATTCCAAATAAAAATACTTTTTTTTTCTGCCACTAGATGTCCTCAGTTTAATGGCCAGCATCATTCAACCAGGTTTTCCCGGACGAGCCCCCAACCTATGCAGTGCTTTTGTTCTGCCACTAGATGTCCTCAGTCTGATGGCCAGCATCATTCAACCAGATTGTGCCGGATGAGTCCCCAACCTATGCAGTACTATTTTTCTGCCACTAGATGTTCTCAGTCTGAATGGCAAGCATCATTCAACCAGATTGTCCCGGACGAGCCCCCAACCTATGCAGTACTTTTTTTCTGCCACTAGATGTCCTCAGTCTGATGGCCAGCATCATTCAAACAGGTTGTCCCGGACAAGCCACTAACCTATGCATGTCGTAGCTGAGTAGATCTGGAGCAGTGGAAAAGTTGTGCTGCGTCTGTAATTAAAGGGTGATCCTTGGACTGACCCGTTAAAGCAGAATTCCAAATAAAAAATGAATAGCCCATTAAGCCCTTTTGCTGCAATGCCCACCTTCAATATAGAGATTTCCCCTGCAGTACTTTTTTTCTGCCACTAGATGTCCTCAGTCTGATGGCCAGCATTATTCAACCAGGTTGTTCCGGACGAGCCCCCAACCTATGCAGTACTTTTTTCTGCCACTAGATGTCCTCAGTCTGATGGCCAGCAACATTCAACCAGGTTGTTCCGGACGAGCCCCCATCCTATGCAGTATGCAAAATTGTATGGAGAAAAACCAGGATGGCCGCACTCCAAAAAATGTTCCTTTATAATAAAACAGATCACAACATCAACATGTCACAGCAAAAAACAGAAAAGAGCTGACGCGTTTTACACCAAAATACAGTGCTTATTCATAGCTACAACCAGGTTGTCCCACACGAGCCCCAAACCCATGCAGTACTTTTTTTCTGCAACTAGATGTCCTCAGTCTGATGGCCAGCCATCATTCAACCAGATTGTCCCGGACGAGCCCCCAACCTATGCAGTACTTTTGTTCTGCCACTAGATGTCCTCAGTCTGATGGCCAGCATCATTCCACCAGCTTGTTCCGGACGAGCCCCCAACCTATGCAGTACTTTGATTAATCATTATTATTTCAGATTTTCGAATTTTACCTGACCCATGAAAGCAGAATTCCAAATAAAAATGAAAAGCCCATGAAGCCCTTTTGCTGCTATGTCCACCTTCAATATAGAGATTTCCCCTGCAGTACTTTTTTTCTGCCACTAGATGTCCTCAGTTTAATGGCCAGCATCATTCAACCAGGTTTTCCCGGACGAGCCCCCAACCTATGCAGTACTTTTGTTCTGCCACTAGATGTTTTCAGTCTGATGGCCAGCATCATTCAACCAGGTTGTCTCGGACGAGCCCCCAACCTATGCAGTACTTTTTTTCTGTCACTAGATGTCCTCAGTCTGATGGCCAGCATCATTCAACCAGGTTGTCTCAGACGAGCCCCCAACCTATGCAGTACTTTTTTTCTGCCACTAGATGTCCTCAGTCTGATGGCCAGCATCATTCAACCAGGTAGTCTCGGACGAGCCCCCAACCTATGCAGTACTTTTTTTCTGCCACTAGATGTCCTCAGTCTGATGGCCATCATCATTCAACCAGGTTGGGACTACATTCCTGCAGTGAGACACTGTGGGGGTAAGTCAGCGTGCTCACCCTCTTCCTTGGGACTACATTCCTGTGGGGAGACGCTGTGGGGGTTAGTCAGCATGCTCACCCTCTCCTTTGGGACTACATTCCTGTGGGGAGACGCTGTGGGGGTTAGTCAGCATGCTCACCCCTCCCTTGGGACTACATTCCTGCGGGGAGACGCTGTGGGGGTAAGTCAGCATGATCGCCTCCTCCCTTGGGACTACATTCCTTCGGGAAAACACTGTGGGGGTTAGTCAGCGTGCTCGCCCCCTCCCTTGGGACTACTTTCCTACGGGGAGACACTGTGGGGGTTAGTCAGCGTGCTCGCTCCCTCCCTTGGAACTACATTCCTGTTGTGGAGATGCTGTGAAGCTGTTCTGGCTGGGGGTTAGTCAGGGTGCTCGCCCCCTCCCTTGGGACTACATCCCTGCGGTGAGGCGCTGCAAACTTTTACGCTGTCTCCCCGCAGGGATGTAGTCCCAAGGGAGGGGGCAAGCACGCTGACTAACCCCCTGCCAGAACGGATCGGATGATGGGGGCAAGCCTACTAAGGAGGAACAGGAAGCGATAAATTCAGACAAAGAAAAAAAACATTTAGAATGGAAATGGATGGAAAAAGTAAGTGAACTAACAATGCACTAGCTTAAAGGAACCTATTTAGAAAATAAAAAACAAACCTTTACAACCCCTTTAAGGTGAAAAAACATCTTCACTGGCCCCCCTGTTTTACTTACTTGAGCCCTAGAAAGTCCCGTGTCTCGAACGCGCTCTTCCTTTGCTTGGTCTTCTTGTCTCTTTATTGGATAGATTGATAGCAGTGCAGCCATTGGCTCGTGCTGCTGTCAATCAACTCCAATGACGTGGGGGTCGGGGCCGAGTCCTGTAGTGGCTATGGACGCCGAATGTAGGACTCAGGAGTGCGCCCGCAAGATAACCCCTTTGGCAGATAGCTTCCCGGGGGGGGTTATCAGAAGCGGGGAGGAGCCGAGACAGCGGCAGAGGAGGATTGGGGCCACTCTGTGCATAACGAGCTGCACAGTGGAGGTAAGACTGACCTGTTTGTTATTTTATTTGACGCTTTAGTATCACTTTAAATGAAGAAAGCTGAAGTTACAAGCTGATTGGCTCCCATCCACAGCTGCACCAGATTTTGCACCCTCCAGTTTTAGTAAATCACCTCCCTGTGTCTTTGGCACCTGAATCTTGATAACTTGCAGCATTTCTTAGCAGACGCTGGCGCCCTCTAGTGCCCCGATCCTCCCCCTAGAATGATTATTACCGCCAAGGCCGCCTGCCGAGCGATCAGCCAGCCAAGCGTACAGAAATAGGAACACGTCTCTCTCTAATTGCGCTGGCAGGCTGGCTTATGAAATCATCACATTACATTTCCTCGGCGCGGCTTTGTTGCTGTCATTACGACACGACTCCCCCGAGCTCCTGAACGAGTCGCAATCTGCTGGGGCCGCTGTCAGGCCAGCGCTTGGCAGACACTTCGGTGACAGATGTCATTCCTTCACAGCGCCGTTCGCTGTCAGTAGCATCTGTCTCAGTGAGCGCCGTCCAAGAACCCGGACAGTTTTGTCTGACAACACCCTCCCTTATATGTGGATCTGCCGAGGTACCAAGAAATGTTCTTTGGAGCGTAATTCCATCGATAAGAAGAAAAAAGTTCCTTTGCACGCGGTCGGGGAAAGCCGTTGAGCTTTTCTGAGAGCGGCGAAGAGAGATTATGGTCAATTAAAGACTAAAGCGCATAATCTGTGCCAAAACCCGGACATAAACGTCTCGGTTAATTGCATATCTGTACCTGTCCATCGTCGCCAATTACAGGGATTTATCGTTGGGATAAAAGCCTGCCTGTTGCCGATCACACCTGTGTTGTTGGCTCTGAAGTTCTGTCATGTCTCAGAGTCATTTGTGATGTTCTACAGAAACACGTGTCTGTGTTATTCTGCGAGACTAGATGGATTTAACCACTCAAGACCCGGACCATTATGCAGGTTAAGGACCTTGCCCCTTTTTGCGATTAGGCACTGCGTCGTTTTTTCTGACAATTGCGCGGTCGTGTGACGTGACTCCCAAACAAAATTGGGGTCCTTTTTTCCTCACAAATAGAGCTTTCTTTTGATGGTATTTGATCACCTCTGCGGCTTTTATTTTTTGCACTATAAACAAAAATTGAGCGACAATTTTGAAAAATATTCAATATTTTTTACTTTTTGCTATAATAAATTTCCCCCAAAATATATATAAAAAAATGTTTTTCCTCAGTTTAGGCCGATACGTATTCTTCTACATATTTTTGGTAAAAAAAAATCGCAGTAAGCGTTTATCCATTGGTTTGCGCAAAATTTATAGCGTTTACAAAATAAGGGATAGTTTTATGGCATTTTTATTAATAATATTTTTTTTACTAGTAATGGCGGCGATCAGCGATTTCTTTCGTGACTGCGGACACTTTTGACACATTTTTGGGACCATTGTCATTTTCACAGCAAAAAGTGCTATAAAAATGCACTGGTTACTGTGAAAATGAAAATTGCAGTTTAGGAGTTAACCACTAGGGGCGCTGTAGGGGTTAAGTGTGACCTTATCTGTGTTTCTAACTGCAGGGGGGCGGGGCTGGACGTGTGACACCAGTGATCGTCTCTCCCTATATCAGGGAACAGACGATCACTGCCACAATGAAGAGTGGGGAAGCTGTGTTTACACACACTTCTCCCCGTTCTTCAGCTCCGGTGACTGATCGCGAGACACCAGTGGCGATCGGGTCTGCGGGTCCCGCGGGCGCGGTCATTGAGCTTCGGACCGGGTCGCGAGCGTGCCGCCGGCAGCGCGCCTCACGACCCTACGGCTGGGCACTTAGAGGACGTACAGGTATGTGCTTGTGCCAGCCGTGCCATTTTGCCGACGTATATCATCAATAGGGGGTCCTTAATTGGTTAAAGGGTCAGTCCACCCCAAAATGGATAATGGAAGCTAATGGCAGGGAAAAGCCCACAGAAACTAAAACCTGAGCTTTAGGCAAATGGCTACAGGGAGCTGGGTTTTAAAACGGCCTAATGACTTCTGGTTCTGTTCATGATTCAGACACTAGACATGCGCAGTGCCGAAAAATGTGTTTTTGTTTTCGTTTCATTCGCTCTATTCAAACAAATTCATAAATTAGAAAATTGGTAAATTAGAAAATTTGGAAATTAGAAACGTAGGAAATGCGGAAATTTGAAAATTGGGAAAATTCGGAAGTTTGGAAATTTGAAAATGCGGAAATTCGAAGATCAGGAATTCGGAAATTCTAAAATCCGAAAATTAGGAAATGCGGAAGTTCAAAAATTGAGAATTCGTAAATTCTAAAATTGTGAATTCTAAAATTCTGGAATTAGGAAATGTGGAAATTCATAAATTCGCAGATTAGGAAATGTGGAAATTTGAAAATTGAGAATTCGTAACTTCGAAAATTCAAAAATTGGGAATTTCAAAAGTTTAGAAATTAGGAGATGCGGAATTCCAAAAATTGTGAATTCTAAAATTCTAAAGTTGTGAATTTTGAAAGTTTGGAAATTCTAAAAAAAAAAAAAAAATTCTAAAATCTGAAATAATAACTAACTAATAATAACTTAAAGGGGTGTTCCACCCAAAAAAATGACCCCTTCTGAATCCACTCCTCACCCCCATACATGCCACATTTGGCATGTAATTTTTTTGGGGGGGGAGTGGGGGCTTCAGTAGGAGTGGGACTTCCTGTCCCACTTCCTGCTTCCGCCGAGGGGCTGGTTAGGCGATTAAGCTTAATCGCCTACACCAGCCCCCTCCCTGTAGGCGATCACATGGGACACTGACAGGTCCCATGCGATCGCCTCTCCAATCAGCGGCGAGCCGCGCCGCGCACGCATGCGCAGTACGGCTCGCGCATGCGCAGTGGGTGCCCGGCCGTGAAGCCGAAGGCTGTCACGGCTGGGTGCCCACAGTCAGGATGGAGACGCCGGCCGGGGAGGGGGGCAGAGGAGCGGAGCCCCGGTCGGCGCGTCGCTGGAACGCAGGAGCAGGTAAGTGAGTGTTTATTAAAAGCCAGCAGCTACACTTTTTGTAGCTGCTGACTTTTAATAAACACAACTTAGGGCTGGAACACCCCTTTAACTATTACTAACTATTAAAATATAGGTATTTGAATTTCCTTTCAAATTTGACTCTCATGCCCCGTACACACGATAGTTTTTCGTCATGAAAAAAAAAAAAAACGAAGTTTTTAAAAACGTCATTTAAAATGATCGTGTGTGGGCTTCACATCGTTTTTCATCTTCTGAAAAACGACAAAAAAAATAAAAAAATTGTGCTGCATTTTTTAAACGTCGTTTTTAAAAATGTAGTTTTTCGGGTTGTAAAAAATGATCGTGTGTGGGCTAAAACGAAGTTAAAAACAACATTTTAAACCCGCGCATGCTCAGAAGCAAGTTATGAGACTGGAGCTTGAATGGAACTTCCCCTTTAGAGTGCTGTCGTACGTGTTGTACGTCACCGCGCTTTGCTCATCCTTTTTTTATAAAACGATGGCATGTGGGCAACATCGTTTTTAATGATGAAGTTGGAAAAACATTGTTTTTTTCTACATTCTGAAAAAAACTTTTTTTTAATGCCAAAAACCGATTGTGTGTACGCGGCATTAGAGAACGTAACGAATACAAATTAATGCCGCATCTAAACGAATGGAACTTAACGGATTTATAATGATTAATAATAATAATAAAAACGTATTATTTATTATAATTTTTCGTTCCATTCCATTTGTTTTAGATGCAGTATTCTTTATTTTGGATGATTCGTAACTATAGATAAATTTGTATTCATTATGTTCACTAACAGACAAATTTGAAAGAAAATTCCAATTCCTTCTTTTGACAAGAACAAAAATCCAAAAATTCTAAATAACCAGCTAACTAATAATACACTATTCATTTATAGGTATTGGAATTTCCTTTCAAATTTGGCTGTTAGTGAACGCAACGAATACGAATTTATCTGAAGTAATGAATTATCCGAAATAATAAATGCTGCATCTAAACAAATGGAATGGAACGAAAAATTATAATAAATAATAATGATACGTTTTCTTCTCAAGACCTCCTGCTCTCTAGCTCTCTCATCGCCTCTTCCCATGCTCATCTCCAGGACTTTTCCAGAGCCTCTCCAAGCCTATGGAACTCCTTACCCCAATCTGTCCATCTATCTCCTACACTATTAGCATTTAGACGATCCCTGAAAACACTCCTCTTCAGAGAAGCCTAGCCTCCCCACACCTAACAACTGTATTTTAATTTTGTCCATCTGATCTTCCCCCACAGCTACTACACTTTGTTCCACTTTGACCCTCCATTCTAAACTGTAAGCTCTAAGGAGCCCTCTGATCCCTCCTGTATTGAATTGTATTGTAACTGTACTGTTTGCCCCATGTTGTAAAGCGCTGCGCAAACTGTTGGCGTTATATAAATCCTGTATAATAATAATATTATTGTCATTTATTATTATTTGTTACGTTCTGTTCGTTTGGGTACAGCATTTGTTATTACGGATAATTCGTAACTTCAGATAAATTCGTATTCGTTACATTCACGAACAGCCAAATTTTAAAGGAAATTCCAATACCTACAATTTAATAGTTATTATTAGTTAGTTATTATTTCAAATTTTGTGATTTTTGTTCTTGTATTCGGATTTTCGTTCTTTTGATATTTTGGACTTTCATTCTTATTTTTGGAATATTCAATCTTCTGAATTTCTGAATTTTCGAATTTCTGAATTTTCGAATTTCTGAATTTTTGCATTTCCAAATATTATGAGAAATTTCGGATATTCGGAAATTCAGATATTTGTATCACAGCTGATCCCGGCCAGCCTGAATTTAATGAGGATTCTGATATAAGAGGGGTTAGGTTTTTTTTTTTCTGGCCCATGAATATTTTTTAAATATACAATGTGACCCCTGGTGTAAAGGACTAATTTAAATGGCTCCGCCCACTGTCCTAAAATGAGGCTTAATCCTTTCATTTTTGGGCTTTGCGATGTTATGAGACATGTGAGAGACCTCTATTCTAAGAAGGCTTTAGATTTGATTGGATGGCTTTTTAATTCCTTTAGTCCAGTGGTGTCTCCAAACTGTGGCCTGGAGGCCAGATGTGGCCCTTTGCCTGCTTTTATCTGGCCCTTGGGAAACTATTTCATCCACTGTCACCAATAAAGGGGCACAATTCTTCCTAATGACACCAATGATGGTGCACAGTCCTCCCAATGACACCATTGACATGGCACAGTTCCTTTCAATGACACCAACAATTGGGCCCAATGACACCACAATTCCTCCCAATGACATCAACGATGGGACACAATTCCTCTTACTGACACCAAAGATGGGGCATTGTTCACTCCCACTAACGCTGGAACATTTTCTAGTCCTGATGGTCCCGGTCCAGTCCCCATAAAGTCTGAAAAAAGTAAACCTTTTGTTTAGAAAGTTTGGAGACCTCTGCTTTAGACCCTTCTCACCAGAACCTGTATTGTTATAGTTTGTTTGCTTAGACACAGTGGCGTCGCTAGGGGGTGGCTACTGGGGCTATAGTCCTGTATCTGGGGCCCATAGCCCCGATTAAAAATCCCAAACCACCTAAACACAGTCCTGCTCAAGTGTGAATCCAGGCTAATAATTTACTCAATGCATGCAATATATAGTAAATGTATCAAACACTAAATATATTGTTTTCTATGCACATTAGTGATTATAAAGGACATTTCTAAAATTTTCCATGAAATCTCTTCATATTTCAGTAATGACCAAATGATCTGTACATTTCCTCCCTCTCCGTACGATAGTTTTTGATTTTCTTCATTTAAAATCTCTTTACACTCCTACTAAAAGTATATTTGGCTATTAGAAAAAGCAAAGTAGCGATACTCGACACTCTGCTCCTATTATGAACCCAGTCAATCGCGGAGGAGATTATACAACTAAAATTTACACCCGCTGTTCCTGAGACTGAGGGAATGGCAAGAATTCATCACCGGCTACACAAAGGCTGTGCGGAATATTAAATTAATTTAATGACCTATGAAGGAGTTCTTTTCTCTGGCTGGATTGTCATCCCGGCTTGTTTACAAGATTCACTAACAATTATTAAATCATGAAAATGATGCATATAGGTCTCTGAGTGAGTCTTTGCAGCCATTGACCAAGTGGTCACCACAGCTGGTGGTTATGTGCTTGTAGGCTCAGCAGTCGGCACAAACCTGAAAGACGGGTAAGGGGGCTGTGGCAGGCAACAGGTTGGGCTACCAATACATTTCTATAGGATAACATTTAAACAACAAATGTTAAGGTTTTAGAACTCTACACTAGTCAATCACTAAGCTTATATTGTGTTACCCTGGCCTTGTCACAGATGGTAAAACATTGTAACCCAATTACAAAGGAGATGAGAGAAAGGCTGTAGCTAGACATTGCAGTGTGTAAAAATAATCACATAGGGGGCAGCAGTGAGCTGCTTTGGGACAAGATTACATTACGAAACCTGTACTAAGGGTAAAATGGGTTCTGTTCTGTTAAAGCTTGTTCATTCTGTGTTTAGACCTTGATTAGGGTGCTGGAAGAAGCATAATCTGCAAAGAGCAGGAAAATGTATTATGTATATTTGTTAAATTTCAGCACCCAGTATGTGATTAAATAAAATGTCACCTTCACCTGCTGTACTCCCCCGATCTTTGGTGATATCCACTGAAGACTCACTAATTCAGCAGTGTGGCTTCTCTTCTCACTTCTCTTTTTTCAGCTCCTCTTCCCTTCCAGATTATTTTTTCTTCCAGCTTCTCTTCTGCAACCTCTTTTTTCCTCCAGCTCTCCTCCCTTCCAGCTTCTCTTCCCTTCCAGCTTCTCTTCCCTTCCAGCTTCTCTTCCCTTCCAGCTTCTCTTCCCTTCCAGCTTCTCTTCCCTTCCAGCTTCTCTTCCCTTCCAGCTTCTTATTTCTTCCAGCATCTCTTCTCTTTTAAACTCTTTTTTCTTCCAGCTTCTCTTCTTTTCCAACTTTTCTTCTTTTCCAACTTTTCTTCTTTTCCAACCTTTCTTCTTTTCCAACTTTTCTTCTTTTCCAACTTCTCTTCTTTTCCAGCTTCTCTTCCCTTCCAGCTTCTCTTCCCTTCCAGCTTCTCTTATCCTCCAGCTTATTTTCTCTTCCCTTCCAGCTTCTCTTTTCTTCCAGCTTTTCTTCTCCTCCAGCTTCTCGTCCAGCTTCTCTTCTCGTCCAGCTTCTCTTCTCGTCCAGCTTCTCTTCTCGTCCAGCTTCTCTTCTCGTCCATCTTCTCGTCCAGCTTCTCGTTCAGCTTCTCGTCTCGTCCAGCTTCTCTTCTCGTCCAGCTTCTCGTCCAGCTTCTCTTCTCGTCCAGCTTCTCTTCTCGTCCAGCTTCTCTTATCCTCCAGCTTCTCTTATCCTCCAGCTTCTCTTATCCTCCAGCTTCTCTTATCCTCCAGCTCCCTCTTATCCTCCAGCTCCCTCTTATCCTCCAGCTTCTCTTATCCTCCAGCTCCCTCTTATCCTCCAGCTCCCTCTTATCCTCCAGCTCCCTCTTTTCCTCCAGCTCCCTCTTTTCCTCCAGCTCCCTCTTCTCCTCCAGCTCCCTCTTCTCCTCCAGCTCCCTCTTCTCCTCCAGCTCCCTCTTTTCCTCCAGCTCCCTCTTTTCCTCCAGCTCCCTCTTTTCCTCCAGCTCCCTCTTTTCCTCCAGCTCCCTCTTATCCTCCAGCTCCCTCTTATCCTACAGCTCCCTCTTATCCTACAGCTCCCTCTTATCCTACAGCTCCCTCTTATCCTACAGCTCCCTCTTATCCTACAGCTCCCTCTTATCCTACAGCTTCTCTTATCCTCCAGCTTCTCTTATCCTCCAGCTTCTCTTATCCTCCAGCTTCTCTTATCCTTCAGCTTCTCTTCCCTTCCAGCTTCTCTTCTCCTCCAACTTCTCTTTTCTTTAAAGTTTCTCTTTGTAACGGAACCCCAAATGGGACAGGGGTTAACGCCGTTTAAGATATTCCGAACCCAAGACAGCTATCGACACTCCACAATCCGGCGAACACCGCCCATGCGAATTCCCCCAGTAACGAGACACAGCTCTGTTTGAGGTTCAAAACGAATAGAGAAAATCAGGCTATTATATACAGTTAGTAACCAAAATGAACAATGACTCAACTCCACCCACAACATGACACAAGGAGCCCAATACACATCTTTTTTTGGTAGACATTCTGGCACCATCTCTGACATAATTTACATGAGCTAATTAACTAAGTATTTACCCAAACAAGGTCACTCCGAGACATGACCCCTCAATGTAGACATCCCGGATCCTCTCACCTGCCAAACAATACACATTTATCATCAATAGACCTTTAGACCTTTAGACTGTCTGTTAACTTGCAATACACATTCATCACACGACTTCACAAAATACAGTGTCAATTAGCACAACACAATTAAAAGGTCTTAGGAGCCATCCTAGATTCATATACATCACAAGAGACGACATTAACACCTAACAGTATGTGTTCCCACATTGAATGAGTCACTCTTTCAATTAACCTGTTGAGTTCAGAATCAACAACCTGTAAATACCATTATTATCAGCGTATAACACGCACAGGCATATAACACACACCCTAACTTTAAGAGGGAAGTTTCAGGAAAAAAACTTTCCACAGCCCCCTGCGTATAACACGCAGACACAGTTTACAGTCTATTTTCAGGGTAAAAAAGTGAGTGTTATACACCAACAAATACAGTAGTTCTTACAGATATCCTGGAATATATGGATAATCATTACTGCCCCACCTCCTGTAGTCCAAGATATTCTGAATGTCTATTATGTTCTGGCTCAATCTGTGCCCAAAAGTGACTCCTGTTACACTCTTCTCCTCCAGCTTCTCTTCTCCTCCAGCTTCTCTTCCCTTCCAAATTTTTTTCTCCTTCAACTTCTTCTCTCTTTCAGCTTTTTTTCTCTTTTTACTTCTCTCCTTACTTTATTTCTTCTCTTCACGTTCACTTTGAATGGTTGCTCTGCATCAGGATTTGCCCTTTACTTGCGGGGAAATACGGTATGAATAGTAGGAGGTGTGGACAGACATCTCTGGTTATGGCTTCTTAGAGGACTCTTAAGCCCCGTACACACGGCCGAGGTTCTCGGCAGAAACCAGCGAGAACCTCGCTGGGAGCCGCATTCTGCCGAGAACCTCGGCCGTGTGTACGCTCTCAGCGAGCCCCGCCCGTCGGGAAACCCGTCGAGCAAATAGAGAACAGATTCTCTATTTGCTTGACGGCCCGTCGGGATGAATGGCTGGTTGCTTTTCCCGACGGGCGGGTCGCCGAATCTGACGGCCGGCAGAGAACCTCGACGGGCGGAACGATGTGTTCCGTCCGTCGAGTTTCTCTGCCGTGTGTACGCAGCCTGATGCCGCGTACACACGGCAGAGAAACTCTGCCAGACCGTTTCAGCAGACAGATTTGATCGTGTGTACGGGCAAACAGACGGATTTGGCCAGCCGATAGATTTCAAAGTATGCTTTGAAATCTGTCAGCTGGGAACCCGTCGGACCGATATGTCTGCTGGTTAGTACGCTAACCAGCAGACATATCTGCTTGCACATGCGTCGAATCCATTTGACGCATGCGCGGAGGTGTTTTACTTCCTGGTGCGGTGACGTGGCAGCGTCAATGTCACCGCCACGTCACCGACACGTCAGCGCGTTGTCTGCCGGCGGGGATTTTGGTTTGATCGTGTGTACACGATCAAACCAATACATCCCAGCAGACAGATCTGTTCAAATCGGTCTGTCCGACCGATTTGAACAGATCTATTTGCTCGTGTGTACGGGGCCTTAGAGAAACAAACCGCATAAAAAAAAAAAATTCCGATCTCGGCCGCGACTGGAAGTGACGTCACCACAGCTCTGTTTCGCTGACACGTTGCGTCACTATCCACGTGACTTTCTCATATGGATTGTGCCTTCACCATAGATTGCTCTTCTGTGTCTCTGGACAGCTTAAAGTGTTTTGTTTAGGCTAAAGTAGGAAAGAGTTAGAACTCTTTGTTGCTGTCTGTGTCAAACTCAGAAGATTTGTCATGGAGATACAACAGAAAAACGAGAAAATTGCCTAAACCAGAACATTTGTCCCTATTGAGAAACTTTCCTTCACCTCTTGTTCTGGTGAGAGCTCTAAAAGTTTAGATTTCCCCCGGCCTGGCCACCAACATGGCTGTTCCACCAAATCCGCCCAATGGCCGTCCCACTGAGTCCTTCGGTGCACCCACTTTTATTTTAACACTCTTATGCCGCGTACAGACGATTGGAAATTCAGACAACAAAACCGTGGATTTTTTTCCGACGGATGTTGGCTCAAACTTGTCTTGCATACACACGGTCGCACAAATATTGGCAGAAACTCCGAACGCCAAGAACGCGGTCACGTACAAGACGTACGATGGCACTATTAAAGGGAAGTTCAATACCAGTCGTTAGTAGAGGTTTGGTGAGAGACAATTCATGATTTTCAGCCTCATGCTTTTCAGTTCGTTACAGCGTGACAAATGTGCTATCTCCATTATGAACGCTAGTTTTACCAGACCGAGCGCTTCCGTCTCACACTTGATTCAGAGCATGCGTTGAATTTCCGACAATTTTTGTTGTTAGAAAATTTGAGAACCGGCTCTCAAATTTTTGTCGTCGGAAATTCTGATAGCAAATGTCCGATGGAGCCTACACACGGTCGTAATTTCCGACAACAAGCTCCCATCGGACATTTGTTGTTGGAAATTCTGACCGTGTGTATGCGACATAACAGCTTAATGAACCCAATTCAACAAAGAGATGGCCCCATATATTTAGCAAAGAGACAGCCCAATCCAGCAGAGAGACATCCCCGCATATTCAGCAAAGAGACATCTCAATCCAGCAAACAGACATCCCAATTCAGCGAAGTGAGAGCCCCATAAATTCATCAAAAGAGACAGCCCCATAGATTCAGCAAAGTGACATTCCTTTGCTCACTCAACAACTCTTTTGTTGGGGCCTGGGTGGCCAGGGCCCCTCAGAACACCAGGGCCCCCTACATGTGTATAGGCTGTCCCCCCTAATGGCGGCTATACTTCTGTCCCACAAACTATGCCCTTCAGGACTAATAGGATGTCTATTCCCAGCAAGGAGAGTGATATCAATTTTACATTGGGTCTAACCCTTTCCTACTCAAACTCCAATTCTGAGGTACTCGAGTGATACAGCTGAAGTTGTTCAGATTGTGGTGTCATCCTATGTTTGGGGCCACATTTTGGTTTACCAGCCCTTTAAACATCATTGACTTGTGACCAGAGTTTTTTCTCTCAAAAAATAGGTGCAGGAACTCAACCATGACCCCATTCAAATTCCACAAACAGTAAAATGGTCTTAAAGGGGCATTAAATACCAGAGTTCAGGGAGGGGGGGTTACACACAGAGTGCAGAGCTGTCACTTGTAAACACAGAAACCAGACTTCTGTGTTTACAAGTGATTGAGGTGAGCAGGTACCAAAGGGTCTGAGCCAGAGGTGGTGGAAGTGAGTTCCCCCTAAAAAAAAGGCCTTCTTGTGACAACATCTATGCATTGGAAGGACATGGACGTCTCCTCCATTGACAGTCTTATTATTGTATCTGGAATTAGATTCTGCCAGACTTGTATGAGTTTTAAAGTTCTGGCCACAAAAGTTTTTAAAGAGATGATTAATAATGTTTTTTTACCTCATCGAGCGCCAAGAGACTCCCAAACAAATGACATAACAGAGCGAGCAGCTGCAGCTTGTAGGCCCTTTGTTCCAGATATTGGATACTCACGCAGCCACAAATCACATTAGTACACTGCATTACAACATGGTTGAAAAAGGCTGAGCTGGAATTAGCTTGTGTCCATCCAATCACTTTGTTTGCTCCCCACTTACTACTGTGCATGGCAATGGGCAGATAAGCAATGTAAGTGGATCTCTACCTTTTAGGACATTTTCTGACATTGTAATGCAATGAACAAGTCAGCTTTGTAAGTAAAGTTAATGACTTGACTTTGATGGGACATTGTGCCTGGACATTGGTGCATTGCACCCAGGCGCCTGCAGAGGTGGGGGCGTCAATCATCCAACAGACTCTCTAACAGAAGCCCTCTCTGTGTCCATCAGAGAGGCCCCCCTCCAGGTCCCAATAAAGTACTCTGCTTCTCTTCCTGTATTTTGTTTATTGTTAAGAGATCATGTAAGGATCCCAGGGTAATGAAGACTTTGTGGGGGAGCAGCTCTGTGGTTGAGTCATTGCCATAGAAACATTTGTAAAGGGGAGGAGTTGGTAAAATGACGACGCCCATGTGGCCCTGGTCCTGTGACCCTAGGATCGGCCCTGGTAGCACCCCTCTGACACACCAAAGGCAGGATAGCACCTCCAGAGGCCAGGGGTGGTGCTAACCTTTCACCCCAGGGCTGAGTCCAGGGCTAAAATGGGGGGACTGAGAAAGGATATTTGGACCAGTCACTTTTGCCTTTTTAAAATGTTATTGCAGAACGGTTAAGGAGGCAAGGGTTAGAGGTCCCAGATACCATTGCAGATCACTAATGCCGCGTACACACGATTGGAAATTCCGACAAGAAAACTGAATTTTGTCTCAAACTTGTTTTGCCTACACACGATCACAGAAAAGTTGTCTGAAACTCCGACCGTCGAGAATGCAGTGACATACAACACTACAATGAGCAGAGAAAAATTAAGTTCAGTGCTTCCGAGCATGCGTCGAATTGATGTTGGAGTTTTTTTGCACGTCGGAAATTGCATACAGACGATTTGAATTTCCGACAAGAACTTTTCCCGTCTGAAAAATTGAGAACCAGCTCTCAAATTTTTGCTGTCAGAAATTCCAACAGAAAAAGTCAGATGGGGCCTACACACGGTCGGAATTTTCGACCAAAACCTCACATCAAACTTTTCTTGTGGGAAATTCCGATCGTGTGTACACAGCATTAGACTCTCCAGATCTAGATCGGTGTCCAGTTTCACCGTGTCCGAACCTTTAAGCCGACCCGGCAACATTGTAAGCACGTTCCCAAATTTCAGTGCATCCTCCAAGGGAGCCACCAGGCCCTTCTAAAAGAGACCAGCCTTTTTCCTGGGACTCCCCTGAGTCTCCTCCTTGGCACAGCTTCCTCCAGACCAGGCAGGACAGCTTCAGGAAAGCTTTAGCACATGCTAGTCCCCAAAACAGGCTATTGGGCCTAACAGAAGAGCTCCATCCAGCAGCACCTCCCTAGGCCCTTAGCCCAGGGGGAGAGAACAAGCACATGGCCAGTGACATGCAACAGTGAAAAATCACAAGCCAACATAAGCTTAGGGAAAAACAAGGGGGAAAAATGATAGTCAGTCTGAGTCAACTACAACCCAGCCAAAAAATAAATTGGCATAGTAGCCCCTGTTTAGGACAAGGGGGATACACTTGTGTATTAGCCAATGAGCGTGCATGGCAAACTCAACATAAATTCACCCTGGATAGCAATCCATTTTTGCCTGGTGGGCTTTGGGTGGCTACATATAACTTTCTTCAGGGCTCCTTCCCAGAACAGCAGATGAAGGCATTGCCAGGGGAAGTACCGTGATCTCTGTGAGAGGTAATAAATACCTAGAAGTGTTATGATGTACACATTACTCAGCAAAATATACAGTGGAACCTCGGACTGCGAGTAACGTGGTAAATGAGCGTTTCGCAATACGAGCGCTGTATTCTGAAAAATCCTAACTTGGTCTGCGAGTGTTGTTTTGCAATACGAGCAGCCAAAGCGGTGCGCAGTACCGTGATTGGCCTGAGGTGGCGGGACGCCGGAGCCAAGCGGCGTCAGAAAGACTCGGAAATACTACGTTCCCAAGCTTTGCCAAGGTCAGCCGAGCTGTCCTTGAGCCTTTCCGGCTGTTTGAGTCTCTCCGGCGCCCCACGCCTCTGGCCGCATGCGGTATGGCATGCCATTGAAGTCATAGCGGAACAAATTATTTTAGTTTCCGTTGACTTGAAGGGGAAACTCGCTTAGATATACGAGTACTTTGGATTACGAGCATTCTCCTGGAACGGATTATGCTCGTAATCCGAGGTTCAACTGTACTTTAAATCTGATGCTAGGTCCACTTTCACTTCAGTCCAATCTGGAGTGTCCCTAGAAAACCTTGGCTGTTTAGTCAGAATTTTAGAAGCAAGCATGTCTTTTCAACAAAGTTTTTTTTTTTTTCTGTAAAATAAACAATCACGAAGGACTCCGGGTTTACTCCAATAAATTGCCTGCAGGCAGATTTTGTTGGCCCCACGATAGAAGAGGTCTTTAAATTGGGTAAACAAGCGGGACGTGGCGCCTGTCCATGGGAAATATATTTAGTTCTTAACGTGCTTTGCCCAGAATAAGCTCCTGCTTCACATCAGCCGCTCTAGACTGGAATGCTGCATGTTTATTGATTGTAGAATTATCAGACGCGATCGCCATCCGTTCACGGTTTAGCACGGTGGCGAGTTGTAATTTTGTGTCCTCCTGTTCTCTTGTAGGCTTGTGGTATGGCTGGAATATTGTGACAACCGTTAGAATTCTTCTGCTATAAACAGGAGGCTTCACAGAAGGAGTTTTTTTAGGTTTTTTAGATATATATACTTGCATGTGATTGGCCAAATATGAATGGTAGACACTCTGCTGCATGAACAGAATCTGACCCCCTCTACCACCCAGAGGAATCTGGTGGGGCTTGTGTTCCTGGCAGCCCGGAAAACGTTGGCCAAAGTCTGGTGACAACCATTTCAATATTTTGCTGAGGTCCAGCAAAGACTATTGGGGACCATGGTCCATGGGAAGCTTTCCTTCATACTCAAAAGCTCTCACGCAAAATGTTTAAAGGTCTGGGACCTCTGGATATCCTATAACACCCTCCTGAATATTGACAGAACCAACCTTGCTATCGGTTTGATGCCCAGCACCATCCCAACACATATAGACAAGACAAATTGCCTTCCATCTTATTGCTTCAGTTCACACCGATGTGCTTCATTGGTGTGCGCTGAAGAAAATATGACATGTTGCATTGCCACACGTTATGAGCATCGCAACATGCTGCCATCCACTTTTTTTCCCCCCAACAGATATGACCAAAAACTCTGTGCCTGGAGTTCTGAATTAGGAACCTTCAAATGGGCCCAGTGGAGGTGCCTACATTACCAGGCATGAGTACCTGAACATGGAACTCTAGTGGTGACAAGATGGCATCATGGTAAGGGCCGGCAACAAGGTGGCATTACCAGTTAAATAATGAGCGGATAGGGTGGTTGTTATTTATGCCCCGAGATGGATTTTACATTTCAAAATGGCTTGCGTTGGGATTATATTCACATAACCAGGCATGGACACCTGTGCATGGAATGGTGACATGATGACATCATGGCGAGGTGCCGGCAACAAGACTGGTTGGTGGAATGCCTGGAACACAGCCCAAGATTACCAAATAATTGAGTGAATAAGAGACATGGGTGGTTATTATTTTTGCCCTGAGGTTTGTTTTGTAATTATATACAGTGGAACCTCAGATTAAGAGCATAATCCGAGGTTCCACTGTATATAATTACAAAACATTACATTACAAAACAAAACAAACCTTGGGTCCAGCCATACATGTAGATGTTACTTTGGAGTCCATGCCTCAATGGCTCAAGGCTATTTTGACAGCGAAAGGGAGACCTAATCAATATTAGGTGGGTGGTCATAATGCTTCGTTGGGTGGTCATAATGCTTCATTAGATGGTCATAATGCTTCGTTGGGTGGTCATAATGTTACGTTGGTTGGTCATAATGCTTCGTTGGGTGGTCATAATGCTTCGTTGGGTGGTCATAATGCTTCGTTGGGTGGTCATAATGCTTCGTTGGTTGGTCATAATGCTTCGTTGGGTGGTTATAATGCTTCGTTGGGTGGTCATAATGCTTCGTTGGGTGGTCATAATGCTTCGTTGAGTGGTCATAATGCTTCGTTGGGTGGTCATAATGTTACGTTGGGTGGTCATAAATGCTTCGTTAGGTGGTCATAATGCTTCGTTGGGTGGTCATAATGCTTCGTTGGGTGGTCATAATGCTTCGTTGGGTGGTCATAATGCTTCGCTGGGTGGTCATAATGCTTTGTTGGGTGGTCATAATGCTTTGTTGGGTGGTCATAATATTACGTTGGGTGGTCATAATGCTTCGTTAGTTGGTCATAATGCTACGTTGCGTGGTCATAATGCTTCGTTGGGTGGTCATAATGTTACGTTGGGTGGTCATAATGTTACGTTGGGTGGTCATAATGCTTCGTTGGGTGGTCATAATGCTTCGTTGGGTGGTCATAATGTTACGTTGGGTGGTCATAATGCTTCGTTGGTTGGTCATAATGCTACGTTGGATGGTCATAATGCTACGATGGGTGGTCATGTTATAGCAGATCATTATATGCTGTATCCAACCCTCTCTACTACTCTGGTGGGGTTTGTGTTCCTGACTGTGTTGCTTTGATTGGCGGCTGTGGGGTTAATCATGTAGATATGAGAATCTCGCTGGTATGGTTTTGCCACAAATCAGCGCTTCTCAAGCCTGCCTTAGATTTGTGGTAATCGGTAAAACTAACATTTACAATCGTAACAACAATATTAACTGAAACCTCATTGGCACAGACGTCTGCGGCAGGCCAAACAAATGCCTGTTTGTACAGGTGATAAGAAAACACTGCGATCTGTTTAGTGGAGACTTGAAAGTGTGTCTACATTGCGTAACGATTTCCTGCAGCGTGCGCCGCCATTGTCTTTTTTTTTTTTTTTCCAGGCCATTTGGCATTGCCCTCCAGTCCTTGACATTCACATGTAGTGAGATCTGCATGGGGCAAGATTTTTTGTGTGGATGTAGATAAAATTGAAGAAATGTCATCTAATTCGAAAGAAATAGCAAAAAAAAGCAAAAAAAATTGATGATTTTTACTTGTGGAAAATAAGTGTTAGAATTGGCCTGGGCCTGAAGTGGTTAATATATATATATATTTTACCTTTGTCCTTTAATGATCCTTCCTCTATAATTGCAGCTTACCCAATAACTGACTTCTCGCCCGTCCTTTCGATTTTCTGGTGCTTCTATGAAGCAGTGTGAGCATAGAACGCTCTCTATAATTTTATCCGTGGGAAAGCGTCCAATTTAGTTGTTTTTTTTGGTGTTGATGTGAGTTTGAAGGCTTATTCTATCAGGTGATGCGAAGGCCCGTTAGAGGGAAAATCTCCATTGACAAACAGCAAGAAGTCCGGTTTCGGTTTCTTGGAATCAGATCGTTGAAAGCAGATTTTTTATTTTAGAATCGCAAAGTTTGAAGTGTGAAAATTTTTTCTGTAACATTTTGTCATCTGAAAACATAAGGTCGCGGTTAGATAATCTCCACTGTCATCCTGCCATATATTTATTCTCCTTTTGATTTTTCTGCCTAGCGGTGTACTCCTGCTCTGTCGGAAACGGCGGCTGTGAACACGACTGCGTGCAGATCACCGTGGCTCATTACCAGTGCCGCTGCCGGAGCAACTACCGGCTGAAAGAAGACGGGAAGCACTGTGAGAGTAAGTCGGGCTTTTGCTTTATTAATGAAACGACAAAAATTTATTATTTGTGGTGCACTACATCAAATGGTATCATTCTTCTCCATCGGGCCATTTTGGAGACATCACCTGCTCATGTGTTCTGGTCATCGAAGAGTTGAGTTGATGACCATGCTCACCATTGAAGGCCAGGATTGTACTTATGTTATGAAAGAATTCCCAGAGCACTATGGGCTACATAGGGAACGGAGTTGGGGGGCATTTCCTCTCTTGGCTAAACTGAAAAACTAGTGGAACTCAGCTTTAAGTGTTTGTCATGGATATGCAGTAATGTTTGTCTGTCAGCTTACCTCCTCCATGTGCTCACCTTAGAGGCCAGCCACTCTCACCTCGCTACTTAAGTAATCTCTTCTCTAGCATGGCTCCACCCCAGGCCCTATCAGGGAACTCTATATTAACCTGTGCTGATCAACGTTGTTTGTTAAGCTATTGTGTCTTTGGTTTTCTGTTTCCTGCTTGCCGGGTGCTCTACGTTTTGTCTTTGTTATCGATCTTGGCGTGTCCTCGACTATCCCTGTCTGCTTTTGACCCTGACCCTTGGCTTGTTCTCTGTATATCTTTGTCTGCTAGTCCTTAGCTTATCCTCCTATAGCCTACCTTGAGCGTGAGCTGGGAGACCCTGGGGGCCGCGACCTGGAGTCAGCTGCAGCACAGTCCGTCATCACCACTAGAGGCTCTGGTGAACACCTGCTGGCTCTTAGGCCACGTACACACGATCAGACCGGTCCGATGAAACTGGTCTGAAGACCAGTTTCATCGGACCAAATTGATCGTGTGTATGGCCCATCAGACCGTTGTCCGTCAGACCAAAGTTTTAAAACTTGCTTTAAAATCTGTCCGTCGGACCAAAACGATGGTTAGTACACAAAAGCATCGGACCAAAAATCCGCGCATGCTCAGAATCAAGTCGACACATGCTTGGAAGCATTGAACTTCGTTTTTTCAGCACGTCGTTGTGTTCTACGTCACCACATTCTGGTCTGATGGGATTTTGGACTAATGGTGTGTACGCACATCAGACCATCAGACCACTTCAGCGTGGTCCGATGAAAACGGTCCGTCGGACCAGTCTCATCGGACAGGTCTGATCGTGTGTACAGGGCCTCAGACTCCACACCCTGGGGAATCTTATGCTCTAGCTCCCTGTGGGATCCGTGTTGGTGCCCCAGTGGACCTGCCTTCCTGTACCATCCAGGGTTCCATCCGCAGCAGTCAGCCGTAGGGTCCACTACCATAGCGGTGCACTCTTGACCCCAATGGTGTGCATGTGTCACCTGGCCTCAGCTGACCCCTGAAAAACAACCCCACATCATAATCCCCCCTCCACCAAATGGTTTGGACCAGTGCACAAAGCAAGGGGGGAAAGGGCAATTGCTGCCTCGGTCTCAATTTACTTGTGAGTATAAATTTCACATTAAGTTGTATAAAAAATTTTAACAGGGGGTAAGGAGTAACCAGAAATAATAAAGTGGAGCCTAGAGCAGTCCTTTCTAAAAATAAGAATGAATAATATGCACTTTTTGATATTAACCTTTCCAAAAATAACAAAAAGGAGAAAATGTTTTTAAGATTTAAATGTATTTGGCCAAATAAAGAAGGTATATAACATTTATTTTACACTCTCTTTGAGGTCTAAAATTAATTGCGTTGTGAATGCCTCCAAACATTTGCACAGCCGTGCAGTTGCCTAACTTTTATTTTTCATATGATTTCCAGCTCCATCTAGTGGCCATAATGCAGTATTTTCAGTGTTTGAGGTAGTTCAGGAAAAAAAAACACATTATTGCCACTAGATGGAGCTGATGGCCATAGGAAATAAACACATTACAGCTATTATTCATGATGGCTGTGTCAGTTATCTTTTTTTTTCTTTATAAGACCCCTTTAATGCATATTCTACTGGAGGAGTTTGATTAGTCTTACTGGGTTTGACATAAGAAGAGTGGATACAGGTCTCGGATACTGTACTATATGTACTGCTAGGTCTGCTCCTTTGCACCTCCAGTGACCGTTCTTGCTTCATTTCGTTATACCTTATCTGGACTGCCGTGCTTCTCCTATAGGAAGCCTTGCGGGGACGCAGCATGGGTCACGGTTGCGCTATTCTACCTATAAGCAGACGCATTACTGACATTTTTTAAAACAAGGTCAAGGTGCCAGAGGCATAACACAGATGTTCCCCAGATTCTACCCCCTGTGTCTACACACAGCGCTGTCCCTCTAAATGGATGTGCTGCACATCTACTACAAATCATCCTCCGTGACATTTCCAGCAGTAAGATAAATTGGCGAGAACCTTTGCACCAAATTGAAAAGGTTTTGTTTATCTTACAAGCTGAGATTCTTCTGCAAGATTGGAAACTTGGGCTTTTAGGCCCCTTTATAATATACAAATTAAATGACTTGGAAGGTGTCCTCTTTCAGAACAGGACTCCCCAATCCTGCTGATGTTCCCCTTTTGGGATTAGGTTTCGGGCACAAAGTCAAAATCGAACTTTGTTTAAAACTTTTAAAAGTTAGTATATTTTTAGAGATTTTTTTTATCATTTTTAGTTTTTGGATGGAGTGGGGTAGGTAGGGTTGGAACGTCTGGCTGTTTTTACTGTTGAGTGGTCATCCCCGAAAGGGCCTGCTGATTTATCTTTTCGCAGAGTAGTGAATAAGGCACACCCGATATCCAGGGAATGCAAGAAGAAAGGTGAATTTGCAATTGTTTTTTGAAAGTAGCAATGAGTGATCAAGCCAACGTGTTTCAGGGGAACAAAGACCACCCCCCTTCCTTAGGGCTGCTGCTGCATGCTAATAATGAATGGGGAAAGGTTCCCAAAAAGGGATTACATCTGTAATCACAGCAGACGTTTATCTTTACGATCTTGGTGTTCCAGATACTCCTGTTTGGGATCCTTTCCTATTCATTATTATCATGCAGTAACAGCCCTGAGGAATGGGGAGTTTTCCCTGAAACACGTTGGCTTGATCACTTGTTGCTACTTTCAATAAAACGATTACTTGTATTTACTGGATATCAGGTGCTTCTTTTTACCTACATTTAAAAGTAAATGCAGAAACAAGCTTGAGGCCTTACCCAGAGGTAGCAACCCAAGCCCCCAAAAAGGGCTCACCACCACCTTCTTTTTTTTTTGTTTTATCCAGCTGTATTTACTCAGTGCAACATAACATCCAAGTGAAAGATATAACACCAACTTCAAAAACTAAATCACTGCATTTGGAAAAAGGATCACCCCCCTTATGTTAGTATTTTGTTGGACCACCTTTTGCTTTAATTACAACCACCACCTTCTTTTTACATTGGGCAGAAATTATTGGAAGAGAGCTCTTCCAAATTGCCCCCATCATCACTTACCCATTCACCGAAGACTGATTGAGTCAGTCCAGCGCGATTTCCAACCCTAAAGAGCTGATTAGTGCAGAGGCAGCCAGGCACACAGGAACAGCCACTCTTCTGGCTCAATGAACAGTCTAGGGCAGGGGTAGGCAACCTCAGTCCTCCAGCTGTTTTGAAGTCCCATGAAGCTTTGCAAGACCTTAATCTCAGGGATGATAGGATTTATAGTTTCACCACAGCTGGAGGACAGAGGGTGCCTACCCCTGGTCTAGGGGTTTAACTTTTATAAGCTTTATTGTAAAAGAACTTGTATGTGGTGCAGGGAGCTGTACAATAATATAAGGACACTCTTAACTTAGGCAAAGCTTCTCAGTTTAGTCCTTCTAGTAGCAACTAAGGGAATAGGCATCTCCTGAGACACTATAGGAACACTGTCCCTATAAGAGATTTAGAATTCCGGGAGGCGGGGTGGGTTTAAGATCATGTGATCGTCATGATTGGAGGTCACAGCAGTCACAAGATCCGAAAACCCCTGATCGCATGCAGCAATCGGGAGCTTTCGGTTAGGTGCCGGTAACTGTGGTGGGAGCACACAGGGTGCATGCTCTCGGCACAGCAGTATTGACTGCAATTCATGCAAATATGTGGCCTCACAGGCGCTAGGGACCTAGGACCGAAAGGCGGCATATTTACGTGCGGCCATTGCCATGGGATTAGGCAAACTCTGGCACTAGCGCACAAGGGATGGTAGCAGCACACAGTCACTAGGATCCTACACTCGGGTCTGTACTCACAATTTCCCTGGATACTTGCCCCCTTTCAATATCAGCCAGACATTTCTCTCTCCAGACCAGATCCTCAGAGAAATCACATAATCAGTTCCATCAAGATTTAGCAAACAGGCCCTAGATCTAGCCTATCTGGTACCTCAATGGGCTCCTGTAAGGACTTCAGCTGCACTGCCCAGAAGGGCAACAGCCCTTCAGGTTGGGTACTACTCCTGGACAAGAACAGCGCTGCCGTAGGTCCCAGACTATTTATATACGCTTCAGCCACATACTGGGTATCCTCCCCTAGGGATTAGCTGAGACATCATAAATATTTAGGCTGTTGATTTGCTTTTTCCAGCCCATGCATTCTAGAATCCTCCAGAAGGCGAGGATGCATTAAGGTGAAAAAGAAAAACCTTTACAACCCCTTTAATACTGAGAAAATCAGCATTATTCCCAGACATTGATAGCGTCTTTAATTGGAACACCTGAGGGTGATAGGTTGGCAAAGGGGTGAGGGGATGGGAAAGAGAGAGGGAGAAAGAACGGAAAGGGGGAAGGGGAGGGGGAGAGAGGAGGGAAGAAAAGGGGGAGGAGGGAGAACCAGACCGTGGTAACATCTAGGATTGGAACACCTGGGGGTGGTAAGGTGACCAGAGAAGGTGGAAAAACAAAGGGTCAGGGTGATAGTCCATTACAGTTACTCTGGGTGGGTGTGTGCATGGCCAGCTTCAGCAATTTCCCTCACATTCCCATCCCGCCCTCATTTCTGTATTGTACCAAATTTGTCATGCCCAACGTTATAATGGTAAAACCAATTTTGCACAACCAGAAAGATTGCCAAGTATCCATTTAAACTGTGCGGTCAAACCTCTCCAAAGCTACCAATGCCTGGAGTTACTTGGCCCTACAGATAATACAGTAGCTTTTTAATGGATTTCCAAGATCGGATGGAGGCTATGTGTCTCATTCCCACATAGGAAACCTGTGGTGCACATCACTATGATTGTTATCAGCCTTGTTTGGGGACCCAACCAACTAATTAGAAGCAGGGGGCATGTAGAAAGGTATTTCACTTTCATCCTAATAGTGGCAAACCTCCTCAAGGGTAAACCGATGGGAAACTTGCATCTTGCTTTGAACTGAGAATTGAAATGAGATATCCCAACGTTGACCTTTTGAATGTATTTTGAAGATCAAAGGAAAATGGAAGCTCTGTAATTCTTTTTTAGAGGCAACCTGTATGTAATGGATATGAGGGCCATTGCTGACCTCTCCGTTGAAACAAAGTGCAGGTTGCCTAGCTTTCATGTCAAGTTTTCTGCTAGTTCTAAATAACCGACTTGGAAATTATTAAAGCCATTGGACCAGCTTGACAGCTAGCCAACTAGTATTCTCCTAACAAGGGTTCAGCATTGGCAGCCCCATTATTTTTCTTTAGGGCAGTGCCCCTCATCCCAACTCCCTGCCGGAACTGCCCCTCATCCCAACTCCCCGCCGGCACTGCCACTCAACCCAACTCCCCGCCGGCACTGCCACTCAACCCAACTCCCCGCCGGCACTGCCACTCATCCCAACTCCCTGCCGGAACTGCCACTCATCCCAACTCCCTGCCGGAACTGCCACTCATCCCAACTCCCTGCCGGAACTGCCACTCATCCCAACTCCCTGCCGGAACTGCCACTCATCCCAACTCCCTGCCGGAACTGCCACTCATCCCAACTCCCTGCCGGAACTGCCACTCATCCCAACTCCCTGCCGGAACTGCCACTCATCCCAACTCCCTGCCGGAACTGCCACTCATCCCAACTCCCGGCCGGAACTGCCACTCATCCCAACTCCCGGCCGGAACTGCCACTCATCCCAACTCCCGGCCGGAACTGCCACTCATCCCAACTCCCGGCCGGAACTGCCACTCATCCCAACTCCCGGCCGGGCCGGCCGGAACTGCCACTCATCCCAACTCCCGGCCGGAACTGCCACTCATCCCAACTCCCGGCCGGAACTGCCACTCATCCCAACTCCCGGCCGGAACTGCCACTCATCCCAACTCATCGCCGGAACTGCCACTCATCCCAACTCCCGCCAGAACTGCCACTCATCCCAACTCCCGGCCGGAACTGCCACTCATCCCAACTCCCGGCCGGAACTGCCACTCATCCCAACTCCCGGCCGGAACTGCCACTCATCCCAACTCCCGGCCGGAACTGCCACTCATCCCAACTCCCTGCCGGCACTGCCACTCATACCAACTCCCCGCCGGCACTGCCACTCATACCAACTCCCTGCCGGCACTGCCACTCATCACAACTCCCTGCCGGAACTTTTACTCATCCCATTCCCCACCCACCAATGAGTAAGAGAAGGAATAAAAATAGAGAATACGTGGAAGGGAGAGGAAAAGAGGGGGATGAACAAAGAAAAAGGGAGAGAGAACAATAAAGATGGCTAGAGAGAGGGATGGGGGAAAAAAAAGAAATTAGGATAGAGACAGATAAAAGGGATAGAACTAGTACAAGGAGAAAGAGTGGTGCATCCTAAAATGTACCATAAGGGGTTTTAATACTGTACGAGTGGAAGGGATTCGGGGGCCGCTAAATGTCTGTGGGTTAGGGGCGCAAAGTACTTGTCTTGCCTTGGGTGCTTGACAACCCACACTACGAAAATATATTTACCGTTAGGGGACCCCACAACTTGAGAAATTTTATCAAGGGGTCACTGCATTAGAAAGGTTGTGAACCACTGCTTTAGGGGTCATCACTGGATGACTAGACAGTGAGGATGGGAATGCCCAGCCACCAATAGGATCCCACCCTGTAGACTCCAATATTCATATCTATAGTAAGCTCTACATTTCTGATCAAAGGTTATATTTCCTGCAAATAAAACACTTGATCTGTTTTACCAATAAACCATTTTTATAATAAGTGGACTTTTGCTTTAAGACACACCCCTTTTTTCTGTCTGCCATTAACATTCCTATTTCACATATCCTTCATTATTGTTCGGAAACGCGATTTATCATGAAGTGAAAACACTGGTGATTTTTCCTATTTTGTGACTGCTGTTAGTAGCACATTTTTGGCCTCATTTACTGCTATGTCTAATTATTTTTAACATGCGTTTCCTTTGCTCTGACCACAGCGTAGTATAATGTTCTGAAGGATGTTTGTACAAATTCCGCTTTAATCGGTTCCATCTGTGTCACCAGTAACCAATCCGTGTTCTACGCGCAATGGAGGATGCATGCATCAATGTAACAATGATGGAGGAGTCGTCAGATGTTCCTGCCACCCTGGATATGCATTGGCAGCTGATGGCAAGATGTGTGAAGGTATGGCATGCAAGCTGGTTATATGTGATAAAGTTTAAAGGGTCAGTCCTCTTAAAACTACATAAACATAAAAACAACTCTAGGCAAAACTTATTTTCACTTTGGATAGGATGGGGTAGGGTTAGAGTCCCTTGTAGGTTGTTATTGTCATCTGTGTCAGGGCAGGAGATCCTGCTGAAAACCTGTCCCCTTATAGCCTGTCCTGGTTTCACAGATGGTCACTCGCTTCCTTTGTTTGTCACCAGTGGCGGCTGGTGCTCAAATTTTTTGGGGGGCACAAACAAACTGAAATTGCAGCCTCACTGTGCCCATCAATTGCCGCCACTGTGCCCATCAATTGCCGCCACTGTGCCCATCAATTGCCACCACTGTGCCCATCAAACGCAGCCACTGTGCCCATCAAACGCAGCCACTGTGCCCATCAAATGCAGCCACTGTGCCATCAAACGCAGCCAGTTTGTCCCATCAAATGCCACCAGTTTGTCCCATCAAATGCCACCAGTTTGTCCCATCAAATGCCACCAGTTTGTCCCATCAAATGCCACCAGTTTGTCCCATCAAATGCCACCAGTTTGCCCCATCATCAAATGCCACCAGTTTGCCCCATCATCAAATGCCGCCAGTTTGCCCCATCAAATGCCGCCAATTTGCCCCATCAAATGCCGCCAGTTTGCCCCATCAAATGCCACCAGTTTGCCCCATCAAATGCCGCCAGTTTGTCCCATCAATAGCCGCCAGTTTGTCCCATCATTAGCCGCCAGTTTGCCCCATCAATAGCCGCCAGTTTGCCCCATCAAATGCCGCCAATTTGCCCCATCAAATGCCGCCAGTTTGCCCCATCAAATGCCGCCAGTTTGCCCCATCAAATGCCGCCAGTTTTGCCCATCAATAGCCGCCAGTTTTGCCCATCAATAGCCACCAGTTTTGCCCCATCAAATGCCACCAGTTTGTCCCATCAAATGCCACCAGTTTGTCCCATCAAATGCCGCCAGTTTGTCCCATCAAATGCCACCAGTTTGTCCCATCAAATGCCAGTTTGTCCCATCAAATGCCGCCAGTTTGTCCCATCAAATGCCGCCAGTTTGTCCCATCAAATGCCACTAGTTTGCCCCATCAAATGCCCCCAGTTTGCCCCCACAAATGCCACCAGTTTGCCCCATCAAATGCCGCCAGTTTGCCCCATCAAATGCCGCCAGTTTGTCCCATCAATAGCCGCCAGTTTGTCCCATCAATAGCCGCCAGTTTCCCCTCCTCCTGCCCGGCACTTACCTTTCTCGGGTCAGCACCATCCTCCACGCTCCCTCTGAGTCCTTGATGTCTTTTCCCATCCTCTTCATGTCATCTCTGCTATGATTGGACGCCTGATTGGCTGAGAGGTGGGTCAGTGTCAGGGAAGCGATTCTCTAACACAGCACTACGTGAGCATCGAACGCACAGCAGTGCGCCCGCTCCTTACCAATTGGAAGCCTATTAGAGCCCACAGGCTCCAATCAGGAAGCCTATTTGTGCCATCAGCTCTAATCAGGCAATTCTAAAACACCCCCACCGCTGTAATTCAGATGGCCGGCGCTGGACAAGGGGGCCGGACACCTGAATAGTGGGCGACAGCGGCGACAATAGATAAATTCATGCAATGCATGGAAGAGAGGAGCAGGTATTTGCACCCACTTCCGGGCATAGACCCCTGCATTATCTGCGGGAATGTATGCCACGTCTGGCACCAAATAAGTATGTTATGAGGCTGGCAATAGGGTGACCACATTTCCAAACTGCCATTCAGGGACACACCCCTTCTCTCACCTTCCCCCAAAAAAGATAAGGGGGGTGGGGGAAATGTAGTCTCGGGGGTTGATGGGGAATTTGGCGGTGGGTTATTTGTCAGGTGAATGTGCCACTAGATGCAGTGCCGCATGCCACCCATAGCCTGCGAAGATCACACCAGTCCCTGCTGCTTGCCGCTGGGTGCCCGAGAAGGAGGAGGTACCGAGGTGGGTGGGGACAGCAATGACCCCATTTCCAAACTACCATTCAGGGACATCCCCCCTTCCCAAAAATCAGCTTGTGCTGTAACGAATCACAGCACAGTGATTGGACACAAGAGGCAGGATTTATGATTTCTCCAATCACAAGCAGGGGGCGGGGACTGTGCTCCTCCAGGCATTCCCGGCCAGGACAAGTACTGTCAGTGAGTAAAGCGGTGATGTGGCGGCCTTTTTTGGGGGCATCAGATTGGCCGGGGGGAGTGACTGTGTCAGTTTAATTCTGGGACACTGTATTGTCCTGGAATGAATGTGCCCGGGACAGACCTGCAAAATGCGGGACTGTCCCCCGACAATCCGGGACACGTGGTCACCCAATGCACTAGGCGCAGGCCTCGCTCTCGGTCTCACTGTTTGAGAGTAAATTGTCACTGGTTGCAAGATGCCTGGCGGCGCTGCCAGGCATCTTGCAGCCAGGGCCGTTTGAAGGAATTTGGGGGCCCCAAGCAAAATGGGGGCCCCCAAGCACAGCCCCCCCCCCCGCGGGCCTACATTAGCGCTACACAAATATTTTACACCCATGTTCTTACTCCCCCCCTTAGTCTCTATGTTTTCCTATTCTCACCTCCCCTTCTTCCCTGTAGGCTGCCGCTGTAGCGTGGCCAAGCTCCTCTTCCTCCTGTCAGTCCGGTGTTCTATCATTATGGGTCCCCAGTCCCCTATTAGATAGTGCCCAGGCCGGGCCGGGTACCGCGTGGTACAGGAGATTCAGTTTCCTGTGTTCCCAGCTGGACTGAAAGGAAGTGAGCACTCAGTGTGCAATCCCTGTCAGTCTGGCCGGGAACAGGAAACTGAATCTTCTGTACCACGGACTAATAGGACTCCCGGAGGAAGGAAGAGGAGCTTGGCCACGCTACAGCCTGGGAAGGGGAAGTTGGTGGCCCTAGGCCAGCTCGGGGGCCCCAAGCTTTTTTTTTTTTTTGCCTGACCTGTAGCGACGGGCCTGCTTGCAACTAGTGACACGCATCTAGCAACCAGTTCCGATAATGTAGTTACTAGTTAGTAGGGGGTGGCTGTGTCCTCTAATTCATTCCGGGACATCCCGGAATGAAGGTGCCCGGACATGTCAATTGCGGGACAGTCTCACCATAAACTACTGAAATTTCTATTGCAGGTAATGCCTAAAATGTTATATTCATTTTTTTTTGTTGTCATATTGTTTTTTTTTTTAAGTGGAGTTGTCCTTTAAGTTGGTCAATAGAAGGTATCACTTACTCATTCCAACAATGCACAATGCATTTATATTGAAGTATAACAGTGCACAATTGCTATGTACAGGGCAGACCATTAATTTGCAATCCTATTAAGGTGGCCGTCCTGATTTCCATTTTTCCACCGCCGCCGTCTCTGCCAGTCCATTTCACACCGGCGGTATTAATTAGACCTTCATGCCACAAGTTGAATTGTAATTGTCTCAGCCAGCTCCTAATAAGCCCTCGCAGACTGCAGTAAAAGCATTTACAAAATTAAACTTCTTTCTTTTTTTTTTTCTTTCCATCCAGGGGATTATTATTTTTGGCTGAATTGTATCGGCGCTCCATCGCCCCGTTCTCACGTTGAATAATCTCTCCCCTCTTCTTTTTTTTTTTTTAAAGACATTAACGAGTGCGTGACGGGGCAGGCCATGTGTGCGCACAGCTGTCTCAATACTCGCGGCTCCTTCCACTGCGGTTGCAGTCCCGGCTACGAGCTTGGAGTTGATGGAAAGCAGTGCTACAGTAAGTGTTCCATGGGGGGGGTCCAAACGCCGTCTTCAACATCTGCAAAAAATCTGCTTCTTTGGCTGTGAAATATTTTGTGTTCCTCTGCCAGAAAAGCACCATTTTTCTTCTTCTGTTGCTTTCCCTCTCTCTCTCGTTACATACTTGGTAAGGTTTAATAAAGACACCAGCCCGTCGCAGGTTTCGAGAAGATTTGCATCTGAGTTTAAAGATATTTTAATACAGAGCTCTAGAAAAAAAAAGTGTTGTAACGGTCAGGGGTTAACTCCGTTACAATATTCCATTCCACCAACCCACTACAGCTTATCGACACTCCACAATCCAGTAGACAGGACCCATTGGATTTTCCCTCAGAAAAACGAGACACAGCTCTGTTCTCTGGTTCCAAACGAATAGACCTTTTAATGGTAAAACCCAGGCTTTTATACAGTTAGCAATCAAAAAGCATGCTGCAGTAATCAAAGGGACAATGACACACTCCACCCACAACACCATACAATGGGTACTAACGAGTCCCCCTCAATCCACATCTGAGGCCGCGTACACAAGATCAGTCCAAACTGATGAAAACGGACTGAAGTTCAGCTTCATCGGTCCAAACCGACCGTGTGTACGGCCCATCAGTCTTTTGTCCTTCAGTCCAAAGTTTTAAAACTTGCTTTAAAATCGGACTGATGGACGCCTGACCATCGGTCCAAACCGATCGTTAGTACGCAAAAGCATCGGTTCAAAACCCGCGCATGCTCAGAATCAAGTCGACGCATGCTTGGAAGCATTGAACTTCGTTTTTTTTCAGCACTTCGTTGTGTTTTACGTCACCGCGTTCTGACACGATCGGTTTTTGAACTGATGGTGTGTACGCACATCAGACCATCAGTCTGTGATCCGATGAAAATTAACTTCAGTCCGTTTTCATCGGTTTGGACTGATCGTGTGTACAAGGCCTTAGACAGACATTCTGACTCCGCGATAAGCTATTCTCACCTGCTACACAATACACATTCCTTTAGTAAACATAAGTCAGACGTCTGACCTTTAGGCCGGATTCACACTAGTGCGGTGCGAATTTCAGCTCTCTAATCTCTGCAGAGAGATAAGACAACTGTTCAGCAGATCCTCTGCAGATTAGCTGCGAATTTGGAGACCTGGGAGAGGGGAGGGGGAGGGGGGAAGTGTATTGAGCTGAATGAGAAGAAATCCTGAAGAGAAATAAACACATCTGTGAATCACCTGCGTACCCATAGAAGATAATGGGCCTGAATTCACACCACAAGTCATAAAATCCGCACACGTTTTTTCTGCAATGCGCAGTGCGAATGCATCGCACATATGTGAACCAGCCTCATTGAAAACAATGTATTTAGAAATGTTCTGCGTATTGGATGCGGTTTAAGCCACACTCAATTCGCATAGGTGTGAACCCGGCCTCAGAGTGTTCTAACTCACACAATACAGTGTTAATTAGCATCACACAATGAAATATCTTAGGAGCCAGACTTAGTTAACACCTTAACAGTATGTGTCAACACATTGAATGAATCACTCTATTGACCGGTTGGGTTCAGAATTAACCACCTGTAATATTTCAAGATATCCTGCAATACATTGTGAATAATCATTACTCTCCCATCTCATGTAATCCAAGATATGTCCATTATTTCCTGGCTCAATCTGTGCCCAAAAGTGACTCCCGTTACAAGTGTCTTTTAAGGTTTTTTTTTGCTACAGTCATCATTCAGATATCATTCTTTACAGCCGGTGATCCTGTGCACCATAAGAAGGATCATAGCGGCAGTTCCACTGCTTGATCATTCTTATAGGCGATGGGAGGGGATGCCACCCCCCTCCAGCCACCAACCAGTGCTTCTCCAGGCTCTCCCGTGCCATCGGGGGCCCAGAGAACGAATCAGCCGGTGCCAGATGACGTCGATAGAGGTTTCCAGTGTGCAGTCATCTCAATGACCGTCGGAGGCGGTACCCGGAAGTAAACAAAGCCGCGATCGCGGTTGTCAGCATGAGATCGGTGAAAAAAAATTCCCCGATCTCATGCTTTCCAGCCTGGAGGAGAGATGTGAGGTCTTATTGCCCCCACATCTCTCCTTAAAGAGGACCTGTCACAAACCATTCCTATTACGAGGGATGTTTACATTCCTTGTAATAGGAGTAAAAGTGATCATTTTTTTTTTTTTTTTCAAAGTGTAAAAAATAAATAAATAAAAGAAAATAATTAATTTAAAACGCCCCCGCCTCCGGTAGCTTACGCTCAGAAGCGAACACACACGTATGTCCCGCCCACATATGTAAACGTCGTTCAAACCACACATTTTGAGGTATCGCCTCGTGCGTGCGTTGGAGCCCTAGACCTCCTCTGTAACTCTAAACTGGTAACCTGTAAAAAAAATTAAAGCGTCACCTATGGAGATTTTTAAGTACCGAAGTGTGGCGCCATTCCACGAGCGGGCGCAATTTTAAAGCGTGACAAGTTAGGTATCAATTTACTCGGCGTGACATCATCTTTCACATTATAGGAATAAAAAGGGGCTAACTTTACTGTTTTTTATGAAACCGTTTAAAAAAAAAAGAAAAAAGGCTTGCGCAAATACTGTGCAAGATAAAAAGTTGCAATGACCGCCACTTTACTCCCTAGGGCAGGGGTCTTCAAACTATGGCCCTCCAGTTGTTCAGGAACTACAATTCCCATCATGCCTAGTCATGTCTGTGAATGTCAGAGTTTTACAATGCCTCATGGGATGTGTAGTTCCGCCACAGCTGGAGGGCCGTAGTTTGTCTGCTAAAAAAAAATATATATAATGTTTGGAGTAATTTTCTAGCAAAAAAATTATGATTTTTACATGAAGGAGAGAAGTGCCAGAATAGGCCCGGTATTGAGGTGGTTAAAGCGGAGCGCCACCCTGATTTTTTTTATTTTTTTTTAAATCTAAAAAAAAAAAAAAAAAAAATGAAATGGAAAAAATAAATAAAAATACTCACCCTAAATAGGCTGTTGCTATGCCGAAGTCCCGAATCTGCCCTCATGATCGGCGGTGCGGTTTTCTTCCTCCTCCTCTTCTCGGTGTCTTCTTGTGAATGGGCCGCGCTGCATTCTGGGAACTGTGTGTATCCCAGAAAGCAGCCGGACCATTCACAAAGCGCCGCGTCGCTCGCACATGCGCAGTAGGAAACGGGCAGTGAAGCCGCACGGCTTCACTGCCCGGACTGTGGATGGCGGTGCCGGGATCGAGGATCGGCATTGGCGGGGGCCGTCAGCGCGGGCGCCTAGGACAGGTAAGTGTCCTTATTCAAAGTCAGCAGCTACACTGTTAGTAGCTGCCGACTTTGAAAAAAAAAAAATGCGGGTGGAGCTCCGCTTTAAATTATCTTTTACTTAAAAATGTAAAAATAATAAAAAAAATTATAATTGGAACTAGAAAAAAAAGCTTCTAGAGTTTTTTTCTATTTTTTTTTTTTTTTTAAGTTTTGATTGTTAGTTTTTAATAAATTAAATAATGTTTTACTTAAAAAAAAAAAAATTGGAACTAGAAAAAATGTGCTTCCTATGGAGTAAGTTACACAAGGACACAAGTAACGTGATATAATTATTTTGGAAGTAAGTTAATTTTTAAATGAATTAATTACAGAGCCTTGAAAAGGTATTCATACCCCTTGAAATTTTTCCACATTTTGCCAAAAGGTAATTTCAAGGAGTATGAATGCCTTTTCAAGACACCGTAATTCAACTATGTTTTAAATAGAACTCTAGATAAATTTGTCAGTAAATTCTCAGCACGAAAATCTCCCGATTGGGAGTTTTCCAGCCAATCACAGTGGTCACATGACCCAAATGCCCGCCTCCCGGCATTTAGAAACGCTTTAAGTGGGGGTTTACGCAAAAAAAAAAAATGTTTTCTTTTAAAAAGTTAGCAGCTACAAACACTACAGCTGCTGACTTTTAAATTAAGGACACTTACCTGTCCAGGGCGCCCGCAATGTCGGCACCCGAAGCCGATCTGTCGCTCGCCTCTCAGGTGCTGCCGCCGCCGCCATCTTAAGTAAGGGAATCAGGATGTGAAGCCTTGAGGCTTCATTTACTGGTTCCCCACTGCGCATGTGCGACTCGCGCTGCGCGATCCCACTGGTCCCGGCTGTCTTCTGGGACCTGTGCGTCTCCCAGAAGACAGCGGGGGAGGACAGAGTAGGCGCCGGAAGTGGCGTAGGTCACCGTGTGGCGTAGGTCTATGCCAGGAAGTGGAAGCAAATACATGTATTAGACAGGTATCTGCTCCCCCCTCCACCTGAAAGGTGCCAAATGTGACACCGGAGGGTTCCGAAAAGTGGAAGTTCCATTTTTGGGTGGAACTCCACTTTAACTTTTAATAAATTATATAAACTTTTACTTAAAAATAAAAAATAAATGTAACGAAACTACAAGGACACAAGTAGCATATTATAATTATTTTGGAAGTAAGTTAATTTTTTATTAATTAATTGCAGTGCCTTGAAAAAGTATTCATACCCATTGACATTTTGTCACGTTACCACGAAAAGGTAATTTCAAGGGGTATGTATACTTTTTCAAGGCACTGTAATGCAACTATTATTATTATTATTATTATACAGGATTTATATAACGCCAACAGTTTGTGCAGAGCTTTACAACATCAGGGCAGTACGGTACAGTTGCAATACAGTTCAATACCGGAGGGATCAGAGGGCCCCGCTCCTTAGAGCTTACAATCTAGGAGGGAGGATCAAGTACAACAAAGGGTAGTAGCTGTGGGGGATGATCATATGGACAAAATAACAAATACAGTTGTTAGGTGTGGGAAGGAGAGGCTTCTCTGAAGAGGAGGGTTTTCAGGGATCGTCTAAAAGCTAATAGAGAAGAAGATACACTGACAGATTGGGGTAAGGAGTTCCATAGGCTTGGAGAGGCTCTGGAAAAGTCCTGGAGACCATCATGGGAGGAGGAGATGAGAGAGCAGGAGGTCTTGAGAAGAAAGATTAGGTTGGTATTTTGAGACTGTTTTAATTGGAACACTAGATATGTTTGCCAGCCAATCACAGTGGTCACATGACCTGAATGCCCACCTCCCGGGCATTTAGAAGCCCTTAAAGGGCCGGAAGGCTGTTGGCGGGAGTGGGTCAAGATAATGAGTGGGGCCAGGCAAATAATTTGTTCCTGGAAATGAAGGGGTGATCTTCTTTGGGGTATGGTCACGTATTTTTGGTCCCCCATAGACTTCACTGGGAGCGCCTGAAAATCGTGCCACCCTACCACCGCCTCCACCTTGAAATTAGCTTGCCATTGGCCTAATCAAAAATACGAAAGCCTTAAAAAATCACCAGAAAATTCTTACGCTCAAGTGTTAATCCGGGCTAAACCTTTCCTATTCCAGCAATGTTTCTTCCAGCAAGGTCCCAGCTGGCCCCCCTCTTCATAGTGTGCCGTGGCTCCATTCCTCCCTCTGAGCAGCTGCACTGATGGAGGACACCGGCTGTCCCTAAGAATTTCTCTATAGCAGGGGTCTCCAAACCTTCTGAACAAAGAACCTGTTCACTTTCCTTCAGACCTTGAGGGGGCCGGACTGCGGCCAGGGGGAGTAGAAAATCCCTTAGCGTCAATGAGAGTAAAGTGTGCCCCATTGCTGGGGCAGTGAGAAGAATAGTGCCCCATTGTTGGGGTCAGTGGTAGGAATAGTGTCCCGTCATTAAGATCAGTGGGAGGAATAGTGCCACATCATTGGTGTCAATGGGAGGAATAGTGTCCCATCATTGGTGTCAGTGGGAGGAATAGTGTCCCATCATTGGTATCAGTGGGGGGAATAGGGTCCCATCATTGGTTTTAGCGGGAGGAATATTACCCCATCATTGGTGTCAGTGGGGAAGAATAGTGCCCCATCATTGGGATCAGTGGGAGGAATAGTGTCCCATCATTGGTGTCAGTGGGGAAGAATAGTGCCCCATCATTGGGATCAGTGGGAGGAATAGTGTCCCGTCATTGGTGTCAGTGGGAGGAATAGTGTCCCATCATTGGTGTCAGTGAGAGGGATAATTCCCCATTGTTGGTGTCAGTGGAAGGAATAGTGTCCAATCATTAGGATTAGTGGGAGGAATAGTGCCCCATCATTGGTGTAAGTGGGAAGAATAGTGCCCCATCATTGGTGTCAGTGGGAAGAATAGTGCCCCGTCAGTGGGAAGAATAGTGTCCCCCTAGTTGGTGTCAGTAGGAGGAATAGTGTCCCATCATTGGTGTCAGTGGGAGGAATAGTGTCCCATCATTGGTATCAGTGGGAGGAATAGTGCCCCATCATTTGGTGTCAGTGGGAGAAATAGTGCCCCATCATTGGTGTCAGTGGGAAGAATAGTGCCCCATCATTGGTGTCAGTGGGAGGAATAGTGCCCCATCATTGGTATTAGTGGAAGTATTATTGCCCCATCATTGGTGTCAGTGGAAGGAATAGTGTCCCATTATTGGTGTCAGTGGGAGGAATAGTGTCCCATTATTGGTGTCAGTGGGAGGAATAGTGTCCCATCATTGGTGACAGTGGGAGGAATAGTGTCCCATCATTGGTATCAGTGGGAGGAATAGTGCCCCATCATTGGTGTCAGTGGGAAGAATAGTGGCCCATCATTGGTGTCGGTGGGAGGAATAGTTCCCCATTGTTGGGGTCAGTGACATGAATAGTGCCCCATTGTTGGTGTCAGTGGGAAGAATAGTGCCCCGTCAGTGGGAAGAATAGTGTCCCCCTAGTTGGTGTCAGTAGGAGGAATAGTGTCCCATCATTGGTGTCAGTGGGAGGAATAGTGCCCCATCATTGGTGTCAGTGGGAGGAATAGTGCCCCATCATTGGTATTAGTGGAAGTATTATTGCCCCATCATTGGTGTCAGTGGAAGGAATAGTGTCCCATTATTGGTGTCAGTGGGAGGAATAGTGTCCCATTATTGGTGTCAGTGGGAGGAATAGTGTCCCATCATTGGTGACAGTGGGAGGAATAGTGTCCCATCATTGGTATCAGTGGGAGGAATAGTGCCCCATCATTGGTGTCAGTGGGAAGAATAGTGGCCCATCATTGGTGTCGGTGGGAGGAATAGTTCCCCATTGTTGGGGTCAGTGACATGAATAGTGCCCAAATGTTGGTGTAGAAGGAATAGTTATTTGTATCAGTGGGGGGAAATAGTGTTCCAAGGGCCTGATAAATGCAAGCAAAGGGCCACATCCAGCCCCCCCCCCCCCGGGCCACAGTTTGGAGACCCCTGATTGATAGAAATGAATGGGGTGACATTGGGTTTGTGATGGAAGAGGAACCTTGCGTGTCAATGCGGCTCTACTTTGCTTTGTATCCCATCTCACTCTATCCACTTTTCTCAAGCAGAGAGTTTTTTGTGTGAATCGGTTGCAAAAAGTCTTATTTGGAGATCCTGCCAGAAATCGCACTTCTTGCTGCAGGCTGACAACGCTAAGCCCCTCCTCCCAATCATCATTAGCGTTGTCAGCCTGATGTGGGCGGCTTCGGTTGTCTATTGGGCCGTTGCCCTGATAAGCCGTCCAGCGGCCAACTCAGGGGGGCTTGGTTGGCAGCCCAATATCTAAAGGGTAAAAGATTCCTCTGGGAAGGAAGTGTTTTATTTCTTTCTCGTACATCACGGGACACAGAGCGGCATATTCATTACTATGTGGGTTATATGGAGTACCTTCAGGTGTGGACACTGGCAATCTTCAAACAGGAAGTCCCCTCCCTATATAACCCCCTCCCCTAGAGGGAGTCCCTCAGTTTTTTCGCCAGTGTCTTAGGTGTTGGTCACGGAATAGCTTTGCTCCACATCCTTTGGGATTAAGGGCGGGCTAACCGGATCTGTCCAAGGAGCCTCAGTGCCAAAGTGGACAGTACCCGGGCCCCAAACCGTGGGGTTTTGCCTATAATGATCCTCTTTGGAGGGCTGGACCCTGGGCCCAGGACTTGGAGTTTGCAAAAAAACCATAAGGTTCCTGTTTTGCCAGGGTGCTATATAGGTCCAGGACAGTGGGTACCTTCATAGGACCCCAGGGCCTGAAGGTCTACTACGCTACCCACGGAGATGGGAGAAGACTGGATCAGTTTGCTGGTCAAACATCCTGCAGCATGGAGCAGGTAAGGGGGAGCCTGCGGGACTTGGTTCGACAGCAGGCTCCCCGGGGTAACCTAAAAGGGGGGATAGCCTGAGTATGCTCTGCATGGGCAACTGTGATCACTATGTCTTAGAGACAGGATGACACCCTTTCTCCCCCCATCACTAGGCCCCCCCCTGTCTAAAGAGTGTTGCTAGCTAACCTGCTGTTTCTTCCTAGAGGCTAGTAAAGGATCCTTAGGGGCCTTAAGAGAGTCCTACCTGGCCGGGAGTTTTGAATCTGCCGCCGTTTCTGCGCCATGGATCTCCAGCAGCGCGGCTCCTCCATGTTCTTCCTGTTTCCGGGTACGCGCGCGCGCGCGTGCACGCGCGCGTCTTATTGACGAATTTTCGCGCCATCCAGACAGGAGGGCGGGGGGGGGCGGGCCTGCGGCGTCATACAGGGCGCGCCCTTCTGCTGTTATAGACAGCAGGCCTTGTCAGGGCTCAGTCTGTGACTGATTGTTTCAAGAGAGGACGCAGGGCGGCAGAACAGTGACTCCCGGTGGCGGAAAAGGGGTAGTACATGTGGACTTTGTCCCAATGTCTATTGTTAAGCCAAAAAATCCCCCTTGTTTGACAGCAGGTTGGAGGCTGGCAAACTTAAATTAGGGTCATTGTGTATGGTCATAGAAAATATATAATTATTTAAAAAAAAAAAAAAAAAAAAAAAAGACCAACATACAGGCCCATCAGTTTGTGGGGACACTAGTGATCTACTTTCCCCTAAACTCTGGAATTGTACTCCTGGCCACTACAGTCTGTTGTGTGGGCGGAGTCCCTCGATTTTTTATTATGGCTTCCAAGGGTTCGGGGTCAAAGGGTACAAAAAAGACCAAAAAACAAAAGGGTTCCCTTTCTGATTCTGATATGCCGATTCTTTCCCCGCAGCTTATTAATTTAAGAAGCGCCTTGGATGAGCCATTAGGGGGATCTGGTGCGGAGGCTGGCCCAGATCAGCCCAGCCCTGTGTTTATCACAGAGGAGATGCTAGCCGTATCCCTAGGGGGGCTAGAAGAGAGAATAGCAGCATTGATCGCTAGAGCTATTCCTGGTAAGAAACGGGTTAGATCCCCATCACCAGGCAGTGTATCCTCAGATGCTGAGATTCTCTCTCCGGAGGAATTAGAATCACAGGAGGATCAACTGGACCTGAACCAAGAGGGTTCAGGGATTGAGGGGTCTACCTCTGAGGAACCATTTTCAGACTCCCAGACAGAAAGACTGTGGGTACAGTCTTTGACGGACATGGTCCGCTCGGCATTTAGTTTGCCATTACCAGAACCTCAGGTTCCTCCGGTATCCTCTCTGGGCTCTTTGAGAGCCCCGTTAAGCAACGCAGTTTTTCCGGTCTACGGCCGGACAGGGTTTTTCTGCCACCGAAAAGATTTGCGGAGGAAAAATTCTCCAAGAGATGGAAGCTCCCAGTAGTGGATGCAGCCATCTCATGTGTGAATAAATCACTAACTTGCCCGGTGGAAAATATACATATGTTTAGAGATCCGGTTGATAAAAGATTAGAAACACTTTTAAAAGCATCCTTTGCTACGGCAGGAGCAGTGGTGCAGCCAGCGGTAGCTGCAATTGGAGTTTGTCAGGCATTAAAAGACCAGACAAAAGAGATGTTAAAAGACATGCCTACCCAACAAGCAGAAGAGTTTGCTGACATTCCCAGAGTTCTGTGTTTTGCGGTAGATGCTATAAAAGATTCCATCCAGCAGGCTTCTCGTTTATCACTATGTTTGGATGAGAAGGCTCTTATGGTTGAAGAACTGGGCGGCAGAACCCCCATGCAAAAAGCTTCTGGCAGGATTTCCCTTCCATGGAGGGCGACTCTTCGGAGAGGATCTGGATAAATATATTCAGACTATTTCAAATGGCAAGAGTACCCTTTTACCGGTCAAAAAGACATTCCGGGCTCCTACATTTAAAAGGCAGCTTTTTCCTGTCTCGGGGCCCTCTAATTCCAGGCAGTATCGACGGCCGCCTGCGCGATCCAACGGTAACAGTAGATCGCAGGGACAAACCCCTGGGGGTAAGAAGCCGTGGTATCGCAAGCCGTCAAAGGCAGCCCCTAAGTCTGCCTTATGAAGGGGCGCCCCCACTCTCACGGGTGGGGGGAAGGCTTCGTCTCTTCTCAGAAGTTTGGGAAGCCAAGATCCCCGACAAATGGGTCCGGGCATCTGTAACCACAGGTTACAGACTGGAATTTCTAAGGTATCCTCCGCCTCATTTTCAAGAATCAAGGCTACCAAGGGATCCAGCAAGGAAGGCCTCAATGCTGGCAGCCTTGGATCACCTGCTTTGCCAGGACGTAATTTTAGAAGTGCCAGCCCAAGAGCAAGGCCTAGGTTTCTATTCCAATCTCTTTGTCATACCAAAGCCCAACGGCGATGTCAGGCCAATCTTGGACCTAAAGAGGTTAAACGGTTATCTAAGGGTGCGGTCCTTCCGGATGGAATCCATCCGGTCAGCAGCCGCCGCGCTTCAGAAGAACGATTTTCTGGCCTCCATAGACATAAAAGATGCTTACCTTCATGTACCAATCTGTCAGTCGCATCAAAGGTTTTTACGCTTCGCGGTCGGGCAGCGACACTTCCAATTCAGGGCGCTCCCTTTCGGGCTGGCCACGGCCCCCCGGGTATTCACGAAGATCCTAGCCCCAGTTCTGGCCAATTTAAGAATCCAAGGAGTCACAGTCCTAGCATACTTGGACGACCTTTTAATTATAGATCATTCACGGACGGGTCTGCAGAAGGCAGTAAACCTCACGGTTCGGTACCTCGAAGAATTCGGCTGGGTCCTAAACCAGGGAAAGTCAGCATTCCAGCCTACAAAGCAGTTGGAATACCTCGGCATGAGGTTAGACACGGAACGTCAAAAGGTGTTCCTGCCCCTTGTAAAGATCAAGGCGATCAAGGGGTTGGTTCGGTTGGTTATAAACAAGAGAAGACCAACTATTCGCCTGTGTATGCGATTACTAGGCAAGCTAGTGGCCACATTCGAGGCAGTACCTTACGCTCAGATCCACACTCGCGTCCTACAGGCAGCCATTTTAGCAGCCTGGGGCAAGAGGGCACATGCCTTAGAGTCCCCTTTGACGCTATCATCAAGGGTCCGACAAAGCCTGGCCTGGTGGTTGAACCCTCAGAACCTTCTAAAGGGAAGATCCTTCAGCCCTGTTGTCGGGAAGGTAGTTACCACAGACGCCAGCCTGGCAGGCTGGGGGGCGGTCTTCGAGGGGTTCTCCCGCCAGGGAACTTGGGTGAAAGCAGAGAGGCAGCTCTCCATCAATATCTTGGAAATCAGAGCGTCTCGCCTAGCCCTGTTGGCGTGGACCTCCAGATTAAAGGGGTTCCCGGTGAGAATCCAGTCAGACAATGCCACGGCGGTGGCATACATAAACCACCAAGGGGGAACCAGGAGCCAGGCCGCTCAAAGGGAAGTGAACTTGATTTTTCAATGGGCAGAGGCTCATGTACCCTGCATTTCAGCGATATTCATTCCAGGAGTGGACAACCTGCAGGCAGACTTCTTAAGTCGCCAGAGTCTGTTGCCAGGGGAGTGGTCTCTGCATCCCCAGGTCTTTCAGACAATCTGCCAGAGGTGGGGAACGCCAGACGTAGATATAATGGCATCCAGGTTCAACAAGAAACTAGACAGGTTCGTGTCGCGAGCGAGGGATCCTATGGCCTGCGGAACCGATGCGTTGGTGTGCCCTTGGCATCAATTCAAACTTCTATATGCATTCCCTCCACTACAGTTACTCCCCCGCCTGTTGCGCAGGATCAGAGTGGAGCACAAGCCAGTCATTCTAATAGCTCCAGCTTGGCCCCGGAGGGCTTGGTACTCGCTAGTCCTGAATATGGCAGTGGGAGACCCTTGGACTCTTCCTCTACAACCAGACCTACTCTCACAAGGTCCGATCCTCCACCCTACATTACAACGTCTAAATTTGACGGCCTGGAGGCTGAATCCCTGATTCTCAGGGGTAGGGGTCTGTCTAGGCAGGTAATCCCTACCCTGATTAAGGCTAGAAGGCCGGTCTCCAGGGTAATTTATTACAGGGTGTGGAGGAATTATATAGGCTGGTGTGAATCCAAAAGATGGAATTGCCGCAAATATACTATTGATAGGGTGTTAAGTTTTCTCCAGCTAGGAGTGGATAAAGGCCTGGCACTAAGCACAATCAAAGGACAGATCTCAGCTCTGTCAGTGTGGTTTCAGAGGCCGCTGGCCACCCACTCGCTGGTAAAGACCTTCTTACAGGGGGTCTTGCGTATTAATCCTCCTGTCAAGTCACCAGTTTGTCCTTGGGACTTAAATCTTGTCCTGTCCACTCTACAGAAACAGCCTTTTGAGCCTCTGGCTGAGATTCCTTTACTCTTACTGACAAGAAAATTGGTTTTCTTGGTCGCCATAGTTTCGGCCAGGAGAGTGTCAGAATTAGCAGCCTTATCGTGTAAGGAACCATATCTTGTTCTGCATAAGGACAGGGCAGTTCTCCGGCCCCATCCTTCCTTTCTACCAAAGGTTATATCCAAATTTCACTTAAACCAGGATTTGGTACTTCCATCCTTCTTTCCAAAACCTACATCTAGAAAGGAGGGGTTGCTGCATACCTTGGATATTGTCCGGGCCATGAAGGCCTATCTTAAAGCTACAGAAAAGATCCGGAAAACAGATGTGTTATTCGTTCTACCAGATGGCCCCAAGAAGGGGCAGGCAGCTGCAAAATCCACCATCTCAAGATGGATTAGACAATTAATCATTCAAGCCTACGGGTTGAAGAGGTTGCCTCCTCCGTTGTCGGTAAAGGCCCATTCTACCAGGGCCATGGGCGCCTCTTGGGCAGCACATCATCAGATCTCTATGGCTCAGATATGCAAGGCAGCAACGTGGTCATCAGTCCACACGTTTACAAGGTTTTATCAACTAGACGTGAGAAGGAATGCGGATTCTGCCTTTGGACAGGCAGTACTACAGGCTGCAGTTTGAAATCCTCGGGATCAGAAACACCCTTGGTTATAAAAAAAAAAAAAAAAAAAAAAGTTTTTTCTTGACTAAGTTGGAATTATTATGATTTGAGTTTATCTCTAAATTGAATCCTTCTTGGGAAGATGTCTCCCTCCCCTCATTAAAGCATTGCTTTCGGACATCCCACATAGTAATGAATATGCCGCTCTGTGTCCCGTGATGTACGAGAAAGAAAAAGGGATTTTTAAATACAGCTTACCTGTAAAATCCTTTTCTTGGAGTACATCACGGGACACAGAGCTCCCACCCCTCTTTTGGGTGACCATTTTGGGAGGCATACTGCTTGCTACAAAACTGAGGGACTCCCTCTAGGGGAGGGGGTTATATAGGGAGGGGACTTCCTGTTTGAAGATTGCCAGTGTCCACACCTGAAGGTACTCCATATAACCCACATAGTAATGAATATGCCGCTCTGTGTCCCGTGATGTACTCCAAGAAAAGGATTTTACAGGTAAGCTGTATTTAAAAATCCCTTTATTCCAGTCCTTCCTGCTAATCCTTTGTTTTCCTGCCCCAGGGATAGAGATGGAGATAATTAACAGCTGTGAAGTAAACAATGGCGGATGCTCCCATGATTGTCGCCACAGCGGTACGGGTCCTCTCTGTCTGTGCCCGCAGGGGTTGGATCTGGATTCCGATGGGAAAACCTGTGTTGGTAAGTCGGATTGAGGTAAAACTTTTGGTGGTTTTTTTTTTTTAATAATGTTGAAAAAAAAAGAAAAATGTTTCTGTTATAAAATCTTGCAAATAAGAGCTTTTTCCAATTTATTCTTTCTTTATTAAATTTTTTAATTAATTTTTTAACTTTTTTTTTTTCTACACAAATTTGATATTATATTTTATATTTATATTTTTGCTAAATAAACAAGAACAAAATGAAAATTTTGAAAAAAAAATATGTTTTTTCTTCATTTCTGTTATAAAATATTGCAAAAAAAAAATTAAGACTTTTTTATTTCAATTTGTTCTTTCTTTATTACATTTTTTTATTTTATTTTTTACACAAACAGAGCTGTCTTGGTGGTATTTAATCACCACTGAATTTTTTATATTTTTTGCTAAATAAACAAAAATGACTGAAAATGTTGAAAAAAAGCCGTTTTCTTCGTTTCTGTTATAAAATCTTGCAAAAAAAAAAAAAATAAGACTTTTTTATTTCAATTTATTCTTTCTTTATTACATTTTTTTTTTTTTTTTTTACACAAACATAGCTGTCTTGGTGGTATTTAATCACCACTGAATGTTTTTATATTTTTTGCTAAATAAATAAAAATGACTGAAAATTTTGAAATTTTTTTTTTCTGTTATAAAATCTTGCAAAAAAAAAAAAAAATCAAGAGCTTTATTCAATTAATTTTTTCTTTATTAAATTATTGTTTTTTTAACAATTCATTATTTTTTTTTACTCAAATAGAACTTTCTTTTGGTGGTATTTGATTAGCACTGGGTTTTTAATATTTGTTTGCTAAATAAACAAAAATGACTGAAAATGTTGGGGAAAAAAAAATCTTTTTTTCTTTGTTTCTGTAATAAAATTTTGCAAATCCAAAAAAATTTAATAACATTTTCCAATTTCTTTTTCTTTATTACGTTTTTTTTTTTTTTTTGTTAACCACTTCTATACCAGGCACTTACGCACCTTCCTGCCCAAGCCAATTTCCATCTTTTAGCGCTGTCGCTGTTTAAATGACAATTGCGCGGTCGTGCTACACTGTACACAAACAGAATTTTTATCATTTTGTTCACACAAATAGAGCTTTCCTTTGGTGGTATTTGATCACCTCTGGGGTTTTTATTTTTTGCTATACAAATAAAAAAAAGACCGAAAATTTTGAAAAAAAATTAAGTTTTTCTTTTTTTTTTTTTCTGTTATAAAATGTTGTAAATAAGTACGTTTTCTCTTTCACTGATGGGCATTCATAAGGTAGCACCAATGAGATGGTGGCAATGAGGTGGCACTGACGATGGGCACTGATATGCACTTGTAGACGGCACTGTTGGATGGCACTGATATGCAGCACTGATGGGCATTGATAAGTGGCACTGATGGGTGGCACTGATGGGCACTGAAAGGCTGCAATGGTGGGTACTTATGGGTGGCATTGATAGGCGGCACTGCTGACCACTGAAGGGCACTTATAGGCGGCACTGCTGGGAACTAATGGGCATCGATACATGGCACTAATGGGCACTGATATTCAGCACTGATGGGTATCCCTGGTGGCAAGGATTTTGAATGGGCACTGGTTGGCAGCTGCCTTGGTACCGATTGGCATTCCCTGGTGGTCCAGTGTGTATGCCCATCCCTGGTGGTCGTCGGCAGTATGCTGGTGGTCCTGTGCAGTGATCCGAGGGGGGCTGCGCTGATAAACAATCAGAACAAACCCCCCCTGTCAGGGGAGCAGCCGATCAGCTCTCCTCTGCTCACGTCTGTCAGACGCGAGTGAGGAAAAGCCGATTAGCAGCTTTTTCTGTGTACATCGTGATCAGCCGTGATTGGACACGGCTGATCACGTGGTAAAGAGCCTCCGCCGGAGGCTGTTTACCGAGATCAGTGTAGCATTGTGTCAGACTGACACACCGCATCACCGGTCGCTGCGATGACCCCCCCCCCGGGCGCACGGTGGTTGTTATCCTGCAGGACGTCAATAGATGTCCAGTCAGGATAACAAATCCACTTCCCGGACATCAATTCACTCTTGTGGGAAGTGGTTAATCACCACTGGGTTTTTAAATATTTTTTGCTAAATAAACTAAAATGACTGAAAATGTTGGGGGGAAAAAAAGCGCACATATGAATGCTGCCTTTATTTACGTATGAATGATACAGTTATTTACATATGAATGCCAGTTATTTACATGTAAACACAAGGTCTGCTGGTGAGTCTTCTGTATACAACAATAGGGCAGAGCTGGGCAGCATTAGTAGCAGCACTTCACACTGAGATATCGGGACACAGCACAGGACTAAAACTTCAAGGGACATGAGAATTTAAACTGGGATAGTTGTCAAGTATGAGGCAGCTGCTTTGGGCCCCACATCAATGACAGGGCCCCGGGCAGATGTCCCTTTTACCCTGCCTTAAAGACGGTCCTGGTTCCCAGCATAGCTAGAGAGCTGACCACAATGTTCTCCCGCTTAGTGTGGTCAGTTGTTAATAGAAAAAGCAGAAGGACTGGCAGGATCACCGGAGATGTCACACAAAGGAAGCAATACAAAGAGAATGGGAGACTTTCTCATACAAGTACACGGTACAGGAGGCACGTATCGGGAATATGAAGTGTTGGGGGGGGGGGGTAACAAAAGACAAATGAAACCATTTAACCAAAGCTGGCCTGCCGTAGTTCAAGCCGGCTAATCCCATCCAATCCCCGGAGACTTTCACAGATAAAAAGATCTGAAGAGCGTCTACTAACAGACGCTTTATCCTTTTTTCCTCCTGAGCTGTTTGGAAGCCTCTGGTAAATCTTCGGACAAAAGTATTTTCCTGACAGAAGACGTCTCCGCTGTGTAAACTTTTACAGGCTCCAGTGTTTTAGCCGCGAGCTGCGATGATTGGCAGAGGTTACGGCGCAGCTTTGCAGGCGAGGATAAAAGGCGCGTAAGATCGGGTTCATGCTGGGGTTGTGCGCCGTTCTACAGCTGCTCCCGTAACGCCGCAGTCTCGCCTCTCCGCGCTATTTTTGACACATGAGAGTCAAGCCGGGCCGGCGTCAGGCATGTTCAAATCGGTGCATAGCCCAGAAAATGAATAAAAGTTTTCCTTTTACTTACACATATATACGCCGGAATTACACTAAGATACGTCTGACGTAAGTCTCTTAGGCCGTCGTATCTTAGTTGCATATTTACGCTGGACGCTTGTTTTCCCACGTAAAATATGCAAATGAGGTAGATACGCCGATCCACGAACGTACGTACGCCCGGCGCAGTGTTTTTTCGTCGTTTGCGTAAGCGTATGTCTGGCATAAAGTTACCCCTCCCGTACGTAAGGGATCCTGCTTTGGGATAGCTGGTTCGCAAGCCCAGATTGCAGGTTGCCAACCCATGTGAAAGCAGCCTTAGGCCCATTTCACATGATCGGTTCAACCCACACACACCCTCCATTCATCTCTATGGAGCAGCAGATGTGTCCATTTGCACCCACCTACCTCTAATCCAATCCACAAAAAAAAAACTGAAGGGGATCTGTCCCCTTCTACCTGGTTGGATTGGATGGGAGGGCCTACACAGTAGAGTGGGCTGTGTCCGTGTCCGTGTCCGTGTCCGCTCTACATATACAGAGCGGACACGGATTCTGTTTTCCGTCCGCTCCACTTATTGTGGCCCGCGACCAATTACCAAATCGCTTATGTGGCCCTCGCTCTTCAAAAGGTTGGGCACCCCTGCTGTACAGTTTGGGGCCCAATGCCACTTGGCAGATCCAGCTTATGACGCCAATTTTTGTTTAGCTACCTGTAAGAGTTGCATTCTGTCCGCCACTTTAAAGCGGAGGTTCACCCTAAAATATACCCTCTCCCATGTGATCCAGCATACTGGCGTCAGCGCAAGTATGCTGTTTTTTTTTTTTTAAATCCCCCACTTACTGTCAAATCTTTTATTTTTATTTATTTCCCCCCGTGGTGGATGGCGCCTGTATATCGCGTCACAGCTTCCGAAAATACCCGATTTAGGACTCGGGTATTTCCGGCGCAATGCGGCGCCTGCGCACAGACCTAGGAGCTGACTGCGCAGGTGCCGTATTTCTCCGAGTCCTATGGCTATGGCGCGTCACGCCCTCCGAAAAAAGCCGAAATAGGACTCGGAGAAATAGGGCGCCTGCGCAGTCAGCTCCTAGGTCTGTGCGCAGGCGCCGCATTGCGCCGGAAATACCCGAGTCCTAAATTGGGTATTTTCGGAAGCTGTGACGCGCTATATAGGAGCCATCCACCACGGGGGGAAAGAAATACAAATTAAAGATTTCACAGTAAGTGGGAAATTAAAAAAAAACAAAAACAGCATACTGACGCATCACATGGGAGAGGGTATATTTTAGGGTGAACCTCCGCTTTAAGAACATTCCTCTTACTGGCCCCCAATAAATTGGTTTTAGCAGGGGTTCCTCAGGACCTGAAAATGATGTTCCTCTTGGGTAAAACGGTAGTTCCTAAACATCTGGGGTGCCAAGGTTCATCATTACTGGTCTAGACCAGGGGTCTCCAAACATTCTAAACAAAGGGCTGGTTTATTGTCCTTCAGACTCTTGGTGGGCCGGACTTTGGCCAGGGGGAGTAGACATTTTCCTGGCATCATTGTTAGTAAACATCTGGTATTGGGGGAGGAATAGTGCCCCATTGCTGGTCGCATAGGGAGGAATAGAGCTCTATTAGTTTTGTCAGTGGGAGAAATGGTGCTCCAATGTCGGTTTCAGATGGCAGAATAGGGTCTCGTATCAGTGGAAGGGATAGTGCCCCAAGGGCCGGATAAAGGCAAGTAAAGGGCCGCAGTTTGGAGACCCCTGGTCTAGACCATTTTTTACCATTGTGATGTATAATATGTTGGTAAGGTTGCAGTGATTCTAATCTCCTACTCTTAGTAAAATAGAATTAGTAATATATTTTCTTTTAAATATAGATGTTGATGAGTGCAGCAACGGCGCCTCCTGCTGTCAGCAAGTTTGTTCCAACTATGTCGGCGGCTATGAGTGCAGCTGCTATCCAGGATATCGGCTCAACCACGATGGCTGCGGCTGTGACGGTAACTGGCCTGTCTTCAGTAATGGAAAAATGTTCAATGAAGTTATTAAATTGTTGTTCAATGATTAAGAATGCAGTTTTTGGATCACTTTGGGGGGAGATTTACTAAAACTGTAGGGTGCCAATTCTTGTGCAGCCGTGCATAGAAACCAATCGGCTTCTAACTTCAGCTTGTTCATTTGAAGCGGAGTTCCACCCAAAAGTGGAACTTCCGCTTAAACCACTCTTTGCCCCCTTACATGCCACATTTGGCATGTCATTTTTTTTGGGGGGTGGGCTTCATTAGAGGTGGGACTTCCTGTCCCACTCCCTCTTTCCGCCCAGGGGCCGCTTAGGCGATACGTCATATCGCTTACGGCAGCCCCTCCCTGTAGGCGATCACCTGGGACATGTGACAGGTCCCAGGCGATCGCCTGACCGCTCGTGCATGCGCAGTGAGTGCCAGGCCGTGAAGCCGAAAGCTGTCACAGCCGGGTGCCCACACTAGGAATGAAGACACTGGCCGGTGAGAGGGGGGGGGGAGAGGAGCGTCGCTGGAACATGGAGCAGGTGAGTGCATGTTTATTTCAAGCCAGCAGTGACACTTTTTGTAGCTGCTGACGTTTAATGAACATAAAAAAAGCCTGGAACTCCCCTTTAACCACTTAAGACCCAGACCATTATGCAGGTTAAGGACCTTGCCCCTTTTTGCGATTCGGTCCTGCGTCGCTATAACATATTGGCATCCTTTTTTCCCCACAAATAGACAGCTGTGTATTACTGGATTTTAACCACTTAAGACCCGGACCTTTAGGCAGGTTAAGGACCTTGCCACTTTTTTTGCGATTCGGCACTGCGTCTCTTTAACAATTTGACAATTGCGCGGTCGTGCGACGTGTCTCCCAAATGAAATTGGCGTCCTTTTTTCCCCACAAATAGAGCTTTCTTTTGATGGTATTTGATCACCTCTGCGGTTTTTGCGCTATAAACAAAAATAGAGCGACAATTTTGAAAACCATGCAATATTTTTTACTTTTTGCTATAATAAATATCTCCCAAAAATATAAAAAAACACTTTTTTCCTCAGTTTAGGCCGATACGTATTCTTCTACCTATTTTTGGTAAAAAAATTGCAATAAGCGTTTATCGGTTGGTTTGCGCAAAATTTATAGCGTTTACAAAATAGGGGATAGTTTTATTGCATTTTTATTATAAATTTTATTTTTTACTGCTAATTGTGGCGATCGCGATTTTTTCCGTGACTGCGACATTATGGCGGACATATCCGACAGTTTTGACACATTTTTGGGACCATTGTCATTTTCACAGCAAAAAGTGCTATAAAAATGCACTGATTACTGGAAAAATGACAATTGCAGTTTAGGAGTTAACCACTAGTGGGCGCTGTAGGGGTTAAGTGTGACCTCATATGTGTTTCTAACTGTAGGGGGGGGCGGGGCTGGACGTGTGACGTCAGTGATTGTCTTTCCCTATATCAGGGACCAGACGATCACGGACATTGCCACAGAGAAGAACGGGGAAGGTTTGTTTTCACACACCTCTCCCCATTCTTCGGCTCCGGTCACGGGGTCCCGCGAGCGCGGTCACAGAGCTTAGGACTGGGTCGCGAGTGCGCCACCAGCAGCGCGCTCCTGACCCCACGGCTGGGCTCTTAAAGAGGCCAGCCGTGCCCTTCTGCCGACGTATATCAGCATGAAGGGGTCCTTAAGTGGTTAAGCTTTGACAATAAAACCTGGAAGCTGATTGGTTACTATGCAGAGCTGCACCAGATTCTGTGTGTTTGAGGCTCTATTTACACTTTTGGACATCGATGTTGCATGACAAGTCGTTCCCCCATGTTTTCCAATGATACCCATTTATATAGGCACGACTTAAAGTGGGGGTTCACCCTAAAAAAAAAATTCTAACTAGGGTTGTCCCGATACCACTTTTTTTTAGGACCGAGTACATGTACCGATACTTTTTTTCATGTACTTTTTTTTTAATGCAGCCTAATGTCCCCAAATGCAGCCTTGTGTCCCCAAATACAGCCTTGTGTCCCCAAATGCAGCCATGTCCCTAAATTCAGCCGCCATGTCCCTAAATTCAGCCGCCATGTCCCTCAATTCAGCCGCCATGTCCCTCAATTCAGCCGCCATGTCCCTCAATTCAGCCGCCATGACCCTCAATTCAGCCGCCATGACCCTCAATTCAGCCGCCATGTCCCTCAATTCAGCCGCCATGACCCTCAATTCAGCCGCCATGTCCCTCAATTCAGCCGCCATGTCCCTCAATTCAGCCGCCATGTCCCTCAATTCAGCCGCCATGTCCCTCAATTCAGCCGCCATGTCCCTCAATTCAGCCGCCATGTCCCTCAATTCAGCCGCCATGTCCCTCAATTCAGCAGCCATGTCCCTCAATTCAGTAGCCATGTCCCTCAATTCAGCAGCCATGTCCCTCAATGCAGCAGTTCATCAAAGTGCCTGGGCAAGGGGGAGGGGCTATACATGTCAGCGCGGCGGGGGAACACAGCTATTCAAATGCAAATGACAGCTGTTGTGTTCCTCCGGCACATAGTAACTAGATGTCTGGACTCGGCAGCGGCGGGAGGAGGGGGGGGGGGATTGACTTGGCTTTGTCTAAGGCGGTGGTGGCAGCAGCTCTCCTCTCCCCCATACGAGGACTGCTCTGCTCCGCTCTCCACCCCCTCTCCACCCCCTCTCCACCCGCACTCGAAAAAAAAAAAAAAAAGTATTCTATTTAGGCATCAGGAGTATTTGCGGGAGTACAAGTACTAGCGCAAATACTGGTATCGGTATCGGGACAACCCTAATTCTAACATTACATTGAGCCGAGTTCTGCTAATGAAATGATGCTGACCCTTTTTTATCTTCCTCCCGTACATAGCGTTTTATCCATAGATTCACCGCGGCTTCCAGGTAGGTAATTCTGGGAGGAAGATAAAAAAGGTCAGCATAATTTCATTAGCAGAACTCGGCTCAATGTAATGTTAGAATTTTTTTTTAGGGTGAACCCCCACTTTAAAGTTGCAGCATCTTCAGGTCCCTTTTACACTTGTGCGACTTGGGACTGCAAAATCACATGACACGTCGTACCCCCATGATTTCCAATGAGTACCGTTCATATCTGTGCGACTTTACCAGAATGTACAAAGTAGATATTTGCCAGCACACCAAGGATCGGCACAGAGTGGCGTCCAAACGGGTAGTTTATTGCATGACCCCTTCGTCAGGCATGCGATGAAGGGGTCCTGCGTGACTCCGAAACGTTGCACCTTTCTTGTGTTGTGATGATGCAATAAACTACCTTTTTGGACGCCACTTTGTGCCGCTCCTTGGTGTGCTGGCGAATATCTACGTTGTGACTTGAACCAGTATCCAGCTGGTTGTTGCAGCACCCAAACTTTGAGAGCTTATACCAGGAACGTGTGCGATGGTAATATGAAGTTTTACTTCAGTGTAGTCCCTGCACTACTTTGGTCCAACTTTGATGCGACTTGAGCTTAGGGTTGCCACCTCATCCCTTTAAAACCGAACACTTTAATGCAGGTAAGGCACCAATTGAGTTTAATTTAATTAGCCTGTGTAATTATTATGTGTTCGGTTTTAAAGGGATGAGGTGGCAACCCTACTTGAGCTCCATAGACCTTTAAGATTACACAGGCATTGCTTCAGGTCGCACAAGTGTGAAACAGGCCTTAAGCCTTGTACACACGGTCCGATTGTTGGCCAACCCAGCGTCTGATTTTTGTCCAAAGGGCGTGTGCCAGGATCTTGTCTTGCATACTAACGGTACACAATTGTCGGCCAACAAACACGAACGTAGTGACATACTACAAGAAATTTCAGCTCTTAAGCACCACCCTTTGGGCCCCTTCTGCTAATTTTCGTGTTTGGTGAGCATTGATTCCGAGCATGCATGTTTGTACTTTCGACTTTTGTGTAACGGGCTTGTGTAAATCAGACAACATACCGCTGTCCACTGAAAATGTACTAGTCTGCCATCCATTTGTTGGCAGAAAGTTGAACAACAATTGTCTGAAGGAGCGTACCAACGGTCAGATTTTAGGACAACAGTCTGTCAACCGACAATCCCCTGCCAACTAGGGCAGTGGTCTCCAAACTGTGGCCCGGGGGCCAGATGCGGCCCTTTGCATGCTTTTATCCGGCCCTTGGGGCACTATTTAATCCACTGATACCAACAGGGGGGCTTAATTCCATCCAACTAATGCCTATGAAGGGGTACAATTCCTCCCAATGATGGGGCACAATTCCTCTCAATGACGCCAACAATGTAAAGCCTAATAACACCAATGATGGGGTACGTTCCTCCCACTGACATTAATAATGGGGCATTATTTTTCCCCACTGATGCTGGGACATTTTTTACTCCCAATGGCCACAGTCCGGCCCCCTTAAAGTCTGAAGGACAGTAAACTGGCCCTTTGCTTAAAAAGTTTTGAGACCCCTGAACTAGGGTGACCAAATGTCCCGGATTGCCCAGGACAGTCCCACATTTTTCAGGTCTGTCCTGGGTCCCGGGCACCTTCATTCTGGGACAATACAGTGTCCCTGAATTAAATTGACACAGCCACCCTGCACAGTGCCCTGCACCGTGCTTTTTGCACCCTGATTGGGTAAAGCTTTGCCCAATCAGTGTACAGTAAAATCTGGTTGTTAAGGAGTGGACCGCATCCTTAACAAACGATGCGTCATCAGCTGTCAATGGGCTTCCCCCGTTGACAGCTGAATCCTTGCAGGGATAAGGGTCTGGTATGGATTAAGGGGGGACCCCACGCCGTTTTTTTTTTTTCTCCTTTTTTAGCCGGGTACCAGCAATTGCAAGCACAAATCAATTTCAATGTTCTTTGCCTGCTACAGATGCACCACTTTGCAGGCAGACTTCGGCTGGATTCACACCTATGCAGTTCAATAGACATGTGCATTCGTTTTCGTTAGAATGCATTTTCGTCCGAAAATCTGTTTTTTTCGTTATCGTTTTAACAAACGATAACGAAAGTGCAAGAAACAAAAACCGAAAGATCCGACATAAAAAATGCTTTATTTTCGTTTTCGTTGCGGTAAAAATTCGATATAGAGAGATTCGACATCATAGAGAAAAGATTCGACATCATAGAGAAAAGATTCGACATCATAGAGAAAAGATTCGACATCATAGAGAAAAGATTCGACATCATAGAGAAAAGATTCGACATCATAGAGAAAAGATTCGACATCATAGAGAAAAGATTCGACATCATAGAGAAAAGATTCGACATCATAGAGAAAAGATTCGACATTATAGAGAAAAGATTCGACATTATAGAGAAAAGATTCGACATCATAGAGAAAAGATTCGACATTATAGAGAAAAGATTCGACATTATAGAGAAAAGATTTGACATCATAGAGAAAAGATTCGACATTATAGAGAAAAGATTCGACATTATAGAGAAAAGATTCGACATCATAGAGAAAAGATTCGACATTATAGGGAAAAGATTCGACATCATAGAGAAAAGATTCGACATTATAGGGAAAAGATTCGACACTACTGTATAGAAATAATAGATTCGACATTACAGAGAATAGATTTCGATTTATGAGAAAATAGATTGCACATTATTACTAGTCATACAACATTGGAATTCTTGTAGGCGGAATATTCGAACGGAAATGTACGATTCGACGTAAAGATTTGACGTTCCGTCGAATATTCTTTTGACCATTCGACAGAAACCAAGTATTATTGGATTTTCGGACAAAAGCTATTCCCCAACGAAAAAAGGAAATAAATCAAAACGATTTTCGGGAGTAAATAAATAAATGTATTTTCCAAACGAAAAAACAAAACGAAATATTCCAGTCTGCACATGTCTACAGTTTAAGTGCTTTTTGCATTTTGCAGATTTGCACTACAGAACGCGTTTAAATGGACAGTAGTGCAAATTTGCAAAATGCAAAAAGCACTAAAACTGCATAGGTGTGAATCCAGCCTAAAGGGACCCCGTAATGTACGTCTTTTTTTATGAAGTGGGTGTGTCCCTGAATGGCAGTTTGGAAATGTGGTCACCCTAATCCAAGTGTAACGGTCACCACCCTTTACGATCTTCCATCAACCCAAGACAACTTATCCGACAGTCCAACAATCCATGTAGACACGATCCATTCCATTTCCCAGAAAAACGGGACTCAAGCTCTAGTTACTGGTTTCAAAATGTAAGAATGAACTCTGTAACTTACAGCCATGTTACAGTTATCAAAGGAACAAAGTAACACTCCACCCCTCTCATCACACAATGGGGCTTCATACACATCCTTTTAGATAATGACATTCAGGTGAGTTAATTATCCCCCAGACGTCCTGACTCTACCAATAAGTGATTCACCTGCAGAATACACATTCCTATGTCAGACGTTCTGTCTCCGACAATAAGCTATTCACACCTGATCATCAATAGGCTTTAAACAGTGTTATTAGCATCTCACAATGAAATGTCTAGGAGCAGACGCAATTAACACCTTGAATGAAACATTGACCTTTACAGCTTGTAATATGTCCAGATCTCCTGCAAAACATGAATTATCATTTATCAGTCACCCTATGCCCAAAAGGGGCACAGGGTGACCTTAGACCCAAGAGTCCTTAGTGACGCTGGCACAGGAGTACCCCCCATCCCTCAAAAGTCTCTAGGCGTCACGGGTCAATTCGTTACATCAAGTTTCATGACAAGACCTTGCCCATGTTTTCTAATGACACCCATTCATATATGCATGAATTAAAGTTGCAGCTACTTCAAAGTAGTTAATGCCCTACATTGGTCGAACTTTCGTGCAGCTTAAGAGCTACAGACTTCAATGTTGTTAACCCTCAGAAGCTGCATGAAAGTTGTACCTGAATGTTATACAATGCAACTTGTGTGTAACAGTTGTCCATTATCACTGGTCAAAGCCAAAGTCGTATCCAAGTTGCACTCATCCAAAGTTGCATCAAAGTTGCACGCCAAAGTCGGAGCAACTTTGGAGCCGTGAAAATGTGATTGGAGCCTTAGTAAATCTCCCCCTGTGTGATTTACGTATTGTTCATCCTTTTCCTTTAGATGTGAATGAATGTTTATCAAACAATGGAGGATGCAGCCAAGTGTGTGAGAACCTCCCTGGGTCATCCACCTGCAGCTGTAATCCTGGTTATAGACTGGACACCGATGGCAAAGGATGTACCGGTAAGGCGCTCTTACACTTCATGTTTCATGGCTTTTCTTAAAGTGGAAGTAAACTCCCCAGTCCACCGGCCAAACAACTCCAAAGCCCATCGCTAAAGTCCTCCAAACGTCTGGTAACAGATCAATACATCAATATTTCCCCTCCATATAGTAATGAAGGCCACACTACCCTTGTTCCCACTTAAACAGGTGGCTTCTTTGTTGTGTCCTGGTACCTACTTCCTCCACCCCTCTCTTCTGCCAACAATCCACATCATGCTGTACATGATTAGTTCTAGTCATATAGGGTTACTGAAAGGGGACAGTGTATCGCAAGAGCGAGTGCCAATGCAGGAGGTTGAAGGCCAACATCATCCTCGCAAGGTGCTCTAAATATCTAGGCATGGTAAGGATGCCGGAAAATGGAGGACACACTGCACAGGTACAGTATACTTAGTGAAGTGACTGGTCTCGGGTGATACACAGAGATGAAACAAATCCTCCTACATAAGTTTTACCTGTTTTTCTGCAGTCCTCTCTTCTGTACATCTGTTTAAAGCAGGGGCGGCACGTCCATTAAGGGTGCACAGGCGGCGCCCCCCACCTATTCATCACTGCCTCCCCTATTCCATAGCTCACAACTGTCCCTGATTTCGAGGGACTGTCCCTGATTTGGAGCAATGTCCCTCTGTCCCCCTTTCCTTCTCATTTGTCCCTCATTTTTGTCTGATCTATATAGTTTTATATAAAATGCACTTTCTCTTTCGTTCATTGACAGACACAGCACTTTAATCTTGACCTTAGGGTTGTATTGCCACCTTCAGGAGAGGACGAGGCAGAACATGGTAAAACCAGCAGAACTGCACAGTACCACCCAGGGAGCGGTCCTACTGGTTATAACCCCTCAACATAAAGGAATAGTAGTGATAAAAAAAATGCCCTTGTAGATTTAATTAACCTTTTTTTGGGGGTTAATTCTCCTTTAACCACTTGCCCACTGTGTCATAGGAAAAATACGTCATGATTTTAAAGATGGATATCTCGGTAACAGCAGCAGCTGCTGCCACAACCGAGATATCCATCTTTTCCGTGGGCAGTGCTGTACACGATAATGGCGGTCCCAGCGGCGGATTCGCCGCAAGATCGCCGTTATCGGTGGCGGGAGAGGGCCCCCTCCCGCCGCTCTCCCGCGCCCTCCGCCGCTTACCGGAGCCGTCGGTAACGGCGGAGGCGATCGGGTCCTCTTGCTGGCTGTGTTGGGATACGAGTGAGGGAAAAATCGCCCCCACCCGTCCCCCATAGCTCTGCTGGGCGGAAGTGACGTCAAAACGTCAGTCCCGCCCAGCGTCTTAAAGAAACATTTTTTTTTTCTGAGATTTGAAAAATGACATTTTTTTTTTTTTTTCTTTTTTTTTGCATTTAAGCCTAAATATGAGATGTGAAGTCTTTTTGACCCCCGGATCTCATATTTAAGAGGACCTGTCATGTTTTTTTCTATTACAAGGGATGTTTACATTCCTTGTAATAGGAATAAAAGTGATAATTTTTTTTTAAAATTTATTTCAATGTATAAAATTATAAACTAATTAAAAATAAATAAGAAAACAAAAAAAAAAAAAATGTAAAACGCCCCGTCCCGACGAGCTCGCGCACAGAAGCGAACGCATACGCGAGTAGCGCCCGCATATGAAAACGGTGTTCAAACCACACAAGTGAGGTATCGCCGCGATCGTTAGAGCGAGAGCAATAATTCTAGCCCTAGACCTCCTCTGTATCTCAAAAAATGCAACCTGTAGAATTTTTTAAACGTTGCCTATCGAGATTTTTAAGGGTAAAAGTTTGACTCCATGCCACGAGCGGGCGCAATTTTTAAGTGTGACATGTTGGGTATCATTTTACTCGGCGTAACATTATCTATCACAATATATAAAAAAATTGGGCCAAATTTATTGTTGTCTTATTTTTTTATTCAAAAAAGTGTTTTTTTTTCAAAAAAAGTGCGCTTGTAAGACCGCTGCGCAAATACGGTGTGACAAAAAGTATTGCAATGACTGCCATTTTATTCTCTAGGGTGTTAGGAAAAAAAATATATAATGTTTGGGGGGTTTAAGTAATTTTCTAGCAAAAAAAACAGTTTTAGTCTCGTAAACACCGAATCTGAAAAACAGGCCCGGTGGGCAAGTGGTTAAGGGGGCGTGGCAGGGGGTGTGTCCCATGTCTACATATGTTTGCTGCTAGGTGTTCCTCATTACCATCTCAAAATGTTGGGAGGTATGACCTATTCATGCATCCAGGCCCCTTTCAGGACACAGGTGCATGGATAAGAATGCATAGGGGCTGTTTTTTTTTTTTTTTTGAAGCACTGATTAGAGCCAGATGCTCTAATAGGCTTCAATATAGGGTGGGCTCAGGTCGCAGAGAGTACAAATCAATATTGGCTGTTGTAATACTGATCCTCCTTCCGGCCAATCAGGAAGTGGGTTTTGACACCGGTCCCCAGAAAGGACAGACAATTCTATTAGATGTCTAGGAGGAGGAGGGGCTGGAAGCCGCCATGGAGGAGAGGACTCGGAGCCGGGCCGCTGCATTAAGTTGCCTGCCACCGACCCACGATGAGGTAAATGCCGGACCGACCAGCAAACAGTGGGGCATAGGTGGTTGTTTGGAGCCCTCCAAAAAAAAAACACTAGCTGCCACTGGTTTAAAGTACTGATTTCATAAGCTTATCTGAAAGTGCAGAAAAAAAGGGGGTGGAAATCGGAAGTCACACTCTGCAGAGCTCAATGAGGACAGCTCTGAGAGCTGATTGGAGGGAAGATTCACACCCCCTTTATGCAGAAGCAGACCCGAGGCCTGCTATAGGCAGCTGACCTCTGATAGGGTGGCCACATTTCCAAACTGCCATTCAGGGACACCCCCCTCTTCCTAAAAAAATATACATTTTTCTAAAAAAAAAATTGTGACCCCCCCATAGTTTTCACTGGTTCATCCTGGGACCTGTAGTTCTTCACTAGTTGGGGGGGGGGGTCACATCTTCATCTCTGAGGGGTTCATGGTGGGACCTGTAGTCCTTCACTTTTGGGGGTCACATTCCCCCCAAAAGTGAAGGACTACAAGTCCCAGCATGAACTCCAAATATCTAAAGATGTAACCCCCCCCCAATTTGAAGGACTACAACACCCAGCATGAACCCCCTGAGATCTAAGGGTGCGATCCCATAGATTTCACAGGTTTATGCTGAGACCTGTAGTTCTTCACTATTTGGGGGGCAGGGGGTCTCACATCTTCAGCTCTGGGGGGGGGGTTTCATGCTGGGACCTGTAGTCCTTAACTTTGGGGAGGTCACAACCCCCCCCCCCCCCAAAGTAAAGGACTACCATTCCCAGCATGAACCGATGATATCTAACCACTTGCGGACCCTGCACTGTATATATACGTCCTCTTTTTAAAGATGGATATCTCGGTAACGGCAGCAGCTGCTGCCACAACCGAGATATCCATCTCTTCAGTGCAGGGTCCTGTGTACAATAACGGCGGTCTCCGCGGCGGATTCGCCGCAAGATCGCCGTTATCGGTGACCGGAGAGGTGCCCCCCCCTCCCGCCGCTTTCCCGTGCTCTCCGCCGCTTACCGTTGCCGTCGGTAGCGGCGGAGGCGATCGGGTCTGTGCGGCTCCTCTGCTGGGATACGAGTGAGGGAAAAATCGCCCCCACCCGTTCCCCATAGCAGCGCTGGGCGGAAGTGACGTCAAAACGTAATTTCCGCCCACTGTCTTAAAGAGATATTTTCTTTTTAAGGCTATTTAAAAAATGACATTTTCCTTTTTTTTTTTTTCTTTTTAAGCCTAAATATGAGATCTGAGGTCTTTTTGACCCCAGATCTCATATTTAAGAGGACCTGTCATGCTTTTTTCTATTACAAGGGATGTTTACATTTCTTGTAATAGGAATAAAAGTGATCAATTATTATATATTTTTTTTCAGTGTAAAAAATGTTAAAATAAATACAAATAAATAGGAAAACAAAAAAAAAATGTTTTAAAGCGCCCCGTCCCGACGAGCTCGCGCGCAGAAGCGAACGCATACGCGAGTAGCGCCCGCATATGAAAACGGTGTTTAAACCACACAAGTGAGGTATCGCCGCGATCGTTAGAGCGAGAGCAATAATTCTAGCCCTAGACCTCCTCTGTATCTAAAAAAATGCAACCTATAGAATTTTTTAAATGTCGCCTATGGAGATTTTTAAGGGTAAAAGTTTGACGCCATGCTACGCGCGGGCGCAATTTCTAAACGTGACATGTTGGATGTCATTTTACTCGGCGTAACATTATCTTTCACAATATATAAAAAAATTGGACCAAATTTATTGTTGTCTTATTTTTTAATTAAAAAAAGTGTATTTTTTCCAAAAAAAGTGCGCTTGTAAGACCGCTGCGCAAATACGGTGTGACAAAAAGTATTGCAATGACCACTATTTTATTCTCTAGGGTGTTAGAAAAAAAAATATATAATGTTTGGGGGTTTTAAGTAATTTTCTAGCAGAAAAAACTGTTTCAGTCTTGCAAACACCAAAACTGAAAAACACCCAAGGTCCTTAAGTGGTTAAAGATGGGACCCGCCCCCCCCCAGTTTTGAAACTCCCAGCATGAACCCATGAGATATAGGGGTGTAGATTTCACAGATCTATGCTGGGACCTGTAGTTCTTCATTAGTTTGGGGGGTGTCACATCTTAAACTCTGAGGGGTTTATGCTGGGACCTGTGTCAGTTTCATTCCGGAACACTGTATTGTCCCAGAGTGAAGGTGCCCGGGACAGACCTGCAGAACACGTGGTCATCCTACCTCCTAATAACACACTACCAGGTTGTGGCCATTATGTTGAAGCGGATGTCTCCTGGGATACAGCGTGTGGTGTTCACCTCTCAGGAGGCTTCAGGCCCAGTGGAGAGGATGTCATTCTGTTCTGTTCTTGGTTTTTACTTGTTGCTCATAGCCCTTTTCTTTTTTTCCCAGCCTTGCAGGGTGCAGGAGGTGGCCAGCGCCCCGTGGAAAACTCTCTTCCTCAAGTGACACTCCTGCGAGATGAGTTCCCCCAGATATTTGATGATGAGTACGATGAAGATGAAGAAGCAGAAGCTCGTGGCGAGCACACTCTGTCTGAATCATTCGGTAACCTGCCATAGAAATATTGTCTGTTTCATTATTTTTTTTTCCTTAACATGTGTCGGCACGCTGTCTGTTCTGCTTAAAAGGGATAAATATGAGACAAAAGATGACATTTCCATACAAACAAGATGTGTGGCATGACTTGGAGATATGGGTGCCGGAAAATGTGTTGTCTGATAAATTGATTGAAAATGTGGATATGGACTGAAAGACAGAAACATTGGCATTGTTGTGCTGAGGAATTCGTTTTTTTAAATAAGTGTCCAGAATGAAACAATAATTGTTAGAGCTGAAAGTAAAGCTTGTGCAGGCTGAAAGTAAGACTACGCTACTAGGTCTTTCTTGAGGTTCTCATCAGGAAGTTGGCTTATTTTTATTGGGATTCCCATCAGGATCCTGTCTGGTTCTTCTTGGGATTCCTGCTAGGAGCCTGCCTGGTCCTACTTTGGGTTCCTACCAGGAGCCTGCCTGGTCCTTCTTGGGGTTCCTATTAGGAGCTTGCATGGACCTTCTTGGGGTTCCTATCAGGAGTCTGCCTGTTCCTCTTTCAGGTTTCTACAAGGAGCATGCATGGTCCTTCTTGAGGTTCCCATGAGGAGCATGCCTGGTCCTTCATGGGTTGTATTGTAGAAGCCTGGCTTGCCTAGCTTCTTTTGGACCCATTAATCAACATCCCCTTTGTTGCCTTATAGCAGAAGTTACCTGTACCTTTGTTGGACTATTCATGGAGCTGAGGAATTAAATTTTTTGAAAAAGTATCCAAAACGGACTAATAATTGTTAGAACTGAAACAAAATCTTGTACTAGCTGAAGGTAAGACTAAGGAGTCTTTCTTGAGATTCTCATCAAAAACTTGCCTTGTTTTTCTTGGGGTTCCCACCAGAAGCCTACCTGTCCCCTTAAGAAGCCCAACTGGTTCTCCTTAGGCTTCATACCAGAAGCCTGCCTGGTCCTTTCGTGTGATTCCTACTCAGAGCCTGCCTGGTCGTATTCGGGGCTTTCTACCTAGAGCCTGCCTTGTCTTTTTCTATGGTTCCTACCAAGAATTGGCCTGTTCCTATTTGGGGTTCCCTACCAGGGGCCTGCATGGACCTTCTTGGGGTTCCTGAAAGAAGCATGCCTGGTCATCCTTGAGAATCCCATGAGGAGCATGCCTGGTCCTTCAAAGGTTGCATGTCAGAAGCTTGCCTGACCATTTCTTGGGCCTATTAATAGACTCCTCCCTCCTTCAATGCCTTCTAGCAGAACCTTCTTGGACTATTCACTAAGCTGAGGAATTGCATTGCAAAAGGGTCTAAAACTCACCAGTAATTCTTAGAGCTGAAACTAAATCTTGTATCAGCTGAAAGTAAGACAACCCAGTCTTTTTTGGGATTCTCATCAGGAACTTATCTTGTTTTTCTTGGATTTCTATATAAGCAGCCTGCATTGTCTTTCTTGGGGTTCTTATGAGGAGCATGCCTGGTCCTTCATTAGGTGCCTGCTAGAAGCTTGCCTGGCCATTTTGTGGGCCCATTATTTGACTCCTCCCTTCTTCTTTGCCTTCTAGCAGAAGTTACATGTACCTTCTTGGACTATCCACAGAACCTGTTTGCTCCATCTTGAGCCCATTAGAATGCTTACATATGGTACTTCTTGGACCCGAGAGCCACTGTCATCATGATTTTTGGTGACCTCTTCATATAGCAGTACATGAACTATTCTTTGTCTGAATTGGGAGTCTGACTGACCACCCACCACCCAGATTCTCTGTCCTCAGCGATGGTAATTCTGCACCTTTATTATTTGCAGGGTTCTTTACAATCATTTGCAGAGCAGAAAGACATCAAGTCACCCGAAATGCCCCTCCAAATACTTTCTCACTGTAAAGTTTTTCTGTATAACTTTTATTATTCTTAAAATTATACTCGGTATTAGAACAGTACTCACGTATAGATGAACTTTGGTAGCCAAGATGGACGTCTCTCATTCTCATATTTTGAGAAATGCGGCTTGATCAAGTTAGGAGTTAAATCCCCCCCTCTTATAGTTGGATAAATATGTTTTCTTTAAAGCATGGGTGGTCTTAATAATATTTTAAGTAATTGTTTATTCTGTATATTTAAACCAGAGCTCCCGTTATTAAAAATCCATCTGGAAACAAGCAAACCGCAACCTTTATTGGAGCTGAAATGAAGGAAAACATAACAATGTGTGGAATCTTTTAAGCTGAGGTTTAATCGGCTTATATTTTGCCTTTCCTGGTTCCTCCTTTGCCTCCTCATCGACATGTAATGACATTTTTAAATTGAACATTTCCGTTTTCATTACATATTTTATGTTTGACTCGGTAATGTCATCGCCTGGTCTCTGTGCTTCTTTATGCAATGCAGGAAGATCGCGGATGGAAGGCGGGGCTAGCAGGATGTACATACAGCGCATCCAGAAAGTATTCAGAGCGCTTCACCTTTTCCACATTTTGTTATGTTAAAGCCTTATTCCAAAATGGTTTCAATTATTATTTTCTTTAAAACTCTACAAACAATCCCCCATAAGAAGTTTGTTTGAAATCTTTGCAAATGTATTAAAAATAAAAAATGAAAAATGTGTACACAAGTATTACAGACTCCTCCCATGTACATAAGAATCACAGGCTCCTCCCATGTACATAAGCATCACAGGCTCCTCCCATGCACATAATCATCCTAGGCTCCTCCCATGCACATAAGCATCACAGGCTCCTCCCATGCACATAAGCATCACAGGCTCCTCCCATGCACATAAGCATCACAGGCTCCTCCCATGCACATAAGCATCACAGGCTCCTCCCATGTACAAAGGAATCACAGGCTCCTCTCATGTACATTAGCATCACAGGCTCCTCCCATGTATATTAGCATCACAGGCTCCTCCCATGTACATTAGCATCATAGGCTCCTCCCATGTACATTAGCATCACAGGCTCCTCCCATGTACAAAGGAATCACAGGCTCCTCTCATGTACTTAAGCATCACAGGCTCCTCCCATGTACATAAGCATCACAGGCTCCTCCCATGTACATAAGCATCACAGGCTCCTCCCATGTACATACAAATCATAGGCTCCTCCCATGTACATAAGTATCACAAACTCCTCCCATGTACATAAGTATCACAGCCTGAGTATGAGGCTACAAACTCAGCACTCCTATTTTTGTGCAGTTTCTCTCATTCTTCTTTGCAGGACCTCTCAAGCTCCATCAGGTTGGATGGGGAGTGTCGGTGCACAGCCATTTTGAGATCTCTCCAGAGATGTTCAATCAGGTTCAAGTCTGGGCTCTGGCTGGACCACTCAAGGACATTCACAGAGTTGTCATGTAGCCACTCCATTGTTATCTTGGCTGTGTGCTTAGGGTCATTTGTGCTGTTGGAAGATGAACCTTCACCCCAGTCTGAGGTTCAGAGCGCTCTGGAGAAGGTTTTCATCAAGGATGTCTCTGTACATTGCTGCATTCATCTTTACCTCGATCCTTACTAGTCTCCCAGTTCCTGCCACTGAATAAACATCCCCACAGAATAATGCTGCCACCACCATGCTTTACAGTAGGGATGGTATTGGCCAGGTGATGGGCGGTGCCTGGTTTCCTCCAGACATGACGCTTATCATTCAGGTCATTCTGAGAGTCCTTCAGGTGCCTTTTGGCAAACTCCAGGCGGGCTGTCATGGGCCTTTTACTGAGGAGTGACTTCCATCTGGCCACTTCCCCATACAGGCCTGATTGTTGCAGAGATAGTTGTTCTTCTGGAAGGTTCTCCTCTCTCCACAGAGAAACACTGGAGCTCTGTCAGAGTGACCATCAGGTTCTTGGTCACCTCCCTGACTAAGGTCCCCCTCCCGCGATCGCTCAGTTTGGCCAGGTGGCCCACTCTAGGAAGAGTCCTTGTGATTCCAAACTTCTTCCATTTACAGATGATGGAGACCACTATGCTCATTGGGACCTTCAATGCTACAAAATGTTTCTGTACCCTTCCCTCGATCTGTGCCTCCATACAATCCTATCTCTGAGGTCTAAAGACTATTCCATGGATCTCATGGCTTGGTTTGTGCTCTGACATGCACTGTTATCTGTGGAAGCTTCTATAGACAGGTGTGTGCCTTTCCAAATCATGTCCAATCACCTGAATTTACCACAGGTGGACTCCAATCAAGTTGTAGAAACATCTCAAGGATGAAAACAGGATGGACCTGAACTCAATTCACTGTCATGCCAAAGGCTGTGATACGTATGTACATGGGAGGAGCCTGTGGTACTTATGTACATGGGAGGAGCCTGTGGTACTTATGTACATGGGAGGAGCCTGTGGTACTTATGTACATGGGAGGAGCATGTGGTACTTATGTGCATGGGAGGAGCCTGTGATACTTATGTGCATGGGAGGAGCCTGTGATACTTATGTGCAGGGCTTTTTTTCTGGGGGAACTTGGGGGAACTCAGTTCCACCACCTTTGGCTCAGACCCTTTGGTGCCTGCTCACCACAATCACTTGTAAACACAGAAGTCTGGTTTCTGTGTTTACAAGTGCCAGCTCTTCACTCTGTGTGTAACCCCCCTGAACTCTGCACTCTGTATTAGTGCAATTCTGGTATTTAATGCCCCTTTAAGACCCTTCTACTGTTTGTGAAATCTGAACGGGGTAGTGGGTGAGTTCCTGCACCTATTTTCTGAGAAAAAAGCTCTGCTTATGTGCATGGGAGGAGCCTGTGATACTTATGTAACTGGGAGGAGCCTGTGATACTTATGTAACTGGGAGGAGCCTGTGATACTTATGTACATGGGAGGAGCCTGTGATACTTATGTACATGGGAGGAGCCTGTGGTACTTATGTACATGGGAGGAGCCTGTGGTACTTATGTGCATGGGAGGAGCCTGTGGTACTTTTGTACATGGGAGGAGTCTATGAGTCGTGTTCTCGTTATGAGGTATTGTTGGTAAAATTTTGAGGAAAAAATGAATTTAATCCATTTTGGAATGAGGCTGTAACGTGACAATATGTGGAAAAAGTGAAGCGCTGTGAATACTTTCCGGGTGCGCTGTAATTTCCTAAGAACATCACAGCCCCTGCCTCAATCACATTGATGTAAGCAGTGGGCTACAACAGGGGCACAAACAGAAATACAACTCTAATGGAGGTTCTAGTCTTTACCACTGTGCTAAAGAAAAGCATTTTTATTTCTGTTTGTGTTACTGTTGGGGATTTCTCCTCACTTCCTGTCTGCTAAAAACGTGGTCAGAAGGACAGGAAGTGAGGAGAAATATTTCTAATGAAAGCCTAGATAGGAGCAAAAACTTGTCGGCTTCTAACCCCTTCCCACTCTTTCCAAAGCTTATATAAAAAAAGCTTTGACTGGATATATTTTTTAGTTTTTTTTTTTTTTTTGTATTTCAGTATTCTTTTTTCGATTTTTAATAAACAATTAAAAAATATACAAACACTATTGTACATTACTTTTAATGAAATTCAGCCAATTTTTGGTGCTATAAGAGCATTTAATATTTTTTGGAAAAAGGTTATAAGGTGACATTGATGGTTCTGGTACATACTGATCAAGTGGGTTTTATCCCAGGTAGGGAAAGTAGGGACAATAGCATCAGAACACTCCTGCTGATACAGAAAATAAAAGATAGTAAGTCCCCAGGTCTTCTTCTGTCAATAGACGCCGAAAAAGCGTTTGACAGAGTAGACTGGGGATTTCTTCAGAACACCTTAGAGTTTTATGGGGTGGGACCCAAGATGCTGGGGTGGATAAATGCTCTTTACAAGTTCTCATTGTTATTTATTTGGACTTTTCAGTTTGCTTTGAGGGCTCATTTGGTCCAGACTGCACTTCCACATGTGATGACTGTCAGAACGGAGGAGCCTGTAACACAGAGAAAAACGGCTGTGCCTGTGCTGCTGGATGGACTGGACTCATATGCAATCAAAGTGAGTACTGAGACTACACTTTTTTTGGGTTAACCTATTAAATTTCTAACAAACTCCAATGTGAAACTGCAATGTGAATTTTGTAGCAAATCTCAAGCAAAAATACACAGAGATAAAATGAATAGCTCATTAAAATAGAGAATAACAAAACCAGCTTTTTCTAGAGAGGCTAGAGATTTTCGCTCCAGTACTTTTTTTTGCCACTAGATGTCCTCAGTCTGATGCCCAGCATCATTTAATTAGGTTGTCCCAGACAAGCCCCCAACCTGTAGCTGGACGATGAAAAAAGCAGCAGAGTCATGACTTCATCTCTCTGTCACTCTCCTCCTTGATCTTGTCAGCACATGAATTGATTGGCTTCTTGTTCTGCCAGACTTGTACTGGAATCGGAGGTGGAAGGAAAACTTCCAATAGGGGGCGCTTATTCTGGTGACAAGTAGGAGAGGATTTCCCTTGATCTCCTTTTAGTTCCTGTTACATTTTGCAACTGATGGTGGCTTTTTTCATTCCCTACTCTTTCCAAATGAAAATGTTTTGCTCTTAGATGTCTTTTAAAGCGTATGCAAACCCTCATGCCGCGTACACACGGTCGGAATTTCCGATGGAAATAGTCCGATGGGAGCTTTTCATCGGATATTTCGACCGTGTGTATGGCCCATCGGACTTTTTCTGTCGGAAATTTTGACGGACTTGGATAGAGAGCAGATTCTCTATTTTTCCGTCGGAAATTCTGACGGAGGTTTGCCCGCTCAAAAGTCTGACCGTGTGTACGTGGCACAGTTTTTTTGATTGGTTCCATTTTTTGGGTTTTAACCACTCCATCCCCGGAAGAATTGGCTGCCCAATGACCGCCAAATTTTTTGCCATTTGGCACTGCGTCATTTAACTGACAATTGCGCTGTCGTGCGATGCTACACCCAAACAAAATTGACGTCCTTTTTTCCCCACAAATAGAGCTTTATTTTGGTGGTATTTGATCACCTCTGTGGTTTAAATTTTTTGCAAACAAAAAAATTGCGTACATTTTGAAAAAAAAAGCTATATTTTTTACTTTTTGCTATAATAAATATCCCCCAAAAAATATAAAAAAATTCATTTTTTCCTCAGTTTAGGCCGATACATATTCTACATATTTTTGGGAAAAAAAATCACAATAATCGCATATTGATTGGTTTGCGCAAAAGTTAAAGCAGTTGTAAAGGAAAACATTTTTTTGCCTAAAATTAATGTCTGCAAGGTAGACAGACAGAATAGTGTAATGATTCTGTTAAAAAAACAAGTAAATCCCTATTAAATTCCTTCATCTATTTTACCTCCAGCATTCTAGTTTCTGTTCTCTCATTCACTTCCTGGTTTGCGGCGCTCGTTCATGTAAGAACTACATTTTTCAGTATGCATTGCGGCTCACCCAGTAATTCACACCTCCTTGAAGTCTCTAACATGTAGAGAGCGTCCTGCCACACAGATGTAGTTCCCAGGAGGGGGCGAGCACGTCACTGACCACAGCAGTAAAGTCTCCCTTCACGGTGGTGAGTAACAATCAGACAAGCAGGAAGTGAACAGAACAGAGAAGAAATAGAGCAACTTCTGAGCAAAAACAAACAATGAGGAAGTGAAAAGAGGAATGAAAAAATGAAAATGAATCCGCGCGATATAAAAATATATGCTGCAGGGGGGGGGGGGGGTATCCAATATGCTTAGTGTATAACCACTGTGAAATATAGGTGGCAGCCCCTACATATGTACCCTACTGAAGTAGGATATAGGTTTGAAAAGGAACAATAATAGGTGTTGGCGCCTCCTAGTGTTGAAAGTGCCTAGTTATACAAGTGACAGTGCAATTAAACGATCATTAAAGGAAAAAAAATGTTTTGCTGAAATGACTGTTTACAGGGTATAGAGACATAACAGTTAACTGATTCCTTTTTAAAAATGATTAAAAATAGATAAAAATCAATCATATAATGTGCCTTTAGTTTCACTTTTGTTTTTAAACTGATTCCATGTTTCTGTGAAGTACAGAAGACACACAGAACAAAAACAAACAAATCCAGGGCAGTGTTTTGTTTTTAAAATGAATCTGATTGGTTCTGAGGAGTTTTAGACACACAGCTTAGACCAAATCTGCCATGAGTTTTTTCATAAGGAGCCAGACAAGCAGGAAGTGCGGAGATCAGAGCAGAATTACAGCTACTTCAAAGCAAAAAACGAACAATGAGAACATGAAAACAGCACTGCATTAAGGTAAAGGAAGTTATTTAGCTAAAAAAAAAAAAAAAATTCCTTTAGTGACCCTTTAATTAGGAATTAAAAAAAAAAAATGTTATTAATGAATAAAAAAAAAAAAATATATATAAAAGAATATAAATAAATATGAATGTGAAAATAAAAATCAAGTAAATGAAGTGCTAGTATAGATACCACAAAAGAAGGAATGTCTGCAGGTAAAGGATGCTTATTATGAAAAAAAAAAAAAAAAATGTTCCTTTACAACCCCTTTAAATCTTCTACAAAATAGGGGATAGGTTTATGACATTTTTATTATTATTCTTGATTTTTATTAGTAATGGCGGCGATCTGCGATTTTTATCTATTTTGGGACCATTTGGCATTTATACAGCGATCAGTGCTATAAAAATGCACTGATTGTTGTGTAAATGACACTGGCAGTGAAGGGGTTACCACTAGGGGGCGAGGAAGGGGTTAATTGTGTCCCAGGGAGTGAGTCTAACTGTGTGTGGGCTGGGCTACCGATCATCTGATACCGATGAAAGGGAGCAGTAGATAAGTGTCCTGTCACAAGGTAGAACAGGGAAATTGCCTTGTGTACATAGGCATCTCCCCGTTCTGCTGCTCCGTGACACGATCGCCCGTTAGGTGTCGGTTTCAAAGCAACGTACAGCCATGTTCTATGTAAAAACATGTTTCAACCAACAAGGGCCATTTAGGTGCAAAGGCTATTTTTTTTTTTTTAGAAAGGTGAACCTGGTCTTTAATGCTGGCCTGACTTGGTACTCCTGCTTTGGTTTTCCTTTACGGTCACGTTGCTTTTCCTCTCGGAGTCCAATACCGTCGTTTTTTTGTTTATCCGGCACGTTGACGGTCCAGCTTTCCATCTTTAGTTAACATCTTAAAATAGAAGCCATCCTCTTCCAGGACGATCCTTGGATCTGATTTTTGGAGCCCCTCGTATACCGCAGTTTGATTTTTTTTCACATATTCTTGGACATTGAAGTTTTCGTTTTCCATTTATATTTTCTACCCGCTGGGATCTCAGAACTGGGTTCAAGCCGTGTTCTCCAGGAACGTTGCCTGCTTGCGGTATCAGAGCTTCGTTTTTAGGAATTTGTTGTGAGCGGCTGTTCTTTCCAACGGAAACATGATTACTTGGCCATTTTTGTTATATATATTTTGTATGGTGATTCATTTTGAAATCTTGTGACTGATTTTACATAGTTAGAAAGTTAGTCAGGTATAAAAAAAAAGAGTGGTGGCGCTGCAAAATATTGTACAGTAAAACCTTGGTTTGAGAGTAACTTTGTTTGAGAGTAACTTGGTGAGAGTAACTTGGTGAGAGTAACTTGGTGAGAGTAACTTGGTTTGAGAGTAACTTTGTTTGAGAGTAACTTTGTTTGAGAGTAACTTGGTGAGAGTAACTTGGTGAGAGTAACTTGGTGAGAGTAACTTGGTGAGAGTAACTTGGTGAGAGTAACTTGGTTTGAGAGTAACTTTGTTTGAGAGTAACTTTGTTTGAGAGTAACTTTGTTTGAGAGTAACTTGGTGAGAGTAACTTGGTGAGAGTAACTTGGTGAGAGTAACTTGGTGAGAGTAACTTTGTTTGAGAGTAACTTTGTTTGAGAGTAACTTTGTTTGAGAGTAACTTGGTTTGAGAGTAACTTGGTGAGAGTAACTTGGTTTGAGAGTAACTTGGTGAGAGTAACTTGGTTTGAGAGTAACTTTGTTTGAGAGTAACTTTGTTTGAGAGTAACTTTGTTTGAGAGTAACTTGGTGAGAGTAACTTGGTGAGAGTAACTTGAGAGTAACTTGGTGAGAGTAAGAGTAACTTGGTGAGAGTAACTTGGTGAGAGTAACTTGGTGAGAGTAACTTTGTTTGAGAGTAACTTTGTTTGAGAGTAACTTTGTTTGAGAGTAACTTGGTGAGAGTAACTTGGTGAGAGTAACTTGGTGAGAGTAACTTGGTGAGAGTAACTTTGTTTGAGAGTAACTTTGTTTGAGAGTAACTTTGTTTGAGAGTAACTTGGTGAGAGTAACTTGGTGAGAGTAACTTGGTGAGAGTAACTTGGTTTGAGAGTAACTTTGTTTGAGAGTAACTTTGTTTGAGAGTAACTTGGTGAGAGTAACTTGGTGAGAGTAACTTGGTGAGAGTAACTTGGTGAGAGTAACTTTTGTTTGAGAGTAACTTTGTTTGAGAGTAACTTTGAGAGTAACTTTGAGAGTAACTTGGTGAGAGTAACTTGGTGAGAGTAACTTGGTGAGAGTAACTTGGTGAGAGTAACTTGGTGAGAGTAACTTGTTTGAGAGTAACTTTGTTTGAGAGTAACTTTGAGAGTAACTTTGAGAGTAACTTGGTGAGAGTAACTTGGTGAGAGTAACTTGGTGAGAGTAACTTGAGTTTGAGAGTAACTGAGAGTAACTTGTTTGAGAGTAACTTTGTTTGAGAGTAACTTGGTGAGAGTAACTTGGTGAGAGTAACTTGGTGAGAGTAACTTGGTTTGAGAGTAACTTTGTTTGAGAGTAACTTTGAGAGTAACTTGGTGAGAGTAACTTTGAGAGTAACTTGGTGAGAGTAACTTGGTGAGAGTAACTTGGTGAGAGTAACTTGGTTTGAGAGTAACTTGGTTTGAGAGTAACTTGAGAGTAACTTTGTTTGAGAGTAACTTGAGAGTAACTTGGTGAGAGTAACTTGGTGAGAGTAACTTGGTGAGAGTAACTTGGTTTGAGAGTAACTTGGTTTGAGAGTAACTTGGTTTGAGAGTAACTTTGTTTGAGAGTAACTTTGAGAGTAACTTTGAGAGTAACTTTGAGAGTAACTTTGTTTGAGAGTAACTTGGTTTGAGAGTAACTTGGTGAGAGTAACTTGGTGAGAGTAACTTGGTGAGAGTAACTTGGTGAGAGTAACTTTGTTTGAGAGTAACTTTGTTTGAGAGTAACTTTGTTTGAGAGTAACTTGGTGAGAGTAACTTGGTGAGAGTAACTTGGTGAGAGTAACTTGGTGAGAGTAACTTGGTTTGAGAGTAACTTTGTTTGAGAGTAACTTTGTTTGAGAGTAACTTGGTGAGAGTAACTTGGTGAGAGTAACTTGGTTTGAGAGTAACTTGGTTTGAGAGTAACTTGGTTTGAGAGTAACTTTGTTTGATAGTAACTTTGTTTGAGAGTAACTTTGTTTGAGAGTAACTTGGTGAGAGTAACTTGGTGAGAGTAACTTGGTTTGAGAGTAACTTTTGTTTGAGAGTAACTTGGTGAGAGTAACTTGGTGAAAGTAACTTGGTGAGAGTAACTTGGTGAGAGTAACTTGGTGAGAGTAACTTGGTGAGAGTAACTTTGTTTGAGAGTAACTTTGTTTGAGAGTAACTTTGTTTGAGAGTAACTTGGTGAGAGTAACTTGGTGAGAGTAACTTGGTGAGAGTAACTTGGTGAGAGTAACTTTGTTTGAGAGTAACTTTGTTTGAGAGTAACTTTGTTTGAGAGTAACTTGGTGAGAGTAACTTGGTGAGAGTAACTTGGTGAGAGTAACTTGGTTTGAGAGTAACTTTGTTTGAGAGTAACTTTGTTTGAGAGTAACTTGGTGAGAGTAACTTGGTGAGAGTAACTTGGTGAGAGTAACTTGGTTTGAGAGTAACTTTTGTTTGAGAGTAACTTTGTTTGAGAGTAACTTGGTGAGAGTAACTTGGTGAGAGTAACTTGGTGAGAGTAACTTGGTGAGAGTAACTTGGTGAGAGTAACTTGGTTTGAGAGTAACTTGGTTTGAGAGTAACTTGGTTTGAGAGTAACTTTGTTTGAGAGTAACTTGGTGAGAGTAACTTGGTGAGAGTAACTTGGTGAGAGTAACTTTGTTTGAGAGTAACTTTGTTTGAGAGTAACTTTGTTTGAGAGTAACTTGGTGAGAGTAACTTGGTGAGAGTAACTTGGTGAGAGTAACTTGGTTTGAGAGTAACTTTGTTTGAGAGTAACTTTGTTTGAGAGTAACTTGGTGAGAGTAACTTGGTGAGAGTAACTTGGTGAGAGTAACTTGGTTTGAGAGTAACTTTTGTTTGAGAGTAACTTTGTTTGAGAGTAACTTGGTGAGAGTAACTTGGTGAGAGTAACTTGGTGAGAGTAACTTGGTGAGAGTAACTTGGTGAGAGTAACTTGGTTTGAGAGTAACTTGGTTTGAGAGTAACTTGGTTTGAGAGTAACTTTGTTTGAGAGTAACTTGGTGAGAGTAACTTGGTGAGAGTAACTTGGTGAGAGTAACTTTGTTTGAGAGTAACTTTGTTTGAGAGTAACTTTGTTTGAGAGTAACTTGGTGAGAGTAACTTGGTGAGAGTAACTTGGTGAGAGTAACTTGGTGAGAGTAACTTGGTTTGAGAGTAACTTTGTTTGAGAGTAACTTTGTTTGAGAGTAACTTGGTGAGAGTAACTTGGTGAGAGTAACTTGGTGAGAGTGAGGCCGCGTACACACGACCCAGAACCTCGACGGGCAGAACACATCGTTCCGCCCGTCGAGGTTCTCTCCCGGCCGTCGAATTCGGCGACCCGCCCGTCGGGAATGGCAACCAGCCATTCTTCCAGGCGGGCCGTCGAGAAAATAGAGAGCGTGCTCTCTTTTTCGGCTCGACGAGCTTCCCGACGGGAAGCTCGCTGAGACCGTACACACGGCCGAGGTCCTCGCTGGAATGTGCATTCCAGCGAGGTTCTCGCTGATTTTCAGCGAGAACCTCGGCCGTGTGTACGGCGCCTAACTTGGTGAGAGTAACTTGGTGAGAGTAACTTGGTGAGAGTAACTTGGTGAGAGTAACTTGGTGAGAGTAACTTTGTTTGAGAGTAACTTGGTGAGAGTAACTTGGTGAGAGTAACTTGGTGAGAGTAACTTGGTGAGAGTAACTTGGTGAGAGTAACTTGGTTTGAGAGTAACTTGGTTTGAGAGTAACTTTGTTTGAGAGTAACTTTGTTTGAGAGTAACTTTGTGAGAGTAACTTGGTGAGAGTAACTTGGTGAGAGTAACTTGGTGAGAGTAACTTGGTTTGAGAGTAACTTGGTTTGAGAGTAACTTTGTTTGAGAGTAACTTTGTTTGAGAGTAACTTGGTGAGAGTAACTTGGTGAGAGTAACTTGGTGAGAGTAACTTGGTGAGAGTAACTTGGTGAGAGTAACTTGGTGAGAGTAACTTTGTTTGAGAGTAACTTGGTGAGAGTAACTTGGTGAGAGTAACTTGGTGAGAGTAAGGTGCCGTACACACGGCAGAGAACCTCGACGGGCAGAACACATCGTTCCGCCCGTCGAGGTTCTCTCCCGGCCGTCGGATTCGGCGACCCGCCCGTCGGGAATGGCAACCAGCCATTCTTCCAGGCGGGCCGTCGAGAAAATAGAGAGCGTGCTCTCTTTTTCGGCTCGACGAGCTTCCCGACGGGAAGCTCGCTGAGACCGTACACACGGCCGAGGTCCTCGCTGGAATGTGCATTCCAGCGAGGTTCTCGCTGATTTTCAGCGAGAACCTCGGCCGTGTGTACGGCGCCTAACTTGGTGAGAGTAACTTGGTGAGAGTAACTTGGTGAGAGTAACTTGGTGAGAGTAACTTTGGTGAGAGTAACTTTGTTTGAGAGTAACTTGGTGAGAGTAACTTGGTGAGAGTAACTTGGTGAGAGTAACTTGGTGAGAGTAACTTGGTTTGAGAGTAACTTGGTTTGAGAGTTGGTTTGAGAGTAACTTTGTTTGAGAGTAACTTTGAGAGTAACTTTTGAGAGTAACTTGGTGAGAGTAACTTGGTGAGAGTAACTTGGTGAGAGTAACTTGGTGAGAGTAACTTGTAACTTTGTTTGAGAGTAACTTGGTTTGAGAGTAACTTGGTTTGAGAGTAACTTGGTGAGAGTAACTTGGTGAGAGTAACTTTGTTTGAGAGTAACTTGGTGAGAGTAACTTGGTGAGAGTAACTTGGTGAGAGTAACTTGGTGAGAGTAACTTGGTGAGAGTAACTTGGTGAGAGTAACTTTGTTTGAGAGTAACTTGGTGAGAGTAACTTGGTGAGAGTAACTTGGTGAGAGTAACTTGGTTTGAGAGTAACTTGGTTTGAGAGTAACTTTGTTTGAGAGTAACTTGGTGAGAGTAACTTGGTGAGAGTAACTTGGTGAGAGTAACTTTGTTTGAGAGTAACTTGGTGAGAGTAACTTGGTTTGAGAGTAACTTTTGTTTGAGAGTAACTTGGTGAGAGTAACTTGGTGAGAGTAACTTGGTGAGAGTAACTTTGTTTGAGAGTAACTTTGTTTGAGAGTAACTTGGTGAGAGTAACTTGGTGAGAGTAACTTGGTTTGAGAGTAACTTTGTTTGAGAGTAACTTTGTTTGAGAGTAACTTGGTGAGAGTAACTTGGTGAGAGTAACTTGGTTTGAGAGTAACTTGGTGAGAGTAACTTGGTTTGAGAGTAACTTGGTTTGAGAGTAACTTTGTTTGAGAGTAACTTTGTTTGAGAGTAACTTGGTGAGAGTAACTTGGTGAGAGTAACTTGGTGAGAGTAACTTTGTTTGAGAGTAACTTGGTGAGAGTAACTTGGTGAGAGTAACTTGGTGAGAGTAACTTGGTGAGAGTAACTTGGTTTGAGAGTAACTTGGTTTGAGAGTAACTTTGTTTGAGAGTAACTTTGTTTGAGAGTAACTTGGTGAGAGTAACTTGGTGAGAGTAACTTGGTGAGAGTAACTTGGTGAGAGTAACTTGGTGAGAGTAACTTTGTTTGAGAGTAACTTGGTGAGAGTAACTTGGTTTGAGAGTAACTTTTGTTTGAGAGTAACTTGGTGAGAGTAACTTGGTGAGAGTAACTTGGTTTGAGAGTAACTTGGTTTGAGAGTAACTTTTGTTTGAGAGTAACTTTGTTTGAGAGTAACTTGGTGAGAGTAACTTGGTGAGAGTAACTTGGTGAGAGTAACTTGGTGAGAGTAACTTGGTGAGAGTAACTTGGTTTGAGAGTAACTTTGAGAGTAACTTTGAGAGTAACTTGGTGAGAGTAACTTGGTGAGAGTAACTTGGTGAGAGTAACTTGGTGAGAGTAACTTGGTGAGAGTAACTTGGTGAGAGTAACTTGGTTTGAGAGTAACTTGGTTTGAGAGTAACTTTGTTTGAGAGTAACTTGGTGAGAGTAACTTGGTGAGAGTAACTTGGTGAGAGTAACTTGGTGAGAGTAACTTGGTGAGAGTAACTTGGTGAGAGTAACTTGGTGAGAGTAACTTGGTGAGAGTAACTTGGTGAGAGTAACTTGGTGTGAGAGTAACTTGGTTTGAGAGTAACTTGGTGAGAGTAACTTGGTGAGAGTAACTTGGTGAGAGTAACTTGGTGAGAGTAACTTGGTGAGAGTAACTTGGTGAGAGTAACTTGGTTTGAGAGTAACTTGGTTTGAGAGTAACTTTGTTTGAGAGTAACTTGGTGAGAGTAACTTGGTGAGAGTAACTTGGTGAGAGTAACTTGGTGAGAGTAACTTGGTGAGAGTAACTTGGTGAGAGTAACTTGGTTTGAGAGTAACTTGGTTTGAGAGTAACTTTGTTTGAGAGTAACTTTGTTTGAGAGTAACTTGGTGAGAGTAACTTGGTGAGAGTAACTTGGTGAGAGTAACTTGGTGAGAGTAACTTGGTGAGAGTAACTTTGTTTGAGAGTAACTTGGTGAGAGTAACTTGGTTTGAGAGTAACTTTTGTTTGAGAGTAACTTGGTGAGAGTAACTTGGTGAGAGTAACTTGGTGAGAGTAACTTGGTGAGAGTAACTTGGTTTGAGAGTAACTTGGTTTGAGAGTAACTTTTGTTTGAGAGTAACTTGGTGAGAGTAACTTGGTGAGAGTAACTTGGTGAGAGTAACTTGGTGAGAGTAACTTGGTGAGAGTAACTTGGTTTGAGAGTAACTTGGTTTGAGAGTAACTTTTGTTTGAGAGTAACTTTGTTTGAGAGTAACTTGGTGAGAGTAACTTGGTGAGAGTAACTTGGTGAGAGTAACTTGGTGAGAGTAACTTGGTGAGAGTAACTTGGTTTGAGAGTAACTTTGTTTGAGAGTAACTTGGTGAGAGTAACTTGGTGAGAGTAACTTGGTGAGAGTAACTTGGTGAGAGTAACTTGGTGAGAGTAACTTGGTGAGAGTAACTTTGTTTGAGAGTAACTTTGTTTGAGAGTAACTTGGTGAGAGTAACTTGGTGAGAGTAACTTGGTGAGAGTAACTTTGTTTGAGAGTAACTTGGTGAGAGTAACTTGGTGAGAGTAACTTGGTGAGAGTGGGGTAGATTCATGTAGAGATCCGACGGTGTATCTACTGATACACCGTCGGATCTGTGAGATCCGACGCTCGGATCTATGCGGCTGATTCCTCGAATCAGGTTCCGCATAGATCTCCCTTAGAGCCGACTGGTGTAACTGAGTTACACTGTCGATTCTTAGGCTGCATTCTCCCGCCGTCCGCTAGGTGGCGCTTCCGTTCTTCTTCGCGCCGAATATGCAAATGAGCAGAAACGCCGATTCAGAATCGAATGCCCGGGCAACTTTTTTTCTTTACGTCGTTTTGCGTTCGCCTTTTTCCGTCGGATTGTTACCCCTGCTATATGCGGGGTAAGTGCGGCGGATCCTATGTTAAGTATGGCCGTCGTTCCCGCGTCGAATTTTGAATTTTTTACGCCGTTTACGTAAGTCGTCCGGGAATACGGCCATACGTTAATAGCGTTAACGACGAACACAATGACGTCCTAGCGACGTCATTTAAAGCAATGCACGCTGGGAAATTTAGCCGGTGGCGCATGCGCAGTACGATCGGCGCGGGGACGCGCGCAATTTAAATAGTAAACTCCCCCTAGCCGCGGAATTTGCATTCCGCCGGGGGATTTACGATCCGCCAGGGCAACTTACGAGGCAAGTGCTTTCTGAATACAGCACTTGCCTCAAAAACTGGCGCAGGCGGATCGTAAAACAGAAAACAGATAGATCACGCGGATCAAAAGATCCGCTGATCTACATGAATCTACCCCAGTAACTTGGTGAGAGTAACTTGGTGAGAGTAACTTGGTGAGAGTAACTTGGTGAGAGTAACTTGGTGAGAGTAACTTTGTTTGAGAGTAACTTGGTGAGAGTAACTTGGTGAGAGTAACTTGGTGAGAGTAACTTGGTGAGAGTAACTTGGTGAGAGTAACTTTGTTTGAGAGTAACTTGGTGAGAGTAACTTGGTGAGAGTAACTTGGTGAGAGTAACTTGGTGAGAGTAACTTGGTGAGAGTAACTTTGTTTGAGAGTAACTTGGTGAGAGTAACTTGGTCTGAGAGCGTTTTGCAAGACAAGCAAAATGTTTTATTAAAAAAGTATAAAAAAGAAGAGAGGAGCCTCGAAGTGTAGCAATACGGTTACATTTAACCAGTTGCCGACCAGCCGCCACAGTTTCACAGCGGCAGGTCGGCTCGGCTGCGCAAAAATCACGTAATATTATGTGATTTTGCATTTCAGCCACTGGGGGCGCGCGTGCCCCCAGTGGCTGACGATCTGCCTAGTGACAGCCATTTCTGGTAAGTATTAAAAAAAATATATATTTAGTAGCTTTTTTTGGCAATTTTTTTATACATTTTTTTAGGGTGGACCTCCACTTTAACCACTTCCATGCCACAGTAGGTCATATGACGTCCTGGACTTTCAGGGGGGGATATCTGAATGATGGGGGAAGCTACAGGAATCATTCAGATATCATTGTTTGCAGCCGGCGATTCTGCGCACCATAAGAATGATCATAGCGGCAGGAAATCTCATTGCGGCAATATCTTTTTTTTATTTTTTTTAGATAGAGTGGTTTAGGTAGAGTTTACTTTCTATGTGCGTCCAGCAAGCCGAGCTCGTAAATCATCAATTTCCTCCAGAGACACATGTTTGCTGTTATTCTCTGGTGTCACATTGCCAATAACCGAGTGACGGCACAACATAGCCGTTTACATACTTGAAATAATTGGGGGAATTAGCAACAAATTGCCGTTAAGTTTAGCGTGAAGAAGAGGCTTGGGTGGTTTAGTAACATGCCTTTTACATTAAAAGAGATTACTGCGTGTTATTATCAAGTGTTTAACCTCACCGATACATGAACAATAAAGGCATGTGTGGTTCTGGTTGACAAACATTTCCCGATATTAAAGCCAAAATGTTGCCCCCCCCCCCCCCCCTCATCATCAGCATGCTAAAAAAATGTTTTATTAAAACCTTTCCTATTTCTTTACATTTACGTTATTTTAGACCCAGTGATGTTATCACTGTGTCTCTGTGCTTCTATATAAAATGCTAGTTCAGTGGAAAGGAATGGAACCTGCATAGTGGGCATCACCAGTGTGGAGCATGGGAGGGCATCATAGTGGGTATAACCAATGTGGAGCATGGGGGGCATCATGGTGGGCATCACCAGTGTGGAGCATGGGGGGGCATCATAGTGGGCATCACCAGTGTGGAGCATGGGAGGGCATTTTAGTGGACATCAAGAAATGTGGAGCATTGGAGGGCATCATAGTGGGCATCACCAGTGTAGAGCATGTGAGGACGTCATAGTAGGCATCACCAGTATGAAGCATGGGCGGGCAGCATAGTGAGCATCACCAGTGTGTAGCATGGGGGGGGAATCATAGTGGGCATAATCAAATAATCATAATCAAATCAAATGTGGAGAATGGGAGGCTATCATAACCGACATCACCAGTGTGGCGCATGGTGGAGCATCATAGTGGACATCAAGAAATGTGGAGCATTGGAGGGCATCATAGTGGCATCACCAGTGTGTAGCATGTGAGGACATCATAGTGGGCATCACCAGTGTGGAGCATGGGAGGGCATTTTAGTGGACATCAAGAAATATGGAGCATTGGAGGGCATCATAGTGGGCATTACCAGTGTAGAGCATGTGAGGACATCATAGTAGGCATCACCAGTATGAAACATGGGAGGGCAGCATAGTGAGCATCACCAGTGTGTAGCATGGGGGGGAATCATAGTGGGCATAATCAAATAATCATAATCAAATCAAATGTGGAGAATGGGAGGCTATCATAACCGACATCACCAGTGTGGCGCATGGTGGAGCATCATAGTGGACATCAAGAAATGTGGAGCATTGGAGGGCATCATAGTGGGCATCACCAGTGTGTAGCATGTGAGGACATCATAGTGGGAATCACCAGTGTAGAGCATGGGAGGACATTATAATGGACATCACCAGTGTGGAGCATGGTAGAGCATTATAGTGGACATCAAGAAATGTAGAGAATGGGAGGGCATTATAGTGAATCATTAGTATGGAGCATGGGAGGGCATCATAGTGGACATTAAAGGGGTTGTAAAGACAAAAATATTTTCCTCTTAAATTAAAGTTTGACAGTAGCTGATAAAGTAAAAAGTAATGTTTTGCATTATAACTAGTTTGATACCTATTGAAATCGAGCTGTTTTATTCACCTTCGTCACTCCTAAATCGTTATTCTCACTGACTTCCTGGTTTGCGGTGCACATTCATTCTTGCTACATCACGGCCTAATGGGAACTACAGTTTCCATTAGGCTTAGCCCCCATGCCTGTGAGGGCTAAGAGAGCATCTTCACGCAGGGCTGTAGTCATAGGGAGGGGGTGATCACATTCTGTTTTCCACCATGCAAAACGGCTTAGATGCTGGTGGAAAGCAAGAAGAGGAGAGACAGGAAATGGCATTTTCAAACCTGGATTACTGTATTTTGGAGGTCAAAAGGAAAAACGAGGTAAGTGATATTTAAATGCTCTAGCTTACGGCAATCAATTGATCTAATAAACAACTAAACATTAGTGTTCCTTTAAGAAATGTGGAGCTTTGGAGGGCATCATAGTGGTCATCATCAGTATGAAGCATGGGTGGGTATCAGCAGTAAAGAACATGGGAGGACATCATAGTGGGCATCATCAGTATGGAGAATGGGAGGACATCATAGTGGGCATCATCAGTATGGAGAATGGGAGGACATCATAGTGGGCATCATCAGTATGGAGAATGGGAGGACATCATAGTGGGTATCAGCAGTATAGAACATAGGAGGACATCATAGTGGGTATCAGCAGTATAGAACATGGGAGGACATCATCGTGGGTATCAGCAGTATAGAACATGGGAAGACATCATAGTGGGCATCACCAGTATGGAGCATGGGTGAGCATCATACTGGACATCACCAATGTGGAGCATGGCAGTGCATCACCAATGTGGCGCATGGGAGGACACCATAGTGGACATCACCAGTATGAAGCATGGGAGGACCTCATATTGGGCATCACCAGTGTGGCGCATGGGAGGAGATCATAGTGGGCATCACCAGTGTGGAGCATGGGAGGAGATCATAGTGGGCATCACCAGTGTGGTAGCCCAAGGAAGAGACAGGAGGCAGCGTCACAGAATCTGTAGAATTGCCGCTATTGGAAATCCATATAACAGAGGCAGGTGACCATAAGGGTGAAATGTGAATTTTCTTACAAATCTTTTGACAAGTAAACAAGCCAATACATCATACTGGATGAGATTCAGCCATGTGGCATTTTGCTGTTTGGCCGGAGTTGCTCTACTAGTTTTTTGCACTCCCTGCTATTGTTCTCCAGCGATCTCTCTGGAAGTCATAACGGGAATTTTCTCAGCTTGATAAGTGAAGGAGTTCCTGGCCCTGACTTTCCTGTAAACAGATAATTAAAACAATTACAGGGGATTTGCATGCTGCTTGAATGATGGCACCCATCTGAGCGTGTCAGCGCCGTCATGGTTCATTGACCCGCGTTCTAACATTTTCCTGCTTCTGTGTGTTGGTACGCAGCTTGCCCAGAAGGCACCTTTGGCCAGAACTGCAGCCTGACCTGTAAGTGTCAAAACGGAGGAACCTGCGACCCGATCACCGGAGGATGCCGCTGTCCGCAGGGCGTGAGTGGGGAGTTCTGCGAGGACGGTAAGTGACCATATTTCTGGGTATAGTCTTCTCCTCTTTGAGCACTGACAATCATTTTAACTTTCAGCAACACTTTGTTACAAGTTGAAGATTAGATTGATAAACGAATTGAAGACGGGATTATGAATATCCATTTTTTTTTCTACCCAATATAGATTTTTTATTCATAGCCAGGTACTGGTAGACTGAATGATCCATCACCTTCTTATATTTCTGGCCAGCATGAAGGTTCTGGGTCTGTCAAAAACCATGTTTGTCGCAGAGACCCCTGAAAATGGCGGCACATGGGCACAGCTGGGAACTCAGGTGCCGAGAAATTTCTCCAAGATGTTGATGAACTGGCTCCAACCCAAACATGAAACATCATAAAGGACGTCACCAGTGTGGAACATGGGAGAACATCATAGAGGGCATCATTAGTGTGGAGCATGGGAGGACATCACAGGGGGCTTCACCAACGAGGGGGATTGGTGGACATCATAATGGACATTACCGGTATGGAGCAAGGGAGGACATCATATGGGAGGGCATCATGGTGGACTTTATCAATGTGGATCATGTGGGGACAACATAGTGTGCATTACCCGTGTGGAACATGTAGGAGCATCATAATGGACATCACCAGTGTGTAGCATAGGGGGCATCATAGTGGACGTCACCAGTGTGGAGCATGGGAGGGCATCATAGATTTTTTTCATTTATAGCCAGGTGCTGGTGGACTGAATGGTCCATCACCTTCTTATATTTCTGGCCAGCATGAAAGTTCTGGGTCTTCTTTTTGTCAAAATGTGTAAAAATAAAGCAGAAACCCCTGAAAATGGCGGCGAATGGGCACAGCTGGGAACTCGGGTGGTGAGAAATTTCTGCCCGGGTCTCCAAGATGTTGGTGAACTGGCTCCAACCCAAACATGAAACATCACTTGTGGGTGAACTTCAGGATATCATAGTTGGCATCACCAGTGTGAAACATGGGAGAACATCATAGAGGGCATTATTATTGTGGAGCATGGGAGGATATCATAGTGGGCATCATTAGTATGGCACATGGGAGGACATCATAGGGGGCATCATTATTGTAGAGCATGGGAGGATATCATAGGGGGCACCATTAGTGTGGAGCATGGGAGGATATCATAGGGGGCATCATTAGTGTGGCGCATGGAAGGATATCATAGGGGGCACCATTAGTGTGGAGCATGGGAGGATATCATAGTGGGCATCATTAGTGTGGAGCTTTGGAGGACATCATAGGAGGCATCATTATTGTGGAGCATGGGGGGACATCATAGGGGGCTTCACCAACAAGGAGGATTGGTAGACATCATAATGGACATTACCAGTATGGAGCAAGGGAAGGCATCATAGGGGACATTAAGACATGTGGAGCATGGGAGGGCATCATAGTGGACATCGCCCGTGTGTAGCATAGGGGGCATCATAGTGGATGTCACCAGTGTGGAGAATAGAAGGGAATCATAGATTTCTTTATGTATAGCCAGATGCTGGTGGACTGAATGGTCCATCACCACCTTATATTTCTGGCCAGCATGAAGGTTCTGGATCTTCTTGAAAATGGTGGCACAGCTGGGAACTCGGGTGGCGAGAAATTTCTACCTGGGTCTCCAAGATGTTGGTGAACTGGCTTCAACCCAAACATGAAACATCAGTTATGGGCGAACGTCATAAACCACAGAGATGGATGAGTTTGTAAACGGAGCTCACACTAAAGCAATCATAGTTGTAGGTCACTTGCTGTTGGTCAGCTTGCCAACTTATTGTTTAACAGATGGTATGCATGGATGAGTTTGTAAAGTTTTCAGTTCTGCTTATCGACCAATGAAGATTGGCCTACGGAGGGACCAGGTGCAAAAACAATCATGGTGGTAGGTAACGTGTCGTTGGCCAGCTTATCGAATGAAAAAAGGCATGCATGGATGAATGTGTTAAGGTTTCAGAAAGTTGTGTTTTTCAACTAATGAAGATTGGCCTAGGGAGAGACCAGGTGTTGGGAATATGACTGCGGGCCCCTCCTGCACTGCAGGCCATAAAGCCATTGCAGTGATCGTTGATGTGCTGCTGGGCAGCTGGTCAACTTATTGTTTAATAAACAGCATGAATGGATGCTTAGATAAGGTTTCAGAAAGTTCTGCCTGCCAATCAATGAAGATTGGCCTGAGGAGAGACCAGGTGCAGGAATATCATAGCGGGCCCCTCCTGGGCTGCGGGCCCTAAAACAACTGTGGTTGTAGTTAACGGGCTGTTGGCCAACTTGTCCAACTTGTTGTTTAAGAAATGGCATGCATGGATGAATTTGTAAAGTTTTCATAAAGTTCTTCTTGTCAATCAATGAAGATTGGCCTAGGGAGAGACCAGGTGCGGGAATATGATAGTGGGGCCCTCCTGGGATGTGGGCCCTAAAGCAACACTGTGATTGTAGTTAATGGGCTGTTGGCCAACTTGTCCAACTTGTTGTTTAAGAAATGGCATGCATAGATGAGTTTGTAAAGTTTTCATAAAGTTCTTCTTGTCAATCAATGAAGATTGGTCTAGACGTGATGGCGACCTTTGGCACCCCAGATGTTTTGGAACTTAATTTCCCATGATGATCATGCACTCTGCAGTGAATTAATTATATGAATAAGGTATCCATTCAGTGACAAGCCTCATACAAAGTCCCATTTTGTCTCTTTTTTTTAATGTTCAACACTCTGCAGTGTAGTCGAGCATCATGGGAAATGTAGTTCCAAAGCATTTGGGGTGTCAAGGGTCACCATCACTGGTCAAGGGAGAGACCAGCTACAGGAATATGATAGCGGGTCCCTTCTGCGCTGCGGGCCCTAAAGCAACCGTGGTTGTCGTTAACGTGCTGTTGGCCAGCTTGTCAACTTATTGTTTAAGAAATGACATCCATGGATCAATTTGTAAAGTTTTCATAAAGTTCTTCTTGTCAATCAATGAAGATTGGTCTAGGACAGTGATGGAGAACCTTGGCACCCCAGATGTTTTGGAACTTCATTTCCCATGATGCTCATGCACTCTGCAGTGTAGATGAGCATCATGGCAAATGTAGTTCCAAAAACATCTGGGGTGCCAAGGTTCTCCATCACTGGTCTAGGGAGAGACCAAGTGCAGAAATATGATAGCGGGACCCTCCTGTGCCCCTCCATTAACTACAACTGTGGTTGTAGTTAATGGCCAGCTTGTCAACTTGTTTTTTAAGAAATGGCATCCGTGGATCAATTTGTAAAGTTTTTATAAAGTTCTTCTTGCCAGTCAATGAAGATTGGTCTAGGGCAGGGGTCTCCAAACTTTCTAAACAAAGGGCCGGTTTGCTGTTCATCAGACTTTAGGAGGGCTGGAGTAGGGCCAGTGGGAGTAGAAAATGTCCTGATGTCCACCTGGAGTAGACAATGTCCAATATTTGGTGTCAGTGGGAGAATTGTGCTTCAGCTCTTGGGTGCCTCCCCTGCTTTCAGTGTTCTGGAAGAGGGGCAGGGCTGAGAGTTGTAGTGCCATGGAGTACATGTGAGGAGCCCTGACCAATCCCCAACTAGCATTGGCAGGGGGCAGGCCTCCTACATATACTCACAGTCAGCCTGCTGGGTGAATTGAAAGATAGAGTGCTAGACTGCGTGCTGGAGAGACACCCCCATCTGGGGTGGGGGGGGGGTGGATTCTGCGGAGGAGCTCGGGAGCCGGGAGGGAACCTCTCCTTACACGTTCATGGAGAGTCCTGGAACAGGAGCTGGAGGAGCAGTTGGTCTGCAAGGTCCGGGTAAATCTTTCAAGAAGGATTCAGGGCAAGAGTCGGTGAGTGAAGCACAATGGAGATCTGGGAGAGGCATGCCAGGGGAGCTGGGTGCAGAGCCAGAGGAGAGACTGTATGGATTTGTAAAGGTTTCTGCTTTTCAACCAATAAAGATTGGCCTAGGGAGAGACCAGGTGCAGGGATATGATAGCGGGCCCCTCCTGCATTGCGGGCCCTAAAGCGATTGCCGTGGTAGTTAACGTGCTGTTTAATAGACGGCATTCATGGAGGAGTTACTAAAGGTTTCAGAAAAGGCTTCCTGTCGATTGATGAACATTAGCCAAGGGGGCTAGGAATATGATCGTGGGCCCCAAAGGGATTGCAGAGGTAGTTGACGTGCTTTATTGGCCCCAGCTCATCAACTTCTTTAATAAATGGATCAGGTTGGACTTTTTTTCTTTATTTTTTTTTCCTAGGTTGTCCAAAAGGTTATTATGGCAAGAGCTGTAAGAAGAAATGCAACTGTGCCAACAAGGGCCGATGTCACAAGGTTCACGGGGCCTGTCTGTGCGAGGCCGGCCTCTACGGCCGATACTGCCACCTAGGTGAGACCATAATCATTTTATCACATCTGGCTACACCGTAATAGTGTACAGCCATGGCCAAAAGTTTGGAGAATGACACAAATATAACATTTTCGCAAAGTCTGCCGCTTGAGTGTTTTTAGATCTTTTTGTCAGATGTTACTATGGGATACTGAAGTATATTTACAAGCATTTCATAGGTGTCAAAGGCTTTTATTGACAACTACATTAAGTTTATGCAAAAAGACAATGGGCCAGATCCACAAAAGTATACGGCAGCGTATCTCCAGATACGCCGCCATATTTTTAAATCTGCACCGGCGTATCTTTGTATCCACAAAACAAGATGCGCCAGAATTTTGCTTAGATACGACTGACGTAAGTCTATTACGCCGTCGTATCTAAGTTGCATATTTACGCTGGCCGCTAGGGGCGAATTTCCGCATATAATATGCAAATGAGCTAGATACGCCGATCCACAAACTTACTTGTTTTTTTACGTCGTTTGCGTAAGTCGTTTTCCGGCGTAAAGTTACCCCTGCTGTATAGAGGCGTACGCAATGTTAAGTATGGACATCGGGACAGCGTCGAATTTTCCGTTGTTTGCGTAAAACGTTCGCGAATAGGGCTTTGTGTAAGTTACATTCACTTCGAAAGGATTGACTATTTGTGACGTGATTTCGCGCATGCGCAGTGGGATACCTCCACGGACGGCGCATACGCAGTTAAAAAAAAAAGTCATTTACATGGGGTCACAGTGATTTTACATCACACCCACATGTTCCACATTTGAATTACCCGGGCTTACCCCGGGCCATTTACGCAACGCCGCCGTAACTTAGGACGCAAGTCCTTTGTGGATACGGAACTTGCCTTACTAAGTTGCGGCGGCGTAGCGTAAACAAGATACGCTACGCCCGCACAAAGATACGGGCGTTTTTGTGGATCTGGCCCAATAATTGCAGTGTTGACCCTTCTTTTTCAAGACCTCTGCAACTCGTCCCGGCATGCTGTCCATCAACTGCTGGGCCACATCCTGACTGATGGCCGCCCATTCTTGCATAATCAATGCTTGGAGTTTGTCAGAATTGATGTTGTTTTTTTTTTTTTACCCTCCTTTTTTAACCACAAGTTCTCAATGGGATTAAGGTCTGGGGAGTTTCTTGGCCATGGACCCAAAATGTCAATGTTTTGTTCCCCAACCCACGTAGTTATGACTTTTGCCTTATGGCAAGGTGTTCCATCATGCTACAAAAGGCATTGTTTGTCACCAAACTGTTCTTGGATGGTTGGGAGAAGTGGCATCCTGGAGGATGTTCTTTTACCATTATTTATTCATGGCTGTTTTCTTAGGCAAAAGTGTGAGTGACCCCACTCCCTTGGCTAAGAAGCAACCCCACACATGAATGGTCTCAGAATGCTTTACTGTTGGCACAGAACACAGGACTGATGGTAGCTCAGAGAAAAAGAAAAGATATAACAGTTGGGCTGTGGTTATTCTAACTAGGCTTTTAATTGTATTGCCTATTTTTGCCAGGAGACAAAACAAGACTGCAGCGATCCTTAAAATGTTTGTCAATCATTTTGCATATTGCAGTTAATGTTTTTCTACTTTTCTGTACCGCAGCATGCCCAAAATGGACATTTGGGTCGGGTTGCTCCAAAGAGTGCACCTGTGTTCAGAGCAACACCCTGGAGTGCAGCAAAAAGGATGGCGCCTGCACCTGCAGACCGGGCCACCTTGGGTCATCCTGTGAAATGCGTAAGTTCAACATTAACGAGAGAGAATTGGCTTCCACTAATTGTGGCCTGGCTATGTGTTGTCTTGCCGACCGACACACGAACATTTACTTCGGCAGAATGGCACGGACAGGCAAATGGGCGTACAGGTACGTCCCTTTAAATTTGCTACCGCGTGGGCGTGCGCGCGTGCTGCTAACTCCGTGATCTGCCCGCGGGACCCTGTGGACTCGATGTCCCCCGGTGTCCCGAGATCGTGTCACGAAGCTGCAAAACGGTGAGATGTCAGTGTAAACAGTGTTTTGGTGTCTTTGTATGTATGGATTGTATGGGTTTATTGGAATCTGGAACCCCACTTTACCAATAAGGAGGCCCCCCCCCAATACCGACCCCTCTATGTGAAGGAGTGAAGGGTTGTTAGTATCCTGGGTACTTATTCATATAAAAATTACAATCTAAATCAACACACACACATCTTTCTTAAATAAATAAATAACCCCAAAAAAAAATTCACAATGTAAACCCATCGTCAATGTCCGATGATCATTGCGACTTGTCGAAAGAAAAAAAATTGGCAACCATGCACAATGATTCAATCTCAATAGCTTCACATCGCAACCGACAGATTAATGTAAAGAAAGGGCCCAGGAAGCTGTCTGATATCATTGACCATATTTGGTCAATGACAGCCCCTGGGATTCCCACCAGCAGGCAGCAGTATGGTGGTCGCTAAGATGCCAGTGTCCACCAGCAACTTAGCAACAAATGGCACAGTGCAGCCTGCACAGCAGGAACTATGACAGCTAAATGTAAAGAAAGGGCCCAGGAAGCTGTCTGACGTCATTTACCATATTTGGTCAATGACAGCCCCTGGGATTCCCACCAGCAGGCAGCAGTATGGTGGTCGCTAAGATACCAGTGTCCACCAGCATCTCAGCAACCAATGGCACAGTGCAGCCTGCACAGCAGGAACTATGACAGCTAAATGTAAGGAAAGGGTCCAGGAAGCTGTCTGTCTTCATTGACCATATTTAGACAATGACAGCCCTTGAGATTCCCACCAGCAGGCAGCAGTATAGTGGTTGCTAAGATGCTGGCATCCACCAGCATCCTAGCAACCAATGACACCATGTAGCCTGCACAGCAGGAAGTATTCATTTATTATTGGTAGTTAATAAATGAATGATTTCCTGTTTCGGAAGCTGTAATATGTTCGCTGCTGGCGATCCAGCCAAATAGTTTGGCTGATCGGCAAACTCAGAGTTCAGTTTTAAGGACATAAGGCAAGAAACAAATATGATCTATATAACAAATAAAACCCGCGCCTTGCCTTACAGCATCAGCTTTGTCAGAAAGTTTGAATTTTAATAAACTTTTTAGTACTTTAGATTTTATTTCTGGTTTGTGACTCCATAGAAGGATCAGTTCTGATAAATTTCTATCTGTACTTTTCCGATATACAGAATGTGACGCCGGATTTTATGGCATCGACTGCAAGAGTAAATGCGAGTGCCCACCTGGAGTGACCTGTGACCACACAAATGGGAAGTGTCTGAGGTTGTGTCCAGAGGGATACCAGGGGGACAACTGCGACCAAGGTAATGGCACTAAAGACCTAAACTGCTCTCCATAGACCCGCCACTGACTCGCATAGTAGGCACCCATGTATATTGTTCACAGACTAGAGTTTAAGCTACTCAACCTGCCTTGGGGACATCTGACCAGCTCAGAAAATCCACAAAAAATCCCCAGTCCAATGGAGGCGTGTTATACTATGAGGTGGTTCAGTAGGTCGGGCTACTTCAGGGTCCATGAGGTTTGGGGACATACCTTTCAGTGGTGTCGGGATGGGGGGGCTGAAGCCCCGAATCGGTCCCCGAAAAGCCCGGGTCTCAGACATGCCATCCTTCTATTGTTAGCCCTGAGCGCCACCGCCGAGCGGGGACCGATCTGATCGAGTGACATAGCAGGTCCCGCCTTCTGGAGCCTGCAGCGCTTATGATGGACATCCCAATGGTCCAATGCCAGGACCGCAGGACGTGTGACGTCTATCATAGGCGCTGCAGGCTCCAGAAGGCTGGGAATTAAAATGCGGCCGCCACGCCACTGTGATATCCCCGCTCTGTGCTCGGGCGACTCTCCTCCTCTGGCTGCCTTCTGTGATGATGATGGGAGCATCGCACACCGTGGCTGAGCTGAGCTGCTGCAGGACACATGAAGTCTGTCTCCTGGTCAGATAGGTCAGTGTATGTTGCCAGGTAGTTCAGGCAGTGGCGTCACTAAGGGGGAGCCAGAGGGCGCCCTGACCCCCCCACCATGTGTCCCCCAAATTAAAACACATTTTTGTTTCTATATGTAGCTGGTGTCCCGCATGTTGCTCGGGTCGCCGCTGAGTGGACACAGGCTCTACTGAAAGGCAGATATTCCTGACAGCTGCTGCAGGGGATTTCTCCCCCTCCCTCTGCTCACTGACACAGAGAGCCGCTTGCATTGCCACATTCGCTCTACCTGCATCCTCATTGGCAGGGAGGAGAGCAACTTCAGGAAGGACTCCACCAGCACTGGGGAGGGGGCGGGCAAGCCTCCCATTATCTCAGTGACAGTGAAAGGGTCTTGTTGTAGGATCGTAATAAAAGGCCCCAGGATATATATATATATATATATATATATGATTACATTTTATAGTTGGCCCCCCTACCTTTGTTCCTGACCCCCCATGTGCCCCCCCTAAATATGAAAGCTGGAGACGCCACTGCAGGCAGGTGAGTTTAGTGGTCGGCATTGATGGGCACTGGTAAGCCAGGCAGCAACCAGCAAGTGAGATAACCCCCCGCCACACAACCAGCCATAAAACCCTGCGCCACTAACACACACCCCGGCCTTGGACTTCAGGCTGAAGCCCCTGGTCTTTTTGCCACCTATAAACGCCCCTGCTTAACTTCCTGCTGAAGGTAAAGTTTCTCATTGTGTTCTTGGTTGTTCATGTTGCTATTGATGCCTTTATTAGACCTATGGAAGAACCAAGTAGAAAAAACTGTTCAGTGTTCCACCAGCATCCCGTTGATAATAGGCATTTTCTTTTTCCTTCAATAAAGGTTCTTTGAGGATCTGTTGTGCCCCCTGAGATAATTTCACCATGTAAATGTCACAAGTAACTAATTTTGGTGTTTTTTATTCATGTACAGAGTGCCCGGCAGGGAAATATGGAAAAGAGTGCCTGCAAAGCTGTTCGTGTGGTGGAGCTCCATGCAACCATATTGATGGCACGTGCCTATGTCCAGCTGGCAAAACCGGCTCAGACTGTTCAGAAGGTAAACAAAACAATGAACTGGCAACATGATATCAAGTAAAAATCTATTTGTCTAGAAAAGTGTTTCTGAACTCCAGTCCTCAAGGCGCCCTCCAGACAGGTCACGTTTTCAGGATTTCCCTCAGGTGAAAGGGCTGTGGTAATTACTAAGGGTTCTTTCACACGGGGCGGATCAGTAATGATCCGCCCCGTGCACCTATGCTTGCTCAGCGGGGATCGCTCCGTTGATCCCCGCTGAGCCGGCGGATGACAGGGCGGTCCCCGCACACTGTGCAGGGACCTCCCTGTCAGCTCTGTCCGTGTCCGTGTTCACCTGATCCGATCTGCCAGACGGATGGAAAAGTAGGTTTTTCCTCCGTCACACTTTGGCGGATCGGAGCGGGTCGGATGTCAGCGGGCATGTCACCGCTGACATCCGCGGCTCCATAGAAGAGAACGGAGCGCCTGTTCAGGTACGCAAAAAAAACTGGCATGCGGACCTGAACGGGCTTCCTGTGTGAAAGAGCCCTTAGCCAGGTAAACTGATCAAATCACTTGTGCAAAATAATGCAAAGCCAGAAAACATGACCTGTTGGGGCGCCTTGAGGACTGGAGTTGGGAAACGCTGATCTAGAATTCCTCCTAAAAAAAAAATAGCCGTCCCTGATTGGGGAGGGTGCCTAGGCACTCCTGTACCTGCAGCCTCAGAGCTGTATATCTGCAGTGTGAGATCCAAGACTCTTCTGCCTCTGACTGCCAGTCTCTAGAGATTTGGAGAGAAATTTGGTGACGTCACCACTGTGCTGCTCATTGTTCTCCTTGCTAGAGGCTCTAATATGAGGAAGAAAAGCCCTGCCTCTACCAACATGGCTGCCTCCATACAGAGACACCGTGCAGTAAAAGGTATGGTAAGTCAGTAATGGGGAAAAGATCAACTGCAGGAAGATCACAGGGAATACTGGGGACTGGTCAGTTGCCCTCTACCTGCCCTTTCTCTTATCCACAAATGCACTTTTGTGGATTTGCTTTCCCTCACTCCGGGAGAAATGAGCAGATCCCTGATGCAATACCGGGACAGGATTGTTACGTAACGTCCCACACTCCACTTGAGTACTTCCGTCATATACCGCTTCCTATCAGTCTGGATATAGATATCAGATATTCCAGCTGCTCACAAGCACACAACGAGACGAGACTTGTTTGTCTGCTGAACATGGAGTGTTTAATAGAACCAAGAATAATTACTTATATACAGTTTAAATAGTAGGTAACCAGAACATAAATTAACATGAGCTAATTAACTAATCATTTACCCAGACTAGGTGACTCATAGATATAACTTTTCAGGGTAGACGTCCCGTCTCCTCGCTCACCTGCTATACAATACACATTATCATAAGTGTAAATACAGGACAGTTTCACACAATAGCTGGGTCAATTAGCACAGAGAACAGACAGATGGCTGGAGGGGATGGCATTAGCTTCTCCTTACACTGTATGTCCCAACAGTATGAATCAGTCACTCTAATATGGCATATACAGGGTCCTCGGACATACAGCTCACTAAGAGCACCGTTCCCCCAAATGCCAGGGCCCATGATCGCAAGGCAAGAGGCTAGCATTCAGTCCCCTCCAAAAGCCTCTGTCACAAGGTTCATCCAAGGCCTAAGGCAAGGGTGCAGAACTACACCCCCTCCCCACTTCTAATCCATGAATTGCTCTACTACCCTGCGCCTTTTCTTTGTACCCTTGCTCCAACTGTCCATAGTTAGCATGGAGTGTGCACTGCACATGCATGGCCTTTCACTTGTTTAATAATAACTGGGATGTGGTTGTACAAGTTCAGTGTGCTTTTCATGTTTTGGAAGCAGATAACATACCCTAGCTCAACCGCTTGATTGAAGATGCTGAAGACCGGTGCACAGGCTGGGGTGTCCTTTGCCCCGTGTAGTAAGATCCACTATAGAAAAAAGCCAACAACTCAGTACGCCTCTTGTTAATTTTTTATTGGCTACATAACATGGATACAGTACAGAAATGTTTACATGTTTCGGCTATTGCAGCCTTCCTCATAACATTGCGGTATCTTTACTTGCAGCAGGCGATTGGCTTTCATGTAAAACTGGTCTCAGCGGCGCATTCGCAGCAAGATCACTTTTATAGGCAGAAGGAGAGGTGACCGTCGCTTCCCAATCCCCTCTAAGCTTACCAGACCTGTTGGTAAGCCCCAAGCTTGTCAGGAAACCGAGTGAGGGCAAATATAGCCCCCCCACTCTATGCCCTTGGAGGACCAGAGCGACGTCTGACGTCACTTCCGCCTCTTGGCCCTAAAGGGATGTGTCCCCCCCCCCCCCCCTTAAAGGCAATGTTTTTGCTTTTAAAGATAAATGAGAGATCTAAAATATTTCTGACCCCAGATCTCTCGATAACGAGGACCTGTCATGCTTATTTCCTTGTAAAAAGAATAAAAGTGATAAAAAAAATTAAAGGGACAGTGTAAAAATAAAAAGCAAAATAAATAAGGAAACCAAAATTAAATTTAAAGCGCGCCATTCCCTCCGAGCTCGCGTGCAGAAGCGAACGCATATGTAAACGGTGTTCAAACCACACATGTGAGATATCGACATGAACGCAAGAGTGAGAGCAATAATTCTAGCCCTAGACCTCCTCTGAAACTCTAAACGGGTAACCTGTAAAATAAATTTGAAGCATCACCTGTGGAGATTCATAAGCACCGTAGTTTATCGCCATTCCACGGGCATGCGCAATTGTAAAGTGTGACATGTTGGGTATCTATTTACTCAGCTTAACATCATCTTTCACAATATAAAAAAAGTTGGGAAAACTTTACTGTTTTTTTTTTTAATTAATTGAAGTGTATTTTTTCCCAAATAAATTGCATGTGAAAGACCGCTGCGCAAATACAGTGTGACATAAAAATCTTGCAACGACATTTTATTATCTAGGGTCTCTGCTTTAAAAAAAATAAAAAAAATATATATAGATAGATAGATAAAAAATATATATATATATATATAGATATATCTCTCTATACTGTATATATAGATAGATAAAATATATATATATATATATATATATATAGATATATCTCTCTATATATATAGATATATATCTATATATACGATATATAGATAGATACATATACACTACACACATTATATATATATATATATATATATATGTATAAATAAATTATATATATATATATATATAGTTATATTTATATTTTATAGTTCATTTTCTGATTTAAACTGATCTGCTATAGGAAAAAAATAAAATAAATTCCAACCAGTCAGCAGAAATCTCCACAATGGATGTCATCGGAATTTATGCGTTGGCGTTGGCGTTGGCTGGCGTTGGGCATTTACGAGCCGCGGTCTGCGGCCTGAAAGGAATTAAACATGGTTGTTACAATTTGAGCTGTAAATAGTTGCCATTCTTGTGTGTCTGTTACAGAGTGCCCAGCAGGGCTGTGGGGGCCCCGGTGCCAGGAGATCTGCCCCCTCTGCGAGAACGCCGGCAGATGTAACCCAGCCACGGGGGAGTGCGTCTGTGCGCCCGGATATAGCGGCAGCCATTGCGTCGATAGTAAGTATCTGCAGCACTGAACTGAGTCAGCTTGCAATAGAAATGTTGTGTTGATGGAAACCAAAAGCTATCATTTTTGTATTATAGAATGTCCTTCTGGATGGTTTGGCCAAGGATGCCAGTCAAGGTGTTCTTGTCAGGATGATGGGCAGTGTGACCCTGTAACTGGTAGATGCTCTTGCCCACCTGGATGGACGGGCCATAACTGTCGGAGAGGTATGTGGCCAGCCGATCACATCATGGTCATTAATGATCTTCCATGGATAATTGTTCAGGTAGTGAGGCGGTTGAGTGAATGTAAAACATTGGCCAGCCAGATACTTCAGATACTTGTTCCGGTGGTGAGGAGGTTGGGTGCATGTAAAACCTTGACCAGCCAGGGACCTCACAGCAAGACCTACCAGTGCCAGGTTGCCAACAACAGAAGTATTGGGGGAAGAGCAGTCACCTTAGCGCCGTCATTATTTCAGGTAAATGATGGTTAACAAAAAAAAGACAAGGGGTCGGATTCAGAAAGTAGTTACGTCGGCGTATCTAGAGATACGCCGTGTAACTACTAAGAATAGCCGGCGTATCTTTTTTCTGTATTCAGAAAACAAGATACGCCGGAATTCAGCTAAGATACGAGCGGCGTAAGTCTGTTACACCGTCGTATCTTAGTTGCATATTTACGCTGGCCGCTAGGTGGCGCTGACGTCGTTTTACGATTTGAATATAGCAAATGAGCTAGATACGCCGATTCATGAACGTACTTGCGGCCAGGCATTGTATTTGACGTAGTTTGCGTAAGCGTTAGTCCCGGCGTAAAGTTACCCCTGCTATATGAGGCACAGCCAATGTTAAGTATGAACGTCGGGACAGCGTCGAATTGTACGTCGTTTGCGTAAATCGTTCGGGAATGGGGCTGGGCGTAAGTTACGTTCACGTCGTTTACATTGACTACTTGCGACGTTATTTTGCGCATGCGCACTGGGATACGTCCACAGACGGCGCATGCGCCGCTCAGAAAAAAACTTAAATTACGTGGGGTCATGATTCATTTACATGGATCACACCCCGTACTTGCCTATTTTGAATTAGGCACCCTTACGCCAGACAATTTACGCTACGCCGCCGCAACTTCCGGAGCAAGTGCTTTCTGAATAAGGCACTTGCCTGTAAAAGTTGCGGAGGCGTAGCGTAAATAGCATCCGCTACGCCGCCGGAAAGATACACGATTGTATCTAAATCTGGCCCAAGGAGTCCACCAGGGAGAAAGTGTCTACTACCCATAGTACTTAGACATGTGACCACTGGGGTGCCAATCATTAGTCCTTAACACAACCCTGTAACTGGTAGATGCTCTTGCCCACCTTGACTAGTGTAGATTAGATAGTCCAACCTTTTACTCCCCACCTTTAGAACCCCCCAAATTCTTTAAACATTTTTCCATTTACCCATTAACGAGATAGACACAGGAGTTGGAGTAAACTCGGCCACGACAGCCTATTTATTTTTTCAAACCAAATTAAATATTTAAATCCAATTAACTAATTCCAAGTAAACAAAACTTTATTCATTAACATTTAACCCAAATAACTTTATTAACACCCGTCCAATTTGGTCTTTGACAGCAACCCCACTTAAACCTTTTTATTTTCCATTACACTGCGTTACCATTACCATATCCGGCCCCCAGCCGACTCCAGCTCGGAGACACCCCCTTTTTACACCGTAGTGTACCATAACCGTATTCCAGCGGACACCGTTCCACTGGAATAACACCATACGGGGGCCATCCCACCGATGAGCCCTCCCACCATTTCATCTGTTAACTGTCACCATCAAAGACCAAAGGACACCGCCAACACTGTCATGACAACCTTTCTTCAGAACCTGAAAGAAAAGAAAACAGACGCACAACACCAAAATACCACAAAACGGGAGGTTGGGTAGCACCCCCACGTAAACCTTTTTTATTTTCCATTACCCCGCGTTATCATTACCATCTCCGGCCCCCAGCCGACTCCAGCTCGGAGACACCCCCTTTTTACCAGTGTACCATAACCATATTCCAGCGGACACCGTTCCACTGGAATAACACCATAAAGGGGGCCATCCCACCGATGAGCCCCCGCCCCACCATTTCCATTCCATCTGTTAATAGCCACCATCCAAGACCGAAAGAACGCCGCCAACACTGTCATGATGACCCCTCTTCCGAATCTGAAAGAAAAGAAAACAGACGCACAACACCAAACATACCACAAAAACAGGGAGGGTGGGTGGGAAAACCTGCCTCCCAGCGTGCTACACTTCCTTGAATGTCCCACGTGTGCCCCCACCCCCCTTTATAAAGGGGGTTCCTCCTACCCAGTCACCAGAGCTCCTACAGCCACTCCTTCCTTCCTTAACCCTTTGTTGCACTACTCCTCACACAGTCATGCCCAGCCCTCCGTTATTTGTCTTTTTTGTCATGTCACTCCGGGCTTTCCTGGATGGACTGGCCATAACTATCAGAGAGGTATGTGGCCTGCCAATCACTGATAACCTTCCAGTATGGTATAGTATATGGTTAATTGTTCACGTAATGAGGAGGTTGGGTCAGTGTATGTAAAACATTGGCCAGCCAGGGACCTCACACCATTTTGCTTTCTGTTTCAGCCTGTGACAGCGGACAATGGGGAGTGGACTGTCTCAACAGCTGTAACTGCAGCAACAGCTACTGGGGCTGTAACTCGGTGACGGGAGACTGTATCTGCGAACCGGGCTACACCGGGAGACACTGCGATCAGAGTGAGTTCATTGGGCGTCTACAAGAGACATCGCATGGTTACTGTCACGCATAATTCCTGAATTGGGATGAAGAACCTGTGCAAAGTTTGGTTCACTGGATATTCTGTGGACTTAGCAGGAAGTCCACAAACACAGAGTAGAGCGTCAAACCCTCTATGGGAGACAAATCTGGTACATAATACATTTTGTTGGCCTTTTTCAAGGCTAATTTGCAAACACAGGTAACTGGGCACTGCTATGGGGGACATGTACCAATGCAAAAAAAAACATTCAGCAGCGAGAGGGTCTTTTCATGCCGCCTAAGGGGGCAACACTGAAAATACACAAATCCTTGAAATATGCTTGGGGTGTGCCCTAAAGCTGCACATGAAGTTATAGAAGAGTGTAATTTTACCCTTTAATATGCAAATAAAATACAAAAAATGGCATGGGCTTTCCCTTAAAATCCATACTAGACCCTTTTACAGGTATGCAGCCTGGATGGGCAGGTAAGAGAGGGCAGAAAGCATGTAGCCCTCTCATTTTGAATCATACTAGGCCACATGCCTTCCAACATTAGAAGGACACCTTGCAAGGGAAGGGGGGCACTTTGTTGAGCGGAAAAAAAGCCTCATCCCCACATTCAGTTCCCAAGAGAAGGGGGGGGATATAATCTAGAAGCTTGTGTATAGCAAGGAGGCCCCCAGTTATCTGCTTTCCCTCCATCTAGGGGGAAGTATAGAGTACATACTGGCCCCATCCTCTGCCAGATTGACCACATACTGTGCCCTACTGACCCTGTCCTCTACCCCACTGACACAATCCCCTGCCCCACTGACCCAATCCCCTGCCCCACTGACCCCATGCTCGGCCCTACTGACCCCATGTTCTGCCCTATTGACCCCATGCTCTGCCCTATTGACCCCATGCTCTGCCCTATTGACCCCATGCTCTGCCCTATTGACCCCATGCTCTGCCCTATTGACCCCATGCTCTGCCCTATTGACCCCATGCTCTGCCCTACTGACCCCATGCTCTGCCCTACTGACCCCATGCTCTGCCCTACTGACCCCATGCTCTGCCCTACTGACCCCATGCTCTGCCCTACTGACCCCATGCTCTGCCCTACTGTCCCCATGCTCTGCCCTCCCGACCCCATGCTCTGCTTTACTGACCTTGTCCTTTGCCCCGGTGACCCCATCCTCTTTCCTGCTGACTCCAGTCCTATGCCCTGCTAACCCCAGTCCTATGCCCTGCTGAGCCCATCTTCTGTCCTGCTGACCTCATGCTCTGCCCTACTGACCTCTTGCTCTGCCCTACCGACCCCAGTCCTATACCCTGCTGACCCCATCTTCTGCCCTGCTGACCCCATCTTCTGCCCTGCTGACCTCATGCTCTGCCCTTCTGATCTCGTGCTCTGCCCTACCGACCCCAGTTCTATACCCTGCTGACCCCATCTTCTGCCCTGCTGACCTCATGCTCTGCCCTTCTGACCTCATGCTCTGCCCTTCTGACCTTGTGCTCTGCCCTACCGACCCCAGTTCTATACCCTGCTGACCCCATCTTCTGCCCCGCTGACCCCATCCTCTGCCTCATTGACCACATATGTGGCACTTGAACGAAACATGTCCCAAGGTCTGATGAGGATGCTGTGAACAGCTGTAGCTTCCTCATCAAACCCTGAGACAAGCAGGGTAAGCCGCAGCTGGGGTGGGACAAATTTCGATTGGGGCGTGTAGGGGGTATTTCCCCAAATTTTTGTCTTGCTTAGGGCAGCATAAAACCAAAATACACCACGGACTAGTAGCCCTTATTAATCATTACCAAAAAAGGGGAACTCTATCTAAGACCCTTAATGGGGCAAACTGACACATAATTTTAATATAGTTTCAGCATCAGAAGTTTGTTATAGAGGGAATTTAATAGCGTAAGAGCCAACATCTTTGGACCTACCATATAGATGACTTTATGGGCGTTGCTAATCACTTGTGATCACTATTTTTGCGGACTTATGGTGAAGTTCCACACATACACTTCACTTGGGCCTTCTTTTTTGGGGTTCGGTAGATCTTACCCGCCCCCGCTCCTTCCCCTGGGTTCACACTGGGCACAATCGATACCCTTGTATGGAAATCTTTTCGTTGTGGACTTATATACTTTTGTGGCATGTGGATCATTTTAGGACGGTTGACAGTTCCTACCTATCTCTTTACCTTTACACATTAACCTTTTTGTGCCTGTTTCTTGATGGCGATTCTAATCTTGGCCTACGATATGAATATTATAGATTGTTTTACTTGAGATCAGAGCTTTTCTCTGACCTTTTGGGGTGTATGCATATAATACACCTTATTATATATTCCCTTCTGGATATGACCTCATAGGTTTAAAAATATTGGATCCTGAAAAAGCCTATATGTAACAGTCAGGGGTTAACGCCATTTACGATATTCCATTCCACCAACCCACGACAGCTTATCCGACACTCCACAATCCATTAGACATGACCTATTGGATTTTGCCCTAGAATTAACGAGACTCAAGCTCTGTTCTCTGGTTCAAACAAATTAATACTTTAATGGTAACTCAGCTTGTTATATACAGTTTAGAAACCAAATATTGACAATAAATCAACTCCACCCACCACATTACACAAGGAACTTCAATACACATTTTTTTTAGATAATGACATTCAGATAAGCTTATCATTCCCCAGGCGTCCTGACTCCGCGACAAGCTGTTCTCACCTGCTACATAATACACATTATTTTAGTAAACATAATTGACATGCTAATCCACTACACCTGAAAGTCAGACATCTGACCTTTCAGACTGCCAACCCCCAACACATCTTATCAATAGACTTTCACACAATACAGTGTCATTAGCATACACAATGAAATATCTTAAGAGCAGACTTAATTAACACCTCAACAGCCTGTGTCCCCACATGAATGAGTCACTCTCCAATTAACCTGTTGAGTTCAGAATTAACCACCTGTAATATTTCAAGATATCCTGCAATACATGAATTATCTTTAATGTCCCATCTCATGCCCCTAGTGGACACAGGATGACCCTAGACCCAAGAGTCGTTGGTGAAGCTGGCACAGGAGTACTCCGCATCCTTCAAAGGTCTCTGGGTATCACCTGCCATTTCGTTACACTATACCTTGGGTGAAATGCGTTGATCCTAAGCTTGTGAGACCAGTCCAGATGCAGATAATTGTATTATATGGCAATATGTAAAACATCTAATGTCTTTTATGAAAATTACGATTTTTTTATGTTTTTGTATGAAATAAAATAAGTTGATTTTATTCATGGAAGATAGCACGTTACTTTTGGGCACACATAAAATCCCCACCTCCCGGTGCTCTTCCCTCCACTTTCCACCCCCTATAGAAACCTGAGAATTACCTTTTTCCTCCTAACATGATTTTTCTTTTTTTTGCTACTGACAGAGTGCCCCGCTGGTTGGTACGGGTCCGACTGTCGGCACCAATGCCAGTGTGACAACGGGGCGCAGTGTGACCATGTCAGTGGAGTCTGCACCTGTGCGCCGGGCTGGAGAGGGGCCTATTGTGAGCTCCGTAAGTATTTTATTTTATACCTTTTTATGCCTGTGACCTCAAACTGAAGGCAGAAATGATATGAACCAAAAACCTATTTACTACAAACAAGATGTTAATTGGCTGGATTACTGTAAATAATAGTGACCAATGTGTAGTCAGCAAATGCTAATGGTACTTGTTAAAAAAAATAATAATAATAAAACAAAAATTGAATTAATTAGTAAAGTTATTTCATAGATATCATGCATATTAACATAGTTTCTAATAGAACACAATTGTATAAGGTGATTTCAGCAGCCAGAACATCTCGGTGTGTAGACAAGACCCATGCCAATTAATTGAAAGTGGGTTGGGGGGAGGGGAGGGGTTAGTTCAGGAGGCCAGAAGAGCACAGAAATCGGAAGAATCGTTACGAATGATAATGAAACAAAACTGTAACAAATACGACAATCCTCATTTTATTGTTGCATGTCTGCAGCCTGTCCAGAGGGATTCTACGGCCTGGACTGCACCAACAGCTGCAAGTGTGCCAATGGCGGTAGCTGTAACCATGTTAGCGGGACCTGCACTTGTCTAGATGGCTGGATTGGCTCCACCTGCAACCAAAGTAAGTCCTTTCTGTCTTGTATAATGCTGGCAGGAGCATTTGAGAAGGAAATTAAAAATAACCACTTAAGGACCGAGCCAGTTTTTCAGACTCTGTGTTAAAAAAAACTTTTTTTTTTTGCTAGAAAACTACTTAGAAACCCCAAACATTATACTTTTTTTTCCAACACCCTAGAGAATAAAATAGCGGTCATTGCAATACTTTTTGTCACAGTATTTGCGCAGCGGTCTTGCAAGCGCACTTTTTTTGGAAAATATTCACTTTTTTGAATAAAAAAATAAGACAACAGTAAAGTTAGCCCAATTAATTTTTTTATATTGTGAAAGATAATGTTACACCGAATAAATTGATACCCAACATGTCACGCTTCGAAATTGCGTCCGCTCGTGGAATGGCGACAAACTTTTACCCTTAAAAATCTCCATAGGCGACGTTTAAAAATACTTTACAGGTTGCGTCTTTTGAGTTACAGAGGAGGTCTAGGGCTGGAATTATTGCACATTATCACATGTGTGGTTTGAATGCCGTTTTCATATGCGGGTGCTGCTCACATATGCGTTCACTTCTGCGCGGGAGCTCGTCGGGACGGGGCACTTTAAAAAATAAAATAAAACTCTTATTTCTTTTACTTGATTTTATTTATTTTTCGGGGTATTTTTTTTTTCTTATTACAAGGAATGTTAACATCCCTTATAATAGTAAAAATCATGACAGGTCCTCTTACATATGAGATCTGGGGTCAAAAAGAGCTCATATCTTATATTTACACTAAAATGCAATACATTTTTTTTTTTTTAAATGATAGTATGGAGATGGGTGGGGGCCATCTTGCCCTTACTCATACCCATACCCAGCCACGGATAGAACCCGATTGCCTCCACTGCTACAGATGGCTCCGGTAAGCACTGGAGGGCGCGGAAGAGCGGCAGGAGGGGGGCCCCTCTCACGCCACCGAGAACGGTGATCTTGCGGCGCAGAGACCACCATTATCGGTAACCGGACCGCCGCCTGAAGAGATGGATACCTTGGTTGTGGCAGCAGCTGCTGCCATTACCGAGATATCCCTCTTCAAAGTCAGGACGTATATAGTCATGCGGCGGTCCTTAAGTGGTTAACGCAATCTATTATTAATAGTATTCATCAATTGGTTAATATTGTTAATAAGTGAAATAAGGGAAATCTCTATCTATCCTGATCTTCTGATAAAACTTTTAGTCTGTGGCGGAACTACCTGGGTCACAAAGGTCCAATTTGTGCCTGGGCCCTGGCATTCCACCACTGTGGAAGTCAGCATGAAGGGGCGCTGGCGTTCCAGGACATGTGAAATGGTTCCACCGTAATAAAGGTCCCTGCGATAGGAGTAAAGGGCCCCAGGATCAGTGGGAAGGGACTTGGGATCGACTGGGACTAGAGGAAAGGGCCACTGAACCATTGGGAAGAGCCTCGGGACTGATGGGAAGGGTCCCAAGACCGGAGCAGGGGAGTCGATTTAACTGCTTCCCTACTCAGGTCCCCCCCGTGAGCCACCATTGCAACCTTGTCCTTAAGGCTGACCATGTCCTATTCTAAAACCACCTCTGTTGACAATTATGGTAAGTTGAAATCGGAAACAGAAATGTTTTACTGTTTTATATATTGAAAATAATAATAAAAAAAAGTATCCAAACCATGCTTTTCTGAAGTGGGGGTGGGGTGGGTTCAGGGGCCCTTCATGGTTACATACATATTACACAATTGTGTTTGTCTTGTAGAGTGCCCTGAGGACAGATATGGAAGTGAATGCAAAGAGAAGTGTCGTTGTTTTAATGGTGCGCGGTGTGACCATGTCAGCGGGCAGTGTATCTGTGCCGCGGGGTGGACCGGAGCACAATGCCAGCAAGGTAAGGCCTTGGGTACAACAGGACCAAAGAGGTTATGCACTCCTTCTGTGATTGGTCTATCCCACAGTAGGACTGTCTGTATTCCTAAAGCAACCAATCACGGCGTCTGCATTTGCTGTGGGTAGGCTTTTTTTTTAAGGTTGCACATTTTTAACTGGATTCCCAGAGCACTCTGGTTTGCTTTGTAGCCCCCCCTCCCCCTTTGTCTGATGTAAACCTTATACTAACCAATTGGATATGGGGGGAGGAGTCACTGCTATGATGACCTTTGAATTCTGATAACAATGGGCAACAATGTATCAGCAAAGATCGAAAATGTAAAAAAAGAACAGTTGAGCAGCTTCTGGACCAAAAGGAGAAACTCATTTTGCAATATATGGTATTTATCTATAAAAAAAAATTGGATTTTTAAAACTTTGACCATAATAAAGAAATGCCTAGAAAATCGCTAAAAAAATTCTTTGGAGCAGCGATCTACAAACTGTGGTGTTTTGCCTGCCTTTATCCGGCCCTTGGGTCAGTATTCCATCCACTGACACCAACAATGGGGCATATTTCCTCCCACTGATACCAACAATGGGGCATACTTCCTCCCACTAACGCCATCAAAAGGGCACAGTTCCTCCCACTGACACCAACAATGGAGCACAATATTTTCCATTGATACCAAAGATGGGCCACTATACCTCCTACTGACATCAATTAAATGAGGCAGAATACCTTCCATTGACACCAACAATGATGGGGCACTATTCCTTAAACTGACACCAACAATGGGGTACTGTTCCTACTGTTACCAATGATAGGACAGAATACCTTCTATTGAAATTATCGATGGGGCACTATTCCTCCAACTGACACCAACAATGGAGCACAATATTTTCCATTGATACCATCGATGGGACACTATACCTCCTACTGACACCAATTAAATGGCACTTTTCCTCCCACTGACACCAACAATGGGGTAGAATACCTTCCCTTGACACGAACAATGATGGGACACTATTCCTTAAACTGACACCAACAATGGGGCAGTATTCCTCCTACTGTTACCAACGATAGGACAGAATACCTTCTATTGAAATCAACGATGGGGCACTATTCATCCAACTGACACCAACAATGGAGCACAATATTTTTCATTGATACCAACAATGGGCCACTATACCTCCTACTGACACCAATTAAATGGCACAATTTCTTCCACTGACACCAACAATGGGGCATTATTCCTCCCACTGATACCAACGATGGGGCAGAATTCCTTCTATTGAAATCAATGATGGGGCACAATACCTCCAACTGACACCAACAATGGGGCAGAATACCTTCCATTAACACTAACAATGATGGGACACTATTCCTTAAACTGACACCAACAATGGGGCAGTATTCCTCCTACTGTTACCAACGATAGGACAGAATACCTTCTATTGAAATCAACGATGGGGCACTATTCATCCAACTGACACCAACAATGGAGCACAATATTTTTCATTGATACCAACAATGGGCCACTATACCTCCTACTGACACCAATTAAATGGCACAATTTCTTCCACTGACACCAACAATGGGGCATTATTCCTCCCACTGATACCAACGATGGGGCAGAATTCCTTCTATTGAAATCAATGATGGGGCACAATTCCTCCAACTGACACCAACAATGGGGCAGAATACCTTCCATTAACACTAACAATGATGGGACACTATTCCTTAAACTGACACCAACATTGTGACACTATTACTTCCACTGATACCAATGATGGGGCAAAATTCCTTCTATTGAAATCAATGATGGGGCACAATTCCTCCAACTGACACCAACAATTCCTTCTACTGACACCAACAATAGGGCACCCTTCCTCTCACTGATACCAAAGATAGGACATTCTTTACTCCCACTGGCCCTAGTCCGCCCCCCCTCCCCCTAAAGTCTGAAGGACAGTCAACTGGCCCTTGTTTATAAAGTTTGGAGACCCCTCGCTTTTGAGTAAACCTGTATTAAAGGCAACATGGAGGATTACTGCCTTCTGAAAACATCTTTCTGGCTTTCTTGACTTCAGCTGCTTCTCAATCACCGACCCGGAAAAATCTAGAGCTCAGGATTGCGGGGAGTAGGGATAAGCTCCGGCGTGTTCGCATAGTCCACGTGCAGAGCCCGCCAGGAAGTGTGCACGGCGCTGCGCTAACCACAGGCAGGGAGACATTTCTCGATCTCTGCAGCCGAGCATCGGGACAATGTCTTCCTGCCTGTGATTAGGGCAGCGCCGTGCACACTTCCTGGCGGGCTCTGCACGTGGATTGTGCTAACACGCCAGAGCTCACCCCTAGTGGGGAGTAAAGCTGGAACTCCTGCATACTTTTTTGGGGGTTGGGGTCTCAAAGATCTGAAGCCACTGGATCAGCTTGACATGGGGTTGCCACCTCATCCCTTTAGCGCTGAACACATAATAATTACGACAGGTTCTGAGGCTAATTTAATGCAGGTAAGTCACAAAGTGAATTTAATTACCACCTTAATCAACCTCAGAACCTGTGTAATTAACATGTTTCCTGTAACTGCCTTCTAACTCACTGATTCTAATTTTCCAGCCTGCCCAGATGGTTCCTATGGAGAGAACTGCCTCCAGCATTGCATCTGTAGAAATGGCGGAGCGTGTGACCACGTCACGGGACACTGCGCTTGTCCCAACGGTTGGACGGGACTGGCTTGTGAACAAGGTGAGGCTTTTAACCTTTTTCAATAGAAGGGAGCGTCTAACTGCTATGAGCCACACTCACATAATTGAGATTATTAAAAGACCTCTCCATTAGGTTCAACCAACGTACAATACAATAACACACCTTGCACCCTCAGAACTCCTAACTCCCTGGGAAACCAAAGGAAGGCAAAAAAGCTTTATACAGACTGTTGGAAGGCAACATGAGTTAATATAATTTCAACATATCTGTTTTCATTCCCAACGGTCAGCCAGGCTGATACTGGCAGTTCCCTGGAGGACAGGACTGCCATTTGGCTCCCAAGTTGGAATGTACTCAATTAAGCCTCTAACTTTACATGGTACTAGCGGCTTCAATCTGCGAGATTCCTTGATTAGCCACTCCGCAAACAAGCTTCAAAGAGAGTTGTAACTGCCAAAATAAGTAACAGCAATGATCAAAGACCAGCAAACTATTGGAGATGATATGGGCAATACTGCCCCCAGAAGCCAAGTACGGCAGGACAGTCAGTAAAATAATCTATTGAGGACGATTGCCCTGTGAACACTCTGATTTGTCCAAAAGCAAATGTGGCTGGCAATAGGGGGGGGGGGGGGGGATTTGGATGAAGCATGATTGAGGTTTTTTAAAAAGGGCTGTTGTAACTAGAAAGTTCTCTTTAACATCTGAGTCCAGCCAAAGAGGAATCTACCTAGAGGATGTGTACTGTTTTATTGTCGTTATAGGCTCTATAGATATCTGCTGTTTAGTGTGTGATATTCCTATTTTCTTGGGAAATAAATAAGATATTGTTTCCTAGCATATGTGTCTGTCTTCATAGCTAACATAATATCATTAGGCCTAGCATACTCTCAATAGTCTAGCAATTATAGGGATATACAATTGATACATATGTGCAAAAGCTATATAGATTACAATAGAGTGTATAGTATTGCACATTTTTACTTCACAGCCCAATCCAAGTGGCTCCACTAAGGGAAAAAGAGCCTCCCTGCATCAATAATTGATTGCTGCCATTCTCAACCACCGTTCTGTGGAACTCTATGGTGTCTTCAGAGGTTGGTAGAGTTTGACTGAGCTGTGGCTGGTTGACTTCCCATTTGATGGTAGACCATAGGTGTTGGTGATACAAGTAAAAATCCCTAGTTTCCAGTGTTTCTTGTTTGATTCACTGGAAGAATATTCACTATATTGTCGAAAGTATTGGGACGCCTGCCTTTGCACGCCCATGAACTTTAAAGGGGTGTTCCAGCCAAAAATTGTGTTTATTAAAAGTCAGCTGCTACAAAAAGTGTAGCTGCTGGCTTTTAATAAACACTCACTTACCTGCTCCTGCGTTCCAGCGACGCGCCGACCGGGGCTCTTCTCCCCCCCTCCCCAGCTGGCGTCTCCATCCCGACTGTGGGCACCCAGCCGTGACAGCCTTCGGCTTCACGGCCGGGCACCCACTGCGCATGCGCGAGCCGCACTGCGCATGCGGCGCGGCTCGCCGCTGATTGGAGAGGCGATCGCATGGGACCTGTCATGTGTCCCATGTGATCGCCTACAGGGAGGGGCTGGTGTAGGCGATTAAGGCTTAATCGCCTAGCCAGCCCCTCGGCGGAAGCAGGAAGTGGGACAGGAAGTCCCACTCCTACTGAAGCCCCCACTCCCCCCCAAAAAAAATTACATGCCAAATGTGGCATGTAAGGGGGAGGGGAGGGGATTAAACAAAAGTTAATTTTTAGGGCGGAACTCCTCTTTAAAGTAGAGTTCCGCCTAAAAAAAAAAAAGGTTAAAAGCCAGCATCTACAAATACTGCAGCTGCTGACTTTTAATATTAGGGCACTTACCTGTCCAGGGTGCCCGCGATGTCGGCAGCAGAAGACGAGCAATCGATCGGCTCTCAGCTGCCCCCGCCGCCACCCATCCTTATAGCTGCAAAGGGGCGGGGCCAACTCAATATTGAACCCTACGGACTAAGACTGGGATCTCATTGAAGTTCATGTGTGTGGAAAGGCAGGCGTCCCAATACTTATGGTAATATAGTGTACCTTTGTGTACTGTACATCAATGATTGAGTCAACGCTTACACTTGCATTGATTGAGAGGAAAAGTAAAATGCAGTCACCATGCAGCACAGAGGTGTAGAAGACAAGCTTGCACTGACCTGACAACCTTCTCCTTCCAGAGTGCTCTCCGGGGACATACGGGGACAGCTGTCTGCAGAACTGCACATGTCAGAACGGAGGAATCTGCAACCGAGAGACGGGGACCTGCGTGTGCCTGGCTGGGTGGGTGGGAGAATCGTGTCAGCACGGTAAGTGAGGACCCGGGCAGGATCCTCATTCTGTATTTAGGGGTCTTTGTTTAAGCGTATGTTAATTACAATGGACTTCTGTTATGTGTTGTGTTATCTGTTCAATAAGTGCAAAAAATATATCTGTTGATCCTGCCAGAAATCCAGTGCTGATAACTTCCTGTGCTCTCTGGCTGTACTGACTGCGATCAGTTACAATGTCTCTAGCTGTCTCTAAGGACTAAAGGACACCTCACTCCTATGTTATGAAGTAGAGGGGAGAGGGAGGTGTTCTGTAGTCCTTCCGTAGGGTAACAACACTGTCCATAGATACAGTAAGTGAGCGTTAGCCATCTAGGACATGGAATGTGTTACTGGCAGGATTCCCAAGGGGGAGAAAGAGCCTGAAACACCAGAAAACCAATGCAGCCACCACATCTAAGGACCGGTAACTTCAGAGCCTTGTATAGGACTGTTGGGTCCTTAGTACCAGGTAGCAGAGGATGGGAAGGACTGACAAGGTGCAATGTAGAACTGCAGAGCCTTGTATGGGACTGTTGGGTCATAAGTACCAGGGAGCAGAGGAAGAGGACTGGCAAGGTACAATGTGGAAGTTTGGAGTTTGTATGGGACTGTTGGGATATTATTACTAGGGAGCGGAGGATGAGAAGCACTGACAAGGTGCAATGTAGAACTTCAGAGCCTTGTATGGGACTGTTGGGTTCTTAGTACCAGGGAGCAGAGGATGAGAAGGACTGGCAAGATGCAATGTGGAAGGTCGGAGTCTTGTATGGGACTGTTGGGTCCTTAGTACCAGGTAGCAGAGGATGGGAAGGACTGACGAGGTGCAATGTGGAAGGTCGGAGTCTTGTATGGGACTGTTGGGTCCTTAGTACCAGGGAGCAGAGGATGGGAAGGACTGACGAGGTGCAATGTAGAACTTCAGAGCCTTGTATGGGACTGTTGGGTCCTTAGTATCAGGGAGCAGAGGGTGAGAAGGACTGGCAAGATACAATGTGGAAGGTCGAAGTCTTGTATGGGACTGTTGGGTCCTTAGTACCAGGTAGCAGAGGATGGGAAGGACTGGCAAGATGCAATGTGGAAGGTCGGAGTCTTGTATGGGACTGTTGGGTCCTTAGTACCAGGTAGCAGAGGATGGGAAGGACTGACGAGGTGCAATGTGGAAGGTCGGAGTCTTGTATGGGACTGTTGGGTCCTTAGTACCAGGGAGCAGAGGATGGGAAGGACTGACGAGGTGCAATGTAGAACTTCAGAGCCTTGTATGGGACTGTTGGGTCCTTAGTATCAGGGAGCAGAGGGTGAGAAGGACTGGCAAGATACAATGTGGAAGGTCGAAGTCTTGTATGGGACTGTTGGGTCCTTAGTACCAGGTAGCAGAGGGTGAGAAGGGCTGACAAGGTGCAATGTAGAACTTAAGAGCCTTGAATGGGACTGTTGGACCATTGTACCAGGGAGCAGAGGATGTGAAAGATGGACTGACATGGTACAATGTGGAATTTCAGAGTCTTGTAAGGGACTGGTGGGTCATCGGTATTGAGGAACAGAGGATGGGAAGGACTGACAAGGTACAATGTGGAATTTCAGAGGTTTGTATAGAACTGTATTGCCATCAGTACCAGGGAACAGAGGATGGGAAAGATGGACTAACAAGGTACAATGTAGAACTTCAGAGCCTTGAAAGGGACCATTGGGCCGTCAGAATCACAGGGAAGTATATTGGAAGGACTGATGAAGTACAATGTGGGCCTTCATAGATTTGTGTGGGACTGTTGAGCCATCAGTATCATGGAGCAGAGGATGGGAAGTACGCCCGCTGGTAATCTTACTGCATATTATCTAGTGAATTGACCCCTCACATGGTAAAAGCCATGAAACCCACAACACCCAATCAGGAATAGCCTCATAAGGCACTGCACTAAGCTGAATCCTGATTGGTTACGATGAGTCCCCGGCACACCATGTTGCACCTTTACACTTTGCGTTGCCATTAAAGCAGAAACCTGTGATGGGGAATTGTATTTGGTGTCTTCTGTGTTTGCAGCCTGTCCAGAGGGAACCTTCGGAGTCCAGTGCCAGGAGAAATGCCAATGTCACCACGGCCTGACCTGTCACCATGTTAGCGGCATTTGTGACTGCGACCGGGGCTGGAGGGGGAAACACTGCGATAAACGTAAGTTGTTGGGAGACACTCACTGATTTGGGGCAACACCGTAAAATGTTTCATTTATGAAGTAGAAACAATAACATTCAAAAGCAAGTTTCATTTACAGAGAAGCAGCCATGAGCAAAAAAAAGTGGCTGGTAACCCAATTCCCGACACCCTCATACAGGGCCGCTATCAGGAATTATGGGGCCCCTTACACAGCTTCAGGTATGGGCCCCCTGGAGCAGAGAACCGCTGGGGTGCTGCCACCTCAAATTGAGAAGCGGGGGGCTGCCACAAATTGAGACGGGGGGGCGTGAATTGAGAAGTGGGGGGTGCCACTAATCGGGGGGGGGGGGGTTGCCCTGGGGACCTCTGGGCCTCTTAAAAATGTGTGTATATATATATATATATATATATATATAAAAGATTAGGGGGGTTGCAATCCGGGGCCCTGGGGACCTCTGGGCCCTTTAATTAAAACAAAGAAATAATTAAAAAAAAAAAAATATATATATATATATATAAGACAATAAAAAAAGTTTTTATAAAAAAAAAAAAAAGAAAGGGGGGTTGCCATCCAGGGCCCTGGGGACTTCTGAGCCCTTTAATAATAAAAAGAAAAAAAAGAAAAATATAAATTAAAAAAGTTTTTATAAAAAAAATAATAATAAAAAAAGGGGGGTTGCCATAAGGGGCCCTGGGGACCTCTGGGCCCTTTAAGAAAAAAAAAATATATATATATAAATTAAAGTTTTTATAAAAAAAATAATAATAAAAAAGGGGGGTTGCAATCCGGGCCCTGGGGACCTCTGGGCCCTTTAATAAAAAACAAAAAAATAATAAATATATATATATAAAAAAATGTTTTATAAAAAAAATTATAAAAAAAAAAAGGGTGGGGTTGCCATCCGGGGCCCTGGGGGCCACTGGGGACCACTGGGCCCTTTAATAAAAAGAAAAAAGATAAAAAAAATATAAACATTTATAAAAAATAGATAAGAAAAAAGGAGGGTTGCCATCCGGGCCCCTGGGGACCTTCGGGCCCCCTACAGGTGTACTGCCTGTACCCCCCTGATGGCGGCCCTGCCCTCATATACCCTTTCAGAAGTAATTGTATTGATTTATAAATCTGCAGCTTTCACTAAAAGAATCCCTGGTGATCCTGCCCCGGAGATCCTTATTCTGTCACTTCCTGTTATTGGGTGACAACGCTCTGGTCCTGTCTCCCAAATGTGCTCCTGCGTTGTCACCCTGTCACATGGGCTTTAGCACATGATATAGGCTTGGTGTCTCGTTGTCACCGTCAGGAAAGCGGCCCTGAGGGCCAATTTACACCATCGCCGTGCATTAATGCATACGTATTATGTGTGCGTTAACATGCGCTGTGATAAGGCAGCCCATTCAAAATGTATGCGCTGATGAAGCACCTTGACGCATCAAAAATGGTGCATTCAAAAAAACAAAACAAAACTAAAAAAATGGTGCATGCAAAATAATAAAAATGTAATTGACGAATGCAATAGAAAAATGCATGGTGCATGAAAAAAAAAAAAAGAAGTAAATTCTCAGTAGATCAGCCATATGTTGATGTTATCCGATCTAATTGCAATTCTTCTTTTCTTCTTGCTCAGCCTGCCTCCCGGGCTCCTTCGGTGATCACTGCTCGCAGCTCTGCAACTGCCCTCCAGGAACAGCGTGCAATCACATGACTGGCCAGTGCGGATGTCCTCCGGGGTTCACCGGCAATGGCTGTGATCAAAGTAAGAATTTCATTCTGACCACTTTGGTGTCAGCACTCTCTAGTGTCCACCCCTCTCCATTGGTGCACCCTGTTCCAGCGTCCACCCAACTCCAGTGTGCACCCAACTCCAGTGTGCACCCAACTCCAGTGTGCACCCCACTCCAGCGTGCACTGCACTCCAGTGTCCACCCCGTTCCGGTGTCCACCCAACTCCAGTGTGCACCCAACTCCAGTGTGCACCCAACTCCAGTGTGCACCCAACTCCAGTGTGCACCCAACTCCAGTGTGCACCCAACTCCAGTGTACACCCCACTCCTGTGTGAACCCCACTCCAGCGTGCACTGCACTTCAGTGTCCACCCCGTTCCGGTGTCCACCCAACTCCAGTGTGCATCCTGCTCCTGTGTGCACTGCACTCCAGTGTCCACCCCGTTCCAGTGTCCACCCCGTTCCAGTGTGCACCCCGTTCCAGTGTGCACCCCGCTCCTGTGTGCACCCCGCTCCTGTGTGCACCCCGCTCCAGTGTCTACCCCGTTCCAGTGTCCACCCAACTCCAGCGTGCATCCTGCTCCTGTGTGCACTGCACTCCAGTGTCCACCCCATTCCGGTGTCCACCCAACTCCAGTGTGCACTCCACTCCTGTGTGAACCCCACTCCAGCGTGCACTGCACTCCAGTGTCCACCCAACTCCAGTGTGCATCCTGCTCCTGTGTGCACTGCACTCCAGTGTCCACCCCGTTCCAGTGTCCACCCCACTCCTGTGTGCACCCCGCTCCTGTGTGCACCCCCCTCCTGTGTGCACCCCGCTCCAGTGTCCACCCCGTTCCAGTGTCCACCCAACTCCAACGTGCATCCTGCTCCTGTGTGCACTGCACTCCAGTGTCCACCCCGTTCCAGTGTCCACCCAACCCCAGTGTGCATCCCATTCCTGTGTGCATCCCACTCCAGTGTACACCCTTTCCAGTGTCCGCCCCGTTTCAATGTGCACCGCACTCCAGTGTCCACCCCATTTCAGTGTCCATCCCACTTCAGTGTGCAACTTGCTCCAGTATGCACCGCACTCCAGTGTGCACCAAGTTCCAGTGTTCACCCTGCTCCAGTGTTCACCCTGCTCCAGTGCGCATGAGCTCCAGTGTGCACCCAACCACAAGACAGCGCCACAATCTGCAGGGACGTTCATGTTTTCCATAAGGCCCTCTGTACATTTTTTCCAAATGATTTTATCTTTTTTTTTTTACCTTTTTTCATAACATATATCACAGGGTATGCTGCCCTTCCTTACTTTAAAATCCTTAAGATGTTGCAGTAACGGCCAAGTGTGTACATACGCAGGGACGGTCATAAAGGGTTAAACTAGAAAAGGAAGTGTGATAACATGAATTACAGAAAATCCCCTCCCCCTTCATGTCTCTGGTATATCACAGCTTATCTCTAACTGTCACTCAGCAGGTACACAGGCTTGACAGTTGCTGGAGGTTCAGGAAACAAAACATCCTGGAATGTCAGATTTAGTGACAAGGTGGCTTGTGATGCACATCATGTCATATATGATAAACGGTAGGGCATCTAAGCATAGGAACAATATAAAGTGTATGTCCAGCCAAAATCCGTGTTTTGGTTTTGAATAGAGTGGGGGAAGGGCTGGAGCCTCTTTATTTTTTTTGCTTTTTGTGGCCTTAAAGTTTAACCTGCCTTCCTTGGTTCTTCTCACTCTCATAATGGTTTTCTTTTCAGCTTGTATTCCAGGTACCTACGGCTTGAACTGTGCTAAAATCTGCCAGTGCCCCGGCCAGCATCAAGACTGCCACCCGGTGACCGGGGAGTGTATCTGCGCCTCCGGCTACTATGGTCACACCTGCCAGTTGAGTAAGTGGAGCATCCATAATATTTCTTGTTGGTGGGGTAAAGACAAAGCCACTCGAGTGATTTCATCTTCATAGAGAGATGGCGCCTCCTGCTGGAAGTCACCTGAATAGTTTAAAGTGGCTTTTCTCTTTCAGAGATTTGTGGAATCCTCTGGAGTTCCTCCTGGGTCACTCCTACACTGACCACCAAGGGGTCACTCCTACACGGACCACCAAGGGGTCACTCCTACACAGACCACCAAGGGGTCACTCCTACACGGACCACCAAGGGGTCACTCCTACACGGACCACCAAGGGGTCACTCCTACACGGACCACCAAGGGGTCACTCCTACACGGACCACCAAGGGGTCACTCCTACACGGACCACCAAGGGGTCACTCCTACACTGACCACCAAGGGGTCACTCCTACACTGACCACCAAGGGGTCACTCCTACACTGACCACCAAGGGGTCACTCCTACACTGACCACCAAGGGGTCACTCCTACACTGACCACCAAGGGGTCACTCCTACACTGACCACCAAGGGGTCACTCCTACACTGACCACCAAGGGGTCACTCCTACACTGACCACCAAGGGGTCACTCCTACACTGACCACCAATGGGTGACTCCTACACTGACCACCAATGGGAGACTCCTACACTGACCACCAATGGGTGACTCCTACACTGACCACCAATGGGTGACTCCTACACTGACCACCAATGGGTGACTCCTACACTGACCACCAATGGGTGACTCCTACACTGACCACCAATGGGTGACTCCTACACTGACCACCAATGGGTGACTCCTACACTGACCACCAATGGGTGACTCCTACACTGACCACCAATGGGTCACTCCTACACTGACCACCAATGGGTGACTCCTACACTGACCACCAAGGGGTCACTCCTACACTGACCACCAATGGGTGACTCCTACACTGACCACCAATGGGTGACTCCTACACTGACCACCAATGGGTGACTCCTACACTGACCACCAATGGGTGACTCCTACACTGACCACCAAGGGGTCACTCCTACACTGACCACCAAGGGGTCACTCCTACACTGACCAACAAGGGGTCACTCCTACACTGACCACCAAGGGGTCACTCCTACACTGACCATCAAGACCACCAAGGGGTCACTCCTACACTGACCACCAAGGGGTCACTCCTACACTGACCACCAACGGGTCACTCCTACACTGACCACCAACGGGTCACTCCTACACTGACCACCAACGGGTCACTCCTACACTGACCACCAACGGGTCACTCCTACACTGACCACCAACGGGTGACTTCTACACTGACCACCAACGGGTGACTTCTACCCTGACCACCAATGGGTGACTCCTACACTGACCACCAATGGGTGACTCCTACACTGACCACCAATGGGTGACTCCTACACTGACCACCAATGGGTGACTCCTACACTGACCACCAATGGGTGACTCCTACACTGACCACCAATGGGTCACTCCTACACTGACCACCAATGGGTCACTCCTACACTGACCACCAAGGGGTCACTCCTACACTGACCACCAAGGGGTCACTCCTACACTGACCACCAAGGGGCCACTCCTACACTGACCACCAAGGGGTCACTCCTACACTGACCACCAAGGGGTCACTCCTACACTGACCACCAAGGGGTCACTCCTACACTGACCACCAAGGGGTCACTCCTACACTGACCACCAAGACCACCAAGGGGTCACTCCTACACTGACCACCAAGGGGTCACTCCTACACTGACCACCAACGGGTCACTCCTACACTGACCACCAATGGGTGACTCCTACACTGACCACCAAGGGGTCACTCCTACACTGACCACCAATGGGTGACTCCTACACTGACCACCAATGGGTGACTCCTACACTGACCACCAATGGGTGACTCCTACACTGACCACCAATGGGTCACTCCTACACTGACCACCAATGGGTCACTCCTACACTGACCACCAAGGGGTCACTCCTACACTGACCACCAAGGGGTCACTCCTACACTGACCACCAATGGGTGACTCCTACACTGACCACCAACGGGCCACTCCTACACTGACCACCAACGGGCCACTCCTACACTGACCACCAACGGGCCACTCCTACACTGACCACCAAGGGGTCACTCCTACACTGCCCACCAATGGGTCACTCCTACACTGACCACCATTGGGTCACTCCTACACTGACCACCAATGGGCCACTCCTACACTGACCATCAATGGGTCACCCCTACACTGGACACCAATGGGCCACTCCTACACTGACCACCAATGGGCCACTCCTACACTGACCATCAACGGGTCACTCCTACACTGACCACCAATGTTTCTACTTCTCATTTCACTTCTACGCTGACCACCAGAGTTCCTTATCTCTATGTATATTGGGGGGTCGGTGGCTCGGAGCATTGAAGGGAAAGGATCAGTAGGACAGCCAGGCAGTTAGCATTTTCAGAAGGATAGATCAGCAATGACAGGATCCATATTTCAGTCATGACAGGTTTCCTGTGCGTTCCATGTGCTTGATTCATTTTATTGTCTTACCTTCTCTAGAATGCGCCAGTGGATTTTATGGGCGGAACTGTGAGCACCGCTGCAAATGCAAGAACGGCGGTCACTGCGATGCCACCACCGGAGCGTGCCACTGCCCATCGGGCTACCTGGGGGCAGATTGTGGAACAGGTCAGTAGGGAGATCGGCATGGTTCAGTTCCAGGGCTGGGGGTGGTGCACTGCCAGGAAAAAAGCCCGGCACCAGTAGAGACAGTCCTTGCATGCTTTGGATTGGGGTTAGAACCCCAGTCAGATGTCTACAGCTATGTGTGACTCTATTAGAGCAATATCGGCTCATTTCCTGACCACAGTGACAACGGGGTAAGAGATAAGGGGGTGTCACTGGGTCAGGAAGACATGGACAGCAAAAAAAATTGTGTCAAGCTAAAAGAAGCCTTTTTGGCTGGAGCAGGGCTTTAGTTAACTCTTTGTGTGCATTCAGAAGGAAACCTTGAGGACCTCATTGCATTAAGGGGTCTATGTTTAACAAAAAAGAAAAAAGATCTCCTAATGTCTCAGCATTCACACTGCCATCATGAATAATCCCGGTAATGCATATTTTTATTTCCTATGATTGTCAGCGCCACCTAGTGGCCATGATGTGGTATTTCCACTATGAGGTATTTAAGGAAAATACTGCATTTTGGCCACTAGATGGAGCTGATGATCACAGAAAATAAACAGACACATTGCAGGGATTATTTGTGAAATCAGAGACATTTGTGGCAAAGTGTTGCGTTCATGCAATGTGTCATAGTGCGCTAAGGCAGACCATTGATTTTGGAATGGCCTGGTAGTGTACTGTACATGGCAATGCAACTTATGAAAGAAAGTGACATCACCCCTTAAGATACGTAATTTTTATATTGCGGTAATGTGCGGCAAAACCCGCGTTATAGCGCATTTCGCTGCGTCACACAGGTGTGAATGGGCTCTTTTGCAGGAAACATCCTAAGATCGATCTACAAGCCATGCCTCAGTTGCTATGCCCAAGTATGATCACTTTTTTTTGTTCTTTTACAGCCTGTCCCGCCGGCCGTTACGGAAAAGGCTGCTCTCACGTGTGCCGCTGCGGCCCCAATGGCTCCTGTGATCATGTGACTGGCGAATGCGCCTGCGCAGCTGGAAGAACTGGTCTGCACTGTGAACACGGTATGCCTTATTATTCCTTACTGTGGCTCCTTGTGGACCCAATGGGCTGAATGCTGGGATGTCCTTTAGGGCTTATTCACAGCCGGCGCGCTGTAGGAACACGTGCAAAATCGCGGGCTTTCCAACACCGCGCTGTCCTGTTACAGACGCGGATTCACGCCTGCAAAGAAATAAAAAATGGTACCGCCGTTTTGGTGTTGTGTTGATCACTGTGATTGGTCACAGTGATTACATTGTACAGGCAGCAAATCACTGTGCCCTGTACCATGTGGTAGCTTTGGCCAATCACAGCTGTCCCAATAGCGCATAGTGGCTAATAACAGAGTCCATTCATAAAAAGGATTGTTTATATCGCTGACTATCACTGTTATAAGCAATCACAAGGTTAAAAAAAAAAAATCCAGATCGCCTGCCCAGAGTAGTAGGGATGCCATTCATAAAAAAGGATTAATTATAACAGTGATAACCATAATAAGCAATCATAATGTTACACATACTGTCTCTCACAAAAGTAAGTACACCCCTCACATTTCTGTAACTATGTTATTCTATCTTTTCATGTGACCACACTGAAGAAATGTCACTTTGCTACAATGTTGTGTAGTGAATGTACAGCTTGTATAACAGTGTACATTTGCTGTCCCCTCAAAATAACTCAACACACAGCCATTAATGTCTAAACCGCTGGCAATAAAAGTGAGTACACCCCTAAGTGAAAATGTCCAAATTGGGCTCAATTAGCCATTTTCCCTCTCCGGTGTCATGTGACTTATCAGGCCGCGTACACACGGAGGGACATGTCCGCTGAAACATGTCCGACGGACCGTTTCCAGCGGACATGTCTCCTCGGCCAGGGAACGCGGTGACGTAGCGGTGACGTTGACGCCGCCACATCACCACGTCACCAAACCCGGAAATAAAATGCTTCCGCGCATGCGTCGAATCCATTCGACGCATGCGCGAACAGTTCTATCCGCTGGTTAGTGTACTAACCAGCGGACAGATCCGACGGACAGGTTTGTAACGGACAAATTTCAAAGCATGCTTTGAAATTTGTCCAATGGATAAACCTGTCCGCTAGAACGTACACACGATCGGAGATGTCTGCTGGAACGGTCCGTCGGAACAGTTTCAGCAGATAAATTTGATCGTGTGTACGCGGCCTTAGTGTTACAAGGTCTCAGGTGTGAATGGGGAGCAGGTGTGTGAAACTTGGTGTTATTGCTCTCACTCTCTCATACTGGTCACTGGAAGTTCAACATGTCACCTCATGGCGAAGAACTCTCTGAGGATCTGAAAAAAAAAGAATTGTGTCTCTACATGAAGATGGCATAGGCTATTAGATAATTGTCAAGACCCTCAAACTGAGCTGCAGCACAATGGCCAAGACCATACAGCGTTCTAACAGGACAGGTTCCACTGAAGAAGAAAATATTTACAAAAATGTGAGGGGTGTACTCGACATGTTTCGCCAGGATATGGCTTCTTCAGGAGTTTTTTTTTGTACAGCATATTCACCTGAAGAAATCTTCAGGTCAGTGTGCAAGCACACCAATGCCAAGGGACTACCAGCAGTGGGATATCAGTGTGTGAGGGGTTCACTCTGGTACTGGAGGTGTCCCCAGGGTCAGAGGTCAGGGGTGCACTCTGGTACTGGAGGTGTCCCCAGGGTCAGAGGTCAGGGGTGCACTCTGGTACTGGAGGTGTCCCCAGGGTCAGAGGTCAGGGGTGCACTCTGGTACTGGAGGTGTCCCCAGGGTCAAAAGGTCAGGGGTGCACTATGGTACTAAAGGTATCCCCAGGGTCAAAAGGTCAGGGGTGCACTCTGGTACTGGAGGTGTCCCCAGGGTCAGAGGTCAGGTGTGCACTCTGGAGTTGGAGGTGTGCCCAGGGTCAGAGGTGCACTCTGGTACTGGAGGTGTCCTCAGAGGTCAGGGGTGCACTCTGGTACTGGAGGTGTCCTCAGAGATCAGGGGTGCACTTTGGGGCTGAAGAGATCCTCATGGTCAGAGATCAGAGGGGCAATCATGTACTGGAGAGGTCCTATGGCCAGAGGTCAGGGGTGCACTCTAGGACTGGAGGTGTCCAAAGGGTCACAGGTCAGAGGTGCACGTTGGTACTGGAGGTGTTCCCAGGGTCAGAGGTGCACTTTGGGGGCTGAAGAGATCCTCATGGTCAGAGGTCAGGGGGGGGGCGATCATGTACTGGAGAGGTCCCTATGGTCAGAGATTGGGGTGCACTCTGGGACTAGTATGTTTCCAGCAACAGTAGTCTGCCTGTGCAGGATGGGACAATGACACAATGTATAACTGTATATAATACAGGATCGATTATTAGCCCGATCTTCTGCTGTAATCAATACATTTCTGTGTTCTAGAGTGTGCCAAGGATCACTTTGGTGAAGACTGCCGACAGCTTTGCTCCTGCAAAAATGGAGCTCTGTGTGACCCGGGGGATGGATCGTGCCGCTGTGGCTTGGGATGGAAGGGCCCGACCTGTGAGGAAGGTAAAGTGCCTCCAATATGTACTTATGGTAAAGTCACTCCATACAAAGCCAATAATTCAGATTCTAGAGAGATAAACACCCAACACCCTTTTATCTCTCGGATACTCTATTGGTGAGATCTTTGTCCTTCTCGGGTCTGTACACCCATTATGAGGGGTTCCCACCATCCCTGTGCTGAGTTCCCGGGTCTGTACACCTGCTGTGCCCATTATGAGGGGTTCCCACCATCCCTGTGCTGAGCTCCCGGGTCTGTACACCTGCTGTGCCCATTATGAGGGGTTCCCACCATCCCTGTGCCGAGTTCCTGGGTCTGTACACCCGCTGTGCCCATTATGAGGGGTTCCCACCATCCCTGTGCCGAGTTCCTGGGTCTGTACACCCGCTGTGCCCATTATGAGGGGTTCCCACCATCCCTGTGCTGAATTCTCAGGTCTGTACACCTGCTGTGCCCATTATGAGGGGTTCCCACCATCCCTGTGCTGAGTTCTCAGGTCTGTACACCTGCTGTGCCCATTATGAGGGGTTCCCACCATCCCTGTGCTGAGTTCCCAGGTCTGTACACCTGCTGTGCCCATTATGAGGGGTTACCACCATCCCTGTGCTGAGTTCCCAGGTCTGTACACCCGCTGTGCCCATTATGAGGGGTTACCACCATCCCTGTGCTGAGTTCCCAGGTCTGTACACCCGCTGTGCCCATTATGAGGGGTTCCCACCATCCCTGTGCTGATCGTAGGTGTCAATTTTTTTCTGCATTTGTTTTTCAGCATGCCCCCCAGGGAAATACGGCCCCTCCTGTCAGATGGAGTGTTCCTGCCTCCACAATGGCACGTGTGATCGAGTGTCAGGCACCTGTCACTGTACGAGGGGCTACTACGGAAATCAGTGCCAACACGGTGAGCATCGCTTATAGACCCAATAGAAGTAAACATCTGACAAATGGAGGGTGGAGGGTGCACAGAGATGGACATACCTTTCTGTCTTTCTTTGTGGAGCCACGTCCTTTAACAGAAAAAAAATACATCCTGGATGTGGTTTCTTAAAAAAAATTTAATCTGTAATAGTTTTTATTTTTATATTTTTATTGTATTTTTAATTAATATTTTATTTTATTTTTAATTACTATTTAATACAATTAAAAAAATAATTAAATACATTTTTTCATTTTTATTTTAATTAATATTTTTCATACATTTTTTTTTTTATTGATTTTTAATTTCAACGTTAACCAACCTCCACATTAAAAACCTGAACCAAAACATTGAATACTATTTTTTTTTTTTAGTTTAACTCCACTCAAAGTCTGTTAGATTAAAAGAAAATTACACTAGGGCCTCTATGTTCAAAATATTCACTGTACAAATGTGACAATAAAAAAACCTGCAGAATGAATAATTGACGTAATTTCTCTAATAAATATAGTTCTTAGATCATCGGCACCATCTAGTGGCCATAATGTCTTTGTGGAGCCGCGTCCTTTAACAGCAAAGATTACGTCCTGGATGACGTTTATTAATTTTAATTATTAATCGTTTTTATTTGTTTAATTTTATAATTACTGTTTAATCATTTTTTTAAAATACATTTTTCATTTTAATTTTAATATTTTTTTGTAATTTTTTTTTTTTTAAATTACGCTAAGGGGTTTATGTTTAAAACATTCGCTGTACGCATTTGACAGAAAAACGCACAGTCTGAATGAATAATTGCTGTATTTTCTCTAATAAGTATAGTTCCTAGATCATTAGCACCATCTAGTGGCCATAATGTCTTTGTGGAGCCGCACCCCTCAACAGCAAAGATTATGTCCTGGATAATGTTTCTTAATTTTAATTTGTAACGGCTTTTATTTATAAAATTCGATTTTTATTAATATTTAATTGTATTTTTAATACATTTTTATGTGTTTAATAAATATTTAATTGTATTTTTAATGTACATTTTTTTAATCGTTTTTTCATTTTTATTTTAATCATTATTTTTTCATTTAAAATTTTAATTGAGTTTTAATTATTACTTTAACCAACCTCTCCACATTGAAAATCTAAACTAAAACATGGAATATTTTTATTTATTTTTTTAAGTTTGTAACTCCACTTAAAGTCTACATCATCAGCACCATCTAGTGGCCAGAATTTCTTTGTGGAGCCGCGTCCTTTAACAGCAAAGCTCATGTGCTGGATGATGTTTCTTAATTTTAATTTGTAACAGCTTTTATTTATAATTAATTTACATATTTTAAAAAAAATTATTATTAATATTTAATAGTATTTTTAATTAATTTTAATTTTTTTAATAAATATTTAATTGTATTTTTAATTTACATTTTTTTAATAGTTTTTTTATTTTAATCATTATTTTTTCATTTAAAATTGTAATTGATTTTTAATTATTACTTTAACCAACCCCCCCACATTGAAAATCTAAACTAAAACATGGAATATTTTTTTTTTTTTAAGTTTATAACTCCACTTAAAGTCTAGATCATCAGCACCATCTAGTGGCCATAATGTCTTTGTGGAGCCGCGTCCTTTAACAGCAAAGATTATGTCCTAGATGATGTTTCTTAATTTTAATTTGTAACAGCTTTTATTTATAATTAATTTACATATTTAAATTTTTTTTATTATTATTAATATTTAATGGTATTTTTAATTCATTTTTATTTTTTTAATAAATATTTAATTGTATTTTTAATTTACATTTTTTTAGTAGTTTTTTCATTTTTATTTTAATCATTCTTTTTTTCATTTAAAATTGTAATTGATTTTTAATTATTACTTTAACCAACCCCTCCACATTGAAAATCTAAACTAAAACATGGGATATTTTTTTTTTTAAGTTTGTAACTCCACTCAAAGTCTAGATCATCAGCACCATCTAGTGGCCAGAATGTCTTTGTGGAGCCACGTCCTTTAAAAGCAAAGATTATGTCCTGGATGATGTTTCTTAATTTTAATTTGTAACAGCTTTTATTTATAATTAATTTACATATTTAAAAAAAAAATATTATTAATAGTTAATGGTATTTTTAATTAATTTTTATTTTTTTAATAAATATTTAATTGTATTTTTAATTTACATTTTTTTAGTAGTTTTTTCATTTTTATTTTAATCATTCTTTTTTCATTTAAAATTGTAATTGATTTTTAATTATTACTTTAACCAACCCCTCCACATTGAAAATCAAAACTAAAACATGGAATATATATATTTTTTTTTTAAGTTTGTAACTCCACTCAAAGTCTAGATCATCAGCACCATCTAGTGGCCATAATGTCTTTGTGGAGCCTCGTCCTTTTAAAAGCAAAGATTATGTTCTGGATAATGTTTCTTAATTTTAATTTGTAACAGCTTTTATTTATAATTAATTTAAATTTTTTGATTAATTTTTTTTGTTTTATTTAATATTTAAATGGTATTTTTTTTTATATTTAATTGTATTTTTAATTTACATTTTTTAAATAGTTTTTTCATTTTTATTTTAATCATTCTTTTTTCATTTAAAATTTTAATTGATTTTTAATTATTACTTTAACCAACCCCTCCACATTGAAAATCTAAACTAAAACATGGAACTTCTGTAACGTATTTGTATTGTAATGCTGATTTGTCTAATAAACTCTTTTCTGTTAAAAAAAAAAAAAAAAAAAACTAAAACATGGAATATTTTATTTGATTTTTTAAAGTTTGTAACTCCACTCAAAGTCTGTTTAGATACAAAAAAGAAAAAAAACTCTAATGTTTAAAATATTCGCTATATGAATGTGACAAAAAACAAATGCAGTCAGAATGAATAATTGCCATATTTTCTCTAATAAATTTGGTACCTAGTTCATCAGCGCCATCTAGTGGCCATAATTTTCCTCCCAAATACCTCAAAAAAATAATGCATTGTGGCCACAAGACGGCGCTATCAATATAGTAGATACAGATATATATATATACTGTATAGATACAGTATATTAGAGAAAATCCAGCAATTTTTTGGGGGGTATTTGGATCCCCTTGGCAGGCTGGTAGGGGTGAGTGTTGAAGTTTCGGCTCTCGCTATGATGGAAAGTCTAATGTGATTCATTGTTGTAGGTTGTCCACCGGGATTCCATGGAGAAAAGTGCCGGGGGAGGTGCCAGTGTGACAACGGAGCATCATGTGACCCCGCCACCGGCGTCTGTCTGTGCCCGTCCGGCTTCTATGGTGAAGAGTGTGAGAGAGGTCAGTCCTGGCACATCACCAAATGGTCAACGTCAAACTCCAATGTTGGTAGATGTAATGACGGCTTCTTGCATTTGGAGATGAGCCACCAATATCCGGGGCTTTCTGTCAGTGGGGTGCGGTGGTACGCAGTTTTGGCAAGAGGGGCTCGGGAATACTGGGAGACTATCATCACTGGGCGGTAGGGGGGATGGGATTTGTGTTGCTAGAGGGATCTGGTGTTCTATAGTTGCTGGTGGGGGCTATTTTGTTGTTTGGGGGGTCTATTATTCCTGGGGAGATCTATTGTTGCCGTTGGGGGGTATTTTGTTGCTGGGGATCGATTATTGCCGGGGGAGGGGGGAATTTGTTGCTGGGGCTCTATTGTTGCCATTGGGGGTATTTTGTTGCTGGGGATCTATTGTTGCCGTTGGGGGGGTATTTTGTTGCTGGGGATAAATTATTGCCATTGGGGGGTATTTTGTTGCTGGGGATCTATTGTTGCCATTGGGGGGTATTTTGTTGCTGGGTATCTATTGTTGCTGTTGGGGGGTAATTGGTTGCTGGGGATCTTTTATTGCCATTGGGGGGTATTTTGTTGCTTGGGATCTATTGTTGCCATTGGGGGGTATTTTGTTGCTGGGGATCGATTATTGCCGGGGGAGGGGGGGGAATTTGTTGCTGGGGTTCTATTGTTGTCATTGGGGGTATTTTGTTGCTGGGGATCAATTATTGCCATCGGGGGGTATTTTGTTGCTGGGGATCTATTGTTGCAATTGGGGGGTATTTTGTTGCTGGGGATCGATTATTGCCGGGGGAGGGGGGAATTTGTTGCTGGGGTTCTATTGTTGCCATCGGGGGGTATTTTGTTGCTGTGGATCTATTGTTGCCATTGGGGGGTAATTTGTTGCTGGGGATCAATTATTGCCAGGGGTGGTTGTTGCAGGGGATCTATTGTTGCCAGTTGAGGGTATTTTGTTGCTGGGTTATCTATGGTTGCTGGTTGGGGGGTGTTTTATTTCTGGGGGTTCTATCACTGCTGCTGGAAGTCTATTGTTGTCGGGGTGTATTTTGTTGCTGGGGATCTATTTTTGGGAAGGTTGCTGGCTGCTGGTGGGTCCATTAATGCTAGGGGGAATCTATCGTTGCTGATGGGGGGTCTGTTGTTTCTGGTGGGGAATGTAGGGTTGCTGGGGAGTATATTTTATTTTCTTGGGGTCGATTGTTGCTTTTGGGTGTCGATTGTTGCTGGTAGGTGGTATATTATTGCTAATATAGGTCTATTATTGTTGGGGGGGGGGGGTCTATTGTTGCTAATAGAGGTCTAATGTTGCTATTAGAGGTCTATTATTGCTGTTGGGGATCTATTGTTGCCAGTGGGCTGTATATTATTGCTGGGGGTGTCTAGCATGTCTAGGGGGATCTATTATGACTGTTGGAGGGTAATTTATGGTTATTTGTTCTATGCTTATGAATGGAGAACGTTCATCCTGGAGAGTAAATAGTCCAATACACCCGGTTGCCCCTCTGCACACTGACCACCGGGGGGTGCTTGCTGGGCACTGCCACCATTTACCATTTACTTTCTATATTTTAAGTGGATACAAGTCCGCCTCTGATTGGAGAGGAGGGGCAGTGACTTCAAACTCTCCACCTCCTCCAACCAATGAATTCCTTCTATGGAATGAAAATAAATACAAAGCAATCTCTCTGAATGGCAGCAGTGAGGATCAAGCGCCCCCCTGTGGTCAGTGTGCAGAAGGGAAGCCGCTAACACAGGAAGCTCCTGATTACCACTGTAGTGGCACCGACCAATTGTCCCCGCCCCCGAGGAACGCTAGATATGAGGACACGCCTATCCCACACACATCAGCTTCCAGGACTTTCTAGACTAAGGGGAACTTTTTCTTCTGTTATTCCAGTGTGCGAGACAGGAACATATGGAGAGAACTGCGAGAAGTTGTGTCAGTGTGAGGGGAACGGACCCTGCGATCCGAGGAGCGGAGCCTGTGTGTGCCCCCCGGGGAGGACCGGAGACACCTGTGATATAGGTCAGTGCTTCATTATATACTTCACCACCAAGACCCCCAATAAGATACAATCTACTCCTATATACACTGTGTGTGTGTGTATTTTATTATTATTATAAATTTTGTGTATATATGTATGTATACACACACAGGTATATATATATATATAAATAATCCTAATAATAAAATCTGTATATCATTTTTTTTTACCTATAATTATGTTCTGCAGCATGACCCCAATCAAAATTAAAATGCAATGTGTGTGTGTGTGTGTGTGTGTGTATATATATATATATGTGTATATATATATATATATATATATATATATATATTATACACACACATGCACAGAACATTTTAAATATTAATCAATAATAAAATATACACACATTGCATTTTAATTTGGATTGGGGTCATGTTGCAGTATATAATTATAGGTAAAATAAATGATATACATAATTTATTGTCATGATTTATTATTTGGAATTTTGTGAATATATATATATATATTTATATATTAACAATAATAATAAAATATGTATATAATTTTTTTTTTTTTACCTATAATTATATACTGCAGCATGACCCCAATCCAATTAAAATGCTGTGTGTGTGTTTGTATTTATATATATAACACACACTGGCCCAGATTCACAGAGCCGTAACTCCTGTGTAACTGGTGTTAGACTGGAGTAATTTCAAATTACGTGCGTTTTCTAGCTAGTCGGAAATCTCAAACCATGAATAGACGGCTGCGCGCTTCAATCCGTCTGGATTACGTGTTCGTACGCCTTCGGATCTACGCTGCAATAAAATTGCGGCCACTGGGTGGACTTCCCGTTGTTTTCCGCGTCGGGGTATGCAAATGAGCTTTTGCCGGCGATCCCCGAAATTACGATCTTCATTCGCAATCTCTTACGGCACCTTCAGTCATCTTTTTTTTTTGCGTAACACTATACCAGCTTTTTGCTGCTCTAATATTAGACAGCCCATGTTAAGTATGGCCGTCGTTCCCGCGTCGAATTTCTACGTTTTCCGACGTCTTTTATTATTTTTTACGTAAGTCGTCCGGGAATAGGAATGTTCGCAAACGACGCTACTCAAACAACGAATGACGTAACGACGTGATTTCGCGCAAAGCGCAGCGGGAAATTTCTGAACGGAGCATGCGCAGTTCGATCGCCGCGGGGACGCGCTTTATTTAAATGCTTCACGCCCCCCCAATCGCGTATTTCGATTACGCGGCGAGAAATGGACTACGCTGCTGTAGCGTACGGGCAAAAATCTACCAGGATTCGGTGTAGAGCCTGGTAAAATTACGTACGCCTTCAGATCTACGCTGCCAGATTGCGGCCACTATCAGGGTATGCTTGATTACGCACGCAATCTCTTACGGCAAGTCATCACTATACCTGCTTTTTGTGTCTAATATAGACAGCCCATGTTAAGTATCGAATTTCCGTTTTCCGATGTCTTTTATTATTTTTGTAAGTTTAGGAATGTTCGTTACTCAAACAACGAATGACGTCACGACGTGATTTCGCGCAATGAAATTCCTGAACAGAGCATGCGCAGTTCGATTGACGCGCTTAATTTAAATGTGTGTATTTCGATTGTATATACTACCTATATATACGGCAGCGTATACATACGCAGCACTTTGTGAACAATGTGTTTTAAAAAAAAATATGTTTATAATAATTTATTATTCATATTATATATTATGATTATTGTTATTAATATTTACATTTTTGACCTATATTTATATACTGCTGCATGACTTGAATACACATTTTTCTATCCTATGTACTATGTGTGCACATATATCTTATTATTAATACAAAAAATATATATATATACACACACACACACACACAGTATCTCACCAAAGTGAGTACACCCCTCACATTGAAGAGATATAATAAAATATTTACAAAAATGTGTGTGTGTATATATTGAATAATAATGATGATAATAATAAAATATATGATTTTGTTATAATATGAATAATAAATTATTATAGATAGATTAAAAAAAAAACATTGTTTGCGTGTGCATATATACTGTATGTATACCAGTGTGTGTGTGTGTGTGTGTGTGTGTGTGTGTGTGTGTGTGTGTATGTATGTATATATATATATGTATATATATACACATACAAACACACACGATGTGTATATATTTTATTTGTTTATAATTTTATATATTTATAATGTATTATTCATTTTATAACAATAATAATATATACGGTATATTTAATTGTTTTTACCTATAATTCTACACTGCAGCATGACCCCAGTACAAATGATCCTATGCAAAATAATTATACCAAAAAAAAAAAAACCTCAATACATTTTGTAAGAAAAGAATGTAAAATGTGTGATTTAGATCAGATATGAAATGTGATCTCCGGATGTGTTGGAGTTGCGATGGCACATAATTCCAGCACAGCCCCAATGTATAGACAAATGGATTGTGGAAGAAATTGTGTGGGTTGTGTGCGCTGTGTGCGCTGTGTGCGCTGTGTGCGCTGTGTGCGCTGTGTGCGCTGTGTGCGCTGTGTGCGCTGTGTGCGCTGTGTGGGTTGTGTGCGCTGTGTGCGCTGTGTGGGTTGTGTGCGCTGTGTGGGTTGTGTGGGCTGTGTGGGCTGTGTGGGTTGTGTGCGCTGTGTGGGTTGTGTGCGCTGTGTGGGCTGTGTGCAAGGCTTCAGATGGAAGCTGCCATTCCCCGAGCAGTGAGGTCACTGGAGCTCCTCTCAGTACATTGAGGGGCGAGTAGGGAGGTAGGTCAGGGCAGTTGCAGCTTCTATCTGAGGCTTCTTACTTGTCTCTTCACAGACTGCAGAACAAACTTCTATGGACCCAACTGCATCCTGAGCTGTGAGTGCGGCTGGAATTCCCAATGTGACTCTCTGACCGGAGGCTGCATCTGTCTGCAGAGATTTATAGGACACACCTGCCGGGAAGGTAAATTCCAGACTCCTCCTGTCTGTCTTACTGCTGTGGAGAGACCCGGATCCTGTCCAGAGCTCTGTACCCTCTGTTCTGCCCTGATAACCCACCACCGTGATTCAGTTCTTCTACCCACTACCCCCCCTCCCACCCCACCACGGTGATTGAGTTCTTCTACCCACTACTCCCCCCCCCCCCACCCCACCACCACGATTGAGTTCTTCTACCCCACTACTCCCCCCCCACCCCACCACCACGATTGAGTTCTTCTACCCACTACTCCCCCACCCCACCAGCATGATTAAGTTCTTCTACCCACTAACCCACCTACCCCACCCCACCACTGTGATTGAGTTCTTCTACCCACTACTCCCCCACCATGATTTAATATCTGCCCACTATGCCACCGCCATGATTTTATATCTAATAAAAAGCTTTTTCCAAAGAAGAAAATATTTTAACCACTTCAATGCCGGGCTTTTATACCACCCCCATACCGCGCCTATTCTGACACTTCTCTTCTACATGCAATAATCATCATTCTTTTGCTAGAAAATTACACAGTACCCCCAAACATTATATATGTTTTTTTAGCAGACACCCTAGGGAATAAAATGGCGGTCATTGCAACGTTTTATCTCGCACGGTATTTACGCAATCATTTTTCAAACGCCTTTTTTTTGTAAAAAAAATTGTTTCATGAATTAAAAAAATAACAAAACAGTAAAGTTATCCCAATTTTTTTGTATTATGTGAAAGATTATGTTACACCGAGTAAATAGATACCCAACATGTCATCACATCGCACCCGGGTCCTCCAACGGTCATAGAGATGACTGGTGACCATCTGGTCACCAGTCATCTCTATGCTTCCTGCCGACGATTCGTTCTCCGGGCCGCCGATGGCATGGGAGAGCCCGGAGAAGCACCGGATGGCGGCCTGTAAGAACGATCAAGCGGCGGAACCGCCGCTATGATCGTTCTTACGTCGTGCAGAATCGCCGGCTGAAGAAGAGGATATCTGGATGATGCCTCTGGCTGTAGGCATCATTCAGATATCCAACCGCAAAGCCCAGGCTGTCAATTGACGGCCACTTAGGATGGTAGATCCCATCTCAGGCCGTCAATTGTCTATGGCTGGGTATTGAAGTGGTTAAGAAAAAAACACTGCGCAGAAACGAAATAAAATGTGAATGCTGCCTGTACCAAAAAATTATAAATACAAATTTACAGAAAAGTTAAAAAAGAAAAGGTACGGCGCAAAAATCAATATGAGCAAAAATGTGAAACCCTAAGGGGGCCAGATTCTCGTAGAATCCGCGGCGGCGTAGCGTAAGCCATTTACACTATGCTGCCGCAACTTACTAGAGCAAGTGCCGTATTCTCAAAGCACTTGCTCCATAACTTGCGGCGGCGTAGTGTAAATGGCCCGGCGTATCCCCGCGTAAATCGAAGGGGGCTGCTTGTATTTAAATTAAGCGCGCCCCCGCGCCGAACGAACTGCGCATGCGCCGGACGAAAAAAACCCCAGTGCGCATGCTCCAACTCACGTCGGAAAACGTAGATGAAACCGACGCGATCGTCACTTACGCAATGCCCTATTTGCGAACGACTTAGTAAAACAACGTAAAACGACGGAAAAAGATGACGCTGTCCCGACGCCATACTTAACATGCCATACGACGGAACTTCGTAAACCTACCCCTCATATAGCAGGGGTAGGCTTACGGAAACGACATAAACGACGTCGAGGCGGCGTAAAAACTTTCGGGAATCAGTGTATTAGGCTCATTTGCATAGGCAAATGAGAAATCAACGTAAAGGCCACCTAGCGGCCGGCGAAGGCATTACATCTACGATCCGACGGTGTAAGTGTTTTACACCTGTCGGATTTTCGCCGTATCTATGCGTAAGTGATTCTATGAATCAGACGCATAGATATCCGGGGAAAAAAACTGATACGACGGTGTTTCCTGCGATACACCGTCGTATCTCTTTTGAGAATCTGGCCCTAAATGTGTGAACACAAGGTGCAATAAAATAAGTGAATATGCAAATAATATGAATATGCAAATAATATAAATCGCCTGTTATGACAAGGAACAAAATTGCTAAATGATCTGTGAAGTACAATCATCAATCCCAACGTCCAGATAGAAAATTGGGTGTATAAGTGATAGTCCAAGGTGAGTCTTCCAAAATAGAATCACCAAATGATTAAGTTCTAAATATTGTGACATCAAAGAAACTCCGTGATCAATCCACCAAATACACCCGAGTGATAAAGTGTCGTAGTCTCCTTACCAAAGAGTCTGACCACAACTGCAGCAATCAGTTTGGGCCCAGGATGTGTTTATAGTCTCCCAGCAAGACTTGGATGGATTCCGGTGCCATGGGCGCCATATGAAGGGGGAGCTGTTGAGTGGCTGGGCAGCAAGGCACTTACCAGGGTCTGAGGGTCTCTTCTTCCCTCCTTCCGAGCATAAGGCAGGATCTCCTTTTTAGCACCTTTGCTAATGGACAATGGCAGCGCTATCCCTGCTACGTTCAGCCACAGCCCTCCCCTGTTCTCCCATTCCATCTGGTCGGATTGGCAGCACACAAAGGAGGAGGAGGAACATCTTGGCCTTAAGTGATGAAGATTTCATCACTTCCAGTATTGGTTCTGCATTTACCTGGCAGAGGAGGGATCAGGGGTCTAATAAACCCCAGATTTCTCCATAAAGAGGATAGGTCACTACCCAAGGTATCACAAGGGGTGATAAATATCACTAGTTTTGTTAGCTGTTTTTTTGGTTAAGGTTATCTGAAAGACGGGTTTCAAATGTTTCGACAGGGGCGCAGTTTCATAGGCGCTATTTTCACTAGATACGCCTCTGCCTATAGTATAGTATACAATGTATGTAAACCGTATTACTGATTTTTTTTATAGGGAATTAATATGTGCAAAAACAGCTCTGGTAGGGAAAGGGTTAAAGGGATAAAACGTGACACCACAAACGTCTCGGCGTTCTCACTGAATTTCCCCGTTAAAACGGTAATAACGGCATTTTAACTGTCTGTGTTCATTTGCAGGAGGCCCACCACAGCTTATGTCAGAGCAACTCCAAGCACTTCTCAGTAAGTACTCTCTAGTCCAAGCCTGTAAACCCGTCTACTGTGTTATTTTAGCTCTACCAGAAGCAACATCCACCCCCCAATATACCCCCCCCCCTTCCACCCCCATCGTTTTCTGTCCCAAGGCACAATCAGCATCTCATTTTTTATCTCTTCCAGATGCACCACCTCGACCTCCACATCAGTCCTCGGTTAGATATTTAATACATTCAAGTAAACAAAAGCCATAGACAATTATTTTTTTCTTAGGAATATAAATCATGACAAGCCACTGTACGACCGCGATTTGACCTGTAAAAGGAAACAGACGACTAAAGAACTTATTTTTAAAAAAGGACGCCAAGAGCGAAAGGGGACTTGTGTTAATTAGACTTGAAGGTCCGAGTTGAAAGGACCAGATGGGACATCCCAATACGCCTTGTTGAGTCATGACCAATGACGCACACACCGGAAATTCAACGTTTGATCTCTTGAGAATTTGGTTTCTGTTGCCTAAATGGAAGTGAAGATGGATTATCTTAAAATGCCGGAGGGAAATTTAAAAGTGCAAGTGGGTTGTCTTGGGTTATGGTGATACGGTAAGCAAGAGGACCTTATATTCCATGGTGGAACTTCACAAACCCAACTAATCTCTTGGATATTCCATGGTGGAACTTCACAAACCCAACTGATCTCTTGGATATTCCATGGTGGAACTTCACAAACCCAACTAATCTCTTGGATATTCCATGGTGGAACTTCACAAACCCAACTGATCTCTTGGATATTCCATGGTGGAACTTCACAAACCCAACTAATCTCTTGGATATTCCATGGTGGAACTTCACAAACCCAACTGATCTCTTGGATATTCCATGGTGGAACTTCACAAACCCAACTGATCTCTTGGATATTCCATGGTGGAACTTCACAAACCCAACTAATCTCTTGGATATTCCATGGTGGAACTTCACAAACCCAACTGATCTCTTGGATATTCCATGGTGGAACTTCACAAACCCAACTGCTCTCTTGGATATTCCATGGTGGAACTTCACAAACCCAACTGATCTCTTGGATATTCCATGGTGGAACTTCACAAACCCAACTGCTCTCTTGGATATTCCATGGTGGAACTTCACAAACCCAACTAATCTCTTGGATATTCCATGGTGGAACTTCACAAACCCAACTAATCTCTTGGATATTCCATGGTGGAACTTCACAAACCCAACTGATCTTTTATAGACATTCCATGGTGGAACTTCACAAACCCAACTGATCTCTTGGATATTCCATGGTGGAACTTCACAAACCCAACTAATCTCTTGGATATTCCATGGTGGAACTTCACAAACCCAACTGATCTCTTGGATATTCCATGGTGGAACTTCACAAACCCAACTGATCTTTTATAGACATTCCATGGTGGAACTTCACAAGCCCAACTGATCTCTTGGAAGCCTCATGACTTTTTGGAAGCTCCAAGCTAGATGAACGTAATCAAGAGATGTTCTTGGCGTTGGTACGACTTTGGTCTTCATACGTCACACTATTTTAAACTTGTTAGCCTTATTCAAGGAAAAAAACAACAGTTAAATGTCTATTTATGTCAGAAACGTTACAAGACTGAACGTTCTTTGAAACTCCAGCCAAAGGGCCGTACGTATCTGGAGGCCACGTGTGTTGTACGAAAAAAAAAAAAAGACTATTCCGAAAAAAAAGTTTCAAGCCTGAGGGACCATTTCCTCTGCCTGCCTGTTCTTGGCCCCCGTCCTCTAAACAAATCTCATTGTGGTTTGTGCCGTCACAACAAGGGCGATGGAGCCCAACTCTGCGTTTGACGTCCTTAGATTTATCGCCAGGCTTTCTACCGAAGAGCGCAACCAAGTGCTGGAGACCAGAAGGTGTTTGGAAGACAAATACAGCTGTACGTCAGACTCGGCTCTGACCCAAGTTGGTGGGAAAAACTGGGTGCCACCAACAGTTCAAGTTTTCCAAAAATGATGTAGAGTTTCATTGTTGCTTTGTTTCCGAGCTTCTTATTGGTTAAGAAGATTATTAAAGAGATAGGTTGTCTCCAGTGGGTGGCACCACGGGTACAAGAGGGTAATAGGTGCCACCTCCCAAAAGTTAGGGAAATACTGTAGATATGTTTAGACTATGGACTTTTTAGGCACATAGACTTCAATAGATTGTGTAAAAATTACATCATTTTTTTTTTTATAATTACCATAAAAATGGACGATACAAATCAAGTATATCAGAAAATTAAATTGGAACTTTAGTCAGAAAATGAAGTCCTGCTAGATGACTTCAGGTCGGCCCCTTTTTGCAGGTATAGCTACTGTATGCAATACATTCAAAAGAAGTCTGATTAACCACTTAAGACCCGGACCAAAATGCAGGTAGAGGACCTTGCCCCTTTTTGCGATTCGGCACTGCGTCGTTTTAACTGACAATTGCGCGGTCGTGCGACGTGGCTCCCAAACAAAATTGGCGTCCTTTTTTCCCCACAAATAGAGCTTTCTTTTGGTGGTATTTGATCATCTCTGCAGGTTTTATTTTTTGCGCTATAAACAAAAATAGAGCGACAATTTAAAAAAAAATGCAATATTTTTTACTTTTTGCTATAATAAATATCCCCCAAAAATATATAAAAAAACATTTTTTTCCCCCAGTTTAGGTCGTTACGTATTCTTCTCCATATTTTTGGTAAAAAAAAAAAAACGCAATAAGCGTTTATCGGTTGGTTTTCGCAAAATTTATAGCGTTTACAAAATAAGGGATAGTTTTATTGCATTTTTATAAAAAAAAAATTTTTTTACTACTAATAGCGGCGATCAGCGATTTTTTTCGTGACTGCGACATGATGGCGGACACTTCGGACAATTTTGACACATTTTTGGGACCATTGTCATTTTCACAGCAAAAAATGCATCTAAATTGCATTGTTTACTGTGGAAATGACAGTTGCAGTTTGGGAGTTAACCACAAGGGGGCGCTGTGACTTTGAATGTTCCCTGTGTGTGTTTACAACTGTAGGGGGGTGTGGCTGTAGGTGTGACGTCATCGATCGCGTCCCCCTATAACAGGGATGACGCGATCGATGCTGCGGCCACAGAGAAGCACGGGGAAGCCGTATTTACACACGGCTCTCTCCGTTCTTCAGCTCTGGGGACCGATCGCCGCACTGCAGCGGCGATCGGGTCCACGAGTTCCGCGGTCCCAGAGCTTCGGACTGGGTCACTGGCGCCCGCCCGCGACCCACGGCTGGGTACTAAAATCAACGTATATATACGTTGATGTGCCCAGCCGTGCCATTCTGCCGACGTATATGTGCAGTAGGCGGTCCTTAAGTGGTTAAGGACCGCCTAACGCCGATATACGTCGGCAGAATGGCACGGCTGGGTCCGAAGCTCCGCGGGTTCCGATCGCTGCCGGTGTCCTGCGATCGGTCACAGGAGCTGAAGAACGGGAAGAAGTGAGTGTAAACAAACCTTCCCTGTTCTTCATTGTGGCGCTGTCAGTGATCGTCTGTTCCCTGATTTAGGGAAAGACGATCAGTGACGTCACACGACCAGCCCCGCCCCCTACAGTTAGAAACACATATGAGGTCACACTTAACTCCTAGTGGTTAACCCCTAAACTGCAATTGTAATTTTCACAGTAATCAGTGCATTTTTATAGCACTTTTCACTGTGAAAATGACAATGGTCCCAAAAATGTGTCAAAATTGTCCGATGTGTCTGCCATAATGTCACAGTCACGAAAAAAAAAAAAAACTGGCTGATTGCCGCCATAAGTAGTAAAAAAAAAAAAAAACATAAAAATGCAATAAAACTATCCCCTATTTTGTAAACGCTATAAATTTTGCGCAAACCAACCGATAAACGCTTATTGCAATTTTTTTAACCAAACATAGGTAGAAGAATACGCATCGGACTAAACTGAGGAAAAAAAATATATATATTTTTTTGGGGGGATATTTATTATAGCAAAAAGTAAAAAAATATTGAATTTTTTTCAAAATTGTCGCTCTATTTTTGTTTATAGCGCAAAAAATAAAAACCGCAGAGGTGATCAAATACCACCAAAAGAAAGCTCTATTTGTAGGGAAAAAAGGACGTAAATTGTGTTTGGGAGCCACGTCGCACGACCACGCAATTGTCAGTTAAAGCGACGCAGTGCCGAATCGCAAAAAGGGGGCAGGTCCTTAACCTGCCTTAAGGTCCGGGTCTTAAGTAGTTAAAATCCAGTAATACGCGGCAGTCTCGCCCTGCTCTGCACATGCTCAGTTGCTCTTACTTTTTAGGCACTGCCAAGTTTGTAGAGACCAATCTGCTGCCAGCCTTCAAGCAGAATGAAACCCTCTTATCCTTTGCAGCCAAGGGTGCTGCTTCTGTTTGATCTGCAACTGCCATGGCACTACACATGTGATCAGCCATGACACTGGCCATTTGATGGTTTGACAGTTTGGTTGAGGGCACCGTTGGCACTCCGTTTTTTTATTTTATTTTTGAAATCGTCAAATGAATGGGTTTAGTTCTGCTTTACGATTTGCTGACCTATCCCAGCCCTTTAGGGGTGCACTTGCTTTTACTCTCAATTTTAGGATATACTTGATTTGTATTGTTTATGGTAAGTTTATTACAGTGGAACCTCAGATTATGAGCAAAATCCGTTCTAGTAGAACGCTCGTAATCCGAAGCACTCGCATATCAAAGCGAGTTTCCCCATTGAAGTCAATGGAAACAAAAATGATTTGTTGCGCACTGACTTCAATGGGATGCAATACCGCATGTGGCCAGAGGAGGGGGGGCACCAGAGAGCGCTGAAAACATCCGAAAAAGCCCAAGGACACTTTCGCTTGTTTCCTGCGCCCCCCCCATACCTCAGGCCAAATGAGGTACTGCACGCCTATTTAGCTTGAATTCTTGAGTCAACAAACCGAGTCAGAAAAAAAAAACAAAAAAAGTTGCTCTCAAACCAAGTTACTCTTAAACCGAGGTTCCACTGTACAATGTGTTAAAGTCTGCCTAAAAAAAAGTCTGGATTCTAAATGTACAATATTGGTTAAAAACTTAATTTTGAAATACTAATATATTGTCGAAAGTATTGGGACGCCTGCCTTTACACACATGAAATTTAATGGTATCCCAGTCATTAAAGTTCATGTGAGTGTAAAGGCAGGCGTCCCAATACTTTTGGTAATATCGTGTAATAACATAATTCAACACATCGGCGCAAATTGGATTTTATTTTACTCTTTGACCGGCTGCCAACCAAACTCAACCTTCCATTTAAATCCGCAAATTACTTTACAGGAGCATCCAAACCAAAAAGGTGTTCAAAGTCTTTAGAAAAGGAGCCACAGCCGAGTAGAAAAGTCTGTGCTTTGCCAGCATGCTGCAGAAAAGGAACCTTTCTCTCTGTGTGGAAGCAGGGGTCCCTCTGCAGAAGTTTAAAATCCCCCCCCCTCCGCTGAGTCAGAGCGAGAGTTCCCCAATCAGCAGAGAACGTGAGCTTTACCGATTTGTATTGTTATAAGTCTGATCAGGGATTTATAGGTACTCTCCCCACCCTGACCTACCTCTGAGTGTCGGCCCATGTCTCCGCCCCCCGATCCGCCTCCTAGTACCTTATAGAGAGACGAGTATCATTTGATGCTGTTAAGTAATTTGTATGGAACTGGTCAATGATAATAGACTCCACCCAGTAACAATAGACCCTCCCCCCAAGAACACTATACACACCACAGCTTCAATAGATCCCCACCAGCAACAATAGATCTGCCCCAGCAAGGAAAAGACTCCCTCAACAGTTGACCCCCTCCCCCAAACAACATAAGGAGCCCCAGAGCAATAGATCCCCCCCAACAGTGGACCCCCCAAACATCATAAGGAGCCCCAGAGCAATAGATCCCCCCCCCAACTGTGGACCCCCAAAGCAATAGACCCTCCCACCAATAGATCCCCCAGCATCAATAGACCCCCAACAGTGGACCCCCCAAACATCATAAGGAGCCCCAGAGCAATAGATCCCCCAGCATCAATAGATCCCCCCCCCCCCAACAGTGGACCCCCCAAACATCATAAGGAGCCCCAGAGCAACAGATCCCCCCACCAACTGTGGACCCCCAAAGCAATAGACCCTCCCACCAATAGATCCCCCAGCATCAATAGACCCCCAACAGTGGACCCCCCAAACAACATAAGGAGCCCCAGAGCAATAGATCCCCCAGCAGCAATAGACCCCCTCAAACATGGTTCTCCCTCCCCCTAAACATAAGAACCCCAGAGCAATAAATCTCCCATCAACAATAGCTGCCCCAGCATCAATAGACCCCCCCCAAACATCATAAGGGCCCCAGAGCAAAAGATCCCCCCAGCAGCCAGCCCAACAGTGGATCTCCCCCAAATATAAGAACCTCAGAGCAAAAAGTACCCCCCACCAGCAACAATAGATTCCCCACAGCCAGCCTCAATAGACCCCCCCCAAAACAGTGGACCTCCCCCAATTATCATAAGAACCCCTGAGCAAAAGAGCTCTCAAACGTAACAATAGATTTCCAAGCAACCAGCATCAGTAGACCCCCCCCCCTCCCAGCAGTGGGCCCCTCCAAACACCACAAGAACCCCAGAGCAAAACAATATTCCCCACCAGCAACAATAGATCCCCAAGAAGCCAGTGTCAGTAGACCCCCTCCTAACAGTGGATACCCCACAAACAGCATAAGAACCCCTAAGCAATATATCCTCCAGTAGCCAGTGTCAACAGATCCCCCCCCCCCCCTAAAAAAAAGTGTGGATCCCTCCTAAAAAAAAAAATAACCACCCCAGAATAATATAGATCCCAGCAGCCAAAACAGTGGAACCCCCCCCCCTCCCCCAAACATAAGAACCCCAGAGCCGAATATCCCCCACAAGCAACAATCGATCCCCTGCAATGGTAGATCCCTCCACCAACAATTGACACATCCGGCAACATTACAACCCCCAGCTACATAACTCACCAGCAGTCGGCATCACTAGACCCCCCCCCCCCCCCCCCCCCCAGCCAGCCCCCTATGCCAGTACCCATACGTTCTGTGCTGGAGCTGCGCGTTCCCACTGTAAAAAAAAAAAAAAGCCCTGTGTCTGAGTTAGCAAGAGCTATGTCAGACCTCTGCAGAGAGACCACTGCTTCCACATACACAGAGCAAGGGGTCCTTCAACGCAACAAGCTGGCAAGGGATGGGCTAAACTACAAGAGACTGGCCACTTTAGACTGTAAATGTACTGGAAGACTTTGCACACTTTTTGTTGTGATGCAGAGAAGGACCCTTTTCTCTCTGTGTGGAAGCAGTGGTCCCTCTGCAGAGGTCTAACACACCCACTGCTGAGTCAGAGACGGAAATCTGCAATCAGGGAGGCGGAGCTTTGCCGATTTCATCGCTATAGGTGTGACTCAGTAAGGGGGCGTGTCAGACCTCCGCAGAGAGACCTCTGCTTCCACACAGAGAAGAGTCGCACAGATTTGAACAGTCGCCCTTCAAAAACATGAAGGGGGGGGGGGCTTGTCATGTGACTTTAGTGTCCGGAGTCGCAGGGCGAGTCTCAAGTGTGAATGAAGCCAAACTGAACGATCGGCTGGACTTTAGGAAAAAGGGAAAAAGGACAACGTGCAGAGAGGACCCCTCTCCCCTCCCCCACAATGGAGTGACAAGCGAACCGCCCCCTTATTATAAATCTATAAAATAAACTATTCAAATAATTGTACTGACCTTCAATCACCGCATTCCACCAATAGGAGACCTTTACATTCCGGGCGCTCACCAGACGATGGCGCTCCACCGGAGGGACCGCACAACATTCGCTGTCTATGTGTACAAAGCATGGCGCCCCTCCCCCAATCAGAAGACGGATTGTACGCATCAGCGCCAAAAATTGTGACGTCGTTTATACTTTTTCACCTGTTTGGAGTGAAGCGATTATTGGAATGCGATGTTATCCTAATAAAAGGACTAATGTTTTATTTAATATCCGAGTGTCGTGTCCTCCTCTTCACCATCTCCAGTACAGGAAGTGACAGTTGTGAGGGGAGGGGTTTTCACATCCACATTTCCAGTACAGGAAGTGGCAGTTGTCGGGGGGAGGGGTTTTCACATCTGCATCTCTAGTACAGGAAGTGGCAGTTGTAGGGGGGAAGATTTTTCACATCTGCATCTCCAGTACAGGAAGTGACATTTGGGGGTTTCACATCCACTTCTCCAGTACAGGAAGTGGCAGTTGTGGGGGAGGGGTTTTCACATCCACTTCTCCAGTACAGGAAGTAGCAGTTGTGGGGGAGGAGTTTTTACATATGCGTCTCCAGTACAGGAAGTGATATTTGGGGGGTTTCACATCCACTTCTTCAGTACAGGAAGTGACAGTTGTGGGGGGAGGGGTTGGCAATCCACATTTCTAGTACAGAAAGTGACATTTGGGGGTTTAACATCCACTTCTTCAGTACAGGAGGTGACAGTTGTGAGGGGTTTTCACATCTGCGTCTCCGGTACAGGAGGTGACAGTTGTGGGGGAGGGGTTTTCACATCCGCGTCTCCGGTACAGGAAGTGACAGTTGTGAGGGGAGGGGTTTTCACATCCGCGTCTCCGGTACAGGAAGTGACAGTTGTGAGGGGAGGGGTTTTCACATCCGCGTCTCCGGTACAGGAAGTGACAGTTGTGAGGGGAGGGGTTTTCACATCCACGTCTCCGGTACAGGAAGTGACAGTTGTGAGGGGGAGGGGTTTTCACATGCGGGTCTCCAGTACAGGAGGTGACAGTTGTGAGGGGAGGGGTTTTTACATGCTCGTCTCCAGTACAGGAAGTGACAGTTGGGACCCCATTTTGGAGTGCCTGGGTTGACAACACTGCTTCTCCATAGATACAGTGTAATAAGTCAGCGTTGTCACCCTAGGACAGGAAATGCATTATTAAGCAGCAGTGGCAGCCCATCCATACAGGGCGCCGCCCCCCTAATCTACATGCGGGTCGCCGGATGCATGGATGCCAATGGCACTTTTTTTTGTTTTTAAGCACATGATTAGAGCCTTTAATTGGCTTAAAAAAAAAGAGTGGGCTCGGGGCACAGAACCCTGTATGAGAGTGCAGTCACCCAAACACAGGAAGCAGGGAAAATAATATTTTAATAAAATATATATATATATATAAAAATATATATATATTATATATATATAAAAAAATATATATATATATATATAATATATACATATATATAAAATATATACACACACACATACATAATATTTTTTTTTATATATATATATATATATATATATATATATATTTTATTTATTTACTTAAATATTTTAAAATATTTAAATATTATAATGTTTTTTATTATTTAAAATATATAATTTATTTATATATAAATAATAAAAAATAAAATGACAAGAAGGGACATGTACTCCAGTTGTAAGCGATTTTTACCCAAAATCTTCAAGTCATAACATGAGAAAACAGCAACAGCTTTTGCAACTGGAGTACATGGCCCCTTGTCGGTATTTTTTTTAGTATTATTAATATTCAAATAAAATGTATATATACACACACACACACACACATATTAAAAAAATAATTATATAATACTATCTCTATGTGTGTATGTATATTTTTCTATTTTATTTAAATATTAATAATTATTTTTAATACATGTTTATATATATATATATATATATATATATATATATATATAAACATTTTATTAATAATATTTATACCTGCCTGAATCCACCACCCCTCTACTCTCTACAATCCAGAAACCAGAGTAATAAACTAATAAATAGCAACATAAAATAATAGAAAATATTGCAAAAAAATAAATAAATCCATAACCAATTCTACCAGTAATGTAGGATTGTGCTGCCATCTTGTGGTTATCTATGGGTAGTGCAGTTTTAACAGTGAACAATATTATACCAAGCCCCGTGCTTTACAAATCTCTACAATGGATCAAAAATGAAACATTTGACGCTATAAACAAGATTATGGCACATGGTGTTAAAAATAAAAATTGTAGCATTTATTGATAAAACTTTCCACCGTTGCAAACATCGGTTTTTAAATAACAGTTTAATCTGTGGACTAAAACTGAGCCCACAGAATCAAAACCGGATCCCCACAGGGAGGGGAAATCAAGCGAATAGATACCAAACATGTCGAGCCATAAAATTGCACTTTAAAAAAAAGACTTATCAGTTTAGAATTACCTGTGAATCATGACCCTAGAATTAGCACTCTCACTCCCGAAGTTCACGAAGATACCTCACCTGTGTGGCACCATTGGTGATACATAACCCATCATGCTCTCTCCGCACTGGACATTTTTTATATGGGGGTGTGTAAAATTGTAATAAAATTATTCTTTCGCTTTTTAACTTTATTGCTATGACAAGAGGGCTAAACAAGCCCCCCCCCTATGGGATAGCAGAGGAAGGTGACGGGGGCCTTTATATGGAGACATTAAAGGGGTTGTAAAGGCTCGTTTTTTATTTTCTAATATCGGTTCCTTTAAGCTTGTGCATTGTTGGTTCACTTACCTTTTCCTTCGATTTCCGATCCTAGGGTCACAGACACCTGGGTGCAGAAATATTTCTGGCGCGCCCACATGGTCAGAGACTGCAGATATAATACAGGAGATGGTCAGAGACTGTCGCTATGGTCTCCAGCTACTTCGCTCTCCTCCTCTGACAGGAGGAGGGAGAGAGGGAGGATGGACTTGGGAAGGAAACACAGCGGCGGCACAGTCTCTCCTCCTCTGATCCGCTCCTGTCAGTTGCCAGCAGAGAGAGCTGCCTCTGGACACAGACAAGAATAAGAGGAGGGGGAGGTGGAAGAGGGCCACCTCTGTGGCGCCCCGTGCACCTGCCCAGGATCGGCCCTGGCCCCCCCGTTCTGGCTGGGGGTTAGTCAGCCAGAATGGCTTACTGAGGAGAAACAGGAAGTGAGAAATTCAGACAAAGAAAAAAGATTTAGAAGGGAAATCTATTTAGAAAAAAATAAAAATGACCCTTTACAACCTCTTTAAGGAGGGGTGGAGTCTATTAAGATCCCCAATGTTTCCCCTGCAGATTGTGCTCGATTAGCTGGATCCTTGGCTACATTAGTAGGTAAGTGACGCAATACACACAACTTCTAGGGTCATGTCGCAGGAGGGAATGGGAAGTTGTTTCTCCTTAGAGGAAAGGGATGGCCCATGCACCACCATCCGCAGTGTGAGGACAAACATACTCCAAGCATCCGATGAAGACTTCGAGGACGAAACATAATAGGGCGGGTTTCATTGGAGCTGTGCAGGTGTGCGCCACATCCGTACAGTGATACTTTTTATACATAGACCCCCTTTAGTGTGTGTTTGGCTGAGATTTAAAAAAATAATCTCTCTCTCTCTCTCTCTCTCCCCAATTGTAGAACAGAAAAACACAAAAAGTTGGCTCTTCTACTGTGAGAAACAAATTTTTTATTTTCTTCACCCAATTCAGCCCCCAAAGAAAACCAACATTAAAAATAGATCTTTTCAGTACAAAAAAATATGGCACATCACCCACTAGTACACTTTCAGGTCCATTTATTAAAAAAAAATATATATATATTATGTAGGCATTGCATTTTCTAATTCCTTCTAGAATTGTTGCATTGTATCTCTTTCTTACAGTCATACCCCCTAGCTCCATCTAATGGATATAATGCAGTATTACCGTATTTAATCGGCGTATACCAAATGAGGGGGAAAATCGTGGGTGCGCGATATACGCCGATCCCCGCGCTGTGTTTGAAAGATGCCGCCGACATATACCGATCGCAGTACACTCGGCCAGGCTCGGCTCCCCTCGCGGTCGGGAGCCGAGCGTGCCCCAGTGTACTGCGATCGGTATATGTCGGCGGCGGCGTTCAAACACAGCGCGGGAAGCGGGGATCGGCTCAGAGACAGCGCGGGAGAAGCGGGGAGGACTCCACCAAGGCCGCAGACGGACGCCAGGCAAGACACTGACGAGTGGCATTCAAACTAAGGATTTTTTTTTCCTGAAATTTCCCTTCTAGGTTGGGGGTGCGCGCTATACACCGGAGCGCGCAATACCCCGATAAATACGGTACTTCCCATTCCAGTGGCTACATTTAATTTCTAATTTCCTCTAGAATTGCTATATTGTATCTCTTCTTACAAAGACATATTTCCTATACTCCACAGCGCCATCTAATGGACATAATGTAGTATTACTTCCCCTTATTCCAAAGGTTAAATTTTTTTTCCAATTCCCTCTTGCGTTCTTTAGAATGGTTACATTGTATCTCATATTTCCTATACTCCACAGCGCCATCTAATGGATAGAATGCAGTATTACTTCCTGTTAGAAAAGTATAGCTTCCCGGTTACATTTATTTTCTAACAGGAAGTAATACTGCATTCTATTAGATGGAGTATAGGAGATCTGTCTTTGTAAGAAGAGATACAATATACCAATTCTAGAGAACACCAGACACATTTCCTATACTCCACAGCTCCATCTGATGGATAGAATGCAGTATTGCTTTCCGTTAGAAAAGTTCTATTTCCCGGTTACATTTATTTTCGAATTCTCCCAGGTGTGGCCACAATGCAGTATTACTTCCCATTAGATGGCGCTGTGGAGCACAGGAAATATGTCTTTGTAACAAGAGATACAAGATAACAATTCTAGAGAACGCTAGAGGGAATTAGAAAATAAATGTAACCATTGGAATAATGTGAGGTAATACTTTTAACCACTTCCCTACCGCCGTACGTGTTTTTACGGCCACAATTTAAAGATGGATATCTCGGTAACGGCAGCAGCTGCTGCCACAACCGAGGTATCCATCTTTAGTACGAGCGATCCTCTAAAAGATAATCGCCGCGAGATTGCCGTTATCGGCGGCGGGAGAAGGCCTCCCGCCGCTCTCCGCCGCTTACCGGAGCCGTCGGTAGTGGCGGAGGCGATCGGGTCCGCTCGTTTGCTCAGTGGGGATGCCAGTGAGGGAAAAATTTCCCTCGTCCGTCCCCATACCTCTGCTGGGCGGAAGTGACGTCAAAACGTCAGTCCCGCCCAGCGCCTTAAAGAAACTTTTTTTTTCTGTGATTTGAAAAAATGACTTTTTTTTTGTTCTTTTTTTTTCTTTTAAGTCTAAATATGAGATGCGACGTCTTTTTGACCCCAGATCTCATATTCAAGAGGACCTGTCATGCTTTTTTCGATTACAAGGGATGTCTACATTCCTTGTAATAGGAATAAAAGTGATCATTTTTTTTTTTTATTTCAGTGTAAAAAATTCTAAACTAAATAAAAATAAAGAAAACAAAATTTTTTTTTTTTAAAGTGCCCCGTCCCGACGAGCTTGCGCGCAGAAGCGAACGCATACGCGAGCAGCGCCTGCATATGAAAACGGTGTTCAAACCACACATGTGAGGTATCGCCGCGATCGTTAGAGCGAGAGCAATAATTCTAGCCCTAGACCTCCTCTGTATCTCAAAAAATGCAACCTACAGAATTTTTTTAAACGTCGCCTATCGAGATTTTTAAGGGTAAAAGTTTGACGCCATGCCACGAGCGGGCACAATTTGTAAGCGTGACATGTTGGGTATCATTTTACTCGGTGTAACATTATCTTTCACAATATGTAAAAAAATTGGGCCAAATGTATTGTTGTCTTATTTTTTAATTCAAAAAAGTGAATTTTTTCCAAAAAAAGTGCGCTTGTAGGACCGCTGCGCAAATACGGTGTGACAAAAAGTATTGCAATGACCGCCATTTTAATCTCTAGGGTGTTAGAAAAAAAAAAAGATATAATGTTTGGGGGTTTTAAGTAATTTTCTAGCAAAAAAAAATGTTTTAGTCTTGTAAACACCAAATCTGAAAAACACCCACGGTAGAGAAGTGGTTAAAAATGGGAATTCATACTGCATTATGTACATTAGATGGCGCTGTGGAGCAAAGGAAATACGACTTTGTAAAAAGAGATACAGTGTAACAATTCTAGAGAACGCTAGAGGAAATTAGAAAATAAATGTAACGGGGAGGTTATACTTTTCTAACAGGAAGTAATACTGCATTCTATCCATTAGATGGGGCTGTGGAGTATAGGAAATATGAGATACAATGTAACCATTCTAGAGAACGCAAGAGGGAATTGGAAAATAAATGTAACCATTGGAATAAGGGGAAGTAATACTTTTCTTATAGGAAGTAATACTACATTCTATCCATTAGAGCAGGGATCTCCAAACTACGGCCCTCCAGCTGCTCTGGAACTACACTTCCCATGAGGCATTGTAAAACTCTGACAATCGTAGACATGACTAGGCATGATGGGAATTGTAGTTCCTGAACACCTGGAGGGCCGTAGTTTGGAGACTCCTGCATTAGAGCTCTGGAGTTTAGGAAATATGACTTTGTAACAAGAGATGCAACATAACAATTCTAGAGAACACCAGACATATTTCCTATACTCCACAGCACCATCTAATGGATAGAATGCAGTATTACTTCCCCTAAGAAAAGTATTACTTCCCCTTATTCCAATGGTTACATTTATATTCCAATTCCCTAAATAGCCATTTATATACAGAATGTACATTCGTTCTGTGGATGGGGCCGAAATGAATGTTCTTTAGGCTTTCGTCTCTTCTGAACGATTGTTCTTTCATAATGGGAAAATAATCCTGAATTATGTCCACTAGATGGAGCTGTGGAGCAAAGGAAATACAACTTGGTAAAAAGAAAAACCGTGTAACCATTCTAGAGAACGAGGGAATTGGAAAATTAAATTTAACCGGGAAGCTATACTTTTCCCGTTCCCTCGTTCTCTAGAATTGTTACACGGTTTTTCTTTTTACCAAGTTGTATTTCCTTTGCTCCACAGCTCCATCTAGTGGACATAATTCAGTATTATTTTCCCATTATGAAAGAACAATCGTTCAGAAGAGACGAAAGCCTCAAGAACATTCATTTCGGCCCCATCCACAGAACGAATGTACATTCTGTATATAAAGGGCTATACAATTATTTATAAATAGACCTCCATTACATTCCATGCGGCTTCTCTTACCACTATATTTGTGGGTGTATTTATATTGTAGTGGATCCAACAGCCGGCAAACATTCGCTGTAGGGGAACCTTTCAGGTCCGTGGAGTTGTAAACGATTCCCCGCCAGAGAATGTTTGGGGGAAAGTGACATTCACTGCTTGATAAATAAACCCCTTTAGTGTCCTTTTTGTTTTATGAAGAAGAAATATTTACAAAGAAAAAATTTTCTCCCGCTCACCACGCGCAGGTTCACATGTACAGCTCTGTTATTGTGGTGTAGAGATACAAAAAATTTCAGGAGATATTCATCCTATAAAACTTTATATACATTCATTATAGGAAAAGGCCAATCCTGTGCAAATACAGGAAAAATTACAGGTTACTGGGCTATTTTCTCTCCACGTCCCATGCTATTCTTTCATATATATATATATAAAAAACAAAAAATATGAAGAAGTACCACATTATGACCACTAGATGGTGCCAATAACGGCACAGTACTTATTTCATATAATCATCAGCACCATCTACTGGCCACAATGCAGTATTTTTCCAATCCTTTTGAATGAATAACATCCGACCTGCACAGAGGATGGATAGCCATGGAACATTTGAGTTTGCCAGCACTGACACAGGACACATGTACCCGCAGTTTCACATAAACCTGGGATTGTGTTTCCTAAATAGACCCCTTAAAACCAGCCAGGATAATCTTTATACCATGCATCAGCAGTCTCCATCATTTTTCAGTCCAAGGGCCACATCATATTTTTTTACAAAACTGTCTGTCATTGGCCCACGAAAAAAAAAAATCTGAGTCCCCTCTAAAGATTACCTTACATAAGAATCCCCACCAGCGCCCCCCCCCCCCCCCCAGAGTCTCTATCACAGTCCCCCCAATCATTAGAGCCCTCACTAGAGTACCCTTCAAAGTCCCATCTTACACCAGAGGGGCAAATCAAATTTTGCAGCGGGCCGGATTCAGCACATGGGCCACAGATTGGAGACCCCGGCCATACATGACAGAAGAAAACAGCAGATCATAGTCCAAATAAAGATAAACCATTCGATTTAGAATCTAGAGCCGTGGTCCCCAAACTGCGGCCCAGGGGCCAGATGTGGGTCTTTGTTTGCTTTTATCCGTCCTCGGGCACCATTTCTTCCACTGATACCAACAATACAGCATAATTACTTCCACTGACCCCAATGAAGGGGCACAGTTCTTCCCAATGACACCTGCAAATGGGCCCAATAATGGGGCACAATTCCTCCCAATGACACCGACACATGGGCCCAATACCACCAATGATAGGGCACAGTTCTTCCCAATGACATCAACAAATATTCCCAATATCACCAATGACACCTACAAATGGGCCCAACACCACCAATGATGGGGCATAGTTCTCCCCAATGACCCCAACAAACGGGCCAAATAACCCCAAGAATGGGGCACAGTCCTTTCAATTACACCTACAAATGGGCCCAAAAACCCAGTGATGGGGCACATATCTTTCCAATTACACCAGCAAATGGGCCCAATACCACCAATGATGGGGCACAGTTATTTCCAATGACACCAACAAATGGGCCCAATGATGGGGCACAGTTCTTTTCAATGACACCAACAAATGGGCCCAATGATGGTGCACCGTTCTTCCCACCGACACCTACAAATGGGCCCAACACCACCAATGATGGGGCACAGTTCTTCCCAATGATACTAACAAATGGGCCCAATAACCCAGTGGATGGCGCATAGTCCTTTCAATTACACCAAAAAATGGGCCCAACACCAATGATGGGGCACAGTTCTTCCCAATGACACCAACAAATGGGCCCAATACCACCAATGATGAGGCACAGTTCTTCCCAATGACACCAGCAAATGGGCCCAATGATGGGGCACAGTTCTTCCCAATGACACCAGCAAATGGGCCCAATAACCCCAAGGATGGGGCACAGTCCTTTCAATTACACCAACAAATGGGTCCAACACCACCAATGATGGGGCACAGTTTTTCCCAATGACACCAACAAATGGGCCCAATAACACCAATGATGGGGCACAGTTCTACCCAATCACAGGGCACAATTTCACTGATGTCGGGATCTTTCTACTCCCAATGACCACAGTCCGGCCCCTCAGAAGTCTGAAGGACAGGAAACTGGCCCTTTGTTTAGAAAGTTTGGAGACGCCTACTCTAGAGGTAGAGAGGTGATGCTGAATATCCAGCAATGTGATACAATAGAGGTACGAAACGTATTGGTGGGGCTCCTGATATCACTTCCAGTGCTGGTTAAAAAAAAAAAGAAGCATTATAAAAAAAAAAAAAAATCTTCAGAAAAAAAAAAGTTGAAATCAGTTGTGTACCACGGCTCATCGATATTCCCAAATGAGTCCACAGGGGCAGCTGGTAGTACCAGGAGGGCGGATCGCGCACCTCGGGGTGTCGGTTCCATACAATCTGTTAGTCTGGCTAGACGTCGGTTTCAATCCGCAGCCTCTCCATGCGTTTTACGTTGCGCTCCACCGCTACCTGACTAGTGATTTCTTTGGCACAGGTCTCTGGGAACCAACCGCGCTCTCCGTCCCGGAGTCGTTCACCCTGATACCAACCTAAAAAAACACAATAATTACAGAAATTAAAAGAAGGAATACAGCAATAACAAAAAAATAGTACAATAGCAATAATAGTATCAGGATATGAAATATATATATATATACGCCCATAAATTATCGACCATGGATGCAAGTTTTTCTATTTTTGGTTCACAGATCCAAATGTAGTGCAATTTTATTGAGGTTTTTGCGCCGTGTGTACTACCGACTTATAGAAAAGTTCACGTCTTAAAAAAAAAAAAAAAAAAAAACACACCACACACACACCAAACAACAAAAAACAACCAACAACAACCACCACCAACCAACCACAACCACAACCAACCAACCACAACTACAACCAACCACAACCACAACCAACCAACCACAACCACAACCAACCAACCACAACTACAACCAACCAACCACAACTACAACCAACCAACCACAACTACAACCAACCAACCACAACTACAACCAACCAAACAACTACAACCAACCAACCACAACTACAACCAACCAACCACAACTACAACCAACCACAACTACAACCAACCAACCACAACCAACCAACCACAACTACAACCAACCACAACTACAACCAACCAACCACAACTACAACCAACCAACCTACCAACCAACCACAACTACAACCACAACCAACCACAACTACAACCAACCACAACTACAACCAACCACAACTACAAACCAACCACAACTACAAACCAACCACAACTACAAACCAACCACAACTACAAACCAACCACAACTACAAACCAACCACAACTACAAACCAACCACAACTACAAACCAACAACTAAATGCTGTACTGCAAAACACAATTTTTTTGCAGCAACATGCAAGGCCCCCAAAGTAGAGTCGGAAATATTTCTCAGTTTTTAGTTAGAGTGGGCATTACCCCCCATTACCATGCAGGACCCCAGACCCCCCCCCCCTTCCAAAAACAGCTAGGGCATGCTGACCTTTTCAGCCAAGCTTCCATTGTCACTGGATTAAGTTCTCCTGACGTTACTGGGAGAGCTCAGTAGAGTATAGGGGACTCGTCCTCTCTCATTGTGGACCCAAGTGTTAGCTTGCTGTGTTCTAGCCCCCCCTCTTCCCTAACTGTTAGCCCCACCCCTACCTTCCCCCTGTCACAACTGTCAGCTTACTGTCGTTTTAGGACCTTACATAGAGTCTTTAGAGAGTTTCAAGATTTGAAAAAAGAAAACAAGTTGAGCATACCCGTTTGGAGTCCTGATCCCCCCTTGCTGATCCCCCGTAAGAACTAGAGGGGGGGTGTTATATATTCTTTAATGGGTAATGCGCCCTCCAGCGGATGAACCGATAGAAATATGGAAAGACTCAGCCATATTGGAGAATCTAGTCTTAGGCGGTGCTGCCTTCCCTGCCAACCCCCTCCCCCCCCCAGCATATCAGTGTGTAGGACTGTTTTGGGGACATTAACTTTGCAGGACACAGGGGCACCTGATGTTAAATGGACAATGAGCAGCCCAGAATATGTTCAGCCTATACCGGGTTTCCCTGAAAATAAGACCTAGCACTGTTTTTCAGAAGGGCTGGAATATAAACCCTACCCCGAAATAAGCCCTAGTTTAAAATGCATAATCCACTCTATTACAGTAGTATATAATGTACAATGTGTGTGTTTCTGTAATATAATTGTGGGGAAGAGAGCTCCGGCGGGTCACAGAAGAGCAGAGGAAGGTATTTGCCACCATTATATTACAGAAACACATTGTACATTATATAATACTGTAATAGAGTGGATTATAGGATTTTACAAGCCTTTTAACTCACTTCACACTGGGCATTCCTGACAGGCAGGGAGGGGGGGGGGGGGGGGGAGAAGACACATTACATGGTAAAACCTACCCTGAAAATAATCCCTACTGTGTCTTTTGTTGCCAAAAATAAGACCCGGGCTTACTTTTGGGGAAACACGGTGTAACTTTAAAAAAAAATATTTGTAGGAATAACATACAGAAATAGTGAATTAGTTATGAAAGATTTATTATGAACAGAGTCTTGTACCGGGATAAATACAAAGGAAACCATTTATGAGGTTCCCCCCACCCCAAATACCACTTTCCCCGCTATCCCTGGTATCAGTGCTTTGAGTCACAGCCTGGGACTGACATTCAGATCAGGAATATCGGAGAACGTTCAGAACTCTAGATCTGTATACTTGTTCCAAATCAGTGAAGCCGCTGGATCAGCCAATAGGAAGTATTTAGAAGAAGCGTCATTTATAAAAGAGGAGGACACCGTATTACCGTCTTCCTCCTGAAGCACCAAGACTACGTCCGCTTGCTGCAGGGACACCTCGTCCGGCTGTTTCGCCATGTAGGCCTTTATAATCTCCACCTGGCGCAATCCTGAAAGAGACGATGGGATTAGAATCCGAGAGCCGATTCAGGCGAAGTATCATTACAGCCTCCGCCCTCCAACCTCCGCCCACCACAGATATTCCCAACATCTCCACTCTTCTATGTCCAAGAAAAACCTCGAAAGGGAAACTATTGTCCATCTTTGTTCCTCAGTAAACATGCCGATGTGACCATTTTATGCAACTCCTGTGTCCACGTTATAAAGACCTTCGGAGTATAGATTATTATTATATACTAGATCGCTAAAAAGTTTGTGGGCACCCGACCTTCACACCTCTATATGACTTTACTGGACACCACATCAACTGGGCACCTGAACATTAAACCTATGTCACCTTCTTGGACTCCTGACCATCAATACTATATGACCTTGTTGGACAGTCCCATGGTCAGGGCTGTCTTAATGAGAGAGTACACCTGGGCACTGCCCAGGGGCCCCAGCTGCATGGGGGGCCCCTGCACTTTCCCTAAAGCAGCTGGTCCTTGAGCCCACGCTGCCCCTGAAATTGGGGACCCCATGATGGCACTGAGAGCGATAGATACACAGGGGAGGCAGTCTGCCTCCTACCTACTTGATGTCTGTTTACCTGCACTGTCATCATTGTAGGGGCCCTAGAGCATTACTTTGCCCAGGGGCCCATGATGCTTGTTGACCACTGACCCTCACAAGGGTAAGGCCTTGTCGGACACCTGACCCTCACAAGGGTAAGACCTTGTCGGACACCTGACCCTCACAAGGGTAAGGCCTTGTCGGACACCTGACCCTCACAAGGGTAAGGCCTTGTCGGACACCTGACCCTCACAAGGGTAAGGCCTTGTCGGACACCTGACCCTCACAAGGGTAAGACCTTGTTGACCACTGACCCTCACAAGGGTAAGGCCTTGTCGGACACCTGACCCTCACAAGGGTAAGGCCTTGTCGGACACCTGACCCTCACAAGGGTAAGGCCTTGTCGGACACCTGACCCTCACAAGGGTAAGGCCTTGTCGGACACCTGACCCTCACAAGGGTAAGGCCTTGTCGGACACCTGACCCTCACAAGGGTAAGGCCTTGTCGGACACCTGACCCTCACAAGGGTAAGGCCTTGTCGGACACCTGACCCTCACAAGGGTAAGGCCTTGTCGGACACCTGACCCTCACAAGGGTAAGGCCTTGTCGGACACCTGACCCTCACAAGGGTAAGGCCTTGTCGGACACCTGACCCTCACAAGGGTAAGGCCTTGTCGGACACCTGACCCTCACAAGGGTAAGGCCTTGTCGGACACCTGACCCTCACAAGGGTAAGGCCTTGTCGGACACCTGACCCTCACAAGGGTAAGGCCTTGTCGGACACCTGACCCTCACAAGGGTAAGGCCTTGTCGGACACCTGACCCTCACAAGGGTAAGGCCTTGTCGGACACCTGACCCTCACAAGGGTAAGGCCTTGTCGGACACCTGACCCTCACAAGGGTAAGGCCATGTCGGACACCTGACCCTCACAAGGGTAAGGCCTTGTCGGACACCTGACCCTCACAAGGGTAAGGCCTTGTCGGACACCTGACCCTCACAAGGGTAAGGCCTTGTCGGACACCTGACCTTCACAAGGGTAAGACCTTGTTGGACAACTGACCTTCACACCAGTATTACCGTTTTAGAAACCTGATGCTCCCTACCCTTGCCACGTAAGCTTCCAGTGAACAAACCCATCCCCGTTTTCTCTTACCTGCCGACTTGGATTTGCTAAAACGCCTGTTTTCTTCTTTGACCTCCAGGGCAGTGATCCATCGGGCCCGGTCACTCCTGCAAACAGAAACAAGTATGGGTAAGAGTGTCCACATGGCAGGTGCCAGGCTGTCCCTGGCTTCCCTTAATTCTAAATCACCAACCTTGAAAAAGCATGCAGCACATGAAGTCTGGATACCTGACCCAAATAGGGACTTGAAGTCTACAGTATATATCTGAATCAGTGAAGTTCTGAAGCCACTGGATCAGCATGACAGTTAGGAAGCAATAAATTGTGAAGGAGCTGAAAAGACTGATGATAGTAGAGATATTCAGAAAAGGGACTGTAGGTGTCGTCATTGCTGACTTCATGTTTAATCACTTAAGGACCGCCTCCTGCACATATACGTCGGCAGAATGGCACGGCTGGGCACAAGCACGTACAGGTACATCCTCTTCAAGTGCCCAGCCCTGGGTCACAGGCATGCGCCCGCGACCCGGTCCGAAGCTCCGTGACCCGATCACCGCTGGAGTCCCGCGATCGGTCCCCGGGGCTAAAGAACGGGGTGAGCTGTGTGTAAACCCACCTTCCCCGTTCTTCACTGTGGCGCCGTCATTGATCGTCTGTTCCCTGATATAGGGAAATACGATCACCGACATCACACGTCCAGCCCCGCCCCCCTACAGTTAGAAACACAGATGAGGTCACACTTAACCCCTTCAGCGCCCCCTTGTGGATAACTCCCAAACTGTAATTGTCCTTTTTTGACAGTAATCAGTACATTTTTAATGCATTTTTTGCTGTGAAAATGACAATGGTCCCAAAAATGTGTCAAAATTGTCCGAAGTGTCCGCCATAATGTCGCAGTCATGAAAAAAAAAAAAACGCTGATCGCCGCCATTGGTAGTAAAAAAAAATATTTTTATAAAAATGCAATAAAACTATCCCCTATTTTGTAAACGCTATAAATTTTGCGCAAACCAAATCGATAAACGCTTATTGTGATTTTTTTTTTTACCAAAAATAGGTAGAAGAATACGTATCGGCCTAAACTGAGGGGAAAAAAATGTTTTATAGGTTTTTTTGAGGATATTTATTATAGCAAAAAGTAAAAAATATTGATTTTTTTTCAAAATTGTCGCTCTATTTTTGTTTATAGCGCAACAAATAAAAACCGCAGAGGTGATCAAATACCACCAAAAGAAAGCTCTATTTGTGGGAAAAAAAGGACGCCAATTTTGTTTGGGAGCCACGTCGCACGACCGCGCAATTGTCAGTTAAAGAGACGCAGTGCCGAATCACAAAACCTGGCCGGGTCCTTTACCTGCATAAAGGTCCGGGTCTTAAGTGGTTAAAGGTGCAGACTCTGAAGCCATCACTCTTCATATTGAAGGAGCTGACATTTATAAAGCAGACACTTGTTCTGGTGACAACCAGAGATTCCCTCATTTTGGAGAGATTTCTCCTCGCTTCCTCTTTCGGCTATGGCACAGGAAGTGAAATCTCCCCAATGGGACACAGATGGCTAAAAAATGATGCAGGGGCCCTCCCCAAAAATCCTTACCCAAGCATGCAGGCCAGGAAAGGGGTGGGGGAATGGGGCAAGCACCCCCCGACCCATACCAGGCCACAAGCCCTCAACATGGGAAGGGTGCTGCCCCCTCACCCTTCCCGAAGCACCTTGTCCCCATGTTGATGGGGACAAGGGCCTCTTGCCCACAACCCTGGCCGGTGGTTGTGGGGGTCTGTGGGTGGGGGGTCTTATTGGAAACTGAAAGCCCCCCCTTTTACTAGTGGGCCCCCAGATCCCAGCCCCCTATGTGAATAAGTATGGGTTACATAGTACCCCTACCCATTCACCAAAAAGTGAAGACACTACACAAGTTTTTGAAAATTCCTTTAACAAAAAAACAAACAAAAAACATCCCCCCCCCCCGATGCAGATTCAGTCAATCCCAAAGACCCAAAGACCTCCAGTTTTGTCAAACGCACCCGCTGACTGCCTGCTCCGCCATATGACATTTCTTAAGTAGCTAAGGGGCGGAGTCACCAGGTGACCCCCATCCCCTTTGTGACGTCATCGACCCAGCATGCCCGATCATTTTTCAACCGATCCTAATTTGAATCGTTCCGAAAACTTGGAATTCATTTGAAAATTAACAAAATGAAATAAAACTAAACTAATTAAAATTCAAAAACGATTCAACGAAACAAAAATTAGTAACATAACAAATCTATCCAAAAGGAAACAAAATGTTTTCCATTCTACAGAAGGAGGGTTTATAACCACTTTAGGTCGGGGGGAGGGGGCGCTGTCATTACCCAGAATTCCTCCAGCCAATACTCACAGTGTATCTGTTGCCAGTGAAATCTGCTCCTGCCGCCCCTCGCTGTTCTTCCTCATGGTTATCCGGAATTGATAAGGTCCAGCTGGACTTCGGTTTCCAAGAGTCCCCGACTTTAGCGAGGGAGAAACCGCGCCGTCTCCAATATCGATCCCATCGATGGCGTACTGATCCGTCTTTACGTAATCCGTCACCAGATAGCTGTCCTCACTGGGGGGTCAGAGGATGAGAAGACGATGGTCACTTCAATCAAGTCAAATAGACACATCGGAGGCATAGGACCTCACCAACCCCACCCACCAAGAATGGTCTGTCCGGGTCTACAAGGGTCACCCAACATCATTACATTACACGCTGCAACCCTTCCAGCTAAAAAAACACTCCTTATACTACTTACCACCACCACCACTTCTTACTGCGTCCTGACCCACCACATCTTACTGGCACCCACCTCCACTCCACTCCACACCACCACCACTACTTACCACCGCCACCTACCCCCACTTCTTACTGCCATCTGACACACCACTACTCCACCGCCACTTTTTACTGCCGCCTGACCCACCACCACCTACTTATCACCACCACTTTTTCCTGCCACCCACCACCACTACTCCAGCACTGCTTACAACCACCACTCCACTCCCCACCACCTACTTACCACTATCCCACCACCGCTACCTACCACCACCACTCCACTCCCCACTACCCCACCACCACTTCTTACTGACACCTGACCCACCACTCCACTCCACTCCCCACTACCGCCACTTACCACCACCACTGCCACCTACCACCACTTCTTACTGCCCCCTGACCCACCACCACCACCACTCCACACCACCTACTTAGCACTACCCCCACCACCCAACCACCCACTACTTACCACCACCACTACTGACCACAACCACTTACCACTCCACTCCCCACCACCACTTCTTACTGCCACCCACCACCACTTCACTCCTCACCACCTACTTACCAACACCCCACCACCACCACCCACTCCCCACCACTACTACTTACCACCACCCACTGCAATACCACTACTTACCACCACCACCACCACCCAACTTACCCACCATCAGCAAATTACCACCACTCACTCCCAACACCACCACCCACTCCACTCCTCACCACCACCACCACCACTACTACTTACCGCCTCCCCTCCCCATCAACAGCACTACTTACCACCACCACTACTGACCACAACTACTTACCACTCCCCACCACCACTACTTACCACCAGCTACTCCACCAATATCACTACTGACCAACACTACTTACCACCACAACTTTTTACCACCACCACTGACCATAACTACTTACCACCACCAAAAAAAAAAAAAAAAGGTATTACACAGAACTATTAGTCCAACATCAGGAAGTAAAACTTATCAGTTTACTGCTGCTCCTTCACTGTCCAATCAGCAGGCTGGGGGTAGGGAAATGACCAAGCTGTATTGCCTACCTAAAAATGTGAAGTATGGGTCCTGTCTGGGATTGTCTAATTATAAGAGGGACTGAACAGAATCCCAAATCCCTTTGGCATATAAAACCCTTCACATGTATTTCATTAAACTCCTTCATGCCGGCCGGAGCCGATACTTTAAATGGGTGGGGGCACCTGGAGCCAGTAGGTGGAGTTCCTGATCTTGCTGCACTGTAATTGGCTGCATGGTGCCGACATCACTGGGAGTCATGCTTGCCGGCTCCAGATGGTTAGTAGTGGACTGTGAGCTGTTGCCGACAGCTCAGTCCTGGTTCTGAGGACACAATGGAGCGCTATCCAGAACAAGACAACAAGGCATAGAAGGGGCAGCTGGGAATTAAGGCCAACCTGTCCTACCGCCTCATATACTGTATGTATAATTCTGTCATATAGAGGCTACACTACGAGCCATAGATCTCCTGTGCCTTTACCTCTTCTTCTTCGTAATGATGAGAACATCGTTAAATAGGAAGAGGTAGTAGTAAGGCCTTCCGAAGCCTTTGCGGAAGATTCCGGATTCTTCCATCAGCAGGAGTTCCCCTCTCTTCAGGAGCCAGCGGGAGGCGGAGATCAAAGGGAAAGGCTGTGAACGGGAATAAAAAGTGCGCCACCGTCAAAAAATGTCCTTCTTTAAAAGTGGTTGTAAACCCTTCCATATACCCAGAGAAGTAACTGGCCTCAGGTGATACATAGAGATAAAACATAAAATGGATTTTTTAATAAAAATAAATAAAAAAATGTGATTATATATACAAAAATCTCTCTCTCTCTCTCTCTCTCTCTCTCTCTCTCTCTCTCTCTCTCTCTCTCTCTCTCTCTCTCTCTCTCTCTCTCTCTCTCTCTCTCTCTCTCTCTCTCTCTCTCTCTCTCTCTCTCTCTCTCTCTCTCTCTCTCTCTCTCTCTCTCTCTCTCTCTCTCTCTCTCTCTCTCTCTCTCTCTCTCTCTCTCTCTCCTAGGCGGAATTGGCAGCTCCATCTAATGGAGCGGCCAGTAACATGTCTATTCAATTTGGCACAGAGATAGGCGGGTCCTAGCCCGTGAAACGCTTTAAAAACAAGTGTTACAATTAAAAAACGCACCCTCTGACCAACTGGCAGCCAATGCAGGGCAGCCTGATGTCTCGAAGTGGGGCAGTGGCCTCTGAGGTTTAATGCAAGCCTTACCGCCTGGTTCTGGACCTTTTGAAGTCTCCCAATCTGGACTTGAGGCAGTCCAGCCAGGAGACCATTACAATAGTCCAGATGCGGAAGGACCAGCGCGTGCACCACCGAAATCCTTTCCAGATCCGATAGAAAAGGCAAAATGCGGTAAAGAAGCCGCATCTTAAAATGGCAGGTCTTGACAACCTGACCGACATAGGGGATTAACGTCAAGTTGCTGTCAATCAGGACCCCTAGTGTCCCCACCGTGTCAGCCGGCCGGGGGCACACCCCCAGCCTCATCGGGCCACGATAACACCCAGTGTCCCCCAGTAATATTCCCCGATCTTAGAACTTTTGGCCTGGTTTAGCTGCAGGTAATTAGCTGCCATCCAGCTTTTTATGATCTCCAAACCTGCAACCAACTTGGCCTCCGCCTCTGGCTCATTGGTCGAGATTCCGGAGAACAACTGGATGTCATCCGCATAGGACTGAAATCGAAGTCCCAGATTTGCGATCACCGCCAACAGAGGGCGAAGATAGATGTTAAAGAGGAGAGGGGATAGCGGGGACCCCTGTGGGACCCCACATGTCACCTTGATAGGCTCCGAGTAGAAGTTCCCCCAGTTTCACCCCTAGAGAAAAAAATGTGATAGATATATACACACACACACACACATTTATACACACAGATTTTTTTTCTCAAAAAATAGGCGCAGGAACTCAACCACGACCCGTTCAGATTTCACAAACAGTAGAAGGGTCTTAAAGGTGCATTAAATACCAGAATTGCATCATATACAGAGTGCAGAGCTGTGACTTGTACACACAGAAACCAAACTTCTGTGTTTACAAGTGATTGTGGTGAGCAGGCACCAAAGGGTCTGGGCCAGAGGTGGTGGAACTGAGTTCCCCCAAGTTCCCCCTGAAAAAAAAGCCCTGTATATATATATATATATATATATATATATATATATATATATATATATATATATATATATATATATATATATATATATATATATATACACACACACACACACACACACACACAGTATATAACATAACTATCAAATTTTTTTTCTCTATATATAGAGAGAGATAGATTTTATTAGAGTGTGAGATGTATGTATGTATATATATATATATATATATATATATATATATATATATATATATATATATATATATATATACACACACACACACACAAACATTACATCTATCTCTATATGTAGAGATTTAAAAATATATATATATATATATATATATATTTTCTAAATTACATTTTTTTTCCTCGAGGGGGGGGGGGGGGGGGGGAGAAGATTTTCTTAAAAATGTATATATTCTAATAAAATCTATATATATATATATATATATATATATATATATATATATATATATATACACACATATACATACACACACACATACACACATATATATACACACACATAGAGAGAGAGATTTTATTTGAATATATATAAAAAAAAATCTGTGATGTTTATATTATATTAAAATAATAATACAAAAAAGTATAATACACACACACACACACACACACACACACACACACACACACACACACACACACTAGTATGTGGGGAATATTTTTCCTTACCTTTATCTTGCCAAATTCGAGTTGAGTTTGCAGCGTGTACATCTGTTCCGTCCTCTCCATTTTCCGAGCCCCCTCATTGCATTGCTTTACCAACTAGAAACATTTAAAAAAAAAAAAACACACACAAATGACCCGTCTGAATCTGCTGGAAGAGATCTGATGATCTGACCATCAATAGCGAGAGAAAATGTTCAGATTGAGAATCTACCAACCATTGGATGGGCACACATTGGAAAGACTTCCCTTCCTGAGTACAGTGAGTCTACACTCATGAATTTGTTATTTTTGTATCCTATATTGCTCATATTTATTATAAGAATCACGTACAATCGATTCACATGTTCATTATATTTAGTGCTGCCGTCCGTACCAATCATGTCCATTTATGATCAAAATAAATATGTCATTATTATTACATTAATTATGGATTTCTTTGTATACCCCATTCATTATATATTTGTATACTATGCATTATATATCATATTCATCAATTTATTAATAATCTATTTAATACATTAAATATAGGGGATTGCGATATTCAATGTTTTCATAATTAGGTACTTCATTCATTAATCTCCATCAACAAAGACATGATAAGTCCCAATCCATTTCTCTTTTTTTTTGCATACATTTAGGGATGGAGGGAGTGAGGGATAGAGTGATGGAGGGATAGAGTGATGGAGGGATAGAGTGATGGAGGGATAGAGTGATGGAGGGATAGAGTGATGGAGGGATAGAGTGATGGAGGGATAGAGTGATGGAGGGATAGAGTGATGGAGGGATAGAGTGATGGAGGGATAGAGTGATGGAGGGAGAGAGGGAGGGAGGGAGAGAGGGAGAGAGGGAGAGAGGGAGAGAGGGAGGGAGCGATAGAGGGAGGGAGAGATAGAGGGAGGGATAGATGGAGGGAGGGATAGATGGAGGGAGGGATAGATGGAGGGAGGGATAGATGGAGGGAGGGATAGATGGAGGGAGGGATAGATGGAGGGAGGGATAGATGGAGGGAGGGATAGATGGAGGGAGGGATAGATGGAGGGAGGGATAGATGGAGGGAGGGATAGATGGAGGGAGGGATAGATGGAGGGAGGGATAGATGGAGGGAGGGATAGATGGAGGGAGGGATAGAGGGAGGGAGGGATAGAGGGAGGGAGGGAGGGATAGAGGGAGGGAGGGAGGGATAGAGGGAGGGAGGGAGGGATGGATGGAGTGAGTGAGTGAGTGAGTGGAGGTTTGGAGGGATAGAGGGAGGGATAGAGGGAGGGAGCGATGGAGGCAGGGATGGAGGCAGGGATGGAGTGAGTGAGTGAGGGAGGATGGAGTGAGTGATGAGGGTAGAGTGATGGGAGGGAGGGATGGAGAGGGTGAGGGAGGGATAGAGGGAGGGATGAGGGAGGGAGGGTGAGTGAGGGAGGGAGGGAGAGTGATGGAGGGATAGAGTGATGGAGGGATAGAGTGAGGGAGGGATAGAGTGAGGGAGGGATAGAGTGAGGGAGGGATAGAGTGAGGGAGGGATAGAGTGAGGGAGGGATAGAGTGAGGGAGGGATAGAGGGAGGGAGGGATAGAGGGAGGGAGGGAGGGATAGAGGGAGGGAGGGAGGGAGAGAGGGAGTGATGGAGTGATGGAGTGATGGAGGGAGGGAGGGGGAGAGAGAGGGAGGGAGAGAGGGAGGGATGGAGGGAATGATGGAGGGATGCCTTTGCTGTGCTCGGGTATTAGTAGGTCACTTTCTGTGAAGTTTACCTTACTGATGGCTTTCAGTGCCCTGGTGTTGGCTTCATACTCCGGAGAGTCCATGTCCGTTTTCTGGCAGATCGTCTACAGAATGGGACACAACACACATTTATTGAGGTCTAAAAATAATCTAAAACACTTTTCTAAAATGATGAATAATATATATATATATATATATACACACACACACACACACACACAACTAGGGGGTCGATTTATTAAAACTGGAAAGTGCAAAATCAAAAGCAGAACAGGGGGGGGACGACACAGAGGGGGCACACAGAGCAAGAGGGGGGGACACCAAGCACAACAGAGGGGGGGACACCAAGCACAACAGAGGGGGGGGACACCAAGCACAACAGAGGGGGGGGACACCAAGCACAACAGAGGGGGGGGGCACCAAGCACAACAGAGGGGGGGGGGGCACCAAGCACAACAGAGGGGGGGGGACACCAAGCACAACAGAGGGGGGGGACACCAAGCACAACAGAGGGGGGGGACACCAAGCACAACAGAGGGGGGGGCACCAAGCACAACAGAGGGGGGGGGCACCAAGCACAACAGAGGGGGGGGGCACCAAGCACAACAGAGGGGGGGGGCACCAAGCACAACAGAGGGGGGGGGGCACCAAGCACAACAGAGGGGGGGGGCACCAAGCACAACAGAGGGGGGGGCACCAAGCACAACAGAGGGGGGGGGGGGGACAGATATCGGGTGAAGCATCGGAGCATTTCTCTGAGTACATGAACTCGGGTCAATGCTCGGTATCAGTATCGGGACAACCCCACCTATGACAAGGTAATTTGCTTGATTTACACTTAAAAAGTCAACATGGCATAAAGATATCAGCCCCTGATATTTACTGGCAAAAAAAAAAACACTGATTTTTACAAACTGTCCACAAATTTACTGGTGGTTGGCAACCCCGCTCCAAGTACATGTCATGCCGGACGGAGAATGTTGCAGAATTTGGACAAGTGGCTGCAGTACTCACGTCCATCAGCAGAGGGAGCCGAGTGGCCCTCTGCATGGGAAGAATGAGAAAAGAAATCATTGGCAGACCGCCGCACTCCGGGTTCATCTGGATCTTGTTCAGCGTTTCCTTAAAGGCCACGTTCGTGGATCTAAAAAGACAATGAGAAAAAAAAAAACATTCCCCATCAGAAAAGCAGAGACATTTATGGCGGTACGCATAGGGTGTGCACCCCAAAGCTCAAACACATATGCCTGTGTATACAGTATATACTGCCGGTATCAGTAGACCAATGGATGATGTCATTAGGGAAGAGTTTGGTGTCAGTGGACAGTGTCAGTCGTTTTAATTTTTACTATTTTATCTTTTACAATTACATTTTTTTAAATTATTATTATTTATAATTTTTTTTTTTTTAATAATTGTTTTAAATTTTTTTGGAGCCCCATTATGTCATTAGGGCAGAGTTTGGTGTCAGTGGGGCAGTGAACAATGTCAGTAGTTTTTATTTTTACCATTTTATTTTTTATTATTTTATTTTTTACAATTACATTTTTAATTTTTTTTACTATTTTAATTATTTTAATTATTATTATTAATAATTAAAAAAAAATCAGCTGAAATATCACTGGTCTAAACAGGGGGCATATGCAGCATACAATGTGATTAGGGTGTGCACAGGCACACGTCTATGGCGGTATGGCGGTCTTGGGCTACTCGCCATTCTAGTGCATGTTTGGGGTAAGAAAAAAAAAAAAGAAACAAAAACAAAATGGTCCCTTTATTAGTTCCACAATCAGGCCACTCCCTGGGGGAGCCGCATATAATACTGTCTGTAAAGCCCCACACCAGATACTTTCACATTCTATCGATCATTTTCCAGGGTGGCTTTATAGACAGTTGTTTACTGTTGGGTTGCACAGAATTTGTATGAGAAGCGAGGCCCGGGGGGGGGCCCCCTTTGCTTGCGGGGGAGGGGGGGCTCCACTTACAGCAGCCTCTGGAGGGTCCTCTGCTGGTAGACCTCGTTGGAGCAGTAGATGACGTACGGCTTGAAATGGTTGAGCGTGTGATCCTCCACAATGTCACTGATGTCGTGGATGAAGGCATTGTCCCTGTGCCGCGTCTCCAAGTCATTGAAAAATCTTAAAAAAAAAAAAAAGAAAAGAGACAATAAAATGACAAAATCCCACCTAAATGTTACCTGAAACTGCTACTGAGAAGTTGCAAGTCTTCCGTTCCGTGCTTTACAACTGATTTATAGTCAGTGGCGGCTGGTACTCACATTTTTTGGGAGGCGCAAACAAACTGACAAAAAAAAAAAAAACATCAATTGCAGCCACTGTGCCCATCAATTGCCACTACTGTGCCCCATCGAATGCTGCCAGTGTTTCCATCAATTGCCGCTACTGTTTCCCCCATCAAATGCTGCCAGTGTGCCCATCAAATGCCGCTAATGTGCCCCATCAGATGCTGCCAGTGTGCCCATCAAATACTGCCAGTGTGCCCATCAATTGCCGCTACTGCGCCCCATCAAATACTGCCAGTGTGCCAATCAATTGCCGCTACTGTGCCCCATCAGATGCTGCCAGTGTGCCCATCAATTGCCGCTACTGTGCCCCATCAGATGCTGCCAGTGTGCCCATCAATTGCCACTACTGTGCCCCATCAGATGCTGAGGAGAAGAAGGAAAAAGCAGAAGAAGGAAAGGGAAAAAAGGAGGAGAAAAAGGAACAAAGGAGGAGAAGAAGGAACAAAGGAGGAGAAGAAGGAACAAAGGAGGAGAAGAAGGAACAAAGGAGGAGAAGAAGGAACAAAGGAGGAGAAGAAGGAACAAAGGAGGAGAAGAAGGAACAAAGGAGGAGAAGAAGGAACAAAGGAGGAGAAGAAGGAACAAAGGAGGAGAAGAAGGAACAAAGGAGGAGAAGAAGGAACAAAGGAGGAGAAGAAGGAACAAAGGAGGAGAAGAAGGAACAAAGGAGGAGAAGAAGGAACAAAGGAGGAGAAGAAGGAAAAAAAGGAGGAGAAGAAGGAAAAAAGGAGGAGAAGAAGGAAAAAAAGGAGGAGAAGAAGGAAAAAAGGAGGAGAAGAAGGAGAGGTGAAAGAAATGGAAAAGAAAGGATAGGTAAAGGAGATGGAAAGGAAATGGAAAAAGGAAAATAGGAAAGAAAAGGGAGATGGAAAGGTAAGGCGATGGAATGGAAAGGAAAGGGAAAAAGAAAAGAAAAAGAGAAGTAAAAAAAAAAAAAAAAAGGGAGTAAAAAAGGAAAATGAAAGAAAACTAGGAACAAGAAAAGAAAGTGGAAATGAGGGAAAAGGAATAGCAAAGGGAAAGGAAAAAAAGAAATGAGGGATCAATCATTAAAAAGCAAATGTAAGGCCGCGTACACACGATCGGACATATCCGATGAAAACGGTCCGCGGACCATTTCCATCGGATATGTCCGATCGGGAGTTTGATCCGATGGCGTGTACACACCAATGGATCAAATTCCCCGCCGCCGGACGGCGCGGTGACGTGGCGGTGACGCGGCGGTGACGTTGACGCCGCCACGTCACCGCACCAGGAAGTAAAACACTTCCGCGCATGCGCCGAATCCATTCGGCAGCGGCGCGGCGGCGGTGGGGGACGACATGTCTGCTGGTAAGTGTACTAACCAGCAGACATGTCGGGCGGACAGATTCCCACCGGATAGATTTCAAAGCTTGCTTTGAAATCTGTCGGGTGGAGAAATCTGTCCGCTAGCCCACACACACGAGCGGAGATGTCTGCTGAAACGGTCCATCGGACATATCCCCTCGTGTGTACGCGGCCTGAAAGTTATAATCTTAAATCTGATTTGAGTTGTTTAGAATGTAATGATCATAGAGGTACATGGAGGCAGCCATCTCTGCTCATCCCATGAAGGTTCCGGCTGCTGCATTGTAAAGAAAATAATCCATAATAAAGGCTTACATGAGATGATCTGTAGATTGTAATGTTGGAAATCAGGGAGAAGTAAAGAGATCTGTGTTTCCTGCGCTGTTTTGGGTCTCAGTGGTGCTTTTATCTACATATAATGTACACACGTGTGAAGAAATGGTTACAGAGGTCTTTAAAATGAGAATGTAAATTCCCCGCCCTCATCCCTGGACAGAATCCCGAGGGGAAGAGATATGAACTAGTCTTCAGCTTCAACCCTCCCCCCCCCCCCCCCCGCTGAGGATGTGACCCCCGCTCAGAACAAGACAGAATCCAGTGATTGGGACAAGATGGGACTTCCCCAACAAAATGGCCGATGACCCCCAGAGGTCCCAGTTATGAGGAGGAAGGAATGTGACCCAAACTAAGAGCAACTGGCCATGTACTAAGAAAAGTCAGGCTGTAATATGTGGCTATGCAATCTTTAAACTTATTCCAACTAAGAGGATAGATATGGAGTATACTGCGAAGTGTAGGAATAACAATCAATCAGTATGTAAGCACCATTAAATGTCGTCTTATACTGCAGAATCTAGGAGGTATCCATGTGTCCAGTGTTCACATTATAAATCACTACTGAACAGAATCTGAGCTCAAGGGATGAAAACCGAGCCAATGGGGCAAAATACAAGCCCACAGAACAAAAAAAAAAAAAGTGCACAGGATGAAAATTAACAGGATTAAAAACGAGACAAAAAACAGAGCCCACAAGACCTTTACAGAGTCCATAACATGGGCCCACATAACCATAGCTAAGCCCATAGGGCAAAAACAGAGCTCCCAGGAGAAAAAAAAAATCAAAAAGAGCCCACAGGACCGCAACAGGGCACGCAAGCCAGTAATGTGAGCTTGCAAGACCACAACAGAGCCCGCAAGAAGACCACAACAGAGCCCGCAAGAAGACCACAACAGAGCCCGCAAGAAGACCACAACAGAGCCCGCAAGAAGACCACAACAGGGCCCGCAAGAAGACCACAACAGGGCCCGCAAGAAGACCACAACAGGGCCCACAAGAAGACCACAACAGGGCCCACAAGAAGACCACAACAGGGCCCACAAGAAGACCACAACAGGGCCCACAAGAAGACCACAACAGGGCCCACAAGAAGACCACAACAGGGCCCACAAGAAGACCACAACAGGGCCCACAAGAAGACCACAACAGGGCCCACAAGAAGACCACAACAGGGCCCACAAGAAGACCACAACAGGGCCCACAAGAAGACCACAACAGGGCCCACAAGAAGACCACAACAGGGCCCACAAGAAGACCACAACAGGGCCCACAAGAAGACCACAACAGGGCCCACAAGAAGACCACAACAGGGCCCACAAGAAGACCACAACAGGGCCCACAAGAAGACCACAACAGGGCCCACAAGAAGACCACAACAGAGCCCACAAGAAGACCACAACAGAGCCCACAAGAAGACCACAACAGAGCCCACAAGAAGACCACAACAGGGCCCACAAGAAGACCACAACAGGGCCCACAAGAAGACCACAACAGGGCCCACAAGAAGACCACAACAGCCCACAAGAAGACCACCAGAGCCACAAGAAGACCACAACAGGGCCCACAAGAAGACCACAACAGGGCCCACAAGAAGACCACAACAGGGCCCACAAGAAGACCACAACAGGGCCCACAAGAAGACCACAACAGGGCCCACAAGAAGACCACAACAGGGCCCACAAGAAGACCACAACAGGGCCCACAAGAAGACCACAACAGGGCCCACAAGAAGACCACAACAGGGCCCACAAGAAGACCACAACCCACAAGAAGACCACAACAGAGCCCACAAGAAGACCACAACAGCCCACAAGAAGACCACAACAGAGCCCACAAGAAGACCACAACAGAGCCCACAAGAAGACCACACACAAGAAGACCACAACAGGGCCCACAAGAAGACCACAACAGGGCCCACAAGAAGACCACAACAGGGCCCACAAGAAGACCACAACAGGGACCACAAGAAGACCACAACAGAGCCCACAAGAAGACCACAACAGAGCCCACAAGAAGACCACAACAGAGCCCACAAGAAGACCACAACAGAGCCCACAAGAAGACCACAACAGATCCCACAAGAAGACCACAACAGAGCCCACGAAACAAAAAATGGACCCCAAAGTACAAAATTCTAAGCCCAAAGGAGGGAAATGAAGGCCACTGAAATAAGACAATACAGTATTTCATGGACACGTTCTGGCGACAAAGAATCTTACCCACTGATTGATCTTTAAAAAATGCAATCCTCTTATAATTACTGTACGTAATCCACAAAACCAACATGAAATCCCCGACCTGCACCACCAATACATAAAGAGGAAGTCACCAGTAATCACTGTGAAGCTCTGGACAGGGAGCCTTTTTTTTTTTTACTTAGGACTGGAATGGATTGTTCACAGCTCATAAAAGCGAGTCCGGTGACTCCGCACAGCGGTTATACGGTTGCGCAATTCTACATTACATCCCATACTGAGAGAAGAAAAACTAGAGGCCTCCTCACCCCTCCTCCCCCCATTTTACAACATAACAAATCAAAGGAGAGGATTGTGCCCAGTGTGACACGCGGGGATAATGTGTACCACCTGACACCGGGGGAAGTGGGCGCCAAGGACATGCCGGATTATTGCTTTTTTTTTGGTTAAAAAGGAAAGAATATCTAGTCAGTCGGATCCAATTGCTGAGCAAGACCAAGTCTGTTTCGGGTCAGAAAGTACCAAAGCCAGTAGTGGCCCATAATGCAGGGGGCAGGGGCGCCACTCTCCTAATCCAGGCATCCGGCTCCCATATCTACATGCAGGGCGCCGGACGCATTAATTCCAATGGGGTAATTTTTTTTTTTAAGCACATGATTATAGCCTGAGGCTCCGATAGGCTTCAAAAAAGGGGGCTCGGGGCGCAGAGCACCGTGAGCCTCACCTGAGCCAGTCGGCACATCTGGGACCGGCGCAACGATCCCCTTCTCCGATCAGTCTCGGGCAGCGGCTATCAGCCGAGCAGGGTGAAGCCTCCCCTCCACAGTGCTGTGCATGCAGGAGGAGGTGGGGAAGCGGCTTCACTCTGCTCGGCTGACAGCCGCTGCCCGAGACTGAAGAGACGGGGATCGTTGCGCTGTCCTGCGCATGCGAGGGCACTTTGACAGCTGGCACATATTGAAAGAACATCGGAAACCACAGAGTAGCCATCTTGGCCATCGGAAAAAAGGTACCGTTCCGACTTACGAACAAATTTGACTTGAGAACAAACCTACAGTCCCTAGCCCGTTCGTAACTCGTAGACTGCCTGTATTAGCAACTGTCACACTGATTCTCCTTCTGGCCAATCAGGAAGCGCGTCTTGAGACCCATTTCCTTATTGGCCGAAAGGAGAAGCGATCCCATTGGCCTAGGAGGAGGAGATGCAGGAGAAGCAGCCACCCCGGAGGGTAGCCGCTGCCCACGCCATAGATGGGGTAAGTGCTTCATCCTATTCTTCACCTCAGGCTGCTGATCTCCTGCATCCTCTTTGAAGCCCCTTCCAGTCTCTATGGGCTCCCGTGATGCCCGTATGGTATTTCTCCTGATGGCGACACCGGCGTTGAAATGGCCACTTGTAATCTCCATCAGAACTCTGTGTGACTCAACGCTGGAGCACGACAGACACAGGGGCACAGAGCGTTGTCACCCAATAACAGGAAGTACCTGTACATAGGCCTCTATGGCAGGATCACCACCAGGCATTATTTCATAGAAAGCTGCAGAATTAGGAATACCGAAAATTATTTTTGTATTGACATACACTGTAAGCATGTTAAAGATTTTAGGGATGGAGTTTCAGATCGACTTTCAGTTTTATATAAAATTACAATTAAAGAAAAGAAAAGAGAGAAAAAAAAAAGAAGAAAAGAAAAGAAAAACGGGAGAAGAAAGAAAAAGGGAGAGAGAAGAAAGAAAAGAAAAGAAAAGAAAAAAAAGAAGAAAAAAAGAAAAAGGAGAGAAGAAAGAAGAGAGAAAAAAGGAGAGAAAAAAGAAAAGAAAAAAAAGAAGAAAAGAAAAAGAAAAAAAAAGAGAGAAGAAAGAAAAGGAAAAAAGAGAAGAAAAAAGAGAGAGAAAGAAAAAAAAAAAGAAAAGAAGAAAAGAAAAAAAAAGAAGAAAAGAAAAGAGAAGAAAAAAAAGGAAAAAGAATAAAAAAAAAAAAAGAAGAAAAAGTAAAGAAAAAGTAAAGAAAAAAAAAAAGGAAAAAGAGAATAAAAAAAAAAAAGAAGAAAAAGAAAAGAAAAGAAGAAGAAAAGAAAAAAAAAAGAAGAAAAGAAAAGAGAAGAAAGAAAAGGAATAGAGAAGAAAGAAGAGAGAAAAAAGAAAAAAAGGAAAAAGAAGAAGAAAAAAGAAAAAAAAAAAAGAAGAAAAAGAAAAAAAAAAAGAAGAAAAAGAAAAGAAAAGAAAGAAAGAAAGAAAGAAAAAAGAAATGAAAAGAAAAAAAAGAAGAAAAAAGAAAAAAAAAGAAAAGAAGAAAAAGAAAAGAAAAGAAGAAAAAGAAAAGAAAAGAAGAAGAAAAGAAAAGAGAAGAAAGAAAAGGAATAGAGAAGAAAGAAGAGAGAAAAAAGAAAAAAAGGAAAAAGAAGAAAAAAAAAAAGAAGAAAAAAGAAAAAAAAAAAAGAAGAAAAAAAAAAAAAAAAAAAAGAAGAAAAAGAAAAGAAAAGAAAGAAAGAAAGAAAAAAGAAATGAAAAGAAAAAAAAGAAGAAAAAAGAAAGAAAGAAAGAAAAGAAAAGAAAAAAGAAAGAAAGAAAGGGAGTTTTTTTTTTTAATCCTTCTAATGCTTTCATTGTGTGATGGGCGGGCCGCTCCCCCCCCCCCCCCTCCGAGCTCCTGACCCCTCTTCCCTCTCCCCGGGGGCCCTCACTGGGCCGGGCCCTTGCTTGGGAAGAACCAGCTGTCTGGATTCTATTATCTCTGACCAGAAGAGATTTCCCATAGAAGAGCCTGTGATTGAGCGCATGTGTGAAACCCACGCCGATCGCTGGAATGTACGATCGCAAATGTGTCCGATATTCAAGTGGAACTCCAACCAAACCGGCAAAGCCAAACTTAAAGGGGAACCCCTACCAGAAAAATGAAACCGTCCTTTAAAAAAGATACAATTAGGAATTAATGGCACCCGAGCTGGTTTTATGTTTTATGCCGCGTACACACCATCATTTTATGTGAAGTAAAAAACGACGTTTTTGAAACGTCACTTTTCTAAGACGATGTCGCCTACATCACAAAAAGCGAGGTTACGTTCACCACTCTTTTCCATTGAAGCTCGCTTCATAACTAGCTTCTGGGCATGCGCGGGTTGAAAAACGTGGTTTTAAACGACGTTTTTGCTACACACGGTGACTTTTTGTGAAAGAAAAAACGACGTTTTGAAAAACGACACAAAAAATTCAAGCATGTTGGAATTTTTTTTTGGTCGTTTTTTTTGTAAGACAATAAACGACGTTTTGCCCACACACCATCAATTTAAATGACGTTTTAAAAAACGACCGTGTGTACGCGGCATTAGACTTTCTATGCCATTCTATTCTCTTTTTTTTGTATATTTTTTTCAAAATTCGATTTTCAGAAGACGGCTATGACCTACTTTTATTGTATTCTATTCAAAAATCGATTGCATTTTTTTCTTTTGTATACCTTTAATTTTTAATTCCATTTTCTACTATTCTTTTTTCTATGAATTTCTATTTTATTCTATTCCTTAACTTTCTATTCTATGATTTTTTTTCTTTTATATTATGTTCCAATTTAATTTCACTCTTTTTTTTTCTATTCAATTATTTTCTAAATTAAAATTTCGGAAAATGGCTATATTCCATTTTATTGTGTTCTATTCAAATCCATTCTATTTTCTTGTCTATTCAACTTTATACTTTTCTCTTCCTTTTTTTCTATTCTATTTTAGTCTTTTTTTATTGTATTATATTTTATTTATATTTTACTTCTTTCTATTCTTTTTGAACTTCATGTTTCGGAAGAGGACTATTCTATCCCTTTATTTTCTATTCTATTTTAGTCTTTTTTTATTGTATTATATTGTATTTATTTTGTATTATTATATTGTATTTATATACTCCTCCTTTCTATTGTTTTTGAATTTCATGTTTCGGAAGACGACTATTCTACTCTTTATTTTCTATGCTATTCTTTTTTATTTTCTATTATTTTCTTCTCCATTCTGTTCCTTATTTTCTATTTTGTTTACTATTCTATTTTCGAAAGACAGCTATATTCTATTCTATTGTGTTCTAGTCAAGTCAAATCTATTTTCTTTGTCCATTTTTCTCTATTCCTTTGTTTTCTATTCTATTTTATTGTATTACATTTGATTTATATTCTATTCTTTTTGAATTTCATATTTCAGAAGATGGCCATTATATTCCTTTATTTACTATTCTATTTTTTTCGTTTCTATGCTATTTTCTACTCTTTTCTGTTCCATATTTTCTATTCTATTTTGTTTTCTATTCTTTTCGAAATTCAATTTTTCGGAAGACAGCTATATCCTACTTTATTGTATTCTGCTCAATAATCAATTACATTTTTTTCTATTGTATACCTTTATTTTTAATCACATGTTCTGCTATTCTTTATTCTATGCTTTTCAAATTTCATTCTATTTCTTAATTTTCTATTCTGTTTTTTTTTCTTTTATATTCTATTCCCTTATATTCTATATTCCTCTATTCCTTTGTTTTTTATTCTATTGTATTATATTTGAGTCATATCCTATTTTCAAATTTCATATTTCCGAAGGTGGCTATTCTATTCCTTTCATTTCTATTCAAAAAATTTCAGTTTTTATGCCATTCTTTTCTACTCTATTCTGTTCCTTATTTTCTATTATATTTTGTTTTCTATTCTTTTTAAAAATGCAAGTTTCGGAAGATGGCTATATTCTATTTTATTGCATTCTATTCAAATCTATTTTTTTATTCTATTCCTTTATTTTCTATTCTATTTTATTGTATTATTTGATTTATATTCTATTATTTTTGAATTTAATATTTCGGAAGAAGCTATTCTATTCCTTTATTTTCTATTCTATTTAGTTTTTTATTCTTTTCGAAATTCAAGTTTCGGAAGATGGCTATATTCTATTTTATTGCATTCCATTCAAATCAATATTTTGTATTCTATTCCTTTATTTTCTATTCTATTTTTTATTTTATTGTATTACATTTGATTTATATTCTATTCTTTCCGAATTTCATATTTCGGAAAATGGCTATTCGATTCCTTTATTTTCTATTCTTTTTTTTTGTTTCTATGCTATTCTTTTCTACTCTATTCTGTTCCATATTTTCTATTCTAATTTTTTTTCTATTCTTTTCAAAATTTCAAAATTCAAGTTTCGGAAGATGGCTTTATTCTGTTTGATTGTATTCTATTCAAATCAATTCTTTTTGTATTCTATTTTTATTTTCTATATTTATTTTATTTTATTGTATTATATTAGATTTATGTTATATTCTTTTTGAATTTCATATTTCGGAAGATGGCTATTCTATTCTATTCCTTATCCTATTTTCTATTCTATTTTTTTTGTTTCTATGCTATGCTTTTCTACTCTAATCTGTTCCATATTTTCTATTGAATTTTCGAAAAAGAATAGAAAACAAAATATAATAGAAAATATGGAACAGATTAGAGTAGAAAAGAAAGTAGAAAAAAAGTAGAAAGTAGAAAAGAATAGCATAGAAACAAAAAAATTAAATAGAAGATAAGGAATAGAATAGCCATCTTCCGAAATATGAAATTCAAAAAGAATAGAATATAAATCAAATAATACAATAAAATAAAAATAGAATAGAAAATAAAGGAATAGAATAAAAAAAATAGATTTGAATATAATGCAATAAAAAAAAGAATATAGCCATCTTCCGAAACTTACATTTTCGAAAAGAATAGAAAACAAAATATAAGTTTTGGAAGATGGCTATATTCTATTTTATTGTATTCTATTTAAATCTATTCTTTTTTTTTTTTACCCACTTCAGACTCCACCGACCACGAGACCTGCTCACAATACAATTGCTTATGACGTCTCCGTTTTGGTTTCGCATCATTTGTGGGGATTATTTTCTATTCTGTTTTATTCTATTCCTTTCTAAATGTAAGTTTCAGAAGATGACTATATTCTATTTTATTGTATTCTGCTCAAATCTTTTTATTCTATTCCTTTAAATTTTTTCTATTCCATTTTATTCTATTCTTTTCCAAATGTAAGTTTCAGAAGACAGCTATGTTCTAGCACTGAACAAACACGTCTTAGAAGGAAACCAGCAATATTTTTATTTTTCAAATTGGAATTCAATTCGATTTTTCGGATGAAATTTGGTTTTGTTATTTCGGATCTGTTGAAATTCAGACACAAATCCGAATCCCACATTTTTTGTCCGAATTTAGATTCAGAACAAAAAACGAATCTCACGTGTCTAGATGTTTGTCAAGTGTGGATTGCGTTGCAATCATTATAGGGAGGAGGAGACTCCTCCCACCTGGTAGTCGTCCAGCGTTTCTATTGGCCCTCAGTAGAGGCAGCGAGCAGAGCGATGAGGGGGGAGGGATTACCTCTTACTGACTTCCAGTATATCGGCGATGTTGGAGAAGAGGTGGTGGTGATCGGTTCCGTTGATCGTCTGTTTGAGGTCGTCGGATTTCTTGAAGAGACGGACGAGGATGTCCAGGCTGTGCTGGTAGGAATACTCCGATGTGATGATTTCAAAGATGGACTGCAGAACGAATAGAATAAGATCAGCACAACAAAAAAAACTTTATGTATTGTGTTATGATTTTTTTTTTTTTTACATGATTGTATTTTCTTTATTGGTAATATAAAATAAAAGCAAATACAATTTACAGATTGACCACTAGAGGGAGTTCTCAGTGCAAAAACACTCTGCACTGCTTCAAGTGTATCCAAATCTAAAAACTTGTCTGATTTTTTTTTTTTTTAAACTCATGGATGTAGAGTGGGGAAGGGTTAGACCCCCGTGAGCTTTCCTAGAGGTCTTTTCTCCCACTGGAGGGGGTGGGGCCCTCATTTGTCCTACTAACCAGTCTCACCAGCAGTGGCGGCCCGTTCATTAGGAGCGCCGGTCGCATGGATTTAAATGTTTTTTTTATATTCTATTATTGTCTAAATGTATTTCTAATTCTATTCCATTTATTATAGTCCAGGATGGGACGGGACAAGGACGGGACAAGGACGGGACAAGGACGGGACAAGGACGGTTGGGCTGGGGATGAAAGAACTACATGATCCTGGAGGTCGGCAAAGTGGTTTCAACATCCTGAGTGGACGTCATAGGACGTCCTCAGGATATTAAGCCGCTGCGCGGCCCCGGGGGCGCGCATCGCGGCGATCGTTGTTGCGGGGTGTCAGTCTGACACCCCGCAACACCGATCTAGGTAAAGAGTCTCTCCGATCACGGCCGATCACGATGTAAACAGGAAAAGCCGGCGATTGGGTTTTCCTCACTTGCCTCTGTCAGACACGAGTAAAGGAGAGCCGATCAACTGCTCCGCTGACGGGGAGGGGGGGGGGGTTTGTGCTGATCGATTATCAGCACAGCCTACCCCCCCCCCCCCCGAAGATTCCGCCCGCACTAGACCCTCAGGGATGCCACTGGACCACTAGGGATGTAAAACAAAAGGTATGCCACCCTAGACCACCAGGGATGAAACAAATAATGGATGCCAATCAGTGCCCGCAATGGATGCCAGTGCCCGCAATGGATGCCAATCAGTGCCCGCAATGGATGCCAGTGCCCGCAATGGATGCCAATCAGTGCCCGCAATGGACATCACTGATTGACAGGCATTGCTTGGCACCGATTGGCATCCATTAGTACAACACATACGTTAGTGCCACCTATCAGTGCCCATCTATGCCCATCCGTGCCGCCTATCCGTGCCGCATATTAGTGCCCATCAATGCTGCCAATCAGTGCCCGCAATGGACATCACTGATTGACAGGCATTGCTTGGCACTGATTGGCATCCATTAGTACAACACATACGTTAGTGCCACCTATCAGTGCCCATCTATGCCCATCCGTGCCGCCTATCCGTGCCGCATATTAGTGCCCATCAATGCTGCCAATCAGTGCCCGCAATGGACATCACTGATTGACAGGCATTGCTTGGCACTGATTGGCATCCATTAGTACAACACATACGTTAGTGCCACCTATCAGTGCCCATCTATGCCCATCCGTGCCGCCTATCCGTGCCGCATATTAGTGCCCATCAATGCCACCACATCAGTGTCACCTCATCGGTGCCACCTTATCAGTGCCCATTAGTGAAGGAGAAAATGTACTTATTTCCAATGTTTTATAACAGAAAAAAACGTTTTTTTTTTCTAAATTTTCGGTAGTTTTTAATTTTTTTTTGGCAGAAAATAAAAACCGCAGAGGTGATCAAATGCCACCAAAAGAAAGCTCTTATTTGTGGGGAAAAAAATGATAAAAATGTTGTTTGGGTGCAGTGTAGCACGACCGCGCAATTGTCATTCAAAATGCAAACAGCGTCGAAAGCTGAAAATTGGTCTTGGAGGGAAGGTGTATAAGTGCCCCCCCCCCCCCCCCGGTATGGAAGGGGTTAAAGCCAGTCAGGTGTCTCTTATTATTCACATAAAAATAACAGGACTGGAAGGACGGAAAACACATGAAGATCGATGGACAGAAATAATAAGAACACGATGACAACGTATCAGAAAATGTCTCGGCTTCCTGTACATAAAATATACCTCTTGTCGTTTGCGTTCCTCCGGTGTGATGGTATCTAGAATGCCGGCTTCCTGCACCTAAAACAAATAAATAAGAGAATTATATATATTGGGGCCGAAACTAAAAATCGATCAAATTAATCCATTACAATTTTCATAATCGATTAATCGGCCAGTAACATAATGGGGGTTAAAAAAATAAATAAAAAATTAGCCCTTTATAGTACAAAAAAGCAAATCTCTACTGTAAATATTAGTCACTGTCCCACAGTAAAAAAACGAGCCCCTTACAGTAGCGATTATTTGCTCTTTTTGTACTTCTTTTTGTTGTTTTTTTAACCCCCATCATGTTACCAAACATCTCAGGCCCGGGGGGGTCACACCCTCTGTGTGTTTTTAGGTGCTTTTTGCAGAAACACACTGCAGTTCATTTACATTGTTTCCTATGGGACACGTTCACATCCATCAGCTGCTGCGTATTTGGAAAGGGCGAGGAGTTGTTGGGTAATCTGCCCAACAACAAATCTTTCCATAATGAGCATCCTTTACCTGCAGACATTCCTCTTTTCACTTCCTCATTGTTGGTTTTTGCTCAGAAGTTGCTCTATTTCTTCTCTGTTCTGTTCACTTCCTGCTTGTCTAATTGTTACTCACCACCGTGAAGGGAGACTTTCCTGCGGTGGTCAGTGACGTGCTCGCCCCCCTCCTGGGAACTACATCTGTGCGGCAGGACGCTCTCTACGTGTTGGAGACTTCAAGGAGGTGCGAGTTACTGGGCGTGCCGCAATGCATACTGGGAAATGTAGTTCTTACATGAACGAGCGCCGCAAACCAGGAAGTGAATGAGAGAACAGAAACTAGAACGCCGGAGGTGATATAGATGAAGGAATTTAATAGGTATTTACTCGTTTATTAACCACTTCCCTACCGCCGTACATGTTTTTATGGCCACACTTTAAAGATGGATATCCCGGTAACGGCAGCAGCTGCTGCCACAACCGAGATATCCATCTTTAGTACGAGCGACCCTGTAAAAGATGACGGCGGTCTCCGCGGCAGATTCGCCGCGAGATTGCCGTTATCGGCGGTGGGAGAGGACCCCCCCTTCCCCTCTGCTGCTTACCGGAGGTGATCGGGTCCGCTCGTCTGCTCAGTGGGGATGCGAGTGAGGGAAAAATTTCCCTCATCCGTCCCCATACCTCTGCTGGGCGGAAGTGACGTCAAAACGTCAGTACCGCCCAGCGTCTTACAGAAATATTTTTTTTTTCTTTTAAGTCTAAATATGAGATGTGACGTCTTTTTGACCCCAGATTTCATATTTAAGAGGACCTGTCATGCTTTTTTCTATTACAAGGGATTGTTTACATTCCTTGTAATAGGAATAAAAGTGATGAATTTTTTTTTATTTCAGAGTAAAAAATTATAAACTAAATCAAAATAAATAAGAAAACAAAAACATTTTTTTTAAAGTGCCCCGTCCCGACGAGCTTGCGCGCAGAAGCGAACGCATACGTGAGTAGTGCCTGCATATGAAAACGGTGTCCAAACCACACAAGTGAGGTATCGCCGCGATCGTTCGAGCGAGAGCAATAATTCTAGCCCTAGACCTCCTCTGTATCTCAAAAAATCCAACCTGTAGAATTTTTTAAACGTCGCCTATCGAGATTTTTAAGGGTAAAAGTTTGACGCCATGCCACGAGCGGGCGCAATTTGTAAGCGTGACATGTTGGGTATCATTTTACTCGGCGTAACATTATCTTTCACAAATAATAAAAAAATTGGGCCAAATTTATTGGTGTCTTATTTTTTAATTCAAAAAAGTGAATTTTTTCCAAAAAAAGTGCGCTTGTAGGACCGCTGCGCAAATACGGCGTGACAAAAAGTATTGCAATGACCGCCATTTTATTCTCTAGGGCAGGAGTCTCCAAACTACGGCCCTCCAGGTGTTCAGGAACTACAATTCCCATCATGCCTAGTCATGTCTACGAATGTCAGAGTTCTACAATGCCTCATGGGAAGTGTAGTTCCGCAGCAGCTGGAGGGCCGTAGTTTGGAGATCCCTGCTCTAGGGTGTTAGATAAATATATATAATGTTTGGGGGTTTTAAGCACTTTTCTAGCAAAAAAAAAAGTTTTAGTCTCGTAAACACCAAATCTGAAAAACACCCACGGTAGAGAAGTGGTTAACAGAATTATTACACTATTCTGTCTGTCTACCTTGCAGACATTCATTTTAGGCAAAAAATGTTTTCCTTTACAACTCCTTTAAAGCGGAGTTCCACCCCAAAAATGGAACTTCCGCTTAATCCACTCCTCACCCCCTTACATGCCACATTTGGCATGTAATTTTTTTGGGGGGGAGTGGGGGCTTCAGGAGGAGTGGGACTTCCTGTCCTGCTTCCGCCGAGGGGCTGGTTAGGCGAATAAGCTTAATCGCCGACAGCAGCCCCTCCCTGTAGGCGACTGCCTAGGACACTGTCAGGTCTTAGACGATCGTCTGTCCAATCAGCGGTGGGCAACACCGCGCGCGCATGCGCAGTGGGTGCGGGTGCCCACAGTTAGGATGAAGATGCCGGCCGGGGAGGGAGGGGGAGAGGAGCGGAGCCCCGGTTGGCGCGTCGCTGGAACAGGTAAGTGAATGTTTATTGACGGCAACAGCGCGGGCCTGAATATCCAACATGCCGTCATTTGACGGCATGTCATTCTGGCGTTCCCAGCGCGCGCTGTAGAGCGCGCTGCGGGGAAGCCCTGTGTTGTCCGTGTCCCTTGGACACGGCCAATCACAGATCGCGGCGAACGGCCAATCAGAGTGGCCGTTTGCGATGCGATCTGTGGGCCAATGAGAGATGATCTCTCATAGATCATCTCTCATTGCCGTGTTACACAGAGACAGCGTCCTGTCTCTGGAGAGGAGGAGCCCGATCTGTGTTCCTTCTTACATAGGGACACAGATCGGTCACCCCCCCAGTCACCCCCCCCCCCTCCCCCCACAGTTAGAACACACCTAGCATACACATTTAACCCCTTTCTCACCCCCTAGTGTTAACCCCTTCAATGCCAGTCACATTTATACTGTAATTAGTGCATATTTATAGCACTGATCGCAGTATAAATGTGAATGGTGCCAAAAATGTGTCAAAAGTGTCCGATGTGTCCGCCATAACGTTGCAGTACCAATAAAAATCGCAGATCGCCGCCATTTCTAGTAAAAAAAAAAAAAAATAATAAAAAATAATAATTCTCTCCCCTATTTTGTAGGCGCTATAACTTTTGCGCAAACCAGTCGCTTATTGCGATTTTTTTTTTTTTTTTTTTTTACCAAAAATAAGTAGAAGAATACGTATCGCCCTAAACTGAGAAAAAAAAATGTGTTTTTTTTTTTAATTGGGATATTTATTATAGCAACAAGTAAAAAATATTGTATTTTTCTTCAAAATTGTCGCTCTTTTTTGTTTATAGCGCAAAAAATAAAACTCGCACAGGCGATCAAATACCACCAAAAGAAAGCTCTACTTGTGGGGAAAAAAGGACGTAAATTTTGTTTGGGAGCCACGTCGCACGACCGCGCAATTGTCAGTTAAAGCGACGCAGTGCCGCAAGCTGAAATTTTACCTGGGCAGGAGGGGGGTGTAAGTGCCCAGTATGCAAGTGGTTAAAAGCCAGCAGCTACACTTTTTGTAGCTACTGACTTTTAATAAACATAAAATAAGGCTGGAACACCCCTTTAAGGTTACACAGGCGTAGGTAAAAAGGTTCACCTGTAATAACATAATACACTTCCTGCAATAATATTTATCTCCATTGCAGGTTCTTATCTCATCTCAGGTACAATTCCCGCTGAGTCACCCGTCGTCTACAGAAGGGTTATAGGTGACACACCGCGCAATATACAGATCCAAATCAGAGGCGGGCGATGAGCACATTGCAGAGGATCCCGGATGTTTCCCTACATATCACATTACATTCTAAAAATGCTTCCTATGTTTTTACCTGCATGCCTGAAAAATGACAACTGCATGGACAAACAGAGGATGTGTGACGGATCAATTGCTAGGATTGTGGAAAATTAAGTCCCGAAAAAAATCTCTTCAGGCCGGCCCCTTTTGCTGGGCTTTTTTTCTGGTGCAGGACCCCCCCCCCCAGAACTGTGCTTAGGACCACCCCTTTAGAGAACAGGGAACCAATTATATTTTGGGGGGCTAGCATGAGCGATTGCTTCGTCTTAAATCTTTATTGAGCACGAACAGCAGTGCGACATCAAAACGCCAACATGTTTTTCGTCAAAATCCTTCCTCATAGCTTACAGATTTACAATAAAATCAAGTTTATATAGCAAAAGTATCCATTCCTCCAAAAAGAGGAGGAAGGCTTTTGCCGAAACATGTTAGCGTCTGCCCGCTTGTGCTCAATAAATATTTCAGAAGAAGGAATTGAGTTGCCGCCATTCTTTCTGCAATTTTGATGTATGGGACACCGTGACAGACTCACAGATATGTTGGATGTCAACCTGTTTTGGGGGGCAAACAATGGCGATTACCGTAGGAAAAACCAACCTGGGCCAGCCTACTGGTCTCCCCAAAAAAATAGGCTGTGGGCATGTAAAGCCTGTGTAGCGCCCATGTACTTCCAAGTACGGGTGCGGCTTTGAAATTTAAGGGGGGATAAGAGTTAGTTAGCTCTTATCCATGTTGATCTGTTAAATTGGGTTTATACCTCGGCTCGGCTGTCTGTTGGGCTTACTCTGTTGTTCCTGGGGTGCTGTTCTCACCCCGGGACGATAGGTGGCAGCAGTGGAGTCGAGGAATTGAGCGCTCTCTCTCGGCAGCTAATGGGGAGGTTTGAGCCTCGCTGGGCATGCCAGGAGAGGGTATTTAAAGAGACGGACATTTTGTGTTCGTGGTTCTCCTAAAGTGCGTCACCCACCTTCAGAGTGTCGGCACCACGCGCCCAGCGTTATGGCCTACCAGGCCGGGGTGCACGTGCCACTCAAAGCAGGGACATCGGAGCTGTGGCTGGGCCCCAGTGATCGACTGGGTCCCGGAAACCTACTGGGATTGAGGTAACCGGACACCGAGAGGTGTGACGTCGGTCACCTATCAGTTGGTAACCTACCTGAAGTTGATTCAAGCCAAAAGTCTATTGAGGATTGTCTGTGATCTAAGTTATAGGGTGGGCCTGTGGCAGAGGTTCTTTCCCTCAAAGTTCCGAGTGATATTCTGGCTGCCAGGTCTGTGGCAGAGGCATGTCCGGGTACGCTAAACCCAATCTGGCTGGAGCGGCGAAGATAAAAAGGGCCAGATTCTCAAAGGAATTACGCCGGTGTATCTACAGATACACCGGCGTAATTCGAATATCCTGCCGGCGTATCATTGTTTTGTATTCTGAAAACAAGATACGCCGGAATTACGCTAGGACCTGAGTGGCGTAAGTCACTTACACTGTCGGATTCTAAATGCAATAATACTCCGGCCGCTAGGTGGCGTTTAGGTCAATTTCAGCGCCGAATATGCAAATGAGCCGAACGTTTTTACGCCGCGTCGACGTAGTTTACGTACGCGTAAGGTTACCCCTGCTATATGAGGAGTAACCTTACGTCGGTCCGGCGTATGCCATGTTAAGTATTGCCGTCGGGACAGCGTCGGGTTTTTCGGTCGTTTACGTAACTCGTCGCGAATAGGCCTATACGTTAATTACGTTGCCGTCGTAAATCGCTGTATTTGCGGCGTACGATGGAGCATGCGCAGTTGCCTACGTTTAAGGCCGGCGCATGCGCAGTTCGTTCGGCACGGGGGCGCGCTTCATTTAAATACAGCACGCCCCCCTCCTTCACTACTTGAACTACGCGGCCTTACGCCGTCGCATTTACGCTACGCCGACGCAAATTACGGAGCAAGTGCTTTGAGAATACAGCACTTGCCCGTAAAAACTGCGTAGGCGTAGCGTAAATGGAATACGATACGCTACGCCGCAAATACGCGTTTTTTTTTTTCAGAATCTGGCTCAAAGTGTTCTTTTGAGAAGCAGGACTGCTTTCTCAATCCTACGCCTGAACCGCACTAAAAAAAAAGTTTTACTGTTGGGTAAAAAAAAAAAAAAAAAAAGCACAAGATAAAAAGAGGCAACGTGCGACCCCAAATCTAACCAGCAGCTCCTTCGGGGGTGAGTGCTACACCTACAAAAATACAAACAAACATTCTCCAACCCAACCGCCAATTGGGCGAACATTCATGCAACACCTGTAGGCCCACTTTAGTGCCCCCCCCCCCCCCCCACAGACTTCCACCACACAAAAAGACACACCAACCTGTGGAAGCTGGCTCCAGATCAGCTGGGCGGGGCGGTAGTTCTTGACCACAATGCCTTCGTCTGGACGCGGCGCGGTCGGGGTGGCGCTGTCTTCTAGCAGGTCGTCGTCGGACTCCTGACTGTTGGAGATGAGCCCCCGCTCGGTGAACTCCTGGTACAGCCTGGGGTCTGAAGAGAAGAGACGGCTCAGAAAGATAGAAAGGTTCTCGGAAATATCTTTGATGTTGGCAGAGCTCTCCTCTACGGTTTTGTTGAAGAGAGACACCAAACTGTCCCGCCTGGCCCAGGACGACCCGGACAGCGAAAGCCTCCGGAATACGCCCAGCACTAGGCTTTCCTCCACTGCGTTCTGCCCCATGCCTTGAACTGGCATGGTGAACCAACACGGCTCCGGTTTTCTTCAGCAACTTGCCGGAGTAATATAGGATCCAAGTGTTGAATTTAACATCTTAAACTCAAAAGACTTTGACAGGGGCTTATAAATGAACATGCACTCTGGAATCGTACATTATTTGTACTGCAAGGACATAATAAATCATGGTGGAGGGGAGGGGGGGGGGGGGGTCTGAAAGTAGCAGAGGCAAGAGATGTTGTTTCCAGTAGCAACCAAGATAGATTAATAAAGGCCGCATCCAATGCCAGCAGTGAGTTACCTTGGTAAGCAGAAACCTAAACCATATCAACAAACCAAAACTTTTTTTTTTTTGGATAGCATAGAGAATGATGAAACCTCTTTGGTTTGTTTGTTTTTGCTGTGTACCATTTAGGAGATTTTCCATTGCCAAGGGGCTCTTTCACACCACATGGAGTGTGTTATTGTACGTATAACATGTGCGCAGTTGTGCAGTGTCAACACATTTTGCAATGCTTGTTTTTTTCCCCCTTTTGTTTTCTTTTTTACACTTCGAAATACAGGCGGATGGAGGGCAGAGGGGGGACAGACAGGCGGGTGGAGGCAAGGAGGGAGTGGCGGGCAGACGTATGGAGGCAAGGAGGGACTGGCGGGCAGACGTATGGAAGCGATTTAGTTCACATTTGTAGCGCTATACTCATTCACTCACTCATGGATGGACTGACGAAACGCAAGGAGGGGGGGGATAGACAAAAACGCAAGGAGGGGGGGGGGGACAGACAAAAACGCAAGGAGGGGGGGGACAGACAAAAACGCAAGGAGGGGGGGGGGACAGACAAAAACGCAAGGAGGGGGGGGGGGGACAGACACGCAAGAGGGGGGGGGACAGACAAAAACGCAAGGAGGGGGGGGGGGCAGACAGACAAAAACGCAAGGAGGGGGGGGGGCAGACAGACAAAAACGCAAGGAGGGGGGGGGGGGACAGACAAAAACGCAAGGAGGGGGGGGGGGGGGGACAGACAAAAACGCAAGGAGGGGGGGGGGGGACAGACAAAAACGCAAGGAGGGGGGGGCAAGGAGGGGGGGGGGGGGGACAGACAAAAACGCAAGGAGGGGGGGGGGGGGACAGACAAAAACGCAAGGGGGGGGGGGGACAGACAAAAACGCAAGGAGGGGGGGGGGGGGGGGGACAGACAAAAACGCAAGGAGGGGGGGGGGGACAGACAAAAACGCAAGGAGGGGGGGGGGCAAGGGGACACGGACAAAAACGCAAGGAGGGGGGGGGACAGACAAAAACGCAAGGAGGGGGGGGACGGACAAAACGCAAGGAGGACGGACAAAAACGCAAGGAGGGGGGGGGACGGACAAAAACGCAAGGAGGGAGGGACGGACAAAACGCAAGGAGGGAGGGACGGGGCAAGGAGGGGGAGGGGACGGACGGACAAAACGCAAGGAGGGAGGGACGACAAAAACGCAAGGCGGGGGACGGACAAAACGCAAGGAGGGAGGGACGGACAAAAACGCAAGGAGGGAGGGACGGACAAAACGCAAGGAGGGAGGGACGGACAAAACGCAAGGAGGGAGAGGGACGGACAAAACGCAAGGAGGGAGGGACGGACAAAACGCAAGGAGGGAGGGCGGACAAAACGCAAGGAGGGAGGGACGGACAAAACGCAAGGAGGGAGGGACGGACAAAACGCAAGGAGGGAGGGACGGACAAAACGCAAGGAGGGAGGGACGGACAAAACGCAAGGAGGGAGGGACGGACAAAACGCAAGGAGGGAGGGACGGACAGACGTATGGATGTAGATCTAGATGGAAGATGGGTGGCGAAAGAAAAGGAAAGGAAAGGAAAGGAAAGGAAAGGAAAGGAAAAAGAAAAAGAAAAAGAAAAAGAAAGAAAAGAAAAAAGAAAAATGGACAGAACACAGAAGTAAATTACATGACACAGGTAGTAGAACCTGTCTGGCCACCCCATTATGCGAGTCACGTGAGCGGCATACAGATCATTAACCAGGACTATGTGACTAATGAGAATTTCAATGCCAGATCAACAAGAACAGATAATCTTCACTGTGTGCAGAGAGACAGACTTGTAATGCCAAATAAGACACGTGTCATGTAGACTGTATTCTATGAATGTAATGGAGTAAATTTGCATGATAACCCCCAGGATTTATTATAAGCCCACCCCCCACATACCACATGACACAACAGCCCAAAGCAATATTTCAGTTAAAGTGGAGCCCGGGGGTCCGGGTCAGTCCCGATCTTTCCGTCCATCGTTACGTGCCCCAGCTCCGCCTCTTACAATCTCTACAATATAAAATAAGGACGAAGGCTTCTTTTGATGACAGGTTCTCTTTATGGTGATAAAAAAAGGGACGCGGACAAATTCTGGCTAATGGTTTGGTGTGAAAACAATCTTCTCCGGTATTTTCCGTTTACAATGCGGAGTACAGTATCTTCACAGAATGAAAGGCCGTTCAATTACTGAACTTATAAAAACTAAGCTGCACAATATCCGCAAAGGCATGTTTTCCCCAAAGGTCACTAAAAGACCAAGAATAACTTTCTGTGAAATACAACACTTGGCACAATAGGACGGGAGTTAGCAATAGCAAACATTCCACAGAAGAACATCGGAGCGCTCGGCCTCCCTCCATGCTGCTTCTCGCACTGCGCCGGACTCAATACACAAGAACACTTAAAGTGGATGTCAAGGAAAAGAAAAACATGTCTAGTAGAGTTCTGGGTGACCCGCGCATGTCACAAGTTTTATTTCTTTAAACACTGAAAAGTACAGGAAAATAACTGCTGAGGTGCCAGAAATACCTCCTCCTCCCTCCTCCCTCCTCCCTCCTCCCTCCTCCTCCTCCATAACCACCTCCTCCATAACCACCTCCTCCTCCATAACCACCTCCTCCTCCATAACCACCTCCTCCTCCATAACCACCACCTCCTCCTCCTCCTCCTCCTCCTCCTCCTCCTCCTCCATAACCACCTCCTCCTCCATAACCACCTCCTCCTCCATAACCACCTCCTCCTCCTCCATAACCACCTCCTCCTCCTCCTCCTCCTCCATAACCACCTCCTCCTCCATAACCACCTCCTCCTCCATAACCACCTCCTCCTCCATAACCAACTCCTCCTCCATAACCACCTCCTCCTCCATAACCACCTCCTCCTCCTCCTCCATAACCTCCTCCTCCATAACCTCCTCCTCCATAACCTCCTCCTCCATAACCTCCTCCTCCTCCATAACCTCCTCCTCCTCCATAACCTCCTCCTCCTCCATAACCTAACCTCCTCCTCCATAACCTCCTCCTCCTCCATAACCTCCTCCTCCTCCTCCTCCTCCTCCATAACCTCCTCCTCCTCCATAACCTCCTCCTCCTCCATAACCTCCTCCTCCTCCATAACCTCCTCCTCCTCCATAACCTCCTCCTCCTCCATAACCTCCTCCTCCTCCATAACCACCTCCTCCATAACCACCTCCTCCATAACCACCTCCTCCTCCTCCTCCATAACCACCACCTCCTCCTCCTCCTCCTCCTCCTCCTCCTCCTCCTCCATAACCTCCTCCTCCATAACCTCCTCCTCCATAACCTCCTCCTCCATAACCTCCTCCTCCTCCATAACCTGGAGGGCAGACGTATGGAGGCAATAACCTCCATAACCTCCTCCTCCTCCTCCATAACCTCCTCCTCCTCCATAACCACCTCCTCCTCCATAACCACCTCCTCCTCCATAACCACCTCCTCCTCCATAACCACCTCCTCCTCCATAACCACCTCCTCCTCCATAACCTCCTCCTCCTCCATAACCTCCTCCTCCTCCATAACCACCTCCTCCTCCATAACCACCTCCTCCATAACCACCTCCTCCATAACCACCTCCTCCATAACCATAACCACCTCCTCCTCCTCCATAACCACCTCCTCGTCATCGTCTCCATACTCCGTCGTCTCCATGCTCCTGCCGATGCAGGAGCATCGGCGGGGGGACACCCAAAGAAGAGGTTTGGGGCCACTCTGTCCCAGAGCATCGGCGGGGGGACACCCAAAGAAGAGGTTTGGGGGCACTCTGTCCCAGAGCATCGGCGGGGGGACACCCAAAGAAGAGGTTTGGGGCCACTCTGTCCCAGAGCATCAGCGGGGGGACACCAGAAGAAGAGGTTTGGGGCCACTCTGTCCCAGAGCATCGGCGGGGGGGGGGGGGCACCAGAAGAAGAGGTTTGGGGCCACTCTGTCCCAGAGCATTGGCGGGGGACACCAGAAGAAGAGGTTTGGGGCCACTCTGTCCCAGAGCAACAATGGGCGGAAACCAGAAGAAGAGGTTTGGGCCACTCTGTCCCAGAGCATCGGTTGGGGACACCCCATCAGTTGTTACTTCCTGTAATGTGTCGGGATCCTCGCTGTGGCTGTGTGGGAATGGGCTGAGATACAAAGGTCCCCATCCGATCAGTTTTGGGTGAAGATGACAAGCCGGGTCATTGTTAGTTTCCTTTCTCTACGGAACAGACTCTGCAGATCGGAGCCAAAATCTCAGGCCAGAAAGTGAACAGAGCGTGAGATTGTCCTCCTTCCTGACCCCAGACGTTTGTCCCGTCTCTGTACAGGTATCAACGCGTTCCAGATCTCAGCGCGAGCTGCAAGTCTCCGCACGCACCGCGCTGTACAAACCAGCAAGGATCACAACAGAGGAATAAGCCGGAGCGTTCCAAGGCTTATCCAAGGAATAGAAGCGCTGGGACTCGGAGCTGAGATTTCAGTGGAGAGCGGTTCTTGTAGAACGGATCTCGGCTCTCTGGAGACACAAAGTGGGGGGAAGGGATCGTCTCACAAGTGTGGCACCCAAGGAACTAAGCACCAGACAATTAAACTGAAAACCCATTAATTAGGGTCGTCCCGATACCAATTTTTTAAGACCGAGTACAAGTACCGATACTATTTTTCCAGTACTCGCCGATACTTTTTTTTAACCACTTCCATACCGGGCACTTATACACCTTCCTGCCCAGGACAATTTTCAGCGCTGTCGCTGTTTAAATGACAATTGCGCGGTCATACAACACTGTACCCAAACTACTGTATTTATCACAATGGCAGCCCACCCATTGGGGGCGCCCGGGCGCCGCCCCCCCCTCCTGTAGGCACAAAAAAAATATTATATATATTATATTTTAGTGGCCCTTTTAAGAAACTTAAAAAAAAATAAAAAATCTTTAATACAATAGAATTGAGCGCCGGCCACCATTGCCCTATGAAGCGCCGCTGCAATCTTTAGATTGCAGACATGGCGCTTCATTTGCGGGCTTTTTTCCTGCCATATGGGCGCATTGCAAAGCGCTGATAAGCTTCCCGTGCCTCTCTATGGGCGCCGGGAGCATTACTATGACTTCCGGTTTTCGTCTGTAAGACGAATGGCCGGAAGTGATGTCACACGACAGCTCAGTTCTCTTCACACTGCCCGAGCGGAGCTGCTAAGGTGAGCCGATGCCACAGAATTTAAAAATGGATTTGCTTGATCGCCCCCAAAGTCATCAGCAGACAGCGGTGCACTGCCTGATCCCCCCACCCATCCACCTTGGAGCCTGTTATTGTACTTAGACTGCTGGGACTTGTAGTTCTCCATCTTCTCCTGGGGCTCATGGAGAAGATGGAGTTTGGAGAACTACAAGTCCCAGCAGGTTATACATACAATAAGGCTCTGAGGTGGATGGGTGTGGATGGCATGCACTGTGAGCCCAGGAGAAGATTGAGAACTACAAGTCCCAGCAGGTTATAATATAAGGCTTCGAGGTGGATGGATGTCTCGACAGTGACAATTGATGGGCACAGTGGTGACAATTGGTGGCATAGTGGCTGTGTTTGATGGCTTGGCACAGTGGTTAAGTTTGATGGCATGGCACCGATGAGCATTCATAGGCGGCACCGATGGGCATCCATTCAAGGGAAGGGGCGGGACACCCCCCCCCCCCAACAAAAGGAATAGAGCTGAGGCTGTCAATCACAGACTGCGTGCTGGAGCTCCTTTCCCTGTCACCATTTTTTTCTTGGTGTCAGGAAAACTTGTCAGAAGTGATTCATACCGATAGCCGGGGAAAGAGGCAACAGACAGAAATGACACTTGGTGCTCTGGACTGAGACAAGTACACACTATAGAGGGATGTGCTTTGTTCATATTTCATGTCTGAGGTTTACAACCACTCTAAAAAATGGTCGGTGTTGGTGAGATAAAGTAAACTATTAGGGGTTTTATATGAAGGGTAAAAATAAACGAAGTAGAAGCTCCGAAGATTGCGGCCCGTCCGGCTCGTTAATTGCTCACCTCTCTCTGCAAATTGACAAAATCGGCACAAATCTCTTAAATCACCTTTATAATAACCGTATATATCGGAAAGGAGCGCGTCCTGGAGAACTCAGCGCCATCAATTACGCATTGCATTATTCATACTCGCCTCGTAGAATTTTATTGCGTTTCTCCAGATCGGCTCCGGGCCCAACAGACGTCATTCATCACTCCCAACTCCCTGCTAAAGATTTTATTGGCTGGATTTATGAGATTCTCCCCCTCCCCCTCCACCAATAAATAGCGACTCGCACACTTACCGTCTTTAAAGGAACCCGCGTGGCGCTGCATTTTTTTCTTTCCGAATGTTTTCTGGAAAGCAAAAAAAATAAAAATAAATTAATTATTATTAATAATAATAATAATAATAATAATAATAATAACAATAATAATAACAATAATAATAATAGTAACAATAATAATAATAATAGTAACAATAATAATAATAACAATAACAACAACAATAATATATATATATATATATAAAATATTATTAATAATAAATATATTTAAAAAAAAAATGATAAAAAAACGGTTATGCGAAGGAGAGATACGGACAAAGCAGCTTCAAAAAACATCAGTTAACCCCTTCCTCTCCGCCCGCCACTTCCCTTTACCCGGGTCTTAAAGCTGTATTCAACCCAAAAGCAAACCGATTCTTAGATGCGACGGCTGCATTCCTTTTTAAGTGTATTTTTGTGCGTGAACTCGAGAGAGAGGAGCCGGACTGCAGGAGTTGGGAGTAGGCAGACCCTCCCCCCGGAGGCAATCGCCATCCTTCTCCATGCCCCCGGTGGCAATGGCGGGTGTGAGGGGGGCCTCCCACTCACCCCACCCTACCTGCTCCACTTGGGAGCCCAACGTGACCCCAACGGGGCAGAGGGACTCCCCCTATGAGGGAGTGAGGGGGTCTAGCCCACCCAGCCAGCCCCGTAGGTCCTTCGCCTCTCTTTATTTTAGAAAACCGCATTTTTTTCTTTTTTTTTAGGCTTTTTTTTTAGGCTTTTTTTTTTTTCTATTTTCATCTGGCAATCCAGCTGGCAAGTCTGTCGTTTTTCAAAAGCACAAGCTCTCCAGCAGAATGGATCAGTTTACAGGGAGGGGGACAAACCATTTAACTCCAGCAGGGGTGCTCACAACGATCAGTAGAGCTGCACGATTAATTGTCAAGAATCGTTATCGCAAATGTCCCCCCCCCACTTTGGGATGAGCGAGTTTGGGGAGGAGGAACTTGATTGGCCTGCACAGAGTCCTGCCCTCAACCCAATAAAAAACCTTTGGGATGAATTAGAGTGCAGACTGTGAGAAAGACGTTCTCCTCCAACATCAGCTCCTGACCTCACAAATGCTCTTCTGGAAGAATGGTCAAACCTTCCCATAGACACCCTCCTAAACCTTGTGGACGGCCTTCCCAGAAGAGGTGAAGCTGTTATAGCTGCAAAGGGGGGAGCCAACTCAATATTGAACCCTACGGACTAAGGGTACTTTCACACCGAGGCGTCGCGGCGCGGCGTGGCGGTAAAGTGCCGCTATTAGCAGGCGCTTCGGAGGTGCTGCCTATTGATTTCAATGGGCAGGGGCTCTGTAGTAGTGGGGTATTCCCCGCTCCTACAGCTCCTCAAAGATGCGGCTGGCAGGATTTTTTTTACCGCCCTGCCAGCGCACCGCTCCAGTGTGGAAACCCACAGGCTTTCACATTGGAGAGAAAGGAGCAGCTCTTTCAGTGCGCTTTGCAGGCGCCATTTTTTAGCAGTGTGAAAGCAACACAAGACTGGGATGCCATTAAAGTTCATGGGTGTGTAAAAGGGGGTGTCCCAATACTTTTGAAAATATAGTGTACATGGAGAGAAGGCAGTCATGTCATCATGCAACACATACAATTATTTAAAAAAAAAAAAAAAAAAGGAAAAGAAAAGAAAAATGGAGCGTGGAATATTAATGAAAATGTAGGCAAACCTTAGATCTTAGAGGACTCCTCGGGGGTGGAGCATTTGGATTCTCCGTAACCGGCTTCAGGGTCGACATTGGCTTGATGGGCTGGTAATCGTCATCTTTAAAAGCCCTCATCGCTACCCTGTAAGATTGATTCCTTAGATTCCTTTTTAACCCGCCCACATCTATATCGTCCTCGACAGAAGCCTCGCGGGCGGAGAGCTTCCTCTGCTCCTGCTGTATGAACTCCTTACTGATGGTGGACGACGCGATGGTGTGGTGCCGATTGGCCTTGGTCTTCGTGGCGATGGCCAAACTTTTTGGAATCATTTGCTGAGTCCCCAGCTTGTGGGCGGCGGGGCTCTCCGTGCTCAGGATGACTCGGTGGGCCTCGACCGGGGTAGGGGCCCCCCCGTCTGCTACATACGAGGCATTATCCACGGGCTTCAAACTTTTTCGTGGTAGGGAGTTGTTGGCTGTAGAGTTGGCATTTTTTTCGTACACGAGGTAAGATCTGTCACCCACAGATGGGTCAGAATATCGGTGAGACATGGTGCAGGTGGGTTCTATAAAAAGAAAAAAAAATTGAAATTACATTTTTTTAAATACTTCTATTGATAATACGAATAGACAAATTATATAACCATACAGAAGGGCTCGACAAAATCCGGGCGCCCGGTCGCAACTGCAAAAAGAAATTGTGACCTGGCGCCTGGGGAAGCTTAGGCCTGCAGAAGGCCGCAAATCCGCGGCCTCAATTACCGGCCGGCGCGGGCCTAAGCTTCCTTCTATGATCTGGCGCCATCTTGTGGTGGCCGTTGGCATTACAAGTAGTTATATTACAAGTAGCAAAACAACAGTTCTAATGTGTTTTTCACTGCCATCTCCTTCCCTCTAATTAGAACCCCCAAACATTATATATATTTTTGATTCTAACACCCTAGAGAATAAAATGGCGGTCGGTGCAATACTGTCTGTCACACCGTATTTGCGCAGCGGTCTTACAAGCGCACTTTTTTTGGGGGGGGGGGGGGGGGGGGGGGGGGGGGGGGGGGGGGGGGATAGACTTTTTTAATTAAACAGTAAAGTTAGCCCAATTTGTTTTATAATGTGAAAGATAATGTTACGCCGAGTAAATTGATACCCAACATGTCACGCTTCAAAAATTGCGCCCGCTCGTGGAATGGCGACAAACTTTTACCCTTTGAAGAAAGAAAGAGAAAAAGAAAGAGAAAAAGAAAGAGAAAAAGAAAGAGAAAAAGAAAGAGAAAAAGAAAGAGAAAAAGAAAGAGAAAAAGAAAGAGAAAAAGAAAGAGAAAAAGAAAGAGAAAAGAGAAAGAGAAGAGAAAAAGAGAAAAGAAAGAAAAAGAAAAAGAAAGAGAGAAGAGAGAAAGAGAAAGAAAAAGAAGAGAAAAAGAAAGAGAAAAAGAAAGAGAAAGAGAAAGAGAAAAAGAAAGAGAAAAAGAAAGAGAAAAAGAAAGAAAGAAAGAAAAAGAAAGAGAAAGAGAAAATGAGAAAGAGAAAGAGAAAGAGAGAAAGAAAGAGAAAGAGAGAAAGAGAGAAAGAGAAAGAAAGAGAAAGAAAGAGAAAAAGAAAGAGAAAAGAGAAAGAGAAAAAGAGAAAGAGAAAAAGAAAGAGAAAGAGAAAGAGAAAAAGAGAAAGAGAAAAAGAAAAAGAAAGAGAAAAGAGAAAGAGAAAGAGAAAGAGAAAAAGAGAAAAAGAAAGAGAAAAAGAAAGAGAAAAAGAAAGAGAAAAAGAAAGAGAAAAAGAAAGAGAAAGAGAAAGAGAAAGAGAAAGAGAAAGAGAAAGAGAAAGAGAAAGAGAAAGAGAAAAAGAAAGAGAAAAAGAAAGAGAAAGAGAAAGAGAAAAGAAAGAGAAAAAGAAAGAGAAAGAGAAAGAGAAAAAGAAAGAGAAAGAGAAAAAGAAAGAGAAAGAGAAAGAGAAAGAGAAAGAGAAAGAGAAAGAGAAAAAGAAAGAGAAAAAGAAAGAGAAAAAGAAAGAGAAAAAGAAAGAGAAAAAAGAGAAAAAGAAAGAGAAAAAGAAAGAGAAAAAGAAAGAGAAAAAAGAAAGAGAAAAAGAAAGAGAAAGAGAAAAAGAAAGAGAAAGAGAAAAAGAAAGAGAAAGAGAAAAAGAAAGAGAAAAAGAAAGAAAGAGAAAGAGAAAAAGAAAGAGAAAGAAAGAGAAAAAGAAAGAGAAAAAGAAAGAGAGAAAGAGAAAGAAAAGAGAAAGAGAAAGAGAAAAAGAAAGAGAAAAAGAAAAGAGAAAGAGAAGAGAAAAAGAAAGAGAAAAAGAAAGAGAAAGAGAAAGAAAGAGAAAAAGAAAGAGAAAGAGAAAAAGAAAGAGAAAGAGAAAGAGAAAAAGAAAGAGAAAGAGAAAGAGAAAGAGAAAGAGAAAAAGAAAGAGAAAAGAGAAAGAGAAAAAGAAAGAGAAAAAGAAAAAGAAAGAGAAAAAGAAAGAGAAAAAGAAAGAGAAAGAAGAAAGAAGATTGGTTAAACCCACAAGGGATTTTTTACCACTAGTGATGAGCGGAATACGCCATATTCGATTTCGCGATATTTCGCGAATATTTCGAAGAATATTCGCGAATATTCGTTAATATCGAATATTCGTGATATTTTATAAAAAAAAAAAAAAAAAAAAATTGCGAATTTTCGCCAA